>JALHAQ010000044.1:0-600000 GCA_023838395.1 Holcopasites calliopsidis
AAAATAGGTCACTATGTCATCCTACAGATCCTGACCATTGCAAGTAGGTATCCCGTAGTGCAAGACAGCTGATGTTACGGCCAGGTCAGCGAACTCACTTTATTTGACAAAACCTACTACCTGCACGGTAACTGTCACTGGGTTATTCTACCGATCCAGGCCACTCGAAGAACAAACACATGGTGCACAAGAGCCGATGTCTCGGTTGGAACAGTGCAAGAACATCGTTTCACAAAATCTCCATTATTGCACGATCACTGTCACTTTTTTCTTCAAGATTTGAATTTACGGAATAAGTTGTTCCCACGTATGAATAATTGGTTGCCCCGAAAGGGCCCGATTGTTTTTAACTATTGGAATAAGTGGACACTCAAGTCCCTTGTATCGTGCCCGTCTTGTACTCTGGGGGAGGTCCCCCAGATACGTCGCCAGGTGGCGCGCGCAGCGGCCGCGCTGCCCCCCACCCCCTTTTTGTACTTCTTTCCTTTCTACGTTTCATTATTATCCTTCTTCTTTTTCCTACGGTCAACACGCGCATACAATAAAGATCGTGTTGCATATAATTCGCCTACGCGATTGTGTTTTTCTTTTATTAACCTTCTAACATTAACTTTGAAAAGGCTCGATATGGCCGATGCTACTGCTAAATACACTTTTCCATGTTCGGCAATTTTGTTGTCTTGTTCCCGGGCGGGTAGTAACTCACGAGCTTTGCGTATTAGAAGTTAACTCTGTTGTGGAAAAACCCTGCCACACGTACTAAACCTGACGAGAAGCGTCCGATAGACCCGCATGCGACAAACCATGGCAGCAACGGTTTATGGCATGACTTAAAGAAAACGGCTATTTTTGAAGGAATCTGCCGTCGTAAAATCAAGCATGGTATGTCAAGTTTTCGCGCCTATATGTCTTCAATAGCCTCAGACATACCATAAACCCGGAGTTCCGAAGGGCCCAACAATTTGTAACGGTACCAAACTGACCACCGAGACCCAGAGGAATTTTCCGCCACGCTGACCAAGTTTCGACACCCCGATCAAGGGACTAGCAGGTAGCACCCCCACTCCAAGACACTACCCCTCGACACAACCCCTCGAGAGACAATACTTTCGACAAGACACTCTACAAAAAACCACCAACTCGTAGACATCAGAGACTCGACAGCCAGTTCACGTGTCTATACATTTGTATCAAGTCAAACTTGAATTAAACATCTTAGTAAAAATCTCAGCAGTTCAAGTTTCAAAGCGCTCCGCTGGGCATAAACCCCCAAACGAGCATCGGCAATTCTTGCGCTATTTCATACCACAATAACGCGAAGAAAGGTAGAAACAAACTCCTATTTTATTCAAAGTAAAAACAGTAATTACAGTTTCGGAGAGGTCATTACTGCTGGGCGTTCGGACTAATTCTGTCTTGAGAGATTGTGACGCGCTTTGCAACGGTGGATAAGGGGCTGTTCGAAGAATGTTATAAGGGAGAGTTACGGGTCGTCGCGGGGAGCGCGCTTTACGGTGAAAAGGCCCTTGAGGCCCACGTGCTGGTCAGCAGAGTTTTTCGGTTCCCAGGAACCACGGCCGTGGCGAATTTAATGAAGACACTTTCTAGTCGCTGGGAAAGCGCTGCGGACAGTTCAAGACACTGTTAGATGTCTTTTACTACATCCTTTGTAATGCTATACCTTTTCCGGCGACTGGAAAATGTCTTCGCTAAGTTCATCACGGCCGAGTTTCCTGGGAACCGAAAAACTCTGCTGGCCAGCACGTGGGCCTCAAGGGCTTTTTCACCATAAAGCGCGCTCCCCGCGACGACCCGTAACTCTCCCTTATAACATTCTTCGAACAGCCCCTTGTCCACCGTTGCAAAGCGCGTCACAATTTCTCACGACAGAATCAGTCCGAACGCCCAGCAGTAAAGATCTCTCCGGTACTGCAATTGCTGTTTTTACTTTGAATAAAATAAGAGTTAACTTCTAAAACGCAAAGCTTGTCAATTACTACCTGCTCGGGAACAAGACAACGAAATTGCCGAACGTGGAAAAGTGTATTCGGTAGTAGCAGCGGCCGTATCCAGCCCCTTCAAAGTTAAAAACAATCGGCCCCTTTCGGGGCAACCAATTATTCATACGTGGGAACAATTTATTTCATAAATTCAAATCTTGAAGAGCAAAGTGACAGTGATCGTGCACTGATGGAGATTTTGTGAAACGAAGTTCTTTCACTGTTCCAACCGAGACATCGGCTGTTGTGCAACATGTGTTTATTCTTCGAGTGGCCAGGATCGGTAGAATAACCCAGTGATAGTTGCCGTGTAGGTAGTAGGTTTTGTCAAATAAAGTGAGTTCGCTGACCTGGCCGTAACATCAGCTGTCTTGCACTACGGGATACCTACTTGCAATGGTCAGGATCGGTAGGATGACATAGCGACCTATTTTCGTCGAAGCAGGTTCATTTTTGGAGAAACGGGTAAGTCTAATTTTAGTTGTTGGCGAATTGTTTAAAATTTAACGTACGTTGTACTGGATAGACACGTTAGTTAGTCCGTTCTAATACTTCTTTGTTGAATTGATAACGGCAAATTAATTTCATTTATATTTTAGTTAATTTCCATTAATTAATAATGAATAATTCAATGTTAACTTTTGCTCCGTGCTATACCGGCACGTACAGTTCGGGGCGCCGGTCGAACGTCGCTACCTAGCACGCCGCGCCGTGGACCGTCCCTGAGCGCGGGCTCTACGCGCGCTCTGATTGCTCAGTGTTTTTCGTTAACAATTCAAAAACAAAGCTTCAGACGACATTTTGGCAAAGGAAAAAGTTGTTCAGTTTCGCCTCAGAAATCTCCCATTTCCGGCTCCTACACCTTTTACGTTACACCCTGTATATTTGTCAATAGGAACGAGACCGGACAAAGCGTATGCGGCAAATGTTCTAAGCTAGTATAATACACGCTATGGAGAAATACACTGGGCAGCCGCGAAGCGGGTTCTAAGATATTTAAAAGGAACAATCGATCTCGGAATAACGTATAGCAAAAACCAGGGTTCTCTCATGATAGGCGTCCACATAGAAGTTACGCCTTAATTCTTAACAGCAGAGCGATTTCCTGGAAATCACGTAAGCAGAAGACGGTTGCTTTCTCTACTACTGAAGCAGAGTACATAAGCTTGTCGGAAGCTACGAAAGAAGCTATATACTGGAGAAAAAATTTGATGAATTTGGGATTACAGGAATTGTCGAATGTCAGGATTTTTGGAGACAACCAAGGGGCTATTCAATTGGCTGAGGATCCTGCGTTTCATAATCGTATAAAGCATATACAGGGTGTAACGCAACCCTCTGCAAATATTTTAAGGGGTGATTCTACAGGCCAAAATAAAGCGCAAATCAAGAATGCAAATTTTGTATTTGGGGCTTTGTTAATAAGGTACCGATGTTTAAAGAAATGCGGTGAAAACGCCTGCCGGTGGGCAATTTGACTGGCTTCGGCTAAGGTCAAACAGCTGCGTTCAGTAGTAGTCATTCGCTACATGGAAGAGAAACCATGACCTACCGCACCGTGTAATCTGACTCCCAAAAGGCACACGTTTTACGATGTACAGCATTCAACCTGCTTACTTATAAAAATCCACATGAGCATATCGAAACCCGCCCAATGTGATTATCAAGTAAAGAGGGTGATGGCCTTCAATCCACAATTTTCTTCTCCAAAACCAAATATACATGCACTGTGATTGTTCCGTCCGCAAGTGTCTATGTGTACACGCGATTGTCCCGTCCGCGATGGTTCACAATACACCCTTCAACACAGAAATTTGCAGCACAGGAGGATCACGATTCCAAGATTTGTACTAAACTTATTATTCCAGGAGATGTTCCTCGTATCCACTACTCGCTTGAATGCAGCGATTCAATCTTTTTAATTTAGTCTAATTCTTAGAACTTGATTACTTCAATTTCTAGATACGTAATCTCAATCTTAAAGCTACTTTTTGTTACAATTGGTTACGTGCTGTAATAGTGGTACCAAATGTCCAAAGGGTCGTGTACATTCGCGGAATACGTCTACATGATGATGTTCTCTGAGAATAATAACAGACTTCCGAAAACTGTGGCACGACTTGCGTCAGAGATTGAATAACTGCATTCAAGCGAGTGGTGGACACGAGGAACATTTCCCAGAATAATAAGTTTAGTGCAAATCGTGGACACTTGTAGATGGGACAATCGTGGTACATGTGTATGTGATTTTGATGAACACAGGTGTGTATTATCGGCTGCAGTGTGACATTCGCGGACGGGGCAATCGCGTGTATACACAGATACTCGCGGACGGACGGGACAATCGCAGTGCATGTGTATTTGGTTTTTGAGAACATAATTGTGAATTGAAAGCTGCCGTCACCCTCTTTACTTGATAATGATATAAATGATACTTGAAACATTGGGCGGGTTTCGATATGCCCATGTGGATTTTTACAAGTAAGCAGGTTGAATGCTGTATAACGTGACGCGTGTGAATCTTGGGTTTCAAATTTCACGGTGCGGTAGGTCATGGTTCCTGCGGCGTCGTAGCGAATGGCTACCACTGAACGCAGCTGTTTAACTCGAGCCTCGCGCGTCAGATTGCCTATCGGCAGGCGTTCGGACGCCGTTTTTTTAAACATCGGTATCTCGTTAACAAAGCCTCAAACGCAAAATTGCCACTCTTGATTCTCGCTTTACTTTGGCCTGTAGAATCACTCTTTAAAATATTTGTAGAGGGTTGCGTTATACCCTGTAGATATCAGACATCATTTTGTACGAGACACTGTAAGAGATAATATGATATGTTTGAAATATGCGCCAACCGACCGTATGGCAGCAGACACGTTAACGAAGTCTCTACCAGGACCTAAACATAGAGAATGTTTTAATTTACTCGGAATGAAAAGAATAAAGCTTGGTAGTTTTGCGCGTCTCGAGGGGAAGTGTTATATTTAAACGATCCGCGTATGGCGTGCGTGTCGTCACTCTGTGTATCCTTATGTATTTTTTTTCGTTCGTCGTTGTCACCTCCTTGCATTATATTCGTTAAGTCCTTTTTGTATTTCATTCGAATAATAATAAAGACACGATTATATTTGCGCTGTTGCACTTGCGTTTGTAACTCCTGCCAACATTAAAAGTCAAGGTCGCCTTGTATTCTTTAAACGGCACCATATGTAGTAGCTTAGCAAAATTGTAGCTGGCGTCAAGACAAATCCAACGACATATAGGGTATCCTGCTACATGGTGCGAATATTTTAAGGGGTGATTGTGGGGGCTTAAATCAGAAGGAAAAGAAAAATAATTATTTTTCGTTTGTGGCTTCATTTTCGAGAAAATTGAGTTTGAACGTTCAACCATTCAAAATGTATGTTGTAGTAAAACCTGTGTAATCGGAAATTTTAGAAAAAGCTGGAAGGGCAATGATTCTTCATGCCGAAATAAGTCCAAAATGGAGAATAAGATTTTTTCGTATCCCGTTTTGATTTCATGGAAACTGAATTTGAACTGCGTTGAAAGTGCATGTGCACCTATGTAGCATGTTTAAACTGACTTCCTTCAAACTCAACTGTCTTGACAGCGACGTGCGATATGAATAATTTTTATTCATGGTTTTCGACTTATTTTGACGTGAAGAATCACTCCCCTTTCGGTTTTTCGGAAACTTCCGGTTGAACTGGTTTTATCACAACTTACATTTCAATTTTCAAACTCAGATTTCACGAAAACGAGACCTCAAATGCAAAAATTGATTGTCTTTCGTATTACTTTAATCCATAGAATCAGGCCTTAAAATATTTATAACCTGTACCAGGTTACTCTGTATCATATTATGACCTTGAATTCAGATATTCTGGTTCAAGCAATAGAAACGCTTTAATGGTTGGCCCAGATTAGCTTAGGGTCCGAATTTAGCCCCTCTCTATTACTTCGTAGTGTAGCAATTAGTGAGGAGGGTCTAGAGTAGCTCCTCACCAGTTATGCATCAAGTTATCACCACTTGACAATAATATGGATAGTTGTTTTATTTAGATTGACTAGTATATTGAATACAAACCTAAAGATTTCCTATTAAATAAAAAGAAAAATAAGTAAAATTATTAGACAAATCCAACGATAATAATACCGTAATCATAAAAGTAATAGAGTGTTGTGCCCCGAGAGGTTCGACTCGGAGTGGGATTTTGGTTTAGTTGGGTTCGTGAGCGGACAAAGGATTAGAATCCACCAGGCGTTCTTCAATAATACTTAGTTTATTGCAGCTATTGTTGATCTAGACAGAGGTGATGCGTTGTGTATTCGTTGATGGTTTGATCGCGAGTCTCCCTTTTGGGCGAGACCCACTGGTTTTATTATCAGCTATGGGGTGTGACGAAATTGGTAGGAGTAGTCACGCGGTATCATGGAAGTCCACTCGGCAACAATTATAACGTGATCAGTCAGTCACGTTATGCTGATTCTACAACTCTTGCAATTCTGCAAATTTTATATCTCGGTTCCAGAACCTTTTATGCTGATGCACTACTGTAAGCTATCTTAAAATGTCGGGCACAACAAGTACTGTTTCATTTACTTTTTGCCTTTTTGTATATAGTGGATTGATTTTCAGAAAATGCTATTTTATAATGGTTCCCACTATCTCCTATCATCGGGCAGTAAATATACCACTACTGTATGTTTGTATTTGTAATAACATTCATTATCGTGCTTTCAGTCGTTAAATATATACTAGAATGGCCAGGTGCCCACAGCAAGCTGGCTGTAACGTTCGCTGATCACTCCACTATCTAAGCAGCCCGCGAAATGAGCGAACAGAGTAGACCGCAGCAGGGGCCGGCCTGTGGACGAGCAGCTTGCTATCTGTTGTTAAGGAGCAGTGTCAACGCAGCCTCGAATACTTTCCAGACAATTTTGAACAATACGTGCAAAGATGCTGTAGGTCGTGTTCTGCAGGACGTATTTTTAAGAATCGTCGAAGGCAATTAGCTCCACCCTATTTTGCTTTCGCGCAATTTATGGCATGGGCTTGGGCTACGTGAGCCCAGAGAGAGTGCTTGTAACTATGGGCAATACAGATGTTGATGTCTGTTCACTCCAAGTGCCGCAGCTATCGGTTGTCACGGGAATGTCTGTTTTCAAGGACACATGAGAATGTTTCGAAATGGCAAGCAACCCGACGTTGCATTTTTCTACAGAATACGGATAATGTTTCTACAAAACGTGGACACGTAGTGGGGTAGATGGGGGTGCTTTCTGGAAACAAAACTACGATTGACTGCCAAACATTTTTCCCAGAGGTTTGAAGAAGGCAACATCGAAAATGTCAAACACGGAGCGCAATAACGCAACTTATTACCGTATGTTTTTTGTGTACGCGCAGTGCGATGGCAATGCCGAGAGTGCCGCACGGCTCTATTGCTAAAAGCATCCCGGTGAGGACCAACCGTCATCGGCGTGCTTTCGTCGATTGACGACTCGTCTACAAACGAGTGGCTCATTGCAAACCGTAAGGGGTGACAGTGGACGACCGCGTCGAATACGCACGACGCGGGCGGACGAAATGCTCGAAGAGGTTCACCGGGATGCTACTGTCAGCACACGCGACATCAGCCGAAGAACAGGTTACGCTGCAATGTGAAAGAATTTACTAATTACTAATACATTTTTCTACTTGATTACAGTATCGGTCACATGATGGTGCACCGCATTTTGCAAGAAGAGGATGTTCCGTCCGACGCGGAACAATACGTTGGGAATTTTTGGCAAGGTTTATGGCACGCATTTCGTGAACAGATTATTTTTGAGGAAAATTATTTGGTAGAATTGCTTGTCGTCTGTAAGGAATTTATTTCACGTGCGGGCAAACCTTTGCCACTTATGCCATAAACCTGGAGTTCCGAAGGGTTCCGACCAATTAGCGTACACAAAAATTGAGAAAGTCATCTTCCAGACTTTCTCCCGAAACGAAAGTCAGAATAGTTTCAACGATCGAACGACATGGATCGATCTATAAAAAATCTCTAACGGTACGCACAGAGATTAGTTCCACATCTCCAACGGCACCTCAAACTTTAACAATCGAACTTTGTCATTAAGGTCCATCAGTCGGGACTTCATCATAGTCAAAATGGTTACCCAATATTAATTTTGCAAGTAAAACATCGCGAAGTTGCATACCAATCTGTACGATGCGGTCTCACTGAATTTCGCGAGAATGAATTGTTAGTTCAAAAACGCGATGGCCGCTGCGCTGTACGGCAAACTAATGTCGTGAGGGCTAGTTTCCTTGATGATGAAGTCGTAGTTGGTGAGAAAAACTGGATGTATTTTGTCTTGCGAATACAAAGTCTGCGATTCTGGTGGTGTTTTAGGCGTGTTCGGTTCGATCTCTGTTTTAGTTCTCACTGCCAGTTGTCTTGTCGCAAAAAATATTGATTTGGTGTAGGAAGTCGGTGGGTGGAGCTAATTTTCCATTGGTTGCTACTTTTTCGTAAATTTTGGGAAGAGGGATAAATAGGTGGGAGGAAAATGTTGGAGGGAGACGTGAAGGTGTGTAGTGGTGGGAATGAATGGTCAGTAGATGCGGCGTAAGGGTGGTTTATGATCTGTTTTTGCCGTTTCTGGGATTGTAAAAGTGAAAGTTGGGGAATGTTAGGAAATTACTCTATTTATGACTTAAGCTGGTGGAGGAGAATTTTGTCACGTAGGCGATTAGGGTAGTGGTGCCCAGATTTAGGATACCTGGACGGTTTATGGGACCGTACACAATCAGTTAAGGTCGAATTTACGACTCCGCCGAGGAAGTAATCCGTACCACCAATCGCGACGTAATACACCACGAAACAATGGTACTTCGAGCCGAATCCGGGATCTATGGAAAGACGGGACGCGCGATACTGTTAAACTCCGCGAGTGGATCCGAATAACTCAACCGAGTGATTTATCGACCATCCGATTCAAGAGCTGATACTGGGAAGCAGTTTGGAAGCAGAATGGCTACAACATTGGAGGTGCAGCAACGTCATCGTCAGGGGCAACGTGCGGTCCAAGGACGACTTCGACACCAAAAATCAAGTCAAGGTAGGCTCGTTATCCAACTGCTAATTAGACTTCCGTCACTCCCAGATCCCTTTCGAAACCGTCTCACCTCGATACTAAAATGGCGAACTGAAACGCTCATGGAGCTAGCGAAATTCAAACGCGTGTTCAAATGTTAAAACAAAGACGTCGGGCGTTCAAAGGACAAATCACTGTATTAACTGACTACACGAACAATTACCAAGATTCCACGGTTGGTCGAATCAAACTTCGCAATCGTATCGACCGTCTTCAGAGACATTTCGAGGACTTCGCGAACATACAAAATGAACTAGCTATTATCGAAGACGCCGAAGAAATAGAACGGGAGCGCGAAGCGACCACCGAAGCCTTTGACGACGCGATAGCAGCCGCGACCGTGCTTTTAAATCGCACAGAACGCATCACGCAGCACACGGGTACGGTGAACGGAACCACGCACGGTATCGCTTCACCAACACCGGCGACATCATCTTTCGCGCTACCGATTCATTTTCCCAAAATAGATTTGCCGAAATTCGACGGGCACATCAAAAGATGGATCACATTTAAAAATGCGTTTCAAACGATGATCCATACACAACCAGGACTGAACAACGTCCAAAAATTACAATATCTTCGCTTATCGCTAACCGGGAGCACAGAAACGGCCATCAATGCGTTTACCATAAGCGAGGATAATTACGAAGCCACATGGACACAACTAAAAAACATTTACGACAACAAACGCGTACTCATTCTTTGCCACGTCATCTTACTACGCAATACCCCATCGATGAAGGATGATTCCTCGGAATCCATCCGCGAATTCGTAAACCATGTGCTACTGCACATCCGTTGCCACGATAAGGCGTGGGAGCGAACGCTGAGCGACACTGAGGTCCCGAAGGCGACGGAAATCTTGAAGCATTTGCGCACCGCATCCCATCAATCAAAGGATGCTCATGTGCCGTCCACGACTCAACGGGCGAAAGATTCACGTGGCCATCCGCGGCACCACTCACCACAATCACCGCTTCCGAGACGATACCCACCAACACCAGCCAGAGAGCACCCATCGCAGGCTCGCATAGGTTTTAAGCAAGCGTATGTGACAACCGCAGCGCCTAAATGCCAAATATGCAATAATGACTTGTAACGGGTAAACCGTGGCGCTAGGTTTAGGCGCGAGTAACGACCGCGACCGATAGGGGGCTACGACCGGAATCGCGATTCCCGCTATTGTTTTGACAGCCCGCAACACATAAATTAGCGGGATCGGTAGCCAGAAATCGGCTTCCGACCGAACTGCCGGTGACGCACGCTTCTATACCGAAGTAACGCAGAGGCATAGTAGAGAGGAACGCCTGTATCCAGATCCTCACGGATCGACACTTTTTGGTACCCTTTCCGCCGCCCTCTCCTTACGACTGCTTAGACTACGGGTTGCCGATCGGTCTAAGGGACACAGTCCTCGGTGCCACGCTTAGGACGGGTTGCCGTACCCTAAGTGATGGAATACACCACCTCCTAGGCCTCCGATAGCGCGGGTTGCCTAAACGCTATCGGGGCAAAGGCCTTCCGACTCCCCTGTGGCCGGGTTGCCGAAAGCTACAGGGCGGGACTCTCTCCTTGCCGCCGAATGCGAGTCGCCCGAGCGACACACCGGACCGCGAACCGAAACATTGTCGCGCCGCACCGCCGATGTAAATAGCCGCGTAGTTGTAAGAGTTAGCCAGTAAGACGTCCGCTACGGAGATACCGCTTCGTAGCACCGCCGCGAACCGACGCCATTATCGCGCCGCCGATGAACCGTGTAATTAGCCCGTAAAACCGTACACTGCGAAGATACCGCTTCGCACCGTGAACCGCGTGCCGCTGCGAAGATACCGCTTCGTAAGCCGCCGAGACCGTCACGAAGATACCGCTTCGTGACGCCGCCGAAACCACCACGAAGATATCGCTTCGTGTACCGCTGAAACCGTCGCGAAGACACCGCTTCGCGAACCGCGTAGAATTAAGATTAGTAGTAGGAGTTGTAAGCTAGAATACGATAGATTTAATAAAGATATTAGTAAAACAGATACCCACTGACTCGTTACTAAACAACCCTCATTCAGTCCTAACGAACCCGGCCAGCCGACTGAGCCGGCACCCGCCTCCAACCAACGGTCCCACCGCCGGTACGACCGATACAGACTCACACGCCGCATGTCAATGCTCCGTGTTTAACGAATTGACGATCAGACAGCGGGTTCAAGCCGCAAAACGGGCAAAACTTTGTACAAATTGCCTTCGACCGGACCACGCGACTGGAGACTGTCAAGCCGGAAGATGCCGCGTTTGTAACAATCGGCACAATACGAAGCTTTACCAGGATGCTGCATTACCAGACGAAACCAGGGACGAATGACTACATCATTCGCGTGTAGGGCGGCCAAAACCACGACAACAAGGCACTTCATTTGTATCAGACGGACAAACGAACGGCTTACTCGCAACCGCTATCATTCAGGTGCTTGACAATGACCGGCGACCCGTGCACTGCCAGACACTAATGGACACCTGTTCAAATACAAACTTCATCAGCGAAAGGTTTGCAGGAAAACTACGACTACCATCGACACCGTCATTCATAGGAATTCAGGGGCTAAACCAATCAAACACCATCGCGAACAAAATCGTTCCCACGACAATCAAATCCAGATTATCAAATTATCAACGGACGCTAACATGTTTCATAATTCCTCAAATTTCACGATTGATACCGGACACCCAAATAAACAGATCTAAACTAAGAATACATAAGAAGCAAAGGTAAGGAGGTATCGTCAAGTGCGCAGGCGTATAAGATCTCGTAACAAAAGCTTAGGGAACACGAATGAATAGGCGCAACACTTTAAAATACTTGACACTAGAAATAGTAACCAATAATCGTAAACAACGAATTTCTTAGAAAATCTTTATACAAACGACCCTTAAGATTAAGAGCTTCAGCTAATGCTTAAAATGCTGAAGTGATGCACGCTGATAAGGTACCATAAACCGGATGTTCCGTCGCACGGAACAATGCGCGTGGAAATTTTGGTACGGTTTATGGTACGCACCGCGGAAAAAAGATTATTTTTGAGGGAGAGAATTTCGCTCAAATTGCTTGCTGTCTGCAAGCAATTTATTTCACGTGCGGGCAAAACGTTGCCACTTAAATTACTCTCGCCATCCTCAATAATCGACAAGTACCATAAACCTAGATTTCCAAAGGGTCCCGACTATATTGTAACGGTACGCGACGCCGACTCGCGGGACCTAGAGGAATTTCCCACCGCGGCCAAAATTTCCAGAACCCTCGCGGTTCCAGGTATCGCCCCACTTCTTCCGGGAAATACCGCGCTTCGGGCGCACCGGAAGAGTGGTGGACCTGGTACCTGTATGCTGATTGGCAAAAATTACCGTTTCGTTTTGACCAATCAGCGTACACAAGGAAGGACGTCGTCGACGGACTTCCTTCCAACAACAGAACGTCTTCGACACGCGGAGAGTCAAGATCGAACGCGATCACACAACATTATCACCCGAGAGCATCTTCGGCTCAAATTGGAAACGCCAGAGGTCTATTCGACGAGGGACCTAATTCCACCACTGGAATCGGCAGCACTTCGCTCACTTTAAATAACTGCTCAATATTAATTTGGCGGGCAGTGTCGCGAGTAAACGTTGCGCCCCTAAAGGTATCCAGGGACTTACACCCCCTGGTAGGACTAATCCATGCACCGGCGCTCGCGACGTATCGTGTTCGACAACGACGAGGCACGATACAATTCACCGGACAAGTACCAAACACCTTGAACCCTCGACTCTTACTATTTCTTTCATCCCTACTACTTCTTCCATCCCTACCACTCTTATTCCTGGGGGTGAGAAACTATATACAGGGTGTAACGTAAAAGGTGTAGGAGCCGGAAATGGGGGATTCCTGAGGCGAAACTGAACAACTTTTTCCTTTGCCAAAATGTCGGCTGAGGCTTTGTTTTTGAATTGTTAACGAAAAACACTGGCCATTCAGAGCGCGCGTAGAGCCCGCGCTCAGGGACGGTCCACGGCGCGTCGTGCTAGGTAGCAACGTTCGACCGGCGCCCCGAATAGTACGCGCCGATATAGCACGAAGCAAAAGTTAACATCGAATTATTCATTATTAATTAAAATATAAATGAAATTAATTTGCCGTTATCAATTGAAGAAAAAAGTATTAGAACGGACTAACTAACGTGTCTATTCAGTACAACGTACGTTAAATTTTAAACAATTCGCCAACAACTAAAATTAGACTTACCCGTTTCTCCAAAAATGAACCTGCTTCGACGAAAATAGGTCACTGTGTCATCCTCCCGATCCTGACCATTGCAAGTAGGTATCCCGTAGTGCAAGACAGCTGATGTTACGGCCAGGTCAGCGAACTCACTTTATTTGACAAAACCTACTACCTGCACAGCAACTATCACTGGGTTATTCTACCGATCCTGGCCACTCGAAGAACAAACACATGGTGCACAAGAGCCGATGTCTCGGTTGGAACAGTGAAAGAACTTCGTTTCACAAAATCTCCATCATTGCACGATCACTGTCACTTTGTTCTTCAAGATTTGAATTTACGAAATAAGTTGTTCCCACGTATGAATAATTGGTTACCCCGAAAGGGGCCGATTGTTTTTAACTTTGAAGGGGCTGGATACAGCCGCTGCTACTACCGAATACACTTTTCCACGTTCGGCAATTTCGTTGTCGTGTTCCCGAGCAAGTAGTAATTGACAAGCTTTGCGTTTTAGAAGTTAACTCTTATTTTATTCAAAGTAAAAACAGCAATTGCAGTACCGGAGAGATCTTTACTGCTGGGCATTCGGACTAATTCTGTCTTGAGAAATTGTGACGCGCTTTGCAACGGTGGACAAGGGGCTGTTCAAAGAATGTTATAAGGGAGAGTTACGGGTCGTCGCGGGGAGCGCGCTTTATGGTGAAAAGGCCCTTGAGGCGCACGTGCTGGCCAGCAGAGTTTTTCGGTTCCCAGGAAACTCGGCCGTGATGAACTTAGTGAAGACATTTTCCAGTCGCCGGAAAAGGTATAGCATTACAAAGGATGTAGTAAAAGACATCTAACAGTGTCTTGAACTGTCCGCAGCGCTTTCCCAGCGACTAGAAAGTGTCTTCATTAAATTCGCCACGGCCGTGGTTCCTGGGAACCGAAAAACTCTGCTGGCCAGCACGTGGGCCTCAAGGGCCTTTTCACCATAAAGCGCGCTCCCCGCGACGACCCGTAACTCTCCCTTATAACATTCTTCGAACAGCCCCTTGTCCACCGTTGCAAAGCGCGTCTCAATTTCTCAAGACAGAATTAGTCCGAACGCCCAGCAGTAAAGATCTCTCCGAAACTGTAATTACTGTTTTTACTTTGAATAAAATAGGAGTTAACTTCTAAGACGCAAAGCTCGTGAGTTACTACCCGCCCGGGAACAAGACAACAAAATTTCCGAACATGGAAAAGTGTATTTAGCAGTAGCATCGGTCATATCGAGCCCTTTCAAAGTTAGAAACAATCGGCCCCTTTCGGGGCAACCAATTATTCATACGTGGGAACAATTTATTCCGTAAATTCAAATCTTGAAGAACAAAGTGACAGTGATCGTGCAATGATGGAGATTTTGTGAAATGAAGTTCTTTCACTGTTCCAACCGAGACATCGGCTCTTGTGCACCATGTGTTTGTTCTTCGAGTGGCCAGGATCGGTAGAATAACCCAGTGATAGTTGACGTGCAGGTAGTAGGTTTTGTCAAATAAAGTGAGTTCGCTGACCTGGCCGTAACATCAGCTGTCTTGCACTACGGGATACCTACTTGCAATGGTCAGGATCTGTAGGATGACATAGTGACCTATTTTCGTCGAAGCAGGTTCATTTTTGGAGAAACGGGTAAGTCTAATTTTAGTTGTTGGCGAATTGTTTAAAATTTAACGTACGTTGTACTGGATAGACACGTTAGTTAGTCCGTTCTAATACTTTTTTCTTCAATTGATAACGGCAAATTAATTTCATTTATATTTTAATTAATAATGAATAATTCGATGTTAACTTTTGCTTCGTGCTATACCGGCGCATACTATTCGGGGCGCCGGTCGAACGTCGCTACCTAGCACGACGCGCCGTGGACCGTCCCTGAGCGCGGGCTCTACGCGCGCTCTGAATGGCCAGTGTTTTTCGTTAACAATTCAAAAACAAAGCCTCAGCCGACATTTTGGCAAAGGAAAAAGTTGTTCAGTTTTGCCTCAGGAACCCCCCATTTCCGGCTCCTACACCTTTTACGTTACACCCTGTATATATATAGTCCAGAGTTGGTCAAAAGGCAATCAGTGAATCAGTTAGTGAGAGAGTCAGTCAGTCAGTTAGAGAGTCAGTCAGTCAGTGAGTCAAAGCAGTGTAAGACAAATACGCTTTGTCAGAGCAGGAAAGACTAGGTAATTAACCCACCTTCTTAAATTAAATTTCAGCGCTTGAGCCGGGCAAACAATTTAATCACCTGCTCCTTAATCAAATAGATTCTCGAAGTTGAAACCATTGTGCGCACTCCATGCGATGATCGAGGCGAAATAAACGAAGCGCTTCACTTGCGATCGATTGGTACACCGAGATATGTATATGGAGGTAAACGTCAGGAAATATTTGATCCTTCGCTCCTTAAACATATTTTAACTAGTCTGATTTTTACTTTACAAAGTCGGTGAAAAGGAAAAAGGCCCGCAGAGGTAAAAGAGGAGGCCGGCAACAAAGACTAAAAAAACAACGGGAAGCAATATTAACTTTCTTAACGGAGAACTTAAGACTCAGTAGCGGCACCGAACCGATCGCCCCACAGGACAATCCTGTACCCGAAATCATCGACCTAACTCTGGAGGAGGACGAACCTGGGATGAGTCTTCAGGTGAACCGCACCCCTAGCCTCCATATTCCACTAGAAACCATAGATACTAGCACTAGTTTTAAGATACAGAATTCGGAAAACGCCCAACGAATATCATTCAATCATTTATTCAGAATATCAATAATCCGGTAATAGCAACCGATGTTTGGGCATGGTGTAGGAATATGTCAGACCAGTAATAAATCGAACGTAATAGTTTAATTAGTTCAGCCATTATTCTGGGAGGTGGAACCGTTGACTGTCGGGCTGACGGTTCGCGCAGGGGCGTCCTTGCCTCGCTTTGAACACCGCTCAGCTGTTTTTCGGCACGCATGTTGCTAGCTGGATGAGATAAACATGCAACAATAGGTGCATGAGCGAGGAGAGTGAGTGCGAGAGTAAAAGCCAGATGTGAGAGAGACGAGAGCGAAAAGTGCGATATCCGCGAGAATGCGTGTATAATTGAGTATCTGCGTGTGTCCGATATACAGGGTATAACGTAAAAGGTGTAGGAGCCGGAAATGGGAGACTCCTGAGGCGAAACTGAACAACTTTTTCCTTTGCTAAAATGTCGTCTGAGGCTTTGTTTTTGAATTGTTAACGAAAAACCCTGGCCACTCACAGCGCGCGTAGAGCCCGTGCTCAGGGACGGTCCACGGCGCGTCGTGCTAGGTAGCGACATTCGACCGGCGCCCCGAACTATACGTGCCGGTATAGCATGGAGCAAAAATTAACATCGAAACATCATTATTCTTTAATGGAAATTAACTACAATATAAATGAAATTAATTTGCCGTTATCCTTTGAAGAAACAAATATTAGAACGGACTAACTAATGTGTCTATCAAGTACAACGTACGTTACATTTTAAACAATTCGTCAGCAATTAAAATTAGATTTACCCGTTTCGCCAATAATGAACCTGCTTCGACGAAAATAAGTCACTGTGTCATCCTACCGATCCTGACCATTGCAAGTAGGTATCCCGTAGTGCAAGACAGCTGATATTACGGCCAGGTCGCCGAACTCACTTTATTTGACAAAACCGATTACCTGCACGGCAACTATCACTGGGTTATTCTACCGATCCTGGCCACTCGAAGAACAAACACATGGTGCACAACAGCCGATGTCTCGGATGAAACGGACAAACAAAGTTTCCATCATTGCAGGATCACTGTCACTTTACACTTCAAAATTTGAATTTATGAAATCAGTTGTTCCCACTCATGAATGTAAAGATGGAATTTATTTAATTTCAAGAGGAATCGAGACAATACAATATTATGGACAAAATCTGGATAGCGTATTACATTCGTGAACCGTTTCAAAAGAATGAATCGTTCGTGATCGGTTTTTCTGCTTCCAATCAACAACCGCCAACCTTGACACACTCGCGCCCCTTTACTAACTATCGATAGAAAAACCCAATTCATTCATATCATAACATTAACTAACACGTACATATGCACTCTTACACACACACACACACACACGCAACGCCAATGTAAGAGTCTCGCGAGTCTTTCCGCGCTCGCATCCTACACGCTCGCATCCTACATAAATGTGCATTCAATTTTTTTTACACGAATCTGAGTCTTTTACGGGTCCGCATCTATAATCTTTTTGTATACGCTGCTGTCCCCGTCGGCAATTAGCGTTGAGTACACGAGCCCACGGTTTTCTACGCTGCTCTTGAAACCTTCCACTATAGCATCGCTTTCCATAGCCGTCGATGCTTGATTTGTGCTCCAGTTCTTGAAGCATCTGTGCTTTCGAGATTCTTTCTTGTTCTTTGCAGCACACCGACAAGTTCTACACACTTTATTTCTCACACCGGTAAATAAAACTTTCTTCGTGTGATATCCAATTATCACACCGACTCCAGACACGGAGTCGTACGTTCCAGTGCGGTAAGATCTCTTCATCCAGCTTCCGTCGGCCACAACAGGGATGTGCGGAATCCCGGATCCAGGAAGAACATCGCCTGTTTCGATAGCCAAGAGTTTTTCTTCCTCAGCCGCTACTTTCATCTCTTCTTCTGCGGCAACAATGAGGGAATTTACTATTTTATCATGATGCTTTCGAAACTGTTTCTTCGACATGCAGGGTATGTTCATTGCTACGAGAAACTCCTCCATATGGGTATAACTACCTCCATTCAAAAATGTTCCAGCAACGGCGCTCTCGTTGATTTCCATCTTATCTGTTTCGTCGGTTTCACTGTGGATTTCACCTTTGGAATGGCACATTGCGCACATAACACTGAGGGTGGTTCTCAGACCAGACCGTTTCGTGCCCGTTATTTTTAGGTGTCTAATTCCACAGTCTTCCTTATTTATGACATGATCGCCAATTTTCTGAAATTCTGCAAAGATGTGCTGCATGTCTACGATACCCCGGTCATTTGGAACAAATGGTTGTTCCTCAGGCTTGTTCACAACTGCTTCCTGCGTGACGAATACATCTTTTTCGAAGATTGCACTTTCCAAATCCGTTTCTTCTTCCCTGTTCTCTCTTTCTTGCATTTCGACATGCACTGCTGCTGAATCTTCTGCTATACTCGCCATTTTAATGGCGGGTGTTGACGGCTCCTCTACATGCTCACGAGTGCATTTTTCGTGACTTGTACTTACCTCTTTAGTATGTAGAGTTTGTGTGCCGTTTTCCTCTTTTTGAAGGACCAAGCGCTGTCTCCTATCGCGATATCCTTTTCTTTTTGAATACCTTTTTGCACACAATGGTAATTTTGAACCACGATTTTTCTTCACGTTCAATCGATTTTATTCACTGCGACCCTCCGCTTCCTCGTCGACGCCTTCAACGAACATATTTTTTGCAACACTCATTACCACAATATTTTCGAAACTCTTCAATTCGCTTCACTTCACTTTCCTAGAATAAACTACGTTTTTTTTCAAAACTTGGGAAAGGATTGAATAATCCAATCCGTTTCGCGTCTTGAAGAAAACTACCGATGAAACGTAAAACGCGAGTCTCTTGTTATTGAAATGTGGCGCAGAATGGAACAGCGCGGCAGCAGTCAGTTCACAATTGGCACGCAGCGGTAGAGGAGCTACGCGGATAGATAAAAGTAAGTATTTCATTTGAAGTATAAAGTTAACGCATTACCCGCCGGGCCCGCGATAATGCGGGACTTTCTTAAAATAAAAAGTCGTATTTTCTACTTCATTTATAAATTAAAAATGTCGATTCTGTTGAATCTTTGATTATAATAAAATAGTACATAAAATATCTTACTTACATATGGAAATCGAAATAGATGAAGAAATCGAAGGAGGGAAGGACGGAGGTGAGGAGGGAAGAAAGGAGGAGGAAAAAAATAAAGAGGAGGAGGAAGAAAAGAGGAAGAGGAAAAGGGAGGAAGAGGAAAAGGGAGGAAGGGGAGCCATCCCTTTCGAAAGTGAGTAAAAACGTTAACTTTTCTATTATATGTATATACACATGACGATAGCAAAAAGTACGTCGAAAATGGTTGTTAATCGCGTACGATTTCCATGATTCGTTTTTGTCTTCAAGCTATATGCAATGAATGCACAGTGGTCCGGAAACCCGTTTTTTGTTGCCAAAATTATTTGAATTTCATTAACTTCGGTTTAGAACGCTCTATCTCACCACAGAATTATCTAAAATAAATAACACTTTCGGTTTTGACGCTCTGAAGGATTGTTACTTTAGAGCAAAAAAAAATTTGAATATGTTAAACTTGAAAAATTAACTTTTGGCCACAAAAAACGGGTTTCCGGAACACTGTGGAATATAGAAATCGTACTCATTTAATATACGTATGTGTATAATTATAACACCTCATTTTACTGTTTCAGTTAAAAAAAAGGATTAAACGCCTGTTGTATGGGCGTGGTGTTGGCGGTTACCGCGGCCGTGATCGCGGTCGTTTCGGTGGCCGTTTCGGCGGGCGTTGGAGCCGTGGGGGGCGTGGAGGACGTGGGGGCCATAGGGGAGGCTGTGGTGGCGGCACCGCAGTCCATATTTATAATTAATATATATATATATATATATATATATATATATATATATATATATATATTAATTATAAATATGGACTGCCGCCACAATTTTATCCAGCAGATCTCGACTGGATACGGCTCGAGCCGATATTTCGCTTCCTACCGAACATACAATGTATGTAGGAGAGCACGGAGCGAGCCAGAAAGTGTCGAGACAATTCATGTTTATTACCACGTTTAACCAAAGAACTTTTACTAATAAATTCACTATGCGACAATAATTTCAGAACGATAATGAAAAATAAAAGCAAGCATTTACTACATAGGTTTCGTGCGAGTTATGAATATGTATATAAATATTGATAATATTGTAATTTATTCCATTTGCTTTGTTCTCATTTCCTCGATCATCGTACTGAATGACAAATGAAAAATGGGAAGGCATCTACTGGTCTTCACAGGAAGTCTTTGCTAAATATGTCTTGAGCCGATATTTTAATTTATACTGAAAATAGAAAAGGATGACGCGAGGGAAAGAGGAGTATCAAGAAGGAAATTTTTATAAATTAGAATTGCAAAGTGTATTACTTAAAAGATTAATTTATTAATAAATTATATATATATATAATATATATATATATATATATATATATATATATATATATATATATATATATATATATATATATATTATATATATATATATAATTTATTAATAAATTAATATTAATAAATTAATAATTATTAATAAATTAATAAAGTAATATATATATATATATATATATATATATATTATATATATATATAATTTATTAATAAATTAATCTTTTAAGTAATACACTTTGCAATTCTAATTTATAAAAATTTCCTTCTTGATACTCCTCTTTCCCTCGCGTCATCCTTTTCTATTTTCAGTATAAATTAAAATATCGGCTCAAGACATATTTAGCAAAGACTTCCTGTGAAGACCAGTAGATGCCTTCCCATTTTTCATTTGTCATTCAGTACGATGATCGAGGAAATGAGAACAAAGCAAATGGAATAAATTACAATATTATCAATATTTATATACATATTCATAACTCGCACGAAACCTATGTAGTAAATGCTTGCTTTTATTTTTCATTATCGTTCTGAAATTATTGTCGCATAGTGAATTTATTAGTAAAAGTTCTTTGGTTAAACGTGGTAATAAACATGAATTGTCTCGACACTTTCTGGCTCGCTCCGTGCTCTCCTACATACATTGTATGTTCGGTAGGAAGCGAAATATCGGCTCGAGCCGTATCCAGTCGAGATCTGCTGGATAAAATTGTAATTGATGCGGCAACAGCGTGACAAAACTCTCCTACGATGCGAATTGGCAACTACGCCGTCGGTCTTGTCGTTTGTAATTCAACAGGATAACGATAGATGTCACATTTTCAGATGGTTCATGTAGAAACTTATGTTTTCACTACTGCCCGTTTCTTCGCGTAGCGCTTCGATCAATTCGGAGGAGACCCCAAAGGAGTCTGCCCCCTTAATCATAATTTATATCTTGTACAGACGTAAATTTTTCAAATTATTGTATGAACTACTGAAATTTTGTGTACCCTGTAAATCATGTTATGTATTTGATCATTGCACATTTGGTAGTCAAAGCCATGCGATAGATACAACAGAATTTCGAGCAAGCGTACCAACATCAAATAGAGGAAGTGAATCATCAGAACCGATTGAATTAAGAGAAATAATAGGCGACCCCGACCGAATGCAAAACCACACCAACGAAACAAATGTTTGCCAACTATTATATGAAGTATAACTCCTTCCATTAAGAACAAAAGGAAAATTGTTTAATTATTCGTATATATATGTCCAGGGACAAAAATTACACACAACAAAGTAGGGGGCATAAACCGATTACGCTTCTTATACAGAACTTCATATTGTATTAAGGGACTATTTTTCACTCTGGAAACTGAAGATAATTTAATGTAGGATGCGAGCGCGGGAAGACTCGCGAGAACTCTTGCATTGGCGTTGCGTGTGTGTGTGTTTGTGTGTGTGCGCGCGCGCGCGTATGTACGTGTTAGTTAATGTTATGATATGAATGAATTGGGTTTTTCTATCGATAGTTAGTAAAGGGGCGCGAGTGTGTCAAGGTTGGCGGTTGCTGATTGGAAACAGAATAAAGGATCACGAACGATTCATTCTTTTAAAACGGTTCACGAACGTAACACGCTATCCAGATTTTGTCCATAACATTGTATTGTCTCGATTCCTCCTGATATTAAATAAATTCCATCTTTACATTAATGGTAAAATATTATTGACCGACGTGCGCATTTTATATGTTCTCCGATGACATGAAATATCTCACAGAACGTAGAATACATTCAGCAAGCCGAGAACATTTAATGAACAGATGTGAAATGTGTCAAGATAGGACTTTTAAAATAGGCAAAGCCTCAATGTGTCCTGATTGTAGTAATGCATTGTTGGCCTTTTATATGGACAAAAAAGGAAATGCCGACTAGGTACAAAATTTAGCGGCAATAATGCGTAATAATGTTCTACTGAACTGGCAAGACATCGAAACTTCCTATGAAGGGGAAGAAAGCGAAACGGAAGAAAAATATATAAACAATTAGCTCGGAGGACCTCGCTCTACCGAGGGAGGAGATTGCGACGAGACACGAAGAAGAATCTCGAAAGGAAATAATACGAAGAAGACAATTCGAAAGACGAAATAAGGAACCGTCGCGAAAGAGATAATTAAGCAAGGCCAAACGATAAGGGCTTCCGAAAAACAAGGAGTCATCGACCAAGGCTATATGAACGGACCCGGTTACTACGCGGATGATCTAAGACATAAGACCTAAGATCAGAGACCTGAGCCTCATACTCCAATCCAGGTTCAGTGTATTGTACTTTCCGGTATAATATAAAGTGAATTTTGTTTTTAAAAACAAGTTTACTGAATTGTCCGGCGTCACAACATATATGTATATATATATATATATATATATATATATATATATTTTCTTTCTTTTTTCAATAATAAACCAATAACATTCTGTCTCTAGCGCAAACTACCCCCCCCCCCATTCGTGGCTATATTGATATTCAATATCAAAGGCTGGTGGTCCACGCAACGGATGCTGGAGCACGTCTGGGAGGATATGCGTTTGGAGTGGAAGGGCGATGAGCCGGATGCCTGGTGCCTCCGGCGACTTTTTGGCATGGAACCGTTAGAAGACAACTTCAATTGGGCCGAATGTTTGTAGCCGGCCGTTTTGGATAAATAAAGTTTTACTATTTGGGTAATCCACCGTCTACTGCTATGTTGTTCGTAGTTCCTTCTTATTCTTGTTCATTCGATATAATGTTTAAGTCGGTTCGCGTGTACTCGTATTAATCGTTTGCCTTTTGAGATGGTGTAATTGTGATTTCCTTGAGTTTTCTGAATTTTATACGGTTCTATCAACGCGGGTGTTAACTTTTTTGATCTACCTCTTCTGAGTGTTTCGTCATGGAGTAATACTAGATCGCCTATTTTGAAGGATTTATCTGTAGTTTTTTTTTTATCGTAATACGTTTCCGTGGTTTCTTTGCTTTTTTGCAGTGCTTCGCGTGCAATAGTATTAGCTGATTTAATTCTTTCGTGTAATTCTTCCGCGAATTTGTCGAATGTATACGAAGGTCGGGGTGCCTGCCGTAGGGAGCTGCGGAGTGTAGATCATCGTCCGTAAACCAATTCGTAAGGTATAAATCCGGTAGTAGTACGAGGGTGATTCAAGTATGAACGGTAATTTTAGTTGTGTACTCAGCAAAGTGTTCCGAGCTTGATGGACGATTAGGTAATTGATGGTCGGTGTGTTAGGGAAGGTGAACTAGCTTGTTTGGCTGCTGCACTTTCTTTTGTCTTCTGTACAGCTATGAGTGAACAAAAGGTTCCTTCGTCAGTTGCACAACGTATTATTATAAAATTTTTAAGTAATGAAGGGATTAAACCCTCGGAGATTTTTTCTCGTTTGAAGGGACAGATTGGGGACGCTACACTGTCCCAGAGCCGAGTGTTTACTTGGGCCAGACTATTTAAGGGCGACCGAGAAAGTGCAGAAAACGAAAGCCACGATCGACGCCCAAAGTCAAGTCTCACAGATGACAACATCCGTGCCGTTCGAGAGCTTATCGACGGTGCACTATTGACGAAATCGCGTCAGAAGTGGGTATCAGCATTGGGAGTGCTCATAGCATTATCAGTGAACATCTTGGCTTCAGGAAAATTACTGCTCGATGGGTTCCAAGGCTGTTAACAGAAAATCAAAAACAGGTCAGGTTGGAGATCTGCGACAGATTTTTGAATCGATTCCGGTAAGAAGGGGAGGACTTTTTGAGGCGCATCGTCGCATGTGACGAGACATGGGTACACCATTATACTCCGGAATCTAAAATGGCGAGTAGGGAGTGGCGAGTAGGGACTGGCGAGTAGGGAATGGCGAGTACGTAATGGCGAGTAAGGAATGGCGAGTAAGGAATGGCGAAGAAAGGATGAAGCGTGCCCAGTGAAGGCCAAAACCAGTCTCCCTGTCGGAAAAGTTCTTGCGACAATTTTTTTTTATTACAGAGGAGTTTTTCTTGTTGATTTTCTTCATGATCAACATACGGTGAATGCGACTTACTACTGCCAGTTGTTAGAGTTAACAAAAGCCGCCTATCGAAATAAAAGGCGAGGTACGCCCATCAGAAATGTACTCCTTCTCCATGACAACGTTGGGCCACACACGGCGATATTAACAAAAGACAAACTAAAGAAAATACACTAGGAAACCATTAACCACCCTCCTTGCAGTCCAGACTTGTTGCCCTGTGACTATTTATTGTTTGCGCCCATGAAAGAATCGCTTACAAGGGAACGATTCAAAAACAATGAAGACGTCGAAGAGCGAGTGCGCAACTGGTTGACGACGCGCCCTCAAACTCTTTTTGAACAAGGAATGTTCAAGCTTCCAAATCGTTGGCAAAAGTGTGTAGAGCGTGAAGGAGGCTGTGTAGAAAAAAACCGATGGTTTCACATACGTGTATTATAAATCAATAAATGTATAAGAAAGAATTACCGTTTATACTTGAATCACCCTCGTAGGTGGTGTCGTATTATAAGTGAACGTCGCGTAAGGTAGCCATTCATCCCAATCCGTTTGATCTTCTACTATAAAATTTTTTTAATATTCTGCTAGTGTACGATGACTACATTGTAAGGCTCCATTCGATTCTGGATGATATGCGGTTGTTTGTATTTTGTTAACTTTTAATAGTTTACACACATTTTTAAATATCTGCTTAGACAATTCGTTCCTTGTGTTGTGCCCGACATTCTAGGATAGCTTACAGTAGTGCATCAGCATAGAAGGTTCTGGAACCGAGATATAAAATTTGCAGAATTGCAAGAGTTGTAGAATCAGCACAACGTGACTGACTGATCACGTTATAGTTGTTGCCGAGTGGACTTCCATGATACCGCGTCACTACTCCTACCAATTTTGTCACACCCAAAGGTGATAATAAAACCAACGGGTCTCGCCCAAAAGGGAGACTCACGATCAAACCATCAACGAATACACAACGTATCCAAGACACATCTGTCTAGTACAAGAATAGCTGCAATAAACTGAGTATTATTGAAGAACGCCTGGTGGATTCCAATCCTTTGTCCGCTCACGAACCCAACTAAGCCAAAATCCCACAACCGCTCCGAGTCGAACCTCTCGGGGCACAACACTTGATCTGTTAGTATTTTATAAGGGATTTGTACTATGCGACCACAACGAATTCTCGCGATGATGAACTTTGATTTCAATGTACGCGATGGTCGCTGCGCTCTACGGCAAACTAATGTCGTGAGGGCTAGTTCCAATGGTGGTGAAGTCGTAGTGGTGTGAACACTTAGTGTATTTCTTTATATCAATACAAAGTTGCGTGGCTGGTGGTGTTTTTGTAGTATCGGTTCGATATCTCTCACTGTTCTCACGCGTCGATCCTGGTCGCCAAAAATGTTGACTTGATCGGGTTTGGTGTGGGAAGTCGGTGGGTGGAGCTAAATTTCTATTGGTTGTTAAATTTTGTAAATTTGGGAAGAGGGATAAATAGGTGGGAGGAAAACGTTGGAAAGAGACGTGAAGGTGTGTAGTGGTGGGAAGAGAGGGTCAGTAGGTGAGACGTAAGGGTAGTTTATGGTTTGTTTCTTGTCGTTTTCTGGGATTATAAAAGTGAAAGTTGGGAATTTTAGGACATTACTCTATTTATGGCTTAAGCTGCTGGAGGAGAATTTTGTCACGTAGATTATTAGGGTAGCGGTCCCCAGCTTGGGGTACCTGGACGGTTTATGGGACCGTACATGCCGCCCCCTCTTGGACGGTTACGTTCAACAATTATGTAATATCGCGATGTGTGTTGTGTAATGTGTGCTTAATAACTACTGTGTCGAGTATTAATAAGATTTTAACAATGTTTACATATGCTAAGACTTATCTATGTGAGATATGTACAAGTTGCTGTAAAGGGTTGCAAATTAATTGGTGGTTTCGATGGGTAGAGGCGCCAGTTTCTTCGTGGCCCGCTTGTATGTTCCGTGTGCGGTCCTGACGGTTACAACACGAATAATACCGTCCTCTCCTGGGTGGATGGCTGTGATGCGACCGAGAGGCCAACATAAAGGTGGGAGATTATCCTCCTTTAATACGACCAGGGTTCCTTCTTGAATCGTTGAGTCCTGGGGTCGATGCCACTTCTGCCTGACGGTGAGCTCGTTGAGATATTCCCGGTGCCATCGAGCCCAAAAATGTTGCCTGATCTGCTGCACTTGTTGCCAGCTAGATAGTCGGCCTGACTTGATATCTGTAAGGTCTCTCTCCGGTATACTTGTTATAGGGTCACCGATAAGGAAGTGACCAGGAGTCAGGGCGTTTAAATCGCAAGGATCGGAAGAGAGAGGAGTAATAGGCCGGGAATTTAGGATGGCCTCAATCTCTGCTAGCACGGTGTTAAATGCCTCATAAGTCAGTAGTGTGTTGTTCAACAACCGCGTAGTATGGTGTTTCAGAGACTCGACGGCAGCCTCCCAAATACCTCCGAAATGCGGTGCTCTAGGCGGAATAAAATGCCAATTGACATCTTGATTGGTTAAATATCGTTGTACTAACTCATTACGTGCTTCTGCTAGTGTTAAGTTGAGGATTTCCTTCAATTCGCGATTCGCGCCCACGAAATTGGTACCGTTATCGGAATAGATATTCTTGGCTTTACCGCGACGTGCAAAAAATCGGCGTAGGGCAGCAATAAAGGCATCGGTGGTGAGGTCACTAACCAATTCTAGGTGGACGGCTTTGGTGGTGAAGCAGACAAACGTGGCTACGTAACACTTTATTCGCCTTGTATTTCGCAATTTTTGAGCCTTTATGAAAAAAGGTCCGCAGTAATCGACCCCGGTTGTCAGAAAGGGGCGCGAGTAAGTTACTCGTGGTTTGGGTAAATTACCCATTTCATAATGCGTCGTTGTAGGTCGCGCGCGGAAGCAAACAATGCATTTGTGAATATGCGACTTTACCTGCGCCCTTCCATTTATGGGCCAGTATCGTTGGCGAACCGCATTTAAAGTGGCCAACGCACCTGCATGTCCGTGAGAGTGATGGTGTTGTTTTATGATAAGATGTGTGAGATGGTGGTTATTGGGCAGGAGTACGGGGTGTTTTTGGTCGTAGGTCAGTGTGGAGTTCGTCAGTCGTCCGCCTACTCGAATTAAGCCGTCTGAATCTATAAATGGTTTAAGAGAGACAAGGCTCCCCTTGTAACTGAGGGCTCTTTCGTTCTTTAATTGAGTCTGCTCCCTTTCAAACACGTCCATTTGTGCTAGTTTGATTACGTTGAGGTGCGCCTGCTGAAGTTCCGCAGTTGATAACTGCCCCTGATATTTGTCCTTACCACGTGCATTGTGCGCGAATCTACGGCAGTATGCTACCACACGTACCAAAGTGGTGAAGCTGGAAAATTTCTTAAAGAACAATTCTCCTGATCGGTCTGACGCTATAGCGTGCAACACCGTAACCGTTCGTTGCTCCGGTACCTCGATAGGAAATATCTTAGTTTGGGGCCAGTCTTTTTTGTCTTGGCTCAACCAGGACGGACCGTTGGTCCAGAGCTGGCAATTCAGAAATTCTGTAACCGTGGATCCTCTGGAAAGGATATCTGCTGGGTTGTCGGTTGATGAAATGTGTAACCACTGATCGGGACAGCTGTGTTGCTGAATCTCGCTGACTCTGGTTGCAACGAATTGTTTGAGGGTGTGTGGAGGAGTTCGTATCCAGTGCAGTGTAATCATTGAATCGCTCCAGAAATGTACTGATGAAAATGATAACTTTAGGGATTGTAATACGGATTGGTAGAGTGTGACTAGAAGAACGGCTGCGCAAAGTTCGAGTCTCGGTAGGGATTGTGTTTTTAACGGAGCTACACGGGATTTCGAGCAGATAAGATTGGTGGTGTGTGTACCGGTGTTACTCGTGGAGCGTAGATACAAACATGCTCCATATGCCCGCTCACTGGCATCGCAGAATCCATGGAGTTCTAAACTCGCTGCATGATCGGCTATTATGTGACGCGACACAGAGAACGATTGAAGCAATGGCAACTGCTTCTGAAAATCGGACCATGCCGTATGGATGTTTATAGGAATCGACTCGTCCCAATTCACATTTAGCTTCCACAAGTCTTGCATCAATAATTTTGCAGCTACAATCACTGGCCCTAGTAATCCTAAAGGATCGAATAATTGCGCTATGCGCGAAAGAATCACGCGTTTTGTAGTCCTAGGAAGAGGGTCGTACTCCTTCACGGTATATCCTATGTTATCCCTTTGTGGATGCCAAACTAGGCCTAAGGTTTTTTTGTTGTCCGTTAGACTGAGAATCATATGTGGTTCGTGCGAGTCTGATAACGGGCTTATCAGGCGGGGTTCGTTAGATGCCCACTGGCGTAATTGGAATCCTGCCTTGGCAGTGAGTGCTATTAATTGTTCGCGCAGAAGTTCGGCCTGAGAGAAGTTGGAACTGCCGGTCAGCATGTCATCGACATAAAAGTCGTGAGCTAAGGCTTGAGCAGCTAAGGGGAAATTCTGACCTTCATCCTGTGCAAGTTGAAGCAAGGTTCGGGTAGCTAGGAATGGTGCGGAGGCTGTGCCGTACGTGACGGTATTTAACATAAAAGTTTGGATGTGTTGGTCGCGATCCTTTCGCCACAGAATTTTATGGTATTTCCTATCCTCGGGTGCGAGATTGATTTGCCTATACATCTTTGCAATGTCCGCAGTGAGGACGTATCGGTGTGTTCGGAACCGCACGACAAGAGAAAATAGATCCTCTTGAGTGGTAGGTCCTACCATGAGAGTATCGTTTAACGAAAGGCCCGTGCTGGTTTTTGCAGACGCATCAAAAACTACACGGATCTTGGTAGTCAAGCTGTCTGCCTTCATTACTGCGTGGTGGGGCAAGAAATACCCATCACGAGAATGAGAATCTGTAACGGTCATATGACCTAGATCAAGATATTCTTTGAGGAAATCTGAGTATTGTTCCTTGACCTTGGGATTACGATCCAATTGACGCTCCAGTGCCAAAAATCGTTTCAGGGCAATGGTGTACGAATCTCCCAAATATTTAACGTTATCTTTCAACGGAAGCTTGACGGAATAACGCCCGTTTCTTGGATCGCGATAGGTGTGTTGAATATAGTGGGACTCACAAGCACTCTCCTCCAGGGATAGATACCTTTTGGTGGAACGCTCCTCCAATTCCCAAAATTTCGATAATTGTTGCTCGAGCGAGCTGGTAATGACATTACAAGTAATTGGGCGTTGAACCGGTTGATGTGGGAATTCTCCTACTACTACCCAGCCTATCTTAGTTTTATGTAACTTGATTTCTGTTCCCGCTAGATTAATGCAGCCGACGGAGAGCAGATCCCAAAATATTTGAGCTCCCAATAGTCCGTCTACCTCTGCGACTTGATGAAATTGAGGATCGGCTAAGGGTAGATTCTGAGGGATGCTTAGAAGTGTTCGATCAATGGGAATCGTGGGCACATTTTGTGCGATCTTATTTACCAGTAGGAATGAAAGTGAACGTGAGAAGCTGTTGTATTTGGATTTGATCGTAGCCCTTGTCTGGCTACTAATAGAGGATGCCATTTCGTTAGCTCCGGACAGTGGAACGCTTATTCTTTCTAGAGTCAGTCCTAGTTTTTTGGCAAATTTGTACGTTAAGAAATGAGCTTGAGAGCAAGAATCCAGCAGTACTCGACATAAGTGGGTCTGTCCATTGTTGTCGGTGATTTCAACCACAGCAGTGGCTAAGAATGTCTCGGACAGAAAGTGTGAGTTGAGGCAGGTGGTCATTGCAGTTACGTGGCTAATTGCGTTCGTGGTCTCATCCACGTGCAGCAGGGTGTGATGCTTTTGATGGCATCGTCTACAAGTAGTGGATCGACACTCGGCCGTTGTGTGGTTTGGGCGGAGACAATTAGAGCACAGCTTTTTTGATTTTACAAGATTACGTCTATCGGGTATTGAGAGATGAGTAAAGGTCTCGCATTGCTGTGAGTAGTGACTTCCCTTGCAGAAGCTACAGGATGCTGCTACTTGCATAGCAAGCACCTGCGGGGGTTGTGGACGTTGCTCGCGAAAATTGCATTTATGTTCTCGGCGTGATTGGGGTTGTGTTCGTGAGTGAATGGTTGTGATGGTCGGAGCGAGTTGTTGGCTGCTGAGCGACTCTGTGATTCGGCACCGTTCATGCAGGAATTCAAAGAAAGTCTCTATTGTGGGGAATGCTTCATTGCGAGTATGTTCTCGCCATTTTAGAGAGGTGTCCTTGTCGGTTTTGGACAGAAATAGGTGTATAAGTAAGGTGTCGGCAGTTGGCTGGCCTAGCGGTTGTAGCGAGCGATAATGTGCCTCGCTTTGGTTTAAAAAGGATCTGAGTTCTCGGGGTGCGGGTCGATTTACCGAGGGCATATCGAATAACGCATTTAGGTGATTGGCGACGATTACTGCGGGCTGATCGTAACGCTTCTCGAGAATGGTCCAAGCTACTGCGTAGTTCGCGGCTGAATTGTTTAATGATTCGACCGCCTTCAATGCTTCTCCCCTCAAACACGAGCGGAGGTACATCAATTTTTTACAATTGCTGATCCGATTGTTCTCATGGACTGCTGATCGGAATTGATCTGCGAAGCCGGGCCAGTCCTCGTAGCTACCCACAAAATTCGGTAAATTCATCTTTGGCAGATGAATTTCTGAGTCCACTGACTCCGTTTGGGATACCGGTGTTAGAATGTTTCGCGCTTCGGGTGCTGACGCGTTAACGGTTGTATCGTTGTTTGGTGAATTAGACGTATTTGTAGTTGTAGTCTCGGTACGCGTGGCTGGGTCGAACTCTAACGCCCGTGCCCGTACCGTCGTGTAAAATGATTTTAAAGCTAGTCTCTCCCGCATAAGGTCTCCGGTATCATCGGCAGTATCTAGATCTAACTGATATTTTGCGAATTGCGAGTATTCCGATTGGATCTCCTGGAGACGTAGTGTGATTTCGCGGTTACGAGAGGCTGCGTCAGAACTGTCGAGTATCGAATTGAACTCATGCAGTTCAATACGGAATGCTTCGCGCCTGGCCTTCAAAAGTTTGACGCGTTCTTCGAGAGATGGGGCCATTTTGTGTAGATGGATATGAGGAGCGGTGATTGAAGGAAGAATCGGTGACTCAAACAAGTATAAAAAGAGCGACTTACAGGACGATGCAGATTCGCCTGGTGTGTTGGCGGCCGGCTCCTCGTTGAGATGGCTCCGATGTGGGCTCTAGCCGTGGGTGGATGCTGCGCTTTCTTGGCAGCGACGTCACCGCAGTAGGTGTATGTTGAAGTGATTGAGCTTTCCTGGCAGCAATACCTTCCGGTGTGATGATGCAGAGGCGGCTGCGCTTTATCGGCAGCGATGTCCTTGCAGTAGCTGGATGCTGAAGTGGCTGCGCTTCCTTGGCAGCAATACCTTCCGGTGCGATGATGCAGAGGCGGCTGCGCTTTATCGGCAGCGATGTCCTTGCAGTAGCTGGATGCTGAAGTGGCTGCGCTTCCTTGGCAGCAATACCTTCCGGTGCGATGATGCAGAGGCGGCTGCGCTTTATCGGCAGCGATGTCCTTGCAGTAGCTGGATGCTGAAGTGGCTGCGCTTCCTTGGCAGCAATACCTTCCCGTGCGATGATGCAGAGGCGGCTGCGCTTTATCGGCAGCGATGTCCTTGCAGTAGCTGGATGCTGAAGTGGCTGCGCTTCCTTGGCAGCAATACCTTCCGGTGCGATGATGCAGAGGCGGCTGCGCTTTATCGGCAGCGATGTCCTTGCAGTAGCTGGATGCTGAAGTGGCTGCGCTTCCTTGGCAGCAATACCTTCCCGTGCGATGATGCAGAGGCGGCTGCACTTTATCGGCAGCGTTGATGTCAATGATGTGTCGAATGAAGCAATTGATGACTTGATCCGGCTCGAAGGACCAAGATGTACTATGCGACCACAACGAATTCTCGCGATGATGAACTTTGATTTCAATGTACGCGATGGTCGCTGCGCTCTACGGCAAACTAATGTCGTGAGGGCTAGTTCCAATGGTGGTGAAGTCGTAGTGGTGTGAACACTTAGTGTATTTCTTTATATCAATACAAAGTTGCGTGGCTGGTGGTGTTTTTGTAGTATCGGTTCGATATCTCTCACTGTTCTCACGCGTCGATCCTGGTCGCCAAAAATGTTGACTTGATCGGGTTTGGTGTGGGAAGTCGGTGGGTGGAGCTAAATTTCTATTGGTTGTTAAATTTTGTAAATTTGGGAAGAGGGATAAATAGGTGGGAGGAAAACGTTGGAAAGAGACGTGAAGGTGTGTAGTGGTGGGAAGAGAGGGTCAGTAGGTGAGACGTAAGGGTAGTTTATGGTTTGTTTCTTGTCGTTTTCTGGGATTATAAAAGTGAAAGTTGGGAATTTTAGGACATTACTCTATTTATGGCTTAAGCTGCTGGAGGAGAATTTTGTCACGTAGATTATTAGGGTAGCGGTCCCCAGCTTGGGGTACCTGGACGGTTTATGGGACCGTACAGGATTCCATGTTCGCATGTAACTTTCGTGACGAATTCTTTAGCTACGGTATTCGCTTCTTGGTTTTCTAATGGTATCGCTTTACTATATTTAGTTAGTAAATCTTGAAAAGTTAATATATATTTATTAGAATAAAGTGAAACCTCAAGCTTCCTTTTTACGCCTCCATTGCTGGTCGTCATGTGTGTCGAACGTTCTGGGAGAAATCGCCCAGACACATTACTGAGCGCCGCGCGCAGCGGCCCCCACCCCTTTTTTTTACGTATGATAGAAACCAAGCGAGTAAACACATGCGTATCTTCCTTATTCCATGAATAAAGTGTGTACGACCATTTTAACCTATTAACAATATTTATTGCGGCGATTGGTTTCGGGTAATGGTTCTACAATATCTAAGGCACATTTTTCAAAGGGTTCGTTAGGAGTATCGGTGATGACCATGGGCATTTTAATTAATTTAGTTAGCTTATTTTTCTGGCATTTATCGCATTTAGCAATATATTCTTCAATATCCTTTCTCATACCTGGCCAATTGTGATTTAATTTAATTCGTTCTAAAGTTCGTTTAGTAACTAAATGTCCTCCTAGTGGTGCGTCATGATATTCGTACATTATGCGTTTCTTTTCGTCCGCCATATATGTTTCGTTGTCGTGGTCTACAATGTGCTGAGGTTGACTTTCGTCGATGGATTCGTCGGAAGTATCAGTTGCGTCCGGTGTGTTGGTTATCTGTTTTTTCTTAGGTCGTCCTCGTCCTCGTTTAATGACGTACATTCTACTTAGCGCGTCTGCATTTTTGTTAGTTTTTCCGTCTTTATACGCGATTTCGTAGTCGTATTCGGCTAACTTTAATTTCCATCTCATTAATCTAGATCCGGGATCTTTTACATTGAACAGCCATAAAAGAGGCTTATGATCAGTTACTATTTTAAATTTTGTGCCGTATAAATATGGTCGAAAATGTTGGGTTGCCCACGCTATCGCCAGTAATTATTTCTCCGTTGTGCTACAGTTAATCTCGGTTATGTTTAGTATTCTACACGCGTAGGCTATTGGTAAATCTTTTCCTGAATTTTCTTCTGATAAAACTGCGCCTAATGCTTTGTTTGACGCGTCAGTGGTTAAAGTGAAACACTTTGAAAATTCTGGATATTGTAAAAGGGGTGCCGATGTTAATTTTTCTTTTAGCATTTCAAACGCTTCTTGCTCCAACGCGGTCCATTTAAATGGGGTATCTTTCTTTAACAACGTTGTAAGTGGTTTCGCAATGTTTGAGAAATTTTCGATAAATCGTCCGTAGTAGCCAGCAAGATCTAAAAATGATTGCAGTTGTTTTACTTTTTGTGGAACCGGAAATTCTTTTACTGCATTTATTTTAGATAGATCTGGTTTAATGCCTTGTTCAGTTATCACATGACCTAGGTATATCGCTTCTTTACGAAGAAATTCGCATTTGTACGGTTGGAGTTTTAAGTTAGCTCTTCATAATCTTTCAAATACTGCAGTCAGCCGTTCCTGATGTTCTTGTAGGGATCGCGCGTAAAATATTATGCCATCTAAATATACTAAACATTTTATTCCTTGTATCCTCGATAAAGTAGAATTAATTAAACGTCGGAATCTAGCGGGTGCATTTTTTAGCCTAAACGGTATTCGTTCAAACTCATAGTGTCCAAACGGTGTTGAAAACGCGGTTTTTTCTTGATCGTCTGGTTTCATCAGAATCTGATGGTATCGCGAAGCTAAGTCTAATGTGGAAAAATATTTGCTGCTTCCTAACTGACCTAATATATCGGTAATGTTTGGTAATGGATACGAGTCGCCTATTGCCGTATCGTTTAGTTTTCTGTAGTCTAGAGGTAATCTGTATTTGCGTTCCCCCGTGGCATTTAGTTTCTTGGGTATTACTAGTAAAGGAGCATTCCATTGACAGGTACTTGGTATTATTATATCGTCTTTTAACATCCCCTTTACCTGTTCTTCTACGTCGGCTTTATGTTTGTGCGGTAATGTACACTGCTGGTCAAAGGTATACCCCCCCCCCCACACACACACCCCTCAAAACAGAAACCAGTTGCGTGATCATTGTAATATTCCGTATATACGTAAGGCGCATTAATGTATGTCAATCTACGTTAACAGAAGCGACGCACTTCTAATTGCTGCGTAAATAGCGCGAAAACAAGAAGTGATCGTCTTTTGTCTGTTACGTCTAAATGCGGTACGGTCACGCATTCTTCTCTTCCATAGCGTTAGTATCTGGTGTGCAGGATGCCACGACACCGGCAAAGTCAGCGGTACCGCCAGTTGACGGAGTTTGAAAGAGGTCGCATCGTGGGCCTACGGGAGGCTGGGGCCTCATAGAGTGAAATCGCGCGTCGCACGACGCGTGATTCTCACACTATACGAGCTGCGTACCAGAGCTGGGCAGAAGGTCGTATCTCTTCGCAGCCACGTTCTGATCGCCCGCGTGTAACATCTGCGCGAGAAGACAGGCGGTTAATCCGTCATTCTGTTTCGAGTCGTATATCCTCTGCCGCCTCTCTCGCGCAGGAATGGCACCCGGCCGTGGTTAGGAGGGTATCCAAGCGAACTGTACGTCGCCGGTTACAAGAGGCAGGGTTGAGAGCACGGCATACTCTCCAGTGGTTACCTCTGACCGCCAGACACCGTCGTGAACGGCTCGAATGGTGCCGCGCACGACAGGACTGGAGGTCGGAGTGGCACCACATCGTCTTCTCCGACGAGTCACGATTCTGTTTAGGGACAGGGGACGCGCGAATTTTGATTCGCCGAAGACGTGGAGAACGTTTACTAGAAGACTGCATTCAACCCCGACACCGGCACCCTCAGCCAAGCGTAATGGTTTGGGGGGCTATCGCGTATGAAGGACGGTCCCAACTTCTACTCGTTCGAGGTACGCTGACGAGCGCTCGATACATCCACGAGGTTTTGCAGCTCGAAGTGGTACCTCTGATTCGACGACTCGCAGGTACCATATTTCAGCAGGACAACGCTCGTCCACATGCTGCAAGCCTTCTTTACCGGGGAGCATACCCCATGGCTCCCATGGCCGGTTAGGTCGCCAGATCTTAATCCAATCGAGCACGTGTGGGACATGATCGGTCAGCGGCTTCGACATTATCCGCACTTCCCGGCAAATGCTGAAGAGCTCTGGCGACGTATACGTGCAGCATGGATGGCAATCCCCCAAGTTACCATCCAGCGCCTAATAGACTCCGTTCCCCAACGTGTACTCGCTGTACTCGAAACTGCTGGTGGTTACACGCGGTACTAAGGGTGTTCGGATGCCTACTCGTTGGAGGCTGTCCTGGTAAATACAACATTCTTTATATATTACCTGCTTGTATATGAAGTCTCAGTACAATATCACTTGGAATTTTTTAAATTTGGGAGCGAGGGGATACTTTTGGCCAGCAGTGTATCTGGTTTTATACTTATGAGTGCAGTATCCTGTTTTAAATTTCTTGGATATTCAATTCCTGTAGCCGAACCTAGCTTATCTCCCGGTGACAAAAATAGATCATTATACTGATTGCAGATTTCGATTAAGGAATCCTTTTCCTCAGAATTTAAATGATCAGTTCTAAGACTATCTTTTAAGATTCTCATTCGGTATTCCGCCCGACACGGAACAATACGTTGAGAATTTTTGGCAAGGTTTATGGCACGCATCTCGGGAACAGATTATTTTTTAGGGAAATTACTACGTAGAATTGCTTGCCGTCTGCAAGCAATTTCTTTCACATGCTGGACAGAACGTTGTCATTTAGATTGTTTTCACCATCCTCAATAGTCAACGACATGTCATAAACCTGGAACTCCGAAGGGTCTCGATCGTATTGTAACGGTACGCGAAGCCGATCCGCGGACCTGGAGGAATTTCCTGCCGCAGCCAAAAATTTCCACGACCCTCGCGGTTCCAGGTATCGCCCCACTTTTTTCCGGCAATACCGCGCTTCGGGCGCACCGGAAGAGTGGTGGACCTGGAACCAGTACGCTGATTGGCAAATTTTACCGTCTCGTTTGGCCAATCAGCGTACACCAAAAATTAAGGAAGTCGTCGTCCGGACTTCCTTCCGAAAAACTAAATTACAATATTTCAAAACCTCGAACGATACACATCGACCAGTCTTAACTTCTCGAACGTCACAAGAGAATAGTTAAAGTTTCGAACATCGTGATTCAAGTCCATCAGTCGGGACTTTATCATAACCGAAACAATTACCCAAGATTAATTTGGCGGGTAAACGTCGCGAAGTAGTATACCTCTTGGTTAAGGCAGAATTTACAACTCTGCCGAGGAAACAATCCGTGGTATCAGTCGCGACGTGTTCCACAACGGAACATTTTTGGTCCTTCGAGCCGGATCCGCGATCTACGGAAAGACAGGACACGCGATACTGTTGAACTCCGCGAGTGGATCTAAATAACTTAACCAAGTGATTCATCGACCATCCGACTTAAAGGCTGGTACTGAGAGGCAGTTTGGGAGCAGAGCAACTACGACATTCGAGGCAACTACGTCATCTTCAGCGGCAACGTGCGGTCCAAGGACGGTCTCAACAGCAAAATCAAGTCAAGGTAGGCTCGTTATCGAACTGCTGATTAAAATTCCGTCTCTCCTATATTCCTTTCGAAACCGTCTCATTTCGATACCAAAATGGCGAACTCAAATGCTCAGGGAGCTAGCGAAATTCAAGAACGTATACAAATGCTAAAACAAAGACGTCGGGCGTTCAAGGGGCAAATTACAGTGTTGACCAACTACACCAACAATTATCAAGATTCCGCGGACGGTCGAGTCAAACTCCGTAACCGCGTCGACCGTCTTCAGAGACATTTCGAGGATTACGGGAATATACAAAATGAGCTCGCGATTCTCGAAGACGTCGAAGAAGTAGAACGGGAACGCGAAGCGACCACAGAAGCGTTCGACGACGCGACAGCAGCCGCGACCGTGCTATTGAATCGGATAGAGCGTATTACACATCACGCCGGAACATCGAACGGAACCGCGCATGGCATAGCTTCACCCACGCCGACGACATCGTCTTTTGCCTTACCGATTCATCTGCCTAAAATAGATTTACCGAAATTCGACGGGCGCATCGAAAGATGGATCACATTTAAAGACGCGTTTCAAACGATGATCCACACGCAGCCAGGACTGAATAACGTCCAAAAGCTGCAATATCTTCGTTTATCGCTAACCGGGAGCGCAGAAACGGCCATCGACGCATTTACCGTAAGCGAGGACAATTACGAAGCTGCATGGACTCAGTTACGGGAAACATACGATAACAAACGCGTGCTCGTCCTTCGCCACGCCGCGTTAATACGTAACACCCCTTCGATGAAGGATGACTCCCCGGAATCCATTCGCGACTTTGTGAATCACGTGCAACTGCACATCCGGTCCCTCCAAGCACTCGGCCGGATTTGGGAGGATATAGCGAGCGATCTCATCACAAGTATGATGATTTCTAAAATGGCAACGGAAACGCGTAAGGCGTGGGAGCAAACGCTGACCGATACCGAGGTCCCGAAAGCTATAGAAATCCTGAAGCATTTGCGCATCGCGTCCCATCAGTCGAAGGATGCTGACATACCGTCAACAAATCAACGGGCGAATGATTCACGCGATTCTCCGCGGTGCCACTCGCCACGATCCCCCGTTCCGAGGCGAAACCCACCAACGCCAGCTAGAGAACACCCACTGCAGGCTCGCTGGTCACCGCCACCATCGTGTAGGTTTAGGCAAACGTACGTGACAACCGCCGCGCCGAATTGCAAAATGTGCAGCAATGGCTCACACGCCGCGTATCAATGCCCCAAGTTTAACGGAATGACGATTGAACAGCGGGTTCAAGCCGTGAAACAAGCAAAACTCTGCGCAAATTGCCTTCGAGCGGACCACGCGACTGGAGACTGTCAAGCCGGAGGATGCCGCATTTGTAACAATCGGCACAATACAAAGCTCCACCAGGACGCTGCACCACCAGTCGAAACCAGGGGCGGACGACTACATCATTCGCGGGTAGGACGGCCGAAACAACGACAACAAGGCACCTCACTGGTATCAGACGGACAGACAAACGGCTTACTGGCAACCGCTATCGTTCAGGTGCTTGACAATGACCGGCGACCCGTGCACTGCCAGACACTAATGGACACCTGTTCAAATACAAACTTCATCAGCGAAGGACTTGCAGGAAAACTACGACTACCATCTACACCGACATCCGTGGGAATTCAGGGGCTAAATCAACTGAACACCATCGCGAACAAAATCGTTTCCACGACAATCAAATCCAGACTCGCAAATTATCAACAAAAATTAACATTCTTCATAATTCCCCAAATTTCGGGATTAATACCCGACACTCATATAGACAGGTCCAAATTAGGAATACCAAAAAATCTCAAACTAGCAGATCCGCATTTCCATCAGCCAGGCGAAATCGACATGCTGATAGGCGCCGGTCCAACACTATCATGCTTCAGCATCGGGCAACACGATCTCTCTGATCGAAAGGGCCGAGACCTAGTGTTACAAAAAACACAGCTAGGATGGATCATCGGAGGAAATGTACCAACCATAGCCACGCAGAACCCCCGCAAGACCTTCGTCAACAACATAGAATTCAATTTGCAGAAGTTCTGGGAAGTTGAAGAAGGGCCCCGTGTGCAGCATCTTTCAGCAGAAGAACGCGAGTGTGAGAACCATTTCGCAGAACACGTTCGCCGCGACAATTCCGGACGATACATCGTGGCTCTTCCGTTCAACGACAAGCGGGATCAGCTAGGGGAATCTCGATCGCGGGCCCTAAATCGTTTATTTACACTCGAACGAAAATTAGATCGCGATCCGGAATTGAAGAGTCAGTACTCCGCGGTGTTAAACGAATATCTCGCACTCGGACATATGACACAGGTAGAAACTTTCGACACACCAGGCTTCTACCTGCCACATCACGCCGTCATAAAACCTTCCAGTACGACTACGAAGGTCCGCGTGGTTTTTGACGGTTCAGCGAAAACGAGTAGCGGCTTGTCATTGAACGACGCGCTGATGACTGGCCCTACGATACAGGATGACCTGTTTTCATTACTCATCCGTTTCCGAATGTACGCGTTCGTAATAACCGGCGACATCGAGAAAATGTACCGGCAATTCTTGGTCCAACCCAAAGATCGCGCATATCAACGCATTTTATGGCGGGACGGGCGCGGCGTGGTAAAAACGTTTCAACTCAACACGGTCACGTTCGAACTATCATCAGCTCCCTATCTCGCGATAAGATGCATCCAGCAACTTGCGAACGACGAGCAGCATCAGTTCCCGGAAGCAGCAGCGGTGATTAAACGCGATTTATACGTCGACGACCTTCTTACCGGTGCCGATACATTGGAAGAAGCAGTTCAGATACAGAATCGAATCAGCAAATTGCTCTCCAGAGGAGGCCTCAACATTCGACAGTGGGCCTCCAATGAACCATCTCTTCTCACCGGGCTCAGTGAGGATCAAATTCACCCGAAGATCCTGGGCAATACCGCCGTAATGAAGACGCTCGGAATTTCCTGGGACGCGCGGAACGACAACATTCGATACACCGTTGAACTACCCGTCACAAGTAAAATCAGCAAACGGATCATTCTCTCAACCATAGCCAAAATCTTCGATCCAATAGGGATACTAGTACCGGTCACCATCATAGCCAAGATTTTGAGGGAACGCCTCTGCCAATTGAAAATCGATTGGGACGAGTCACTTCCCGCCAACATCCACACGGAATGGACCACGTACGCAGCCCAACTGCAAGAGCTCAACAACAGTTTACGTTTGACCTCCGAAGAGTGTACACGTATCGTAACGCTTGCCGTTACTCTAACGTCTTGTGTTTCTCAGTCACAAACTCTCTTAAACCTAAGACTTTTCACCCATATTAAGCTTACTTTATCACTCATATAAGTCTAATACATCACACTTAACACTGGTGCTACTCGGGTGTAATAAACGCTAAACGTTTAAGTAAATTTCTGTCGTGTAATAATAAATAGTCGCTTATCTTCATTCGCACGATATCATACATAATGAGTGACAGGTGCAAGGGATGTAAAGCGGTCGTGGTCAACCCGGTCAAGTGCTCCTCCGACTGCAAGATTTCTTCTCATCCTGGCGCAACTTGTCTCTCACGATCTGGACACCCATGGCATAACGGTAAACTTTTGAATTGCAAAACACAGTCAAAATCACCGGGTACCAGCTTACTGTGCCTATCACCGCAGACGACGATAGATGGCACCTCTCCCTACTTTTCACTCGACGACGTGCAAGATCTGATAAGAATGGAACATGAAAATTTGCACCTTAAACTACGCGACATTGTCAAAGCGGAATTGGCCGCCTTTAACCCCTTCCCGTACTTTAGCGAGTCAGACTCGCGACGAGATACTTGGGCCAAACATAAGTATCGCGATTCAGACTCGCGACGAGATACTTGAGCCAAACATAAGTATCGCGATTCAGACTCGCGACGAGATACTTGGGCCAAACATAAGTATCGCGATTCAGACTCGCGACGAGATACTTGGGCCAAACATAAGTATCGCGATTCAGACTCGCGACGAGATACTTGGGCCAAACATAAATATAAGAAGCCGAGCTCGCGGACTGATTTTTTGCCTGTTATGGTCGTGACGGAATGCTAGTTTCTATCAGTACTTCGTGATAGTTAGACACGATTCGTATCGTTGCTTTCACGAAGCAGTTCAATTATTAAAATTTAAGAAACCCCTCCAAAATGCAAGGTACAAAAGTGTTATATAAAGGTAGTGATAACGAATCTTCTGACAGTGACATAATTATGCCAGTCGCAAAGCGTGTAAGGCGCATGATTACAGATGAGAGTAGTGAAGAAGAAAGTACGACACGACAAGCATGGATTTGGCAAGAAGTACCAAACACACCGATAATTTGGAAGTATTCCGAAAATCATGGAATAGAAGCGTCTGTCTTAAATAATTTAAGCGCCAATCCAAGAATACTAGACCTATTCTTCATTACATTTGATAATAAGTTTTGGGAAATCCTGGTTACGGAAACAAATCGCTTCGCAGATCAAACTCTACACGACGAACGTAAAAAACGGTATGTCGATGACACTTGGTATTCTGTCACTTCAGACGAAATCAAGGCCTATTATGCACTCTGTATATTAATGGGTCAAGTAAAGAAATCAAATATTCAACTTTATTGGACTAGAAGAGGTGTATTAGAAACGCCAATATTTAGGCAAACGATGCCTTTTAAAAGATTTCGACAAATTTCGAGATTTTTACATTTCTCCGATAATGAAACTGATAATAGTAAAGACCGACTTCGCAAGATAAGACCTGTAATTAATTTTTGGAATCAAAAATTTAAAGAAATTTACACACCGAGTGAATATGTTAGCATAGATGAATCCCTTATGAAATATAAGGGGCGTTTAGCGTACAAACAGTTCAATCCGTCAAAAAGAGCTCGGTTCGGAATAAAAATTTACAAATTGTGCGAGGCAAGTACCGGTTTCTGTTATCAATTTAAAATATATACCGGCCAGGACAAAATTGATCGAAACGATAGTGCGTCGGAGAACGTTACGATAGAGTTGTCAAAGTCTATAATTAACAAAGGATATACTTTATTCCTGGATAACTGGTACTCTTCACCCAACCTGTTTCTAAAATTACACCAGCGAAAGACAAACGTTATCGGGACCGTACGCAAGAACAGAAAAAATATGCCACAGGACTTGCAAAAGCATATTTTGAAGAAAGGAGAATTTATGTGGAGATCTTGCAATAATTTGATAGCTCTGCGATGGAAGGACAAGCGCGACGTTTATATGCTCTCCACAAAACACAAAACTATAGAGATGGTCGAGGAATCAAACAAACAATTACAGAAAGTAATGAGGCCAAAATGTATTGTAGAATATAATAAGGGTATGGGTGGAGTTGATCGTCAAGATCAGGCGTTAGCATGTTTCCCAATAATGAGAAAAGCCATGAAAGGATACCGAAAGCTGTTCTTCTACATATCAGATATGGCTCTGTTTAATACCTATATTATGCAGAAAACAATTTACAGTCGAAAACGGGAGACTTATGTTGATTACCGTGTAAATATAGCCGAGGCAATTTTACAAATTGTTAAATTACCGGACTACAAAATGCGTGGGAAATCATCAGTTGAAACACCCCTTCGACTCCAAGCTCGATATTGGGCTCATTTCCCCAAAAATATAGATCCGACACCTCGGAATAAGCATCCAACAAGGATGTGCAAAGTCTGCTATAAACAGAAAATTCGAAGCGCAACGAAGTGGGAATGCGCGAAATGTAAAGTGGCTTTACATCTGCCAAAATGTTTTGAGAAGTATCATACCATGGAGGATTTCTAGAATTGTACGTATTTCCTTTTTGGATATTCAGACAGTTTTATGATTAAATTCTTTTAAATAATGTACCATTTACTTTTAGGTGTAGTATTATTATATTTCTCAGAGGACCAAACTATTATACATGTCCTACAATATTATATACAAAATATAATAAATTTATAATATCATAAAAGTAAAAGCGTAAGAGTTTACTTCCTCAACAGCAGTATCGCGTAAAATTCACTATACCACAGGTATCGCGGGCATCTACATTTCGGTTCGTATTGCGACTGTTCACGAACATCAGTGTGGTCTGTTTAGCGCGCATCGATGTGTACCGCTTGGGCCGTGTTTCGTCGAGCTAAATGGCACGGGAAGGGGTTAATAGAGAATTAAGCTCCATACGGTCTGACGTCTCTGACTTAGCCAAACGGATTCGTAACATCGAAGACAACAACCCCACCAACAATCCCTCCGCTGCCCTTTCCACCGATCTCACACACAGTGTGATCGCTGCACTTGCAGATAAGGAGAAACGCTCCAGAAACGTTATTATTCATGGGATCCCCGAGCTGCCTTCTAGTTCACCTTCTACCTCCACCGAGATCCGTGACTATGATCTGGCCGCTGCCAAGGAGGTCCTTGTGACTATCCTTCCTCAGGACCCAGGCGACCTACGCACCACCCGTATTGGGAAACCAGGATCCAGATCTCGCCCTCTGAGGGTCACTCTCAAGGACTCTGAACTAGCTCGTTCGGTTCTTATCAACAGGAACCGGATAACTAGCACCTGTAAGATTACTGACGACAAAACTCCGCTCGAGCAAGAATATCTACGCCAACTGAGGACCAAACTGAAAGAGCTACACGACCAAGGACAACTGAACAAGACCATCCGGTACAATAAGGGAATTCCCTGCATCACCGATGCACCCAAGTCTCGCCATAACGCGCCCTCAAACAACTAGATAAAAACCTTCTTATTTATTATCAAAATAAACATGGTTGAACTTTTTCATAGAGGAGCGCCTCTCTTACAGACTCATTATACGCTGTTCAACCATGCTCTCGACAATGTGGCTGCTATTAAGGACTTAGGCATTACCATAGACAAAGGTCTTACTTTTAACAGTCACATTCTTAACATCACTGCCACTGCCTCCCGTCTATTGGGCTTCCTAAAGCGTACATCTCAAAATTTCAGAGACCCTCGCACACTTCTATACCTTTACAGGGCTCTTGTCCTTCCTCACCTGGAATACGCCTCCCCTATATGGTCTCCTCACACCAAAATGCACGCGGAGCTACTTGAAAAGGTACAACATCGATTCTTACGTATCCTTTCCTTTAAAGCAGGCAGACGTATGAACCTTTACGATCACAACTATAGCCATATTATGTCTGTATTACTCTCTAGAGGTCAGACGAACTGTATCTGAAATTGTATTTCTATACAGACTCATCAATAACCAAATATACTGTCCAGAATTATTAGGAAGCATACAACTATACGTACCGACCCATAATACGAGATGCTCAAACTTGTTTTATCTCACACACTACACCACCAGATATGGACACTACGACACTATCAATAGGATATGCGCTTCTACCAACGCCATACATTTCAGCATCGACATTTTCTCCGACACCGTTAATAGACTAAAAATGCTATCATATTCTGCGCTAAAATGGACCACTGCTCGGTAGCTTTTTCTTAGTCATAATACTACTTTCTCTCTCATTCTCTCCTCACTGCGCAAACTGTTCTCCTGGCGATCTCTGTTATGTATACCCATCTTTAATCATGTACCACTCATACTCTTCCGAGGTCTATTCTTATTCTTATTTTTGTACACATCTATGTAATACAAAGAGTACCAACTCGTTTATAATAATAATAATAATAATAATAATATTTTATACATACGCACCACAGATGAATCCGGACAAATAAAAAGCCACCTTCTCTGTGCCAAATCTCGCGTCGCACCCTTAAAGAGCATCACTCTTGCCCGGCTTGAATTGTGTGGTGCTGTACTACTCGCTTCACTATATACCACCGTACGAAAGGCAATCACCCACGATATCAACGAACTGTTCTTCTGGACCGACTCTACCATAGTTCTCAACTGGATTAACAAACAACCCTCGGTGTTAAAAACTTTCGTAGCCAACCGCGTTGCCGACATTCAAGACAAAACCGATACCACTATTTGGCGCCACATCAATTCGGGATACAATCCAGCCGATTTGATCTCAAGAGGAGTCATGCCCGCACAATTTCAACACAATAAATTCTGGCTTCACGGACCCGAATGGCTAGCAACTGACCAATCCAAGTGGCCAAATTCAAAATATAACATGCCGGAACGACTACCCGAAATGAAAAAGGTCACCTGTCTCTCAACGTCCATCGTTCAAAACGTCGAGATTCTCACACAATATTCCTGCATCAAGAAGCTTACACGCGTCATCGCCTATTGCCTACGCTTTCGTCGACATAAACGAGAAACTGGACCCTTAACCGTCGGAGAACTGCGAGATGCCGAATCTCGTATCGTCAAGCTGGTTCAATCCACCGCATTCCAGCAAGACATCGCCGATATCAAATCCGGAAGTCTCCATGTCAAGAGTAAACTTCGTCCGCTACATCCCTTCCTCGACGAAAGAGGAATCTTACGCGTGGGAGGACGATTACAAAATTCCAATTTGCCTTTCACGCAAAAACATCCGAGCCTGCTACCCAAGAGAAATTATGTGACGGACCTAATTAATCGCGAATCACACCTACGAACCCATCACGCGGGCATAACAGCCACACTCTACGATGTGAGGCAACGTTACTGGCCAATCGACGGGCAGAATGCTACGGGTAACATCGTTCGACAATGCGAAAGGTGTTTTCGAGTTAATCCACCTACGGTAGAATACATCATGGGCAACCTACCTGCGGCGCGTGTTACCGAAAGTTGACCATTCTACAATTGCGGCGTTGACTATCGCGGTCCCTTCCACATAAAAGAAAACCTGTATCGAAATCGAAATCGTATCAAAATTTACGTGGCAATCTTCATCTGTTTCGCTACGAAAGCCGTACACCTTGAAGTAGTCAGCGATTTGACTACCGAGGTGTTCATCGCGGCACTCAAGCGCTTCATCGCTCGTCGGGGGTTGTGTAAAAACATCTACTCCGACAACGCAACGAATTTCGTCGGCGCGGACGACAAATACACACGCATCACGATTGTCCCGGCCGCGAATGCGTATGCGTACACGCGATTGTCCCGTCCACGATTGTTCACAATACACCCTTAAACACAGAAATTTGCAGCACACGAGTATCAAGTACACCTGTACCACGATTGTCCTATCTGCGAGTGTCCACGATTTGCACTAAACTTATTATTCCACTAGAATATTTAAATCGGGTGTATTGTGAACAATCGTGGACGGGACAATCGCGTGTACGCATACGCATTCGCGGCCGGGACAATCGTGATGCGTGTGTATTTGGTTTTCGAGAACCAAATTATGGATTGAAGGCCGTCACCCTCTTTACTTGATAATCCCATTGTGCGGGTTTTGATATGCCCATGTGGATTTTTACAAGTAAGCAGGTTGAATGCTGTGCGACGTAAAACGTGTGTCTTTTCGGGTGTCAGATTACGCGGTGCGGTAGGTCATGGTTTCTCTTCCGTGTAGCGAATGACTGCCACTAAACACAGCTGCCCGTTTTTTCAAACACCGGTATTTTATTAATAAAGCCTCAAATGCGAAATTGTTATTCTTGATTTTCACCTTGTTTTGGCCTGTAGAATCACCCCTTATGCAGAAGGTTGCGTTACACCCTCACAAAAGTGACAGCGATCGCGCAGTAAAGTAAAATTCGAGAAGTGAAGTGAAATGACTGACCTGACCGTGAAGTATCAGCTGTTGTGCATCACGTGTTACTCCTTGATGTAATAATGATACGAATGATCGGTAGGATGACAGTGACCCATTCTCGTCTAAGCAGGTTCATATCTGGAGAAACGGGTAAGTCTAATTCCAATTGTTGGTGAATTGTTTAAAATGTAACATACGTCGTACTTGATAGACTCGTTAGTCAGTCGATTGTAATTCTGTTTTGTTCAAGTAATTACAACAAATTGATTTCGTTTGTATTTTAGTTCATTTCCATTCATGAATAATGAATAATTCGATGTGAACCTTTGCTCCGTGTTATACGAATGCGTTTTGTTCGGGGCGACGTTCGAACGTCGCTACCTAGCATGACACGCCGTGCGCCGTCCCTGAGCGCGGGCTCTACGCGCGCTCTGATTGCTCAGTGTTTTTCGTTAACTATTTAAAAACGAAGCCTCAAACAACATTTTCGCAAAGGAAAAAGGTGTTCAGAATCACCTCAGCTATCACCCCTTTTCGGCTCTTGAGGTAGTTCTGGGACACCCTGTATATATATATATATATATTTTCATTACAAGTGTGAGTTAAAGTATATTTGAAAATGCAGCATCAGGATAGGAGGGCCCGCTATAAAAAGTGCGCTTATCCTAATTGTAGTTTAACCAGCCGCAGTGTAACTGACGGTATTACATTTCATTCCTTTCCCGTAAGGGATAGTGATCGATGTATAACGTGGCTGGTTAACTGTGGCTGAGAGGATTGGGTAGAAATGGGGAATAGTGAATTAAAGAAAAAGTACATTTGCAGCCGGAATTTTACCAAAGATTGTTTTCATGCAGCCAGTCCACTCTGAAGAACCGCCGCACAGTGGGTTGAAACGCGAAAAACGCGGACAAAACCTATTTTTCCGACCTAAGAAAAAAATTAAAATATTGTTATTATCTTGTTGGTATAGAAACGAGGCATCATATCCTGTGTTTTATTTTCCAAAATTTCATTCCTGTAAACCATAATCAAGCAGCGAACTTCAGACAAAATTGCTTAATTCATATTTTGCTTAATTCTTTAAAAAATCGGCTGCTATGGCGGATTGTAACTCAATATGTGTATATCTTACGATTCTGTGCATATGCTCCATTGAAAGGGCGTTTCAAGACAAACAAATAAGTACCTACTTGGCTTCTTTTCGTTATATAGAGCAGTTATAGGATCTAATTAAGTAAAGTATAATTTTCCGTTTCTTTTTTCAGTTAAGTAGAGTTATAGATCAATCGCCGTCGATTTCCGCGTTCAGTTAATATCCATATTAAAGCTGAATGTATGTAGAATAAGATAAGAAGAATTTCAATTGCAGCTAGCTGCAGTTCTTTATAATAAACTACAAAAACGACGACGCGGCAGCATACGCATGATGCGTCGTATGTCACTTGTCGCGTCAATGACCAATAATTTCAAGTGCAGGGCTGATTCAGTTATCGACGTTGTTTAGAACCAGACCTCACTTTCGGTCTGAGTTTTGGTATTTCACCCCTACACTGCCGAATACGATTTTTAAAGTGTGTACTTCACATTTCATACAGACTCGATTTTAAAAAGTGGAAAGCGTCGTAAAAAAAAAGTGAAACAGAGGAAGTGTCGCATAAGAATTTATTGGAAAGAAGAAGACGCAGAGTCCAAGAAGATTTTAAAAAGAAAATGGGTCTTTTGGTAGATTTACCTAAACAGGGATATGGTACACTACCGCTCATAAGTGTTTAGGCACTCTCAATAAAAGCATAAATCATATAAAAACTCAGGAAAAATGTGAAAATATTTATTTTTTATATACATCCACATATACATTTATGGAAGTATACTAAATAAATGCGAAAATTAAAACCCTTAACTTAAATTTTTGTCTCATCTATGTGACCTCCTCTTGATTGAACAATCGCAGCGCACAACCGAGGCATTCTCGCAATAAGTTTTACGAGAGTTTCTGAAGTTATTGACGTCCAAGTTGATTGAAGCTTGTTCCACATATCATTAGCTGATGTTGCAACTGATTGCCGTACTACCCGGTCCAGTTCTTCCCACAGTAACTCGATCGGATTCAAGTCCGGGCTCTGAGGAGGCCATTCCATAATTTTAATTGTTCCTTCCTCCTCTAAATGGCGTAAATAGTCTTTACATAATTTAGATGTATGCTTTGGGTCATTATCTTGTTGAAAGATGAAATTTTGACCCAAAAGCCGAATTCCTGAAGGTATTGCGTTGTTCTCCAAAATTTCTCGGTATCCTTCTTTTCTTAATATTCCGTCAACTTTCACAATATCTCCTAGACGAGTCCCAGCAAAACAGCCCCAAATCATCACTGAACCACCTCCATGCTTCACGGTAGCGGCAATACACTCTTCTCTGGCACGTTCGCCCACAGATCTTCTCACGAATATTCGCCTTCGGGTACCGAACACTTCAAATTTGGACTCATCCGTCCATAAAACCTTGTTCCAATCTTCTATCGTCCAATGTTGGTGTTCACGCGCCCATTTAAGTCGCTTTTGCTTATTTTGTTTGCGTAGTAATGGTTTTTTCATAGCAATACGTCCATGGAGCCCGGCTTCCTGTAGGCGACGTTTCACCGTAGAAACACTAACTGGCTTTGAGCGACCAACATTTAATTCTGCGCTGATTTCCGGGGCTGTATTGCGTCTATTCCTCTTGCTGATGACCACTATTCTACGATCATCTACAGATGTTGTCGCTCTTGGTCTTCCACTACGTCTTTTATTTAAAAAACTACCACTTTCCCGATACTTTTTGACGTTATAATCGACGGTAGCATGGTTTAATTTCATTTTTTTGGCAATTTGTCGATTACTTATGCCAGCTGTATGGTAAGCTATTATAAGCGCACGTGTTTCAGTAGTTAGTTCTCTTCTTGGAGGCATTTTAAATAACTGTCACTCGATATTTCGCTCACGATGTTAACAGTGTGAATCTCAAACTACAACTGACCATAGCTTACACATTTTACTACAATCTTTTCACAAGACAGTTTAAACATCATTATCTACAATCTACCTGACTGAAAAATATTCCCGGGAATTCCTACAGATTATTATTGTAACTCCACCGTAATAAACAGTTTGCGACAACCCGGCCAAGCTCAGGTAGAGGGTAGTAAAACTAATCCAATATAATGGGTGTCTATATAATTGAACTGCGTTTTAGATAAGTATTTCATTTTATTGTAATGTTGTTTGGTAAACATAATTCTGTATCAATAATACATGAAAAGTGGAGTGCCTAAACACTTATGAGCGGTAGTGTACATCAAATGATGGTAACACATCTCGACGTGCATTTGAAAATCCGAAATTATTTTCGGAAATAACTGGTGTCAACGAGGAATTAATACCTCGACTTTCAAATATCTTGACAGTTTTAAATAGCGGCCTAGAAATAAATTATGTTTCATTTAATAATTATTGTCAAGAAACGGCCAAATTATATGTGGACAATTATAATTGCTATTATATGCCGCCTTCTGTTCACAAGGTATTAATTCACGGCACATAAATACTGCAAGCAATGCTTCTTCCCATAGGACATCTCTCTGAAGAATCTATGGAAGCACAAAATAAATATGTGAAACGGTTCAGAAGAGATCACACACAATGACGTTCCAGATTCCATACTAACCGAGACTTATTCCATACACTATTATCTACTTCGGATCCGGTTATAACAAGTAAAACTGTACCCAAAAGCTCAATTTCAAAATTGCCCAATGAAGTGCTTCAGCTACTGAAGCCAGAAGATTCGTCTAGTGAAGATGAAGATAATTATGCTGACGAATACGGAATATGGTCCGAAGACTGCTAAAATCAAGTAAACTACACAGATTTTATTTTATTATAGTATATAGTAATATAATATATGAAAAAAAATAAAAATATGAAATATAAATTGATATATTTAGTCATTAGACAGGTTAAATTCATAATTAACACTTCCAAAAAACAATTTTCATCTTATAACATTACATTTTACGAATCAAGTAAAATCTAATTATGAATTCGAATTCTGCACACCAAAATCTATAAAATTACAAATTTGTATTAATTTCGTCTGAAAAATAACTTCAGAAATAGTTTTGTCCGCGTATTTCGCGTTTCAACCCACTGTGCGCCGTGCCGCAAATGTACGATATTGTAGATTCGCATGGCATTAGTAGTAATGTAGATTTTGAAGCCATCTCATCACCTAGAGAATACGGTGAATTACGAAAACGGCTGATGGAAACCGAAAAGAAATTGAAGCAAGAAAAGAATACATCGAGTATTCTTTGCTTGCAATTAAGGGCGAAGCGTAGAGTAATAGATCGGTTGAAGATGCAGCTTTCTTCAGGCTGTATTAGTGATACATGTTTGAAGAAAGCAATTGCTAGTAGAGTCAAAGGTTACGTCTTAACTTTTGTACTCATGTTGGTCTTTAGATTGAAGCATTGCTACTCATCGGCAGAGAAGCAATTATGTATGAGCATGCACTACACTTCCCCTTCCTTGTACAGAAATTTGCGCGAAAAATTCGGTTTCCATCTGCCGGATCGTTCTACGATAGTTCGTTGGTTTGGGAAAATAGACTTTTGGCCGGGGATTTGTCAAAATTTGCTTTCCGCGTTAAAATACAAAGCTGCGCACATGGAAGTCGCAGACAGGAACTGCATTCTCGTATTTGATGAGAATGCTGTCACGGCTTTCCTGTGTTAGCATTTGGAGTATGTTCAACATTCTTTCACATGCCAAGTACGGATGCTGATTTTTCTAAATTATGTATTTTTCATATACAATTTTTATTTTCTATGGTCTTTCTATTACATACATACTTGTCAAGTCGAATAAACATTGAACATACTCTGGGATGGTTAAGACCTTCTTTCACGCCTTCACGTGGCCCATCCTGTTAAGCACTTTTACGTAAATATATATTTTAATGCGATAATAACAAATATTTTTTTCTGAAGTAAAAGTGCAACTAAGATGAAAGAAAGGCAGGCTATCATTATTTTATAAATTATAAAAGATACGTGAATATTTTATGTCTTAGGTTATTAGGAATTTCGTCTTCCAAAGAAAAAATAATCATTAATAATTGTCAAACTGTTTCAGATACAGATGTCAACATGTATTACGCGCCAGAACTAATATCCTACACAGGGTTGAAGAAAATACAGTGGCGATAAAAAAGTTGACAAATAAATATATTTCTATCAACAGAAATTTGTTATTATTTCATTCTTTTATACTCTTATGTATTTTCGCAGTAATGAACGAAATAAAGATACTGTTACACGTTCAAAAGAAAAGGGGAACCCTATTCACGGTTTCTTTCCACAAAACCATATACGAAGAACCATGGCAGCAAGGTTTATGGCACGACTTTAAGAAAGTGGCTATTTTTTAGGAATCTTCCGTTATAATCATTGAGGGTATTTAGAGTTTCGCGCATTTTTGTCCTCAATAGCCCCAGACGTACCATAAACCCGGAATTCCGAAGGGCCAGCAATATTGTAACGGTACCAAACCGACCATCGCGACCCAGAGGAAAAACCCGTGACGCTGACCAAGTCTTCGCACCCCCATCTTCACACCCCACAGGTAAGACCCCACCCCTGTACGCACAACCGAGCTAAGGGAGTAGGGGTGTCACATTCAGAAAATTCAAGAATCCTGATTGGCGAATATTAATCATAACACCCACCAATCAGGGTACATCACAGTTGGAAGGGGAATCAACCCGAAACGTTAAAAGCAAAAAAAAAAATGAGGAAGAGGGCAGTCTTGAGACAATCACCCGATACACTAACTTCTTTGCGCAGAATTACAAACTTTGCATTTTTTGTATTACCTATTGTTGTGTTTTAACAAATATAGTTTGTTCGTTAACCAAGATCCAGCCACAGTCAAATAGTGAAACCAAAAGTCTTAACATCCTTATTCTCACAAAGAGCATAGGGAATCGCGAATTCAACGGTGTTGAAAAACATCTCAGCCGGGAACTTACGACTCCCAGTGATCTAACCCATCCGAAGGGACGCGATCGCACCGTAAATACGCGATAAAACATTGGTCCTTCGAGCCGGATTCCGGTGACATACGGACTCCACAAAAACACATCAGTGTATCACTGTGGGGGTGCATTAAAAGACATCGAGTACGACGAACCAGAGTGCTGAACCCAACTCCAAGAAGTCCAGCACGCACAACCGACAACAACACCACGTGCAGCATCTTCAACCGAACGAGCGAGGAATCGAGCCCAACTACAATCCATCCAGGACATTGCTGCAAGCTACAGCTTTCCTGACACCATCATATTCAGCAAGGTAGGCTCATTTCATTGAATCGCCAACTCCATTTCCATCGTACATCAGTCCTACCACGATGCAAAACACAACGATCGCGTCTGGTCCGCCCACGAACCCCAGCATTGAGCTTCCAACGCTGCGACAAAAACGAGGCCACATCCTGGGCCAAATCACGTCCTTTAACAAATTTCTCAATCGGGAGCCAAGCGACGCGTACGAGATCGAGACTCGACTAAAGGCAGCGCAAGAAGGGTGGGCACGATTTGACGACGTACAAAAAGAATTAGAGGAACGCGACGAAACCGAAAAACCGCGTCGCGAAGAAATGGAAGATTTATACTACGCAGCCGTGGCACGGGCCAAGAGAATGATGCACGGCGCGCACCCGGCACAACCTATTCGCGATCGATTCAGTGCATCACCGATGGTATCAACAGGAGTACCCATCGCGGTGAAACTTCCGGAACTGCGACTCCCTAGTTTCGACGGATCACTCGAAAATTGGACCTCGTTCTACGACAACTTCATGCCCATCATAGATCGAAATGAAAACCTGACCGCGGTACAAAAACTCCAGTATCTCCGATCCTCGTTAACAGGAAAAGCCGCGGCATGTATACAGTCCTTAGCAACGACGGACGCAAATTACACCGACGCAATCGAATCGCTAAAACAAAAATTTGACTGAAAACGAAAAATCATATTACATCAACACACACGCGCACTGAAAAACCTCGGGGAACCGATCTCATCATGGAACGCGATGATAGTCTCACTCGTCATTACAAGAGTGAGCCCTGAAATCGCGTGGCAGTGGGAACTCACCCTAAAAAATAACGAAGTCCCAGCATACACCGAGCTGCTGAACTTCCTAGAGAAACGAGCAAACTACGCCGTCGTGATACCTCCGAAAACGATAGGACAGAACGTCAGAACATCGGTTCACCCGCGGCAAAACAGAATGGGACCAACACGCGGACAGACATTCATCACAATGGGACAACAGTGTCCAGCTTGCAAGGGTTCCCACGAGATCGGGAACTGCGAAACATTTCACGCACACCCCATCCCCGAACGTATAGAGATCGCGAAAAGAGCTTCACTCTGCACGAATTGTTTACGAAGCGGACACTCCCTCCAAAATTGCCGCGCAAGCTCATGCCGCATATGCCACAAGCGACACCACACCTTTCTCCATCAACCCTTTGATCAACGAGACAACGTCGAAGACGCATCTGCCGGAGGACGACCAGCATCGCCAAGCGAGCAACGAAACACAACCCGCGGATGACGATTAAAATCTCCGATGAGGGAAAAACACCGACAACAAAAACAACGAGATTCTTGTCACCGCACGAAGCAACACCTATGACAAAAGGAAGACTCCAGTGCGTTGTCGCGCGTTACTGGATACGTGCTCCACGCAAAACTTCATGTCTGAAGATATCGCCAGACGACTACAACTCCCGCGAAAGCAATGCCATGTCCCCATCGGAGGAATCAACGGCATATCCACGAAGGCAAGCTACTCCACCACAGCTACGATACAATCGCGGACGAACCAGTACAACCGGACGCTGAACTTCCTGGTCATCTCGAACGTATCAACATTCGTACCAGACGAATTAATCAATCGTTCCAAATTAAACATTCCCCGCAATTTAAAACTCGCCGATCCCGAATTTCACCGACCGGCACCAGTAGACATACTGTTGGGCGCCGGACCCACTCTATCAACACTGTGCATCGGTCAAATCGACCTCACACCACCCAATGGACCAGACCTATACCTACAGAAAACTAGTTTAGGCTGGGTCATCGGGGGGAGTGCACCAGCCGCATCATCATCACGGCAGAAGATCATCAACAAAAGGAAGGACTGCCAGCCACGCACACGCGCCTCCACATCTCTTCTCAATCACAGAGATCGAGAGAAGGAACCAGCATCCGATGACAACCTCAACACAACGGAGCCAGGAAAGAAAACTGCCCTACCGCGGGCAGCAGCCTCCGCAGCCATTCACTCGAACGCAACGGCACAGCAAGGGACACCCACACCTATCACCATCGTTCCATCCCAATCAACGAACGAACTGGCAAATGACATTTCGCGCTTCTGGGAAATAGAAGAGAGCCCACGCGTTCATCATCTCAGCGAAGCAGAGGCAGAGTGCGAAGAACATTTCCAGCATCACACCGTGCGAAATTCAGATGGTCGATATGTCGTGGCATTGCCATTCACCTCAAAGGCATGCCTATTAGGCGAATCCAAACAGCAAGCACAAAAACGCTTCTTTGCTCTGGAACGGAGGCTGCAGCGAGACCCAGATCTCGAAAAACAATATTGAGCAGTGATGGAGGAATACCTGGATTTAGGGCACATGACCGAAGTTCCAACGTCACAGGCGACAAACGACGGTTACTACCTACCACATCATGGTGTCGTCAAGACCAGTAGCCATACAACGAAACTTCGAGTCGTGTTCGATGCATCTGCAGCCACCACAACCGGAATATCACTCGACGAATACATTCTGCTTCGATTCCGCATCCATCGATATGTCCTCACCGGCGACATCGAAAAGATGTATAGGCAATTTCTGATACACCCAGACGACCGCAAATATCAAAGAATCCTGTGGCGCGATCACGACGGGAAATTGAAAACATATCAATTGAACACCGTCACCTTTGGGTTATCCGCCGCTCCATACCTCGCCATTCGGTGCTTAACTCAATTAGCGCGAGATGAAGCACATCAGTTTCCACAAGCCTCGAAAGTCGCGCGACAAGATTTTTATGTCGACGATGCCCTCACTGGAGCTTCCACAAGGCAAGAAGCGCTCAAATTACGTCACGACATTACACAACTCCTCAACTCAGCCGGTCTCAATATCCGTCAATGGGCGTCGAATGATCGCGAACTATTAGAAGGATTACCAGAGACAGACATAAACAAGGAACTACATCTCGGCAAATCCTCCATCCTGAAGACACTCGGTGTTGTATGGAATTCCATCGACGACACGATTCATTACGCGGTCAAGACAACGATACCTCCATCCCTGTTCCATCCGGAACAAGTAGGGAACCACATAAAACCCACTTCACGGGGGTTTTTTTCCACAAATTCAGATGCGAAGACCCATGGCAGCAAAGGTTTATGGCACGACTTTAAGAAAGCAGCTATTTTTGAGGAATCCTCCGACATATAGCTAATGATGGCACTTAGAGTTTCGCGCGCATTTGTCCTCAATAACTCCAGACGTACCATAAACCCGGGATTCCGAAGGGTCTAACAATATTGTACCGGTACCAAACCGACCATCGCGACCCAGAGGAAAAACCCGATCCGCTGACTAGGTCTTGGCACCCCCATCGCAGGTAACACCCCACCCTCACAAGCACAACCGAAGTATGAGGACAGGGGTGTCCAATTTCTTCGACACCAAAGATCCTGATTGGCGAGTGTTAATTTCAGTACTCGCCAATGAAGAGACTTCCGGCATGGAAAGGGAACTAGCCCGAGGTTTCCTAAAGGGAGAAAATTGAAGAAAAGGCAGTCATCACCGACACTTAAAAGAATCCAACACACATACACGCACACAAGTAGTCTTTTGCAATCCTGTTAAAGTCTCTGTGAATATATCTATCTGTTACTTATAAATCAAATTAATCATACAACCCTATATTCCCTCTCACCGTAAAGATAATAGGGACTTCACGTTTACATCGGTGTAGATTTTGTCTGCCGGAGATTTACGACCTCTGGTGATCCGTAACCAAACAGAAAAATCGTGATCGCACCGTGAACGCGTGAACATTTTTTGGTCCTTCGAGCCGGATTCTGTGAAAGTGTCGACCTATTCGAGCAGCTGCTAGCTGTAACTACGTACGAAGACGATCGTGAAACCAGCCCAGGAATCACCCCTTGCCAGCGGTGCAACGGGAGAACCAGCGGTGCAACCGGAGAACCAGCAGCGACGACCAGGACCTGACAGTGCCAGTCGTCCCAGGCTACCCAGCATTCAGCCGCGCAACGTCCCGGATCAACACACCCCAAGGAGCCAGACTTCCTAGCGGCGCTCACCAACGATCCACATCATCGAAATTGCAAGGTAGGCTCGTTCGAATCGCCAAATCCATAACCTCCTACCTTGAATTTCCACCATGGCAAACAAATCCATGGAAACATCACAATCCTCCGCACAAGGAATTAGCATTAGCACCCTGCGACGCAAGCGGGGAAATATAATCGGTCAAATCACGGCGTTCTCAAGGTTCCTCGATTCCATCGAACAATCAGAACAGCGCAGCATTCCGTTACTCAGAACACATTTAAACGGTCTGAACGAAATCTGGAAGAACTTCGACGATATCCAATTTAGAATTGAGAAATTAGACGAATCAGAAGAGCCGCGCCGTTACGAAATTCAGAACAACTATTACGCGAGCCACCATTACGCGAACCACCATTGTCATCGAAAGCGAAAACACTGCGATTCCCGTACGACGTAACACGCCCGAATCATGCACGCCATCCGCTTCAGCTCCATTCACAATTAAACTGCCGGAAATGCGCTTACCAACGTTCGATGGCACAATCGAGAATTGGGCATCATTTTTTGACATATTTGTTTCCGTCATTGATCAAAATGAGAGTCTAACGCCGGTTCAAAAGCTGCAATATCTGCGATCCACCTTGACCGGAAAGGCAGCCGCTAGCATCCAATCCTTGAGCACCACGGACTCGAATTACTCCGACGCTATCGAGACATTGAAGGAGAAATTCGATTGCCCACGCCGTGTCATCCTCAGACACTGCGATACGATTCGGGACATGCCCAAACTGACAAAGGATACACCGGAAGCCTTAGGGAACCTCGTAGATACATTCAACCAACACCTACGCGCGTTGAAGAATCTAGGTAAGATATAACGTCTTGGAACAGCTTGTTAGTGTCACTAATTTTATCTAGAGTAAGGTCCGACACCACCTGGCATTGGGAGCTTACATTAAAAAATAAGCAGATGCCATCGTACAAGGACTTGCTGAATTTTATTGAAAAAAGGGCAAACTGTGTACCAGCATCTTCCGCCAAACCGATCGCGAACTTCAGGCGAGACGACGTTAACCCACCGGAAACGCGTCGTAATACAAAAAACCGCACCGCACGCGCTCACGCCTTTCTATCTACCGCCGTGGAACGACAAGAGCGATCGGATACGAACAATAGACATTTCACGAATAGCACAAAACGCGAGTTCTCCAAGGCACCGCCATGCCCTGTCTGCGAAGGAGAACATAACATCTGGTCGTGCAAGAAGTTTCATTGTAACAGTCCAAACACGAATAGCGGCCGTTGAAAGAGCTTCGCTATGCTCGAACTGCCCACGGAAGGGACACAGTGCGAATATGTGCACCCGATGGTCTTGTCGGATATGCAACCAACAGCATCACACACTGTTGCATCAGACAGGACGTACCAACTGTAGCGATAGCAACGACAAGGCCTCCTCAAGTAACTCACGTTCATCAGCATGACTAGTTCAGCCTGCAAATCCGTCAGAAGTTAAACAGCAGAACGTATTCATAGTTGATTCGCTCACAAACGATCTTTTGGTAACCGCGGAGATAATCATATTAGACAAACATCAACGTCCGATCCCGTGCCGCACCCTAATAGACACTTGTGCGACGACAAATTTCATAACCGAAAGTCTCGCCAAACAACTCGATTTAGAGCGAAACTGTTGCCTTGTGCCCATCGGCGCCCTCAACACGCTATCCACCATTGCGGAATACACGGTTACAACGACCATTCGTTCAAGGGTTAACGAATATCAACGCGAACTAACATTCTTAACAATACCGAATATTGCGTCACTCATCCCAGATCAGTCGATTAACCAGTCCGCAATCAACATTCCTAAGGGTTTAAAACTGGCAGACCCCAACTTTCATCGCCCTGCACCAGTCGATATTCTATTAGGTGCCGGAGTAGCACTATCTCTATTAAGCGTTGGTCAAATCAATCTATCACCATTGCACGGACCAGATTTATTCCTACAAAAAACCCGACTCGGCTGGGTCATCGGGGGGAGCGCGCCAACCACAACGCCAACAAGATCCAAATCCTGTCATGCAACCACCGCTCTACAGCATGATCTCACCCGATTCTGGGAAATCGAGGAAGGTCCACAGGTGCGACACCTCTCCGAATCAGAAAGGACGTGTGAGGAACATTTCGTCCGCAACACTAAACGGAATCAGGAGGGCAGATATGTTGTCGCACTACCATTCAGGGAAGATCCAGCAAAACTCGGAGAATCAAAAACCATCGCAATGAAGCGCTTCATCTCTTTGGAACGAAAACTTCAGCGAGAACCATCAACCAAAGAAGAGTACCATAAGGTTATCCAAGAATATCTCGATCTGGGGCACATGACGGAAGTCAGGGACAACGCAATCTCCGACGGCGCATACTACCTACCCCATCACGCGGTCACAAAGATCACCAGTCAAACGACCAAGCTGAGAGTGGTGTTCGACGGATCCGCTACGACCAGCTCTGGACTATCGCTGAATGACACCCTGCACACGGGTCCCAGAATCCAAGATGATCTTTTAGATATCTTAATTAGATTCCGGATGCATCAGTATGTCCTCACAGGCGACATCGAAAAGATGTATCGCCAATTCCTTGTTCGGCCTGAGGATCGGAAGTATCAACGGATTCTCTGGCGTGATTCCACTGGACAACTAAAAACTTACCAACTTAACACTGTGACATTCGGATTATCCGCAGCCCCTTATTTAGCCATTCGTTGTCTCACACAACTAGCGCAGGACGAGGGACATTACTTCCCAAGAGCCTCCAAGATCTTATCTCGTGACTTCTATGTTGATGATGCATTAACTGGAGCATCCACAATAGAAGAAGCATTCACCTTACGAGAAGAATTGACTAAACTATTGAGGCTAGCAGGATTAACCATATGACAATGGGCGTCCAACGACAAACAGCTACTCCAGGGATTAACCGAACAGGAAATTAATAAAAAACTACATCTCGGCGAATCGTCCTCTATCAAAACACTTGGAATTGTTTGGAATTCAATGGACGACTCCATTTCATATTCAGTGAAGTCTTCAACCTTCCCATCAACCATCACCAAGCGGATCATCAGTTCCGAGATCGCAAAAATATACGATCCATTGGGGCTCCTGGGTCCAGTCATCATCCGTGCAAAGATCCTACTTCAAAAAATCTGGACCATGAAGATAGACTGGGACGAATCTTTGCCGATGGCAATCCATACCGAATGGACCCAACTATACTCGCAACTACCGCTGTTAAACAACATCATTTTCCAACGAAAAACCATATTACCTCAAGCCATCAGGGTCGAAATACATGGGTTTTGCTACCTCCGTTCAATCGATGCACACGGACACACCCATATCCAACTGCTTCTCGCGAAATCGAAGGTCGCTCCATTAAAAACCCAATCAATTCCACGATTAGAACTATGCGGGACACTACTACTAGCCTCATTAGTTGCTACCGTCAAGAAGGCATTACATATGGCAATCGATCACCTCACTTTATGGACCGACTCTACAATAGCACTCCAGTTGATCAACACCTCGCCACACACCTTAAAAACCTTCATCGCCAACAGAGTCGCGGAAATCCAGACCAAGACCCGTAGCGAAAATTGGCGACACGTCCCACCCGAAGACAACCCCGCGGATTTGATATCCAGAGGCCAAACACCAGAAGAGTTCCTGCGTTCCTCCATATGGCATCACGGACCAGAATGGCTAACACGCGATGAATCTCATTGGCCAGTTTGGGAGACAACTCCACCTAACGTCCTTCCCGAGCAGAAATCAACAATGTGTTTCAACACGACGCCTCTAGACACCACAATCTTGGACAGATATTCATCGTGGGGAAGGATGCAACGAGTCGTTGCATATTGTCTTCGTTGGACAGACGCAAGAAGCACAAAGGGTATTCTAACAATATCCGAATTAAACAAGGCCCATGATACGATCATCAAGCTGCTGCAAAGGATTCATTTTTCCAACGAGCTACGGTGCCTCGCGAACAACAAAGGCGACGAAATCAAGGGAAAACTGCAGCGACTAAATCCATTCATCGATCAAAACGGTCTGCTCCGCGTCGGGGGTCGTTTAAAACATTCGATGATGCCGTTTAGTCAAAAACATCCAATCATCCTTCCCAAATCAGGTGTAACCGAATTAATAATCACCGCCGAACATCGGGTGCAGCAACACTCAGGCACACAGGCTACATTGTACGGAATTAGACGTAGATACTGGCCCATTGATGGTCGCAGCCAGACATGGAAGACCATTAAAAATTGCACCCGCTGCTGCCGTTTCCAACCACCTCCTAGTAATTATATCATGGGCGACCTACCAAGGGAAAGGGTTACGGAGTCTCGCCCATTCACCCACGTGGGGGTCGACTACTGCGGCCCATTTTTCATTAAAGAAAAACGCCATCGAAACAGAACTCGACTTAAGGTATATGTAGCCGTTTTTGTATGCCTCGCAGTAAAAGCCATTCACCTCGAGCTTGTAAGCGACCTCACGAGTGAAGAATTCATCGCAGCCCTACGAAGATTTCTCGCAAGAAGAGGTTTCTGTCTGACACTACATTCAGATAATGGATCCAACTTCGTCGGTGCGAATAATGAGTTACGCGAACTCCGAGAACTATTACGATCAGAAGACCACGACAACAAGGTCAAAACCTTCCTCACGCAAAGGGGCATCGAATGGAATTTTATTCCGCCCTTAACCCCTCATTTTGTGTGGACTCTGGGAAGCGGCCGTGAAATCGTTTAAAAATCACCTTAAGCGCGTCGTAGGCACTGAGCTATTCACTTTTGAAAACCTTGACACGTTAATCATAGAAATCGAATCCATTTTAAATTCCAGACCTCTGACACCCTTATCTTCCGATCCGAACGATCTACTAGTGCTCACTCCTGGCCATTTCCTAATTGGCGATTCATTAACGAGCTTGCGAGAACGTAATTTCAGGGACACTCCAACCAACCGACTGTCACCCTGCAACACATCCAAAAATTAAAACAGCATTTTTGGACTAGATGGCATAGGGAATACTTGAACGAGCTGACGTGTCGTAACAAATGGTTCAGCGGCACACATTCAATCAAGGAGGGCACGATCGTCCTCCTTAGAGAAGATCACGTGCCCACCATGCAATGGCCCCTCGCTCGCGTCATCAAGGTACACCCAGGCTCCGACGGTATCATCCGTGCAGTCACCGTTCAAACTATAAAGGGTGTACTAGATCGGAGTGTCAAACGACTGGTACCACTACCCAATCAACCAGGCCTCACATCCACAACGGAGCTCATCCAGCATCCAGAGCAGTACAGGAGCATCATATGCGGACACATCAACGATTCAGATCTCTCATCCTCAGAATCGTATCATTCAACATCACATATTTACAACATTCATACACATCCCAACCCTATGTACTTTCATTTAATAATTTCATTTCATCTTGATCGGACACCTCTCAACGGGGGGAGGATGTTCCATCCGGAACAAGAAGGGAACCACATAAAACCCACTTCACGGTTTTTTCCCACAAATTCAGATGCGAAGACCCATGGCAGCAAAGGTTTATGGCACGACTTTAAGAAAGCAGCTATTTTTGAGGAATCCTCCGACATATAGCTAATGATGGCACTTAGAGTTTCGCGCGCATTTGTCCTCAATAACTCCAGACGTACCATAAACCCGGGATTCCGAAGGGTCTAACAATATTGTACCGGTACCAAACCGACCATCGCGACCCAGAGGAAAAACCCGATCCGCTGACTAGGTCTTGGCACCCCCATCGCAGGTAACACCCCACCCTCACAAGCACAACCGAAGTATGAGGATAGGGGTGTCCAATTTCTTTAACACCAAAGATCCTGATTGGCGAGTGTTAATTTCAGTGCTCGCCAATGAAGAGACTTCCGACATGGAAAGGGAACTAGCCCGAGGTTTCCTAAAGGGAGAAAATTGAAGAAAAGGCAGTCATCACCGACACATAAAAGAATCCAACACACATACACGCACACAAGTAGTCTTTTGCAATCCTGTTAAAGTCTCTGTGAATATATCTATCTGTTACTTATAAATCAAATTAATCATACAACCCTATATTCCCTCTTACCGTAAAGGTAATAGGGACTTCACGTTTACATCGGTGTAGATTTTATCTGCCGGAGATTTACGACCTCTGGTGATCCGTAACCAAACAGAAAAATCGTGATCGCACCGTGAACGCGTGAACAATCCCATATCACCAAACGTCACATCAGCTCAGAAATTGCGAAAATTTACGATCCATTGGGATTGCTGGGACCGGTCATCATCCTCGCGAAGATTCTGTTGCAAAAGATGTGGACATTAAAGATCGATTGGGACGAATCCCTACCAATGAACATTCATTCCGAATGGACCCAATTCTACGGACAACTTCCCGCGCTAAACAAAGCCAGGTTCAACCGAAACGCGGTTATCCCAGCGGCAACAGAAATCCAACTGCACGGATTCTGCGACGCAAGCGAAAGGGCATACGGGGCCTGCATTTACATCCGATCAACTGACGCCCATGGAAGAATCCAGACCAATCTCCTTACTGCCAAATCAAAGGTAGCGCCATTGAGGCAACATACTATCCCGCGCCTTGAACTCTGCGGAACACTCCTCCTCGCGACGCTAACCACGACAGTGCAAGAGGCTCTACACATTGACATAGAAAAGGTCTTCTTCTGGACCGATTCCATGATTGTCCTACACTGGATTAATACATCTCCACACACGTTGAAAACATTTGTCGCGAATCGAGTAGCAGAGATTCAACGGCAAAGTAACAAGACTGACTGGCATCACATGGGAACAGCAGAAAATCCAGCAGATCTCATCTCACGAGGCCAAACCGCAGAAGAGTTCGTACGCCCATCCATCTGGCAACATGGACCAGAATGGTTTCCAAGGAAGAATCCTACTGGCCAGCCGAAACACCTATCTTCACAAACGACATCCCGGAACAGAAGACAACAATCTGCCTGTCTGCGACCAACATAGACACAAGCCTGCTAAACAGGTACTCTTCATGGGAGAAGCTCATCCGCGTCACCGCCCGATGCCTTCGATGGAGGTACAACAACGAAAACAAGAAAGACATAACCTTGACAGAACGACAACAAGCGCATAACGCCCTCGTTAAAATACTACAACGACTTCACTTTGCAGACGAGCTCAACCGTTTATCCCAAGATAAAGACGCAGAGATAAAGGGAAAATTACGACGTCTGAACCCCTTTATCGACAAGAATGGCATACTACGCGTTGGAGGAAGACTAAAACACTCCGCCATGCCATTCTCCCAAAGACACGTGATCATCCTACCAAAATCCAACACCACAAGATTAATCATCGAACAGGAACATCACTTACAACTACACGCTGGCGTCCAAGCAACACTCTATGCAACCCGAAGACGTTACTGGCCCATCGACGGTAGAAGTCAAGTATGGGGTATCGTAAAGAAATGCATACGCTGCTGCCGGGCACAACCACCAGCAATCGACGAAATTATGGGCAATCTTCCGGAAGCCCGCATTACGGAATCACGTCCATTCACACACACTGGCGTGGATTATTGTGGCCCTTTTTACATCAAAGAAAAACGACACCGAAATCAAAAACAGATAAAAGTATACGTAGCAGTGTTCGTTTGTCTCGCAGTCAAGGCAATACATCTAGAAATAGTAAGCGATCTCTCCAGCGACGGATTTATAGCAGCGTTACGACGATTCATCTCGAGAAGAGGATTCTGCGCCCACCCATACTCCGACAACGGCACCAACTTCGTAGGAGCCAATAATAATTTACGAGAGGTTTATGAATCAATACAAAGCGAGATAAATCAAAAGGAAATCACAACATTCCTTACGGGAAAAAACATCGAGTGGCATTTCATTCCACCGCAAACACCCCATTTCGGCGGATTTTGGGAAGCAGCCGTGAAGTCATTTAAATACCATCTCAAGCGCGTCGTGAACACAGTCACACTCACCTTCGAGGAATTTTATACCTTAGCTACCGAAATAGAAGCCATCTTGAATTCTCGTCCCCTCACTCCTATCTCCACCGATCCCAACGATCTCCTTGTTATCACACCACGTCATTTCCTCATTGGCGATTCCATAACGAGTCTACGCGAGATTGATTACAGAGACATCTCGACCAACCGCTTATCAAATTGGGAACACATCCAGAAAATGAAACAGCACTTCTGGACTCGCTGGCATCGCGAATACCTGAACGAGCTGACCAGCCGCAGCAAATGGAGCGGAGGAGGATACCCAACCAAGGAGGGCACGATGGTCCTGCTAAGAGACGATAACGTCTCATCCATGCAGTGGCCACTCGGAAGGGTGGTTCAAGTCCACCCAGGCTCCGATGGCATGAAACAATACTTAAGGAAAATAAAAAGACCTTCAGAAAAGAAATACAAAGGAGTAAAAGGGCGGCATGGGAAAAATTCATAAAGGAATTAGATGAAAATATTTGGGGACGCCCCTATATTATGATAAAGAAGAAACTGAAAGGAACCAAGAATGAGCTGGAGATAAGCCCATCGGAAGCAAAGCGGGTACTTGCGGACCTTTTTCCCCCGGGACCGAATAATTACACTTACGCAGGGAGCATTGAAGATAGTGAGGAAGATGGATCACAGGAGATAACAGTAGTGGAATTGCATAAGGCAATGAAAAAAATCAAAAATGGAAAGGCACCTGGGCCTGACGAAATTAACCCAGAAATTGTAAAAATGGTAGGCAAAGCGGTCCCAGGATTACTGTGCAAATGGTATAATGCATGCGTAACCCGAAGGAGATTTCCAAAGGAATGGAAGGAAGCACGCATTGTCCTGATACCCAAAGGGAATAGCCTTGGGGGTGAAGGGGGTGTTGGATTGGTGCAGGGTAGGAGGAAGTATAGACCAATATGTTTAACGAATGGATTCGGAAAACTCTTTGAAAGAATAATCGTGGAGAGAGTCAGTAGGTATATAGAGGACAGGAGTATGTCACACCCGAAGCAATTCGCTTTTAAGAAGGGAAAGGGGACAGTAGATGCACTAAACGAGGTTAAGAAATTTATACAGAAGAAAAAACAAGAAGAAAAATATATCATTGCCGCATTTTTGGATGTACAAAATGCGTTTAATGAAATAAGGTGGGACGCGATCATGGAAGCGATTAAGGAATTACGTCTTCCGAAGTATCTGGAGGGCCTTATTCAGGACTTCCTAAAAGATAGGAAGGGATATATAATCGTACAAAACGAAATGATAGATATAGAGCTCTCCAGGGGTGTTCCACAGGGCTCGGTACTGGGTCCATTGTTGTGGAATATCGCCTTCAATAGGGTTCTGAGAAACGTAGAGAAACATAGCCGCGAAATGGAGGCCTGTGGCCTCTGTGGAGAAACGGATCTTAGTGCTGTATGTTATGCGGATGACACAGTGGTGCTCGCCGCAGCCAAAACGGAGAGGGTGGCCGTTTCCATCGCGGAAATGGCGGTGGAAAATATTCATAATACAATGAATGGGCTTGGTCTCCGCCTTGCCACGAGCAAAACGGAGATCATGCTCTTCACTAGGAGGTGTTGGCCGAGAGAGAACCTCGGAATCAGAGTAAAACAGGACCTCGTGAGACCGCAAGAGGAGGTAAGATACCTGGGTGTCGTACTTGACAGGACACTTACCTTCTTCCTGCACATTAGATATGCGGCTGAAAGATCAATAATGGTCACAAACGCGATGGCAAGACTGATGCCGAACATTGGAGGCCCGCCAGGGTGTAAAAGAGTCTTACTCTCCCTGGTCGGTAGGTCTATTGCCTTGTATGCTGCCCCAGTGTGGGCAGAGGTCCTTAATAAGAAAAGGAACCTGGAGACTCTTGAGAAGGCACGCAGGGCTGCGGCGATCAGAGTCTGCAGGGCATATAGGACGGTCTCCACGGAGGCTGCGGGGGTGATCGGGAAAATCCCTCCATATGATATCGTTGCGGCAAGATTCGCGATAGAGTATGATGAAATTAAAAAATTAGAGCAAAGCGGAAATGGCGAGGGAATGAAAAGGGCTGAAAAGATTAAAAAGGAGAGGAAGAAATGGATAACCGAAAAATGGAATGAGAGATGGAAAGGTAATAATGAGGTGGCAAAATGGACTAGGGAAATTATAATAGACTTAGAGCCCTGGTTGAAGGCGAAACACATAGAACCGGATCATTACATGACCCAGTTCTTGACCGGCCACGGGACGTATAATGCGTACCTGTATAAATATAAAAGAAGGACAGAACCACAGTGTTGTTACTGCGGTGGAGGGGATGATGATGCGAAGCACACCTTCTTTGGGTGTAGCTTCTGGAAAGGGAGTAGAGATGAACTATGGGCAAGGGAACGAGTGACGAGACCTGGTACCCCTGGGGAGATGGGTACTGGGATAATAAAAGACAAGAAAATATACACAGTTATGCGAAGGGAAATACATACGACTCTTAAAAAGAAGGAGGAGGAAGATAGAGCGAAAGGACACTGATAGATAAGATACGAATATTGCAATAAATGGACCTTCAGGTGTCTTTTAAGCAGACGATCACCACTAACAGATACACCTATTTTCATTGGGGGATGATCTGCTGACTAGCTCAGACATCCACCTACTATGCTTACTCAGCTATGAACTCTATCTATACATTCACTCCTTTCTTATCTGTTACCTGCTCGCTCAGTACTGCCCTACTCTGTTCTTTCTTGTTTCGATAGTATTGTTTTTATCTAGTCTATTATTTATTCTACACCGGTTTTTATTCCAATTTTTTACTTATTTTACTTCTTTTTATTTATTTATACTCTTATATATATTTCGTTATTTAATTTCATTTTATCCTACTTATTTATTTATTTATTTATTGATTTACTTACTTATTCACTTATTTTACCTATCTACTTATTTATTTAGTTCATTTTTATTCTTTCTTTACTTAACTTATTTTATTCTAGATACTTCTACCCTAGCTCAATTCTTTACGTTTACCTTTTACTTTTATCTCTTAACATTTGCATACTTTCTTCCTACTCTCTTACACTCTGTTTTATGTTACTTATTTATTTTATTTTATTTATTTATCTCACTCTATATTTATTTTGTTTTATTCTATTTTATCTCTTGCACCTATAGCTTATTTATTGTACCTGACTTATATTCTATTTTATTATTTTATCTACTTACTTATTTATTTATTTATTTTATTTATTTAAATATTTTATTTTAGTTGTCTTTTTAGTTTATTTATTGATTTATTTGTTATTTTTTGTTTATTCTGTTATTTATTTTTTTATTTACTTTCCACACTATCTTACCTCATTTGTCTCTTGCTTTCCTCTATACATAACCATAGCCGAGGGACGGAAATGGAGGAAATCTGCTTGATAGACACTGACGGTGCAACACACCCACCGATATCAAGTATTACAGTAAGGGAGAGTGGGATCTGTGAGAAATGTATATGTATATGTAGATATCGTTATTATTTTGTGTCTAGGTGCAGGTACCATTATACGTAGCCCATAATAACGATGGGTGACTACAACCTAGGTGGGGTGAGATGCAACTTGCAGTACGACAGTCAAGGGGTATGTAAGTAAGAATACCCTAGTAGTTGGTAAATTAGCAATTCGAAACTTCAGCAGGTATAGCAAAGATGCGAAGCATAAGAGATCATAGTGTAAACTATATAGACGAAAGAATGAACTGTATCTTGCAGAGAAAGAAAAAATATAGATTTGTAAATATTCATAAGCAATTAACGATATATTGTAGCCGGGTCCCGCGCCCGAGAGATAGGAGTCGTTGCCTCTCGATAGCGGGACTAAGTGAATGAGGCCTAGCCGTAACTCAGAGAGGGTGACTGAACCCTGTCACGCACATGTGCTGAAAAATTATTGTACATAATCGCAAAGTAAAATAAGGAGTCTCCCACTCTGGGACCTGATGTGTTGTGTAGTTATCGTTATTGTGTAGTTATCGTTGTCGTAGTGTCCTTGTAATAGTAGTATCTAACCTAACACCTTTGGAAGGAGGGGTCCACAGTTGTTCCCACTGTGAGAAGTACCGTTCCAGGGGCTACTGCCGTAGCCGGTCCCAAGCCCGGTTGTGAAAAGTAGAGGGGCCTAACTGTACCTAACCCCCCCCCCCTGCCGGCTATCCATGCCAGCGGTGGAGGAAGCAAGCCTTCGGGTGATTCCCTCCCCCTGGGTCGGTGGACAAAGAGCCCCGGCGATAGCCTTCGGCCAAATTAAAAAACAAAGGCTCCGATGGCATCATCCGAACAGTGACGGTAAAAACAGCATCAAGCACACTGGACCGAAACGTGAAAAGACTCGCGTCGCTTCCCTATCAACCCGACGAAGAGGATACCAAGGAGTCAAAAACAACCATCGCCAATGAAGCCATAACAAAAATTAAGAAGCGCAGCTGAAAACCACACGCAACGCTATCATCAAACACACACACATACACACATAATATCGACCAATACTGATCCATACTCTCTCAGCGGGGGGAGAATGTTACACGTTCAAAAGAAAAGGGGAATCCTATTCACGGTTTCTTTCCACAAAACCATATACGAAGAACCATGGCAGCAAGGTTTATGGCACGACTTTAAGAAAGTGGCTATTTTTGAGGAATCTTCCGTTATAATCATTGAGGGTATTTAGAGTTTCGCGCATTTTTATCCTCAATAGCCCCAGACGTACCATAAACCCGGAATTCCGAAGGGCCAGCAATATTGTAACGGTACCAAACCGACCATCGCGACCCAGAGGAAAAACCCGTGACGCTGACCAAGTCTTCGCACCCTCATCTTCACACCCCACAGGTAAGACGCCTTCCCTGTACGCACAACCGAGCTAAGGGAGTAGGGGTGTCACATTCAGAAAATTCAAGAATCCTGATTGGCGAATATTAATCATAACACCCACCAATCAGGGTACATCACAGTTGGAAGGGGAATCAACCCGAAACGTTAAAAGCAAAAAAAAAAATGAGGAAGAGGGCAGTCTTGAGACAATCACCCGATACACTAACTTCTTTGCGCAGAATTACAAACTTTGCATTTTTTGTATTACCTATTGTTGTGTTTTAACAAATATAGTTTGTTCGTTAACCAAGATCCAGTCACAGCCAAATAGTGAAACCAAAAGTCTTAACATCCTTATTCTCACAAAGAGCATAGGGAATCGCGAATTCAACGCTGTTGAAAAACATCTCAGCCGGGAACTTATCACTCCCGGTGATCTAACCCATCCGAAGGGACGCGATCGCGCCGTAAATACGCGATAAAACAGATACATTTACGAAAAATCTCGTTGACGATCCTCTCAATAAGTTTCAATTTACGTTGTGAGTTTTTTGTCTTCTTCACAAACTTATTTATATTTTTCATATTTGGAAATCGAATTTGCAGAAGGGTGAATGAACGCATACTAAGTTTCTTTTCTTTTTGCTTCTGACATTCTTAATTGCCTGGCTAATAATCTTATTATCCGATCGAAATTAGAGTTTTAATAATAAACCGAAGGAAAAATTTGGTTTTGGAAATTCGTACGTTAAATCTTAATATTTGTAACACTCTCGAAATTGACCCATCATGTTACAAAGCACATTCTAAAGAGGAATATTAAACTAATCCAAGTAGTCAAATGCAAATCAATATTTTTTCAAACCGATCAATTTAAAGTGACCAACTAAGTGGCAACAACGCATAATTACAGCTTGTAACGCGTCGTCGATATAGCGAGTGGAAAACTTCCAAGACCGGAAGGCCGCTCGGTACGTAGCGTCCGGTCAGGTAACACAAGCCATAAAACCCGGTTTCCCCATGGTCCGCGGTTTTCCATAAAATGCCCGATTTTCTACGAAAAGGCTGAGTTTTTACTCACAACTAGTGACCCGTACGCAAGTAGCGAGCACAGTGGACAACGCTGACTCCTGAACCTTGCCCCGGCAGATCTAGCATAGTGCAGAAACTCTACTCGAGACGTAACGGAAGTGTTGGCGTTGGACGAAGCACGGCTGACAAAGCTGACTTCTCCAGCCAGTTACGCTCTTCAAATAGTCTCCAGTCCCGCTTTTTTTAAAGAATTCGACCACCGGCTTTCGTGCGACTCCACGACCCGACGCTCCGGACCTCTACCCTAAAGGACTTTTCGCTGTTCGCCACCAAGCGACAAGGACGTACCTTTACAGTATATAATTATTATACAATATATAATTGTTCTTGTACAAATGGATACAAATAATTTCGTATTATACTGACTATACATATGTACATATATTACGTTTTGTTTTGAATTTATATGTGTAAGAAAAACTGTATTCTACATCATATTCGAAAATATGTAGCATTACCTGAATTTTGTCCTTTTTTGCTTTCCCGTTTGATTATGCACCAGTAATGAACTGGTATGTTAACACTCCATTATTATTTTTTTCCTCTGGACGTAGTCGTCCGCCATCATCGATGTGTACACCACATACATAGTTACCGCACCTCAAGGACTCACTAAAAACCTCTCCTGGGGAATCTATGCTTGTAAAATCTGTAACAAATTTTTTAGTTAAAATAAAAACAGCAACATGAATAAGTATTAATGTATCTTACAATTTGCTGCATACTTACATTATTCAATTGAGAGCTTCCTTTCGTTATTTGTTGCCCTTTTTTTATTTATTATGTGCATACCGGCGTCCAGCAACTCGCGTGATCTTTTGATCCGTGAGTACAACTGCTATTATATGCAATTGTCAACCACTAACAAAGTCAGTGGTACTACGCTTTATAGCGTAGTGCGACGCTGGCCAGTAGTAATATTTCTACTACTTTCCGAGTGAGACCTTTTTCGCTGCTCTAAGCATGCTCTCTCAACCAGTATAAATTGAGGCTCCCGAATGGGCATACCTCTATTATACCGGCTATCTATTAATTCCGGTAACATGCACTCCAAATAAAATTGGATTAACTTTGGTTCCATATTATTCTTCCAGAAGTTATCATCTTTGTCAATTCGAATATATTTTAATCCTTTTCGGGTCCACGCACAAAATAGGCAATACTTTCTACCTGTAATGTGTAGTTGTCCCTGCACCTGGTAGTAATATTGATGTGTTTTGCTCATTGCTGTTCCCATTTCATCCTGAAATATTCGCCGGACCGTTGCAACAGTTTTAATTGCCTCCTCCGGCGATAAATTTTCTGCTGTTTTCGGACATTTGATTTCCACAATGCCTTCTTCATCGATGACTCTATCCGGTGAAGCTCCCAAGAAGGGTATTGAAGCATCGATGAATAGCCCGCATTCCTGAATTTCGAGGTCAATGCTTTTACTTAGTTCTTCACGGGCAATGTGTTCACATTCCTTCCCGTATTCCATCGCGGGAGCACTAATTAACTTCGGATATACAAATGACTTTACTGCATTTCCGCAGAGTGTGCTACTTCTACGACGGCATACCCGTCCAAAATTTGATGCCGTCAAAAGTTTTGATTTATAATTCAACCACCGTGGATTTTTTCCTTGACCGATGGTTTCTTTCTGAACCTCGTTTCTTCTATTTTGCCAATTGTGGAGCATTTCCAGATGTTTCTCCTACTCCATTTCATATATGTTTTTGTCCATGTCTAGTTTTTCAGCATTAGTCCATAATTTGAATCCTTTGCTGTGCGGAATTGTTTTCGCGCATGTTTAGAAATTCTTCTTTCTGCCAGCTTCTCAACCTTCTTCAGGTTTTCTTTCTTCCTCCTGTTCTCGAGGTTGCGCAAAATTACGGGCGGGTTCTTGTCCATTGCTATATTTAATCGCGACAACACTTCTTTTGTATTGTATTGCAAAACAGCAGCAGCACACCTTCCGGTGTACGATCCTCTCTCGCCGAAATTTAATCTTTTTCCGCCCGTGTACTTTGCTATAATTCCATTGAAGCTTTCTACGACATTATTATTGCTGTTGTACAGCAAGCTTTCCGCATGTGCTAATAATGGCCGAAGTATATCTCTTATTTGTTGATACACTCCAATCTTCTGTAATTCAGGAACGATGTTTCTTTCATCTTTTTTACTTGTTCCATCGCAGACGTAACGCAGTTTTGAACATTCTGCGTGTTCACCGAAAACGTGGCTGGGCACGTTCTGCATGTTACCATACAAATTTTTTATTTTCTCGGCCATTGATTCATTTTGACTGAATCTGTATTCTGCGGCTTTTACGATGTCCGCACGCATCCGCCGAATGCTGCTTTCCGCGATTCGTCTCAATGGGCCAGCTGGTGTCTTCTTTGCAATCTCTTTCATTTTTTTGCAAAAATTCCGTAATAAATGATTCGTGCATTCAATTTTTTTTACACGAATCTGAGTCTTGTACGGGTCCGCATCTATAATCTTCTTGTATACGCTGCTGTCCCCGTCGGCTATTAGCGTTGAGTACACGAGCCCACGTTTTTCTACGCTGCTCTTGAAACCTTCCACTATAGCATCGCTTTCCATAGCCGTCGATGCTTGATTTGTGCTCCAGTTCTTGAAGCACCTGTGCTTTCGAGGACCTTTCTTGTTCTTTGCAGCACATCGACAAATTCTACACACTTTATTTCTCACACCGGTAAATAAAACTTTCTTCGTGTGATATCCAATTATCACACCGACTCCAGACATGGAGTCGTAAGTTCCAGTGCGATAAGACCTCTTCATCCAGCTTCCGTCGGCCACAACAGGGATGTGAGGAATCCCGGATCCGGGAAGAACATCGCCTCTTTCGATAGCCAGGCGTTTTTCTTCCTCAGCCGCTGCTATCATCTCTTTTTCTGCGGCAACAATGAGGGAATTTACTATTTTATCCTGATGATTTCTAAACTGCTTCTTCGACATGCAGGGTATGTTCATTGCTACGAGAAACTCCTCCATATGGGTATAACTACCTCCATTCAAAAATGTTCCAGCAACGGCGCTCTCGTTGATTTCCATCTTATCTGTTTCGTCGGGTTCACTGTGGATTTCACCTTTGGAATGGCACATTGCGCACATAACACTGAGGGTGGTTCTCAGACCAGACCGTTTCGTGCCCGTTATTTTTAGGTGTCTAATTCCACAGTCTTCCTTATTTATGACATGATCGCCAATTTTCTGAAATTCTGCAAAGATGTGTTGCATGTCTACGATACTCCGGTCATTTGGAACAAATGGTTGTTCCTCAGGCTTGTTCACAACTGGTTCCTGCGTGACGAATACATCTTTCTCGAAGATTGCACTTTCCAAATCCGTTTCTTCTTCTCTCTTCTCTCTTTCTTGCATTTCGACATGCACTGCTTCTGAATCTTCTGCGAAACTCGCCATTTCAATTGCGGGTGTTGACGACTCCTCTACATGCTCACAAGTACATTTTTCGTGACTTGTACTTACCTCTTTAGTATGTAGAGTTTGTGTGCCGTTTTCCTCTTTTTGAAGGACCAAGCGCCGTCTCCTATCGCGATATCCTTTTCTTTTTGAATACCTTTTTGCACACAATGATAATTTTGAACCACGATTTTTCTTCACGTTCAATCGATTTTGTTCACTGCGACCCTCCGCTTCCTCGTCGACGCCTTCAACGAACATATTTTTTGCAACACTCATTACCACAATATTTTCAAAACACTTCAAAATACACTTCAATTTGCTTCACTTCACTTTCCTAGAATAAACTATGTTTTTTTTTTCAAAACTTGGGAAAGGATTGAATAATCCAATCCGTTTCGCGTCTTGAAGAAAACTACCGATGAAACGTAAAACGCGAGTCTCTTGTTATTGAAATGTGGCGCAGAATGGAACAGCGCGACAGCAGTCAGTTCACAATTGGCACGCAGCGGTAGAGGAGCTACGCGGATAGATAAAAGTAGGTATTTCATTATGAAGTATAAAGTTAACGCATTACCCGCCGGGCCCGCGATAATGCGGGACTTTTTAAAAATAAAAAGTCGTATTTTCTACTTCATTTATAAATTAAAAATGTCGGTTCTGTTGAATCTTTGATTATAATAAAATAGTACATAAAACATCTTACTTACATATGGAAATCGAAATAGATGAAGAAATCGAAGGAAGGAAGGACGAAGGTGAGGAGGGAAGAAAGGAGGAGGAAAAAAATAAAGAGGAGGAGGAAGAAAAGAAGGAGGAGGAGGAAGAAAAGAGGAAGTGGAAAAGGGAGGAAGGGGAGCCATCCCTTTCGAAAGTGAGTAAAGACGTTAACTTTTCTATTATATGTATATACACATGACGATAGCAGAAAGTATACTCGAAAATGGTTGTTAATCGCGTACGATTTCCATGATTCGTTTTTGTCTTCAAGCTATATGCAAAGAATGCACAGTGGTCCGGAAACCCGTTTTTTGTTGCCAAAATTATTTGAATTTCATTAACTTCTGTTTAGAACGATCTATCTCACCACAGAATTATCTAAAATAAATAACACTTTCGATTTTGGCGCACTGAAGGATTGTTACTTTAGAGCAAAAAAAAATTTGAATATGTTAAACTTGAAAAATTAACTTTTGGCCACAAAAAACGGGTTTCCGGAACACTGTGGAATATAGAAATCGTACTCATTTAATATACGTATGTGTATAATTATAACACCTCATTTTACTGTTTCAGTTAAAAAAAAGGATTAAAAGCCTGCTGTATGGGCGTGGTGTTGGCGGTTACCGCGGCCGTGATCGCGGTCGTTTCGGTGGTCGTTTCGGCGGCCGTGGTGGTCGTTTCGGCGGCCGTGGTGGCCGTTTCGGCGGGCGTTGGAGCCATGGTGGCCGTTTCGGCGGGCGTTGGAGCCGTGGGGGGCGTGGAGGACGTGGGGGCCATGGGGGAGGCTGTGGTGGCGGCACCACAGTCCATATTTACAATTAATATATATATACAGGGTGTAACGTAAAAGGTGTAGGAGCCGGAAATGGGGGATTCCTGGGGCGAAACTGAACAACTTTTTCCTTTGCCAAAATGTTGGCTGAGGCTTTGCTTTTGAATTGTTAACGAAAAACACTGGCCATTCAGAGCGCGCGTAGAGCCCGCGCTCAGGGACGGTCCACGGCGCGTCGTGCTAGGTAGCGACGTTCGACCGGCGCCCCAAATAGTACGCGCCGGTATAGCACGAAGCAAAAGTTAACATCGAATTATTCATTATTAATTAAAATATAAATGAAATTAATTTGCCGTTATCAATTGAAGAAAAAAGTATTAGAACGGACTAACTAACGTGTCTATCCAGTACAACGTACGTTAAATTTTAAACAATTCGCCAACAACTAAAATTAGACTTACCCGTTTCTCCAAAAATGAACCTGCTTCGACGAAAATAGGTCACTGTGTCATCCTCCCGATCCTGACCATTGCAAGTAGGTATCCCGTAGTGCAAGACAGCTGATGTTACGGCCAGGTCAGCGAACTCACTTTATTTGACAAAACCTACTACCTGCACGGCAACTATCACTGGGTTATTCTACCGATCCTGGCCACTCGAAGAACAAACACATGGTGCACAAGAGCCGATGTCTCGGTTGGAACAGTGAAAGAACTTCATTTCACAAAATCTCCATCATTGCACGATCACTGTCACTTTGTTCTTCAAGATTTGAATTTACGGAATAAGTTGTTCCCACGTATGAATAATTGGTTGCCCCGAAAGGGGCCGATTGTTTATAACTTTGAAAGGGCTCGATATGACCGATGCTACTGCTAAATACACTTTTCCATGTTCGGAAATTTTGTTGTCTTGTTCCCGGGCGGGTAGTAACTCACGAGCTTTGCGTCTTAGAAGTTAACTCCTATTTTATTCAAAGTAAAAACAGTAATTACAGTTTCGGAGAGATCTTTACTGCTGGGCGTTCGGACTAATTCTGGCTTGAGAAATTGTGACGCACTTTGCAACGGTGGACAAGGGGTAGTTCGAAGAATGTTATAAGGGAGAGTTACAGGTCGTCGCGGGAGGCGCATTTTATGGTGAAAAGGCCCTTGAGACCCACATGCTAACCAGTAGAGTTTTTCGGTTCCCAGGAACCACGGCCGTGGCGAATTTAATGAAGACGCTTTCTAGTCGCTGGGAAAGCGCTGCGGACAGTTCAAGACTCTGTTAGATGTCTTTTACTACATCCTTTGTAATGCTATACCTTTTCCGGCGACTGGAAAATGTCTTCACTAAGTTCATCACGGCCGAGTTTCCTGGGAACCGAAAAAATCTGCTGGTTAGCGCGTGGGCCTCAAGGGCCTTTTCACCATAAACCGCTCCTCCCGTGGCGACCCGTAACTCTCCCGCATAACATTTTTCCAACTACCCCTTGTCCACCGTTGCAAACCGCGTCACAATTTCTCACGACACAATCAGTCCGAATGCCCAGCAGTAAAGATCTCTCCGGTACTGCAATTGCTGTTTTTACTTTGAATAAAATAAGAGTTAACTTCTAAAACGCAAAGCTTGTCAATTACTACTTGCTCGGGAACAAGACAACGAAATTGCCGAACGTGGAAAAGTGTATTCGGTAGTAGCAGCGGCTGTATCCAGCCCCTTCAAAGTTAAAAACAATCGGCCCCTTTCGAGGCAACCAATTATTCATACGTGGGAACAACTTATTTCGTAAATTCAAATCTTGAAGAACAAAGTGACAGTGATCGTGCAATGATGGAGATTTTGTGAAACGAAGTTCTTTCACTGTTCCAACCGAGACATCGGCTCTTGTGCACCATGTGTTTGTTCTTCGAGTGGCCAGGATCGGTAGAATAACCCAGTGATAGTTGCCGTGCAGGTAGTAGGTTTTGTCAAATAAAGTGAGTTCGCTGACCTGGCCGTAACATCAGCTGTCTTGCACTACGGGATACCTACTTGCAATGGTCAGGATCGGGAGGATGACACAGTGACCTATTTTCGTCGAAGCAGGTTCATTTTTGGAGAAACGGGTAAGTCTAATTTTAGTTGTTGGCGAATTGTTTAAAATTTAACGTACGTTGTACTGGATAGACACGTTAGTTAGTCCGTTCTAATACTTTTTTCTTCAATTGATAACGGCAAATTAATTTCATTTATATTTTAATTAATAATGAATAATTCGATGTTAACTTTTGCTTCGTGCTATACCGGCGCGTACTATTTGGGGCGCCGGTCGAACGTTGCTACCTAGCACGCCGCGTCGTGGACCGTCCCTGAGCGCGGGCTCTACGCGCGCTCTGATTGCTCAGTGTTTTTCGTTAACAATTCAAAAACAAAGCTTCAGACGACATTTTGGCAAAGGAAAAAGTTGTTCAGTTTCGCCTCAGGAATCTCCCATTTCCGGCTCCTACACCTTTTACGTTACACCCTGTATATATATATATTAATTGTTACTTAAAAGTACTACAAAGAGGTGTTACTTAACGGACACAAAATGAAAGCGTTGATAGACACGGGAAGCAACTTGTGTTTAATGCGAATAGATAGATATGTAAAATTGGGTGCACGTCAGCTGCGACCTAACAAAGTTCATTTCCATGGAGTAGGTTCGACGGATAATGTAACGTTAGGAGAATTCAATGCGTGTGTAGTTGTAGACGGGAACAAGTATGCTATGCTTGTTAGGGTGGTGGAAAACTACTTAACGCCGCACGAGTTTATAGTTGGTATTGATTTTCTAGATACAATCAATATGTCGATAAAGAATGGGAGGAAGATTTCCATTGATGCGGGTGAAGTAGACGGGGAAGCTAGCAATATTGTGCATGCTAACTTCAATTGGAAGGTTAACGCGGTAGATATATCTTATATTACGAATGTACAACATAGAAGCGAAATAGAAACTTTCATCAATTAGTACAAACCTGTCAAAAGCCGCGAAGTAGATATTAAGATGAATATCGCAGTTAAAGATGACGAACCTGTCTATCAGCGAGCAAGGCGATTGTCTCCATCGGAAAGGGAGGAAGTAAACGCGCACGTAAATGAGTGGTTGAGAGATGGTATCGTGCAACCATCAATATCGGAGTATGCCAGTCCAGTAGTATTAGTAAAGAAAAAAGACGGAACAACGCGATTGTATATAGATTACAGGCAAATTAATAAGAAAGTTGCCAAAGACCGGTATCCTTTACCTCTTATCGAAGACCAGCTAGACTTATTACAAGGCGCAAAAGTATTTAGCACGTTAGATTTGAAAAACGGTTTTTTTCATGTTCATCTAGATGAAACTAGCCGCAAGTATACCGCGTTCATTATTCCAGACGGCCAGTTTGTATTTCTAAAAGTACCATTCGGCTTATGCAATTCATCGGCGATTTTCCAAGGATTCATTAATCCTAAATAACTAATCATTCGTCCGCGTGACGACGCACCCCCCACTCGAATATGAAGTTCACAAACTTCCCCTCACTTCCCCGCCATCATTCTTTTTCTACCTTAATAATTTGAGTAAACAGTGCAGCGTGTGGTGCAATTGTGTTCACACGTCAATTAGGAATTGACTTATGGCCATCCCATCGTCCGCTCGATTAAAGTTTAGTTACTACGTAACTTTGTTGCAAAGGTATGTACATTACATTTCTTTTCATTTTTATTGTTTTCTTGGTTGATAGTGGAATGGTTTTCTCATATTGAGGTTAGATTAAGTGTATTTGAATATATTTCTTATTTTTAGATGAATTTGAGGAGACAAGAGAAGCAGATAAAGCAATGGATGAATGCAGAAACGCAAGACGAATATGAAGAGGAATCTGACAACTCATTTTTGGAAGTTGAGGATAATTTAGGTTACTGATCTCCTTACCGCTTCCACCTCTCTTGACCCTTTTCTACGGCCGAAAGAATAACAAATGCCGGCAAACATTTTCTATAGATACGACTCGCGACGATTCGGCATGCATTGTTTCTAGACGATCTCACTTGATGTTTTCACAGCGTTGAGCACGGAACTTTTTAAGAATTCTACTTGTACTTTGGATTTCAGTATTGGAGATACGTTTAATATTGCATTTAGTCCTTTACTTAGCATAGTAAACTTAGTTTTAGTGTAGTGTTGGTGTAGTGTTAGTGTAGTGCCTTCTTCAAGGCACCAAGATGTTCGGGGGACAGTAGAGGAGTATGCCGATATGATGATGTGCTACGGGAAAGCCGACGGAAGAGCATCCGCAGCACATCAGATTTATCAGACAAGATACCCATCGAGAAATCTGCCAGATGGGAGGACCTTCACCGCTGCGTACCAGCGGTTACGGGATGGAGGAAGTTTCGCGGCGCCAAAAACCGGAGATCATAAGCAACGAGATCCGAACCTCGATGAGCGGATAGCTGTCCGAATTGAAGAAAACCCTTCAACGAGTACGCGAAATATTGCAGCCGAGGAAAGTGTCAGCCATCAAACCGTGTGGAGAATATTGAAAGAAAGTAAATTGTATCTGTGCCACTATCATCGGGTGCACGTAATAGAAAAGGGTGACTTCGAAAGGCGCTTTAATTTCTGCACATGTATGGCGCAAAAGATCGCAGCCGATCGAAATCTCGCTTCGAAGATACTGTTCACCGACGAAGCAACCTTCAATAGACGTGGCGTGCTAAACTTCCACAACGCCCACGTTTGGGCAGAGGAAAATCCACATGCGCGGTGGGAGTCCAACTGGCAGCGAGAGTTTTCTATTAACACCTGGGTCGGAATCATCGGAAACAAGGTTAGTGGTCCCGTTCGCTTACCACCACGCTTAACGGGACAAGGATACCTTGAATTCCTACAGACGCAGCTGCCACCGCTGTTAGAGGATATTGCACTGTATGTGCGAAGAAGCATGTAGTACATGCAAGATGGAGCACCACCACACTCCACACTGTTAGTACGCAAACATTTAGACGCGTACTTTCGCCGAAAGTGGATCGGACGACCTTGGCCTGCCCGGTCCCCAGATTTAAATCCGCTTGATTTTTATTTCTGGAGACGTTTGAAACAACTGATGTATTCGACGCCCGTCAATACACAAAGTGAATTATGGGACCGCATTGAATTTTCATGCGGCATAATTGAAAACACATTAACAGATTTCCGGAAAATGCAAAAGAACTTTTGCCGAAGAGTAAATCTGTGTATTAAGGAGCATGGTGGGCATATTGAACACTTGAAATAATGCATTCGCGGACGGGACAATCGCGTGTACACACAGACACTCGCGAGCGGGACAATCGTGGTGCATGTGTATTTGCTTTTTGAGAACAAAATGGTAAATTCAAAGCTGCCCTCACCCTCTTTACTTGATAATCCCATTGGGCGGGTTTCGATATGCCCATGTGGATTTTTACATGTAAGCAGGTTGAATGCTGTACAACGTGACGCGTGTGCCTCTTTGGTTTCAGATTTCACAGTGCGGTAGGTCATGGTTCCTGCGGCGTCGTAGCGAATGACTGCAACTGAACGCAGCTGTTCGCCTCGAACCTCACGCGTCAGATTGCCTATCGGCAGGCGTTCGGACGCCGTTTTTTTAAACATCGGTATCTCGTTAACAAAGCCTCAAACGCAAAATTGCCACTCTTGATTTTCGCATTGTTTTGGCCTGTAGAATCGCCCCTTAAAATACTTGCAGAGGGTTGCGCTACACCTTGTATATGCTGTACTTATTATTTACCACCCAGATTTGGTACTTATTTACATAGAGTTCCGGCCAAAAGTCACCGAACGATGTCAATTTCGAATTTCATGCAATTTCATGTATTCCATTAGGGGTTATAAAAAATCCAACCATGTACATCAATAGAGAATTTAATGATCTATTAGAATTCACCGAAATCATGTTTATGAAAAATATGTTACTTTTCTTACATTTAAACTTTACATATTTGCCTGAAATATAGGCCCTATAATACAGAGCCTGTATATTGAATTTAACTCCATTAGGAATTAGGAGTCGCGCTGCAAAGAGTAAGCAAGTCTTAAGTACTGTCGATAAGATGCTCCTTTTCTGGAAGTGCTTACACACCCCCAAACTATCCCATCTACACTTTAGTTGTCAAAAAGGTATACATGCGCATAGCGCATAGGCTGGAAATACTAGTTTATATCAAGCCTTCAAAGAAGAAAAAGCGTGTGCAAGTTGAAAGTTTAATTTTGTACCTTGTGTTTTTTCTTTTACGAATCTTCTCCTATCTTTCACCCTACCAATACCGTTCTCGTTTATACCTTTATTTCATATTTTCTACCTTTCTGCATTTAAACTTCTCCTCCATTTTATACAATGTCCGAGTCCGAGGCAGTGCCAAATCCTTCACCGACAGAGGAAACAATTCTGTCGGTACCCAGTACTTCCACTTCCACCGCTATTATTTCTATCACTTCGTCCACCTGTACTATATTAGACGGCACACTTTTTCCGTTGTTCCGGGACAGTCGTCTATGATTTCGGTGGTGGCTGTTTGTCACAAATGCAGTCCAAAATATGTTGAAGTAAAAGGACGATTGCATTCAACATCGAACTTTCGGTCCCATTTGCAAAGATGACACGGTGATGGTGTAGTTGCCGAGTACATACATTACATGGGGGCAAAAAAATCGAGGCATTCCAGTGGAAATGTGAGAACTACGCAAACCAGAGTAAATGTGAACCGCAACAACCATCGGAAAGTGACGCAAGACAGTTTTAATGAACATGTGTCGAATTTTGTTATACACTCCATGTCATTTTTCAACTTTCTCGGACCAAGATATATATAGATTATACAGAACCCATACGGTGCACATTCTACAGAACGTGCCGAGTCCACTTTGTCTCACGATGAAGATGTTACCAAACGAACATACATGATACCACGTGACTTCTCCTACCTTTTCAGCCACACCCGAAGTAGATAATAAAAGAGACAAGTCTCTTGCGAAAAGAGACTCGAAGACCAACCATTGTCAAATACACATCGTTTCAATAAGTTACATTTTGTCCAGTTCAAGAAAGCTACAATAAACTAAGTGTTATTGAATATATCGCCTGGTGGATTCCAATCCTTTAACCGCTCACGAACCCAATCAAGCCGAAGCTCCCGCTCCCGTTCCGAGACGAACCTCTCGGGGCACAACAACTGCTACAGTCTTGACAAGACATAAATCCCAGAAATTGGCTGAGGGGTTGGGCATCTCAAGCACGAGGTTCCAGATCCGTGAGAACGTTAAGATTGAACCATCTTCTGATAAAGAAGAGTGTAGCGAGGAGTGGTTCGTTGTGCCAAATGGCATAACAGCCACTAAACTAGACGGCTACAGTAAGGGGTTTAGAGTTCCCATGAAAATGCTAAAAAAGGGGAGAGTGATATTCTTCTTGTCTACGAGGAATGATTGTGAAAAAGTGGTCACCTATGCATCGAGAAGGTGTAGCAATAACCGACAATATATTGCCATGCATAGAGGCACTACTTTTAATCTAAGGGAGATGGCGGCCGACTGTTGGTGCTTTTGCACAGACATAGTAGGACAAGTAGCCACGGTGCCCGGGCGTAGAGTTGTGGTAGACCACCTCGAAGAGGTGAAGCCAGAAACTGTGCTGTTAGCAGGGAAAAATGGACTCATTTATAGGCACAACTTAGTTAGGCGTTGCACAGATGAATCAACGTCGAAACAACGTAGAGGAAGAACTGGAAAGACCAATGTGGGCTGATATGTTACCCCTGGAGGTTTGCGACCAGTCATAGATTATCCTGTAGATCGACGGACTGCTCCAATTGCCATGTTATGATGAGAGCTTGGTTAAGACTATGAGACACCTACAGTGGTTGCTGCCTAGTGAGATCAAGAAGTTGCCGTGGTGGCATGACCAGGATGTATGATGAACTTGAAAAAGATCCTGTGGTTAGGTATGGCCCTGGGAAAAAGACAATCTCAGGAAGTATGATGAGGAAATTAGACCTTGTGAAAGAAGTTAATGGTGATGTGCTGTACCTATATTTGAGCCCACTCATTAGTGTTGAGCTAATATTGACAACTTCTACTCAGCACGAAGGGTCTAGGACCAGTGATAGGGCAGATGACAACGAATGGTATAATTCATTTGTTGTCTATGTTCTGGAGTGCGACACTGAAAGCCAAAGGAAAGAAGCGTTGCTAAATCTAGATGCGCAGGTAGATAGTTTCTTAGAGAGCACCGAAATGAGCGATGAATTAAGCTTTGAGCTGTATAACAGGATAATAGAGCATCCCAGATTACAAGAAGAAGTGTTACACAGCAACATAGGGGCCACCGGAGGGACAATGGTGGCTTTTGGCGCGACGGCGGTTGTTCTAGGCTCAGTATATCATCTGGCAGTCAAAAATGTGTCAAGACATGTGTTTAGAGTTTTTCCGTTTACGAAGACCTTTTGCGCTAGCCATTGCAAGTACCTGGCGGATCTAAACGGGCCAGACCTTAATGGAAGTTACGTCGCGCGCACGTTTGCTGAACGAGCATTAAGAGCAGCATTAGAGGAAAGATGGATTCAAGCGTTGACTAAGGAGTAACAACATGCCTATCACTGATACCCAACATTCAGCCGGGATTCCAGCTATGACGAGCATATATGAAACAGCAAGAGTCTTCTTAATAAGCAAATGGGCTTTGGTTCCTGCGACGTGTCATGTTGGTGCTTTTCCGTCTATAGCTTCAATAATGGGAGCCACCTGGTTGGGAGCAACCTTCTTAAAATTGGAGAAAATTCTCGGAAGAGCAATAGCAACGTGCGTTCTTGCGATACTGAATGGGATGCTTATGTTTTTTACCGCGACACCTTTGGCTATAATAGCGTGTGTGGCACAGTTGATAGATTTTACTTTCAGAGGTCTGGCGAGCTATGTTGATTACGATACCTTTGGAATGCCTATTAAGAGCAGTGACCGAGCTTGGGGCCTGGTTTTTGGAATGGCCGGTGGATTTGGAGCAGCGTATCTAATTAAAAACCAGCTCCTTGTTGCGTCTCAATTATTAGCGCCTACTGGAGGCTTGGCTGCTGTTACGGCAGTAGGCTTGGGTGTCGGTTCTGGGAAGAGCTTGCTGTTTGGTGCAACAGGAGACGCAATCGTTTTGTTGAAACAAGTTGTAACGGGTTAAACCGAACGCGTGCTAAGGCGCGAACTCGGATCGCGGCTGATAGAGGGTTGCAATCGCGATCGCGATTCTCGCTGTTAAGAAGGCACGCGAATGTGTACAAATGCGCGAAATCGGCTAGCTAAATCGCTTCCGACCGAACTGCTGGTGGTATCCGATCCATCTGGATCACCACTTTTTGGTACCCTTTCCGCCGCCCTCTCCTTACGGCTGCTTAGACCGCGGGTTGCCGGTACGGTCTAAGAGGAACAGCCCTCGGTGCCACGCTCAGGACGGGTTGCCGGTCTCCTGAGTGCTGGGCTACACCAACTTCCTAGGCCTCCGTCAGTGCGGGTTGTCGGGACACTGTCGGATACCAAGGCCTTCCCTTCCCCGCTGTGGCGGATTGCCGGAACCACAGTCGCGGGCTCACTCTACCGTTCCGTTGCTACCGGTCGCACCGGCGACACGCGATACCGTTGAAACGACCGCGCCGCGCCGCACCGCCGAGTCGCACTGGCGACACCGCCGATGTAAATAAACCGCGAACCGCCTAGATGTAAGACCGTTTAGCCTGTAAGCCTACAGTAGGATTAAGACGCGTAGAAGATAAGCGTAGCATTAAGTTCTGTAATCATTTAGGAAATAAAGATAGATTAGAAACAGATACCCAGCCGACTCGTGATTCCACCGACAACCCTCATTCATTCCGAATCGAACCCCGGCTAGCCGATTGAGCCGGCATCCGCCTCCAAACGGTCCCACCGCCGGTACGACCGTTACAAAGTGTATATGCTTTTCGCCAAAGTGCAGGACAGTAAACTACCTCGGAGCGCCCTTGGAGGTGCTATGACTGTTATTATGCAATCAGTGTCATTAGATATCACTACAGCCGTTTTATGCGCTATAGTCGCGGTTGGAGTCCTAGTTGAGTTGTTGATATGTACGGACGTGTTTACATTCTAGTTCTCGCGAGTGCTGCTTGGCTTGGCTTGAGCTTCGTGTGAATATTCAGTGCTTTTCAGAAGAATTGCTACAATTGTCTTCTGACTATATCATTTCTACTAGACTTCTACAGCTTTGCGGTGAATTTGCTTGTGTTTCTGACTGCAGGGGCACAAGTATTTTGCTTTTTGTTAAATTAATCCATATCGAGTTCATCATGGCGTTGGCAACTCAGAATGCATCCAACACAATGTCTTGCGACCAAATTGCTCAGCAATCGCAGTTCCCGACAAGGGAACACGCTATCCTTCTTGACTCAGTTGAAGGTATTTCGATTCAGGATTACACAGTGGCTATTGGCAAAATTATTGACCCTAAGAATGTGAGATTTGCTTCAAGAATCTCACACGGCCGTGTCTGTCTGTACTTAAACAGTAAAGATAACGCGGACAAGCTTACAAATGTACACAAGAAAGTTACCATTGGCAGTCATGTTTTGGAAATTCGGCCCCTCGTCTCTAAGGCCAAGCGCATTATATTCTCTAATGTATGTCCTACAATCCCGCATCAGGTAATCCAGGATGAACTAGTCAAGAGAAATGTGCGTTTATGCTCTCAATTAACTTTCATCAGAGCAGATATTAATGACACTGCATTTTCACATGTGTTGAGTTTTCGAAGACAAGCTTATATTCATCCTGATGACACTTCGTATCTTCCGGAGGTTTTACCAATAAATTTCGACGGTATCAATTATTGGATGTATTTATCTACAGAAAAGCTTGCCTGCTTTCTCTGTAAAGAGGAAGGTCACTTGGCGAAATTCTGTAGGAACACAGACTCATTACCGCATTATACGACAGCCGTAACAAGCCAGATAAACGCAGACAAATCGGTGGATATTTCTGCAATAGACAAAAACGTCACTGCTAACACAAGCACAGTGCTGTCTGAAGATAAGGAGCCTCTGAAGAAAGAAGTGGTTCATCCTAGCGCTCTTCCACCTTTTATGACTCCTCAGACTTCTATCACTAAAAGGCCGCTAATTCTACATCTGCCACTGAATCTATTAGTTGTACGGAAAGCTTGCCAGCAAATGATTCTGCTGAATTACAAAGGTCTATCGAGAAAATTAAAAAATCGGGAAAACCTGAAATCTCCTTACATGATCTTTCTATGCAACTTCAACCTGCCAAATAACTTTATGGAAAATTCTGTCAAATATCCTCTGAACTTTGGGAACACTATTGACTTTTTACGCACCTCCTATGACAATCCAAAAATTATAGCTAATGCTATGGAATACACGAAGGATATTTCTGCACTTATTGTTATGCTCTCGGAAATGAAAGACACTCTCAATGACCGAAAATTAAAGAGTCGTATTATCCGAATAAATAAAAAACTTATAAGTTCTACTGCGTCCTCAGATTTGGATGATGTATCTAGTACGGATAACAATTGTTCTTTGGATCTTGAAGATATATAGTCCTGTCTTCTTTGAAACCTGTACTTGGAGAACATAGCTCCGTTGTTAATCAAGAGGAACAGTGAATTAATTTTCACATCCACTAAAATGGCTACTATCAAGCAGGGTGGCCTCAAAATATTGCACTGAAACGCTAGAAGCTTCGTTAAACAACGCGCTAATGACGGGACCCACCATTCAAGACGACCTCATAGCCATTCTCATCCATTTTCGTAAGCACAAATACGTCCTAACAGCTGATATCACCAAAATGTAAAGACGAATTTTGGTCGATAAGGCTGATAGGCGTTATCAGAAAATACTGTGGCATAGCGACACCTCCAAACCGCTGCTTACATATCAACTAAACACGGTAACCTACGTTACTACATCGGCACTATATCTCGCAACGAAAACCCTTCAAATATCGCGCGGGATGAACAGGCTAGATATCCCAGAGCAGCATCCGTTCTAGAATCGGACTTCTACGTTGATGACCTATTAACTGGTACGGACGACCATCAAGAGGCACAAGCGATTAGGGACGAACTCATAGATTTGACGCGCGCAGGCGGTTTCCAGTTGAGACAATGGTCTTCGAACGATAGAAACCTCCTGCCGTCATCTGTAAGTGGCAATGACGCGTTATTAACCATCTCTCCGGAGGAAACAAAAAAAACCTTGGGCTTATCATGGGACCGAGACAATGACGCTCTATGCTATCACATCAATCGAAATGAAACCCTTCCTCGGATCACCAAACGCGCCATTCTCTCGCGGATAGCTCAACTATTTGATCCTCTGGGCTTGCTCGGCCCAGGCATAGTAAAAGCGAAATTAATATTGCAAACACTTATGGCAATTAAGAACAGATTGGGATGAGCCTGTACCCGTCCACATCCAAACGGCGTGGACCCATTTTGAGAGGCAACTCGATAGTTTAGAGCAGCTAGCGATACCGCCTCGAGTCCTCATAGACAACCCCTCACACATAGAAATCCACGGTTTTTGCGACGCCAGCACAAAGGCATACGGAGCCTGCGTGTATCTTCGATCGACCAATGACAACGGATCCACCGCAGCTTATTTAGTCACTGTCAAATCTAGAGTTGCGCCACTTAAAACCTAATCACTCCCACGTCTCGAGTTGTGTGCCGCGGTACTATTGTTAACGCTCGTGAGCAGCACACTCAGTGCATTAAAAACGCAGAATGGCGTCATGTTCCTTCTGAACACAACACCGCAGATTGTATCTACAGAGGCATTGACCTCAGTGAGCTAAAAAATCACAACTTATGGTACACCGGTCTCCACTGGTTAATAGAAAGCGAAACATCGTGGCCAGTCACAAGTTACGGGTCGATCGAACTACCGGCACGCCGCACAGTAATCGTTCTCAAAACAACCTCGGACACGAACCTAGAGATTATCAATCGATTCTCTACATTTAATAAATTGCAGCGAGTCATTGCATACTGTCTACGTTTCGTTAATAACAGTCGCGTAGCTACCAGACGACCAGGTTCGTTACCACCTCAGGAAATCCAAGCCGCGAGAATGTGCATCCTTAAGATTGTACAGTCTGAGAAGTTCACTGATGAACTGAAAGCCCTATGACAGTCTGCGTCTAACACCAAAGGTAGACTACGAGCCCTCAATCCGTTCATAGACGAGAACGGACTCCTTCGCGTAGGTGGCCGTATCCCAAAGGCGTCTGTCGCAAATGATGCCAAACACCCGATACTGCTCTCCCCTCGACACCACATGACAAAGTTGATAGTGCAGCATTAATAGAAGTCTCATTATCACAATCATGCATAACATGCCACCGTGCAAAACCAGCCATGCCCGAGTATCAGATGAGAAATCTCCCCCTAGATCGAGTAACTCTTCACCGACCTTTCCTCTCTACGGGCGGGGATTACTGTGGTCCCATATTCATAAAAGAGAAGCGTCTCCGAAATACCAAATCCGTAAAGGCCTATATAGCGACTTTTGTCTCCATGGCCACAAAAGCCGTGCACATAGAACTGGCCAGCGATCTAACCACAGAGGCCTTCATGGCAGCCCTTAACACGTTCCCTGCCGCGTAGGGCGTATACGCCCCACGCTGAACTTTCCGTTCAAGCCATTTGGTATTATTATTGTAAAATGAAGAATTTCTTAAAAATTAATTATGGAGTCAATTATGGACATCTTAATACTATTGCTGATGCTCTCATTTAATCGTGGGGCGTATACGCCCCACGCGGCGTGATGGCCAATTTTTCTTTACTGTGACTTGTTTTAACCGCATTTCTCTTATTCCGATCAGTCATTTATTCGCGTGTCGTTGATACAATACTTACTGCATCACTGAAGCTAGGATTGATTTATAGTTCAGTGTGTTTCTTAAGTGTGTTAAACGAAGGTAATACGGTACGTACATATTATTTCAGTTTATAAATTCGGATATCTTGCATTTAAAAATGTTTGCAATTTTTCCCGCCTTCTCTTCCTCAGACCTTTTCCAAATTTTACAATAATTACTCCTTATAAGCAGATATGGCATCACACAGCAACACTTTTTCTAGTGATGATTCTGACGTGCCACTCGCAGAAATTCTAACAAAACGAGGAATTCTTTCTGAAGATTCTTCAGACAGTTCAGAGGAAATCATAACTTTTCATCGCCTTTCCACACGCGGCACTCGCATTTTATCCAGTAGTGAAGACGATGATGCTGAACCTTCGATAAACAATATATAACTACTTCGCATATAGATTGGGCTAATCCCATCGGAAACCAACCGCGCCTTACGCCTTTCGTTGGTACACCGGGTTTCAAAATATTTAACCAAACTTACGAAAAACCGGAAGATATTTATTTTTTGTTTATGAGTGACGAATTCTTTGATCTTTTCGTTACAGAAACGAATCGGTATGCGCAACAATGTCTATCTAGACAAACATCATCTCGATTAGATGAATGGATAGCAACAGACAAAAACGAGATAAAACGTTTTTTTGGACGTATTATGTGGATGGGAATTGTAAGCTTCCAGAAATAAGTTTATATTGGTCTAAAGATCCAGCATATTCGCAGACTCTTCCACGTTCAATAATGTTAAGAAATCGGTTTGAGGTTTTGCTACGAATGTTGCATTTTAACGACAATGACATGGAAAATGTAAACGACCGCTTGTATAAAATTAAAACCGTCATTGATATGTTGAACGAAAATTTTGAAAAGTATTTTGAACCAGGTGAAATTGTTTGTGTAGACGAATCTCTGATTCCTTTTCGAGGTCGCATTGTCTTCAAACAATATATAAAACGAAAAAGACATAAGTACGGTATTAAAATTTTCAAATTATGTTCAGCACCGGGATACACGCTGGCCTTTAAAATTTATTGTAGGAAAAAACGGATGTAGAGAAAACAACGCCTACTAATGTTGTTCTGTCATTGTGCAAAAGTATATTTGGTAAAGGCCATACAATATGTACCGATAATTGGTACACACGTATCGAATTAGCCAAAAAGCTAGTTGCTCAAAACAATCATTTGATTAGAACAATACTATCAAATCGCCGTGCAATTCCAAACGACCTACTTTCAAAAAAATTAAAACGATATGAATATATCGCTAAGGAAAGCAATGATGGTTTGACAATACTGAAATGGAAGGACATGCGTGATGTTCTTCTATTATCAACGAAACACTCTAATGAAATTGTGGCTGTGCAGAAAAGGGGGAATATTGTTAGAAAACCGAAGGTTATTGTGAATTATAATGAAGGGAAGTCTTCTGTAGATATCTCCGATCAAATGGCTGTATATTGCAGGCCTCTACGAAAATCAGTAAAATGGTATAAAAAAATTGTATTTGAACTTTGCCTGAACACAGCGGTAGTGAATTCATGGATTATATATAACAGTCTTACCAACTGAAAAATAACAAGCATCGAATTCCGAAAAAAATTAGCAATGAATCTGATGTCGTGTAATAATAATAATAACTCTCCACGAATTGGATCAAAAAGAAATCGACATGAAATTAAAAAAAAGGAAGGCCACTTTAACTCGATAAGAAGGCGCTGCAAAATTTGTTACGAAAGAAATGTTAAAAATTTAGGTTCCCAGTCGGCAAGAAACTGCATTGTAAAAGTTGTAACATTCTGCGACAGTTGTGTGGATAAACCACACTTATGTTTGCCATGTTTTAACAAAGTTCATCGTAACATCCCTTTGTAATTGCATACAAACTTGAATTTAACTAAAATGTTATATTGTAAATTGATATAGGCATGATAAAAAAAATTATATGTGAGGATGCCACTCGCTTGGCATAATAATGGTCATCCAGTTATTTGTTAAAGTAATTCCTAGAAAAATAAATTTATTGGTTTGTTGTGTTATGCATGTTAAACTATACAACCTTTTCTTGATACTTATGATTTTCACACTATTTTAATTATTGTAAGGCATACGCCAGAAACAAAATAATACAAATGTAAAGCGTGGGGCGTATACGGGAAGTCTTCAAAGAACGGTCTGACAGGGAACGTGTTAACAGGTTGAATGCCACGCCAATTTTACCGGGATTGTTTGTGGCGCCACAATGAACTTTCAATTTAGCGATACATATAATGTTGAAATATTATCTACAATAGATAATTTACAACGTATAAACATGATTGGCATGTTAATTTCGGCGGGGGTCACCGGTGACCCCCGTGGCGCTGGAGTACGATTTCGCGCGATTGTCATTTATCTTAAATTGTGTCTTCGCATTGTTCAGTAATACTGTTACGATTTTATCATTTTTGAGACTGTTAACAATCAGATAAGAACCTCTATTATATTTTTATATACTATAAACATTTTTGCATTTCGTATCTCCTACTTATTTATTTATTTTTTTTTTTGCCCATAAAGTTACGATTTCAAATGAAGATTCTGAGTCAAGCAATGATATACTTTTACCAAGTCCTTCCAAACGATGCCGAATGTTGTCAGATAGCGAGGAAAGTTCATCGAGCAATTTGTCTGATATGGTAATACCATCTTCAGTACGTTGCCGTCGAATTGAATCATGCAATGAAAGCGAATTTGAGGATGACGGTTATAATGACGTAAATAATACACAAGGAGTGGAACGTGATACAACTTGGCATATACCTTCGTGTAGTCAATCAAAGATTACGTTTTCTAATTCATCGGGAATCAATACACATCATTCTGAAATTTTTGAATTTGCTGAACCACATAGTTTTTATTGTCTTTTTGTTTCGAATGAGATATTTGAAATAATTGCAAATCAAACAAATAAATATGCTACAAAAATAGTATTAGAAAAGCGATCACGTCGTCTTGATAGATGGATTGAAACAAATCCGAATGAAATAAAAAGATTTTTCGGCTTAATTCTATGGATGCGATTGATGCGATTACCCAAAATTCACCTATGTTGGAGCAAAAAAGAAGAATATCAGCAGACATTTCCAAGTACAGTGATGCCGACAAATCGATTTGAATTACTTTTACGGTTCATTCATTTCGGTAACAATGAAGAAAACGATCCTACTAATAGATTATCTAAAATTATTCATATTATCGAGATACCAAACAGAAATTTTAAAGAATACTACAATCCAGATGAAATATTATGCGTGGATTGTCCAGGAGAATTACGACCGTAGCAACTGCTGTTCGCGATGCGGCCAACGAAGGCACTGACGACAGGAGTGTCGACGAGCAACCCGTCTATTCTGCTCGCTCTGCGGCGCCATTGGCCGCACCAGCCAAGAATGCCATTGTCACCCGCAGGGAAACGCCGAAGGAACCGGAGGAGGCGCCGTCCGAGTTCCCGAAAAGTAAATGCCTCCATCCCGCCTACCGACGACCGCATCTTCTTGGAAGCAATAGTCTACGACCAGCCTTTCACCGCCCTGATCGACTCCGGAGCAGCCCGAAGTTATGTGCACGAGCACGTCGCCGCCTGGGCTCGAAACAACGGCTGCCAAAGATACAAAATGGAAGGTCTGGCGAGAGTAGTCGACGGCACCGAAGTGCCACCATGATAACCACCAATAAGGTGCGCCGTCTTACCGTCGCTCACGCAAGACATCTTCTTGGGTATGGATGCACCCCGGAAATTAGGTGCCTCCATTACCGTAGGGGCCTATACCTGGAATACCGCCAGCGAGATCAACGCCGTCGACACTGCAACGCCCGGCCTGCGCGACCTAACCCCGGCGCAAGAGCAACAGCTGAGCGAGTTTCTTCGAGAGGAGCTAGCCCAATTCGAGGGCATCCGAGACCCCACCCCACTAACTAAGCACCGTATCCGACTACGTGGAAATACCGCTCCGATCAAACAGCGCTATACCCCACGCAACCCGGCAACACGGGCCATCATTTACAAAGAAGTCGACCGTATGCTAGAAGAAGGGATCATCGAGCCGTCCGACAGTCCGTGGAGTTCACCACTCGTGGTAGTGAAGAAAAAGGACGGAAAGCAGCGCTTCTGCATCGACTTCCGGAAAGTCAACGCGGTCGCCGAGAGGGAATCCTACCCGCTGCCACAGGTCCAAGCCACGCTCGACAAACTCCGAGAGGCCCGCTTTATCTCCACGATCGACCTAGCCAATGGCTATTGGCAGGTACCGCTGTCCGAAGAGAGTTGCCCGATCACCGCTTTCACCGTACCGGGCCGCGGACTATACCAGTTCCGTGTGATGTCGTTCGGCCTCCATTCCGCGCCCGCTACGTTCCAGCGCCTTCTCGATACGGTCATCGGACCGAAGCTGGAGCCCCGGGCGTTCGCATACCTCGACGATATCATCGTCTTGGGGAAGACCTTCGAGGACCACCTAGCTAACCTCAAGGAAGTACTGCGCCGACTACGACAAGCCCGCCTGCGCGTCAACAGCGAGAAATGCCAGTTTTGCCGGACCAGACTGAAATACCTCGGACATGTGGTAACCAACCAGGGCGTACGCACCGACCCTGACAAAGTAGAAGCGATCGAAGGAATACCGCTGGCGACCAACCTTCTAGAGCTCCGCCGTTTCCTGGGTGTCGTGACCTAGTACCGACGTTTTATACCACATTTCTCGAACACTGCCGCACCGCTTACGGAGCTACTGAAGAAGAAGCACCGATGGAACTGGGGTCCGAATCAAGAGCAGGCCGTCACCGCCTCCGACATCAGCTCGCAACCGCACCAGTTTTGGCCTGTACCGATTTTGAACGACCCTTCGTTTTACAAGCTGACGCCAGCAACGAAGGACTCGAAGCCGTTCTCACCCAGGATGTCGAAGGTGAAGAACGAGTGATCGCTTACGCAAGCTGCACCCTGAATTCCGCCGAGAAAAACTACACGGTCACCGAGAAGGAATGCCTCGCCGTGGTCTGGGGCATCCGCAAGGTGCGAGCCTACCTCGAGGGATACAACTTCACCGTCATAACTGACCATCAGGCGTTGAAGTGGTTACAGAAGATCGAAAATCCATCGGGTCGTCTAGCCCGCTGGGGATTGAAACTTCAGCAGTACGATTTTGTCATCCGGTACCACAAGGGAGAGCATAACCTAGTGGCCGACGCCCTCTCTCAACAACCCGAGGATGTGAGCGGAGTAAATAGCCCGACAGGTTGCGTTTGGTACGATCAACTATACCAACGGGTGAATGAATACCCCGACCGATTCCCGGGTCACCGCATTGAGAACGGGCAGCTCTTCCGGCGAATTCGCGACACCACCGGCCTCCGGTCCGAACTAGAATGGAAACTCTGTGTCCCGAAACCACAGCGCGCACAGGTTCTACAAGAGAACCATGACCGCCGCCCGACTGGCTCAGCGCTATCACTGGCCAGGGATGTTTCGAGACGCCGCCGCCTATGTCCGCCGTTGCTCGACATGCCTTCAGTACAAGGCGCTCCAACTCGCGCCCGCTGGACAAATGTTCTCCACACCAGCCCCGAACCCCTGAGACACCGTCGCCGCCGACCTCGTCGGATCGTTACCCCGTCCTGCCCAGGGATTCTCCACGCTGCTGGTATTACAAGACAAATTCACGAAATGGATAGAAGTACGACCACTCCGGAAGGCTACCGCCGCCGCCGTCACTCAAGCCTTCAAGGTGCAGGTAGTCCTCCGTTACGGCTGGCCGAAACGGGTGATCACCGACAACGGTCGCCAATTCATTAGTCAAGAATTCACGACCATGCTCCAGGAATACGGAGTAGAGCATCGCCGGACTCCTCCGTATACCCCCCAGTGCAACCCGGTGGAACGCACCAACCGGGTGCTCAAGACGATGATCGCCCAGCTAACCACGAAGCATCATCGCGAATGGGATCGCTGTTTGCCTGAGATCGTCTTCGCCTATAATACCGCCCGCCACGACTCTACCGGACAGACCCCGGCATTCCTGAACTACGGGCGAGAACCATCGGCACCCGATATAGGACATGTTGCCAGTTGGACATGTGATAGTTCATTAGGTTACAAGTCATGGGAGTTCGAGTATCTGGCTCTCCAAGTCAAGTATAGTCCTATGATATGTGGAGCGCCAGAAGATATAGTGGCAGACGTAACCAGGGCTGGAGGTTTCGTTATGTGGTTGAGAGAACACGAGAAAGAATTCGGGGATGGACCGGAACCAATTTCAAGTATGATTGCGCCGACCATGTGCTTTGGGAGTGAAGATATGACGAGAGCTAACATATGCCGAGTGAGAGTCGAGAACCATCACCAGATAGCAATACGAGAGATGGGGGGCGAATTGCTGATTAGAACGCCGACTACTTCAATTTTGGAGGTGTTGGGCAAAGTTAATCAGCGGCTTTGGTCGAGCGGTTTTCAAGTGATAACATATTTAGGAGACTTGTTGTGCATAACACGAGATCCTAGACAGGATGTTGGCCTGCTCTTCTCAGGTGCTGCGGAAGCTAGGACCCCTGGCCTGTTGTTTCTGTGCGCTAATCATGGTGACGCGACAGAGTTGAAAACATGGTTTTTGACGCAGGAGCCAGATTTGTCAAAAGCGATAATATCTACAGATGACATGATAATGTTTTACCGTCCTAGTAGCAGACAGTTGTTTTTCATAATTCGCGATGACCAGCTGATTGTGATAGACTGCCTCGTCATCAAGACGTTGGAGAGATTGCAAAGTGGACAATGCATATATCAATGGACTGAAGGGTGGACACCATACAAAAAAGCGAACGTTCGCGTTTCAACAGTCGTGACTTTTGCTAGGAGAATTGATGGTTATTGGTATAATGCCATAATCAATGGAAGTGCTGAAATTCACATCAAACGGATTGTGCTAAACAACTCCATGCACCAACAAATAATCAAATAATATTAGTACTCGATGGCACCTACCTTTTTATTCAAAAAAGTTCTAACTTTATATTCCAACGATTATCGTATCCTGGGCACAAACATAGGAATTTAATTAAACCTATGATGGCGGTTTGTACAGATGGCTACATAGCAAATGTTTGGGGACCATATCCAGGATCAAAAAATGATGCATCCATATTAAATAAACTGTTGTCAGATTCCAATACCTGGAGTTAATTTAAACCGGGTGATATTTTCCTTGTGGATCGTGGTTTTCGAGATTCTGTAGAGGAAATAACCAGAAGAGGATACATTGCTAAAATGCCATCCTTTGCAGATGCACCTCGGAAACTATTAACAGTTGAACAAGCGAATCAGTCACGGCTCGTTACGAAAAATCGTTACATCGTAGAAGTAATTAATAAACGCATAAAAAGTCGTTTTAAGTATTTTGATAGAAGCATCCAAAACACAACGTTACCTAGTTTATTCCACGACTTTAAAATAGCTTGTGCCATTTTAAATGCAATATTTACATCACCATCTACATCTGCCCTTGATCATTTACAGTCTGTAACACAAGAGCGTGGACGCGATATCTCCGAATGTTGATGCGTGATGAAGTGACGACCGTGATAATCTAAACAAATATGGTCCTCCCCAGTACGCACTTACCACAAGCCTTTTAGTTTCGTTCGTATCGCTGAGAAATATAGACGTTTTTAAGATGAGTGCAGCGTATGCAAAACGTTTTGAAGCGGTCTTCCTGTGTTTGCATCCAAAAGGACCAAAAATGAGTGTACGAAGTGCAGCTAAATACCTGCATAAGTCGCGGGAGTTCGTTAATAAGTGGGTACAACGATATAAAGACGCTAAATGTGTGGACGACCTTCCTTACCGAGGTTCAAAACGCACAACTACAGCGAGGGAAGATAGGGCGATTCTTCGACTTTTTTAAAAAAATCCACATCTTTCGCTACGTAAAGGCCAAGCTGTTTTGGCAAGGAGAAAGATAAATATTGACATAATGACATTAAGACGTCGATTACAAGAAAATAACATTTCATGGCGTAGTACGATGGCGAAACCTCTGCTCTCAAGAAAGCATGTAGAAAATCGGTTGGCGTGGGCTCATTCAAATATTGATCGCAATTGGAGTGATGTCGTTTTTAGCGATGAATCTTCCTTTTGGGCCTGGTCTCCCATCAAACATGCCTGGTCAATTCATGGCAATCCCTTAATTCAAAGGACTGTAAAACACCCATTAAAGGTGCATGTGTGGGGATGTTTTAATGCACGCGGTTTCGGAACTCTGTGCGTTTTTACAGGCAATTTAAACGCCCAAAGAATGATAAAACTATACCAGAGGGGACTATTGACATCAACCAAGCGGTGGTTTAATCAACCTAGTGATAGATGGCTTCTTCAAGAAGACAACGATCCAAAACACCGGAGCCGCGTGTGTACCGAATGGAAGGCGAGAAACGACATCATGGTGCTTCCATGGCCATCTCAGTCCCCTGATGCAAACCCGATAGAAAATGTTTGGGCTATTATGAAGCAGAAGCTTCAAGGAAGACGCAGTGCAACATTGAAAGCGCTAGTGGACCGAATTAGAAAAATATGGAGGTCGCTGCCTGTCTCGTATGCAGAAAAATTAGTCGAAAGCATGCCGAGACGTTGCGAAGCTATAATTGCAAATGGAGGAGATTGGACCCACTACTAAGTAAGAGCGTAATAGTTTTTTAAATATACTTCTGATCTATATAAAGTTTATTATAAAAAGAGATCTTTCTTCCAGAAATATCGCGTCCACGCTCTTGTGTTACAGACTGTAATTACAAATAGAATTTTGCAATATTCGAACAGAATTAATCATTTATCACAACTGATTCAAGCGGAAAATATGAATATAAAGCGAGCACAATTCCAGCGTATGGAAGTTACAGAATTAGAGTTTTTCCCCAGATTAACTTACAAAGATCTATGCTTATACGCATGCGGAACATACCAAATGAAGCAAGCACCTGGCTATTACGCCGACCATATAAATGACAGCGGAGATTTTGAATTTCAAGTTGCAGTACCATCATATAACATCGATTTTCAAAAATACCAGATTGATGTGGAACCAATTAATGTCAGTTTACTTAAAACGAAACTGCATTCACGGCACTCAAACAGTTTCAAATATTTTGTATACGTATTAATTGATAAAAGCAAAACTGCATTGGAAGCCATACTTGCACACTCTTGTGAATGCAAAGTCGGAGAACGCGTTGTTGGCTGCTGTTCCCATGTAGCCATGATTATATGGTACTTTGGATTTGTTCGATTTCAAGCTTCAATTCATCTGCCCGCTGAGTTCCTTGCTAATTATTTTGAAGACGGTTCGATATCCGAAGAAGAAGACGACGAAATGTAAAATATACGTAAGTTCCATTATCATCACATTGAACAGACAACCGATAGACAGGACGAAACTGATATGTCCAGCGAACTCAACGAGGATAATCAACATCAGCACATTACTGACCGTGACGACGAAACATATACGGCAGACGAAAAGAAACGTATACTGTACGAATATCATGACGCACCCTTAGGAGGACATTTAGGTATTAAACGAACTTTAGAACGAATTAAATTAAACCATAATTGGCCAGGTATGAGAAAGGATATTGAAGAATATATTGCTAAATGCGATAAATGTCAGAAAAACAAGCTAACTAAAATAGTTAAAACCCCCATGGCCATTACTGATACCCCTATTGAACCCTTTGAAAAATGTGCTTTGGATATTGTAGGACCATTGCCCGAAACCAATCGTCGAAACAAATATATATTAACTTTTCAAGACTTATTGACTAAATACAGTAAAGCTATACCAATAGAAAACCAAGAAGCAGATACAGTGGCTAAAGAATTCGTTACGAAGGTTATATGCGAGCATGGAATTCCAGATAAAATACTAACAGCTCAAGGAACGAACTTTCTGAGCCAAGTCTTTAAAAATGTGTGTAAATTATTAAAAATTAACAAAATACAAACAACCTCATATCACCCGCAATCAAATGAAGCTTTAGAACGTAGTCATCGAACGCTAGCCGAATATTTAAAAAATTTTATAATAGAAGATCACACGGATTGGGACGAATGGTTACCATACGCGATGTTTACTTATAATACGACTCCGCATACAACTACCGGATATACACCTTACGAATTAGTTTACGGACGACGAGCTATGTTGCCCAGCTCCCTACGACAGACACCTCGACCTTCGTACACATACGACAAATTCGCAGAAGAATTACACGAAAGAATTAGATCAGCTAATAGCATTGCACGTGAGACGTTACAAAAAAGCAAGGAAACTGCAAAAAACTATTATGATAGAAAAACCGCTGATAAATCCTTTAAAGTAGGTGACCTAGTACTACTCCACGACGCGACACTCAGACGAGGTAGATCAAAAAAGTTAACACCCGCGTGGATAGGCCCGTATAAAATTCAGAACACTCACAACAATCATGACTACACTATCTCCAAAGGCAAGCGATTAAAAAGGGTTCATGCCAACCGTCTTAAACATTATGTGGAATAAGGGAAAACATACAACTAACTCAGGATATAGAAAGGCGAACATTTCATTTATTCAAAAACACGATAGAAACAAAACACGATAGAAACAAAACAAGACAATGGTAACAAACTATTCGAGACTATTATTCCCAGTTAGAATAACACGGGAACACGTCCAGGTCGAACAGCCGCCGCAACCCATAGCAATCCGGCACCTCCACATTCCAGTCCTCAAAGTCCTCCACCCATCGCCGATATCCAGTACGGTAGCGTTGTACTTGTATCCGATAATGAAAGTTCATACACCCCGGAACCGTGGGATACAATTTTCGCTATGCAAACAAAAGGAAAAAGGATATATATACCACCAATAAATAACCACAATTTAGACGTGTCATTAACGAAAACAGTCCTCAGACCACATACCCAATGGGCGAAAACCGCCCGGCGTGAAGCACTCCACAAATCCTGGTTCATGATTATACAGAATAAAATAACGAAGAATACAAGAGGAGTGTCAAAAGGCACCTTATCAGTTACTAAACGCCTTACCAAGAATCAGATAGTATTTATGTTCAAAACCCCCACCGCGAGACAAAATAAAATATAGGATAAAGTAGCAGAAGTAGGGAAATACAGAACTAGCATCCCCGGAAAGCATACTACGACGCTACACATGGCTCATATTTTTGCAGGATCATTATGTGCTATACGGGCCTGACTTTCAGTCAACACTCCGCAGCGGAATCGGACTATGAAATTCGAAACTTTGTGCACACCCCAGGTATATACTTTGAACACATTGGAGACCTACAATTGTATGAAGACACATGGAAACTAGTAATACACCTAAATATATCTCATCTAATTCAACGCGAAACGATGGTTCGAAGAGCTCTGCAAGAAATGATAGCCTTTTGCAAAACACCGCCTACACCACCCCGACAAAAATTCTGTAAAACGTTCACTACCGAAATACAGAGAAAACTAGATGAAATTAGCAAACTAATGTTATATATACACCAAGTAATAGGAGAGGAACACAGGCAAAAACGCGGATTAATTAATGGGATAGGGTACCTAGGTAAAGGTTTATTCGGAATCATGGACGCAAAGGACAGAAAAAAGATTCATGAACAATTACAATGGTTAAATCAACAAAATTGTTGTGCCCCGAGTGGTTCAACTCGGAGCGGTTGCGGGATGATTTACTTAGTCGGGTTCGTGAGCGGACAAAGGATTGGAATCCACCAGGCGATCTTCAATAAAACTTAGTTCATTGCAGCTTTCTCGAACGTTGACAGAGGAGACTCGAATGCGATGTGTATTTGATTATGGTTTTTTTAACGAGAGATCCTTTTTGGGTGAGACCCATTGGTTTTATCATCAGCTTTGGGTGTGACAAAATTGGTAGGAGTAGTCACGCGGTATCATGAAAGTGCACTTGGTAACAACTTCAACGTGATCGATCGGTCACGTTGTGCTGATTCCAAACCGATTGGAATCTGGCTTTGTTCCGAGACCTTCTATGCTGATGCACTACTGTCAACTATAATACAATATCGGGGCACAACATCCCTTCCCCCTTGGAGAAAAAAAGCCTCCGGCTTTTTCGAGATGCATGCCTTAAGTATTGAAATAATATAATTTAATTTTTTCTATACGTTCCTGATATGGTGTGACTACTTTACATATAATATATCATATATTTTCCGATTAAAGAGATACAGTAAGTGAGATGTTTGTCTAAACCCAGTGAAAGCTGATATACGGTTTTTTTGTTTGTTTTTTTTTAAATGTAGCTTCACGCCTTTGTAATTGTTTACAATAATATATATATAATCGCTAAAATACAATACGATAATACCATACATTTTACACGGAAGTGTTGGATTCTTTACGCGTTTTATTCTTAATTCTTATTGATGCTTTCGGTAGTCGGACGCCTTCATCTTGTTGTACAATATTATCTTTTCTTTCTGAATTCGGTATCGGTTTAAAACGCCTAAGACATTTGTATGCTATAAAAATGCATAATCCTGTTACTATAAATCCTATTGTAGATGTCGAAATTAACCCATAGTGATATCCATTAACTATTGTATCAGTGTTTTCGAGTTTCTCTAGACCTTTCTTCAACGTGTTTATTTTCTGATTGATTTTATTTATTTCTTCCGGGTGTTTTAGTAATTTTGTGAAATTTAGTTTAGTGAGATTATAAGAATTTGTAGCAATTGGTTCCTTGAATGGTGCATCTACTGAATCTTCTATAGTTAAATTATATTCTGGCAAGTAATCTAGCGTTTTATCGACAGCGTATGTTTTACCAACTTCTATTTTAAAATCGGCGGTTGTCATAGTACATTTGTTTCTTAGCGCTATTATACCAGAATCTTTGATCGTTTGTATTTTCGTGTTTCGATTGTTACACGTGATAGCTAATTTCGTCGGTTTCGGCGTAATGTATATCCATGATCCGGGGTGTTGTAATTCTATTAGAATTGTATGATTTAATTGGATGGTACGTATTTTACAATTGTGTGGTTTTCTTACTAGTTTTGTGAATAATTGGATTTCGCATGGTCCGTTTGGTATTGCTTTATGGATAATATGGTGAGAAGCGCAAAGGTATGAATTGTCAATTGATTTACATAATTTAATTTCCGTTTCGCTGAGTTGTATATATTCTTGTACGGACGTATCCAGAGCTACATAAGCATTCTGTGGTTCCACGAAAGCGTATACCGATTCCTTTATTTCAGTAGGTACTGCGTGCACCTTGCTTAGCATAAATTTTTTTGTATTTATCAGTGGTAGTTCGATTACTATCGTAATCGCTTGAGCACTAGAGAATATGGAGAGTTTGAATAGCTTTTGTAAGATGGGTATGTTTTTCAGATTTGTTGGTACTGGGAAATCCAATCCCTTTGGGATATGCGGAATTGCTGCTGAAAGATATGTGATAATATCCGATGGGGGTATTATCTGCGGCTTGAGTATTCCCATTTGTAATGCTAGAATAAATTCTAATAACTCGTGTGTATCATGTACTAGGGTATCGGTAATACTATTTATTAATACTAAGTGTTCATCTATTGATTCTCGAGTTTCGTACATGTCTGATTCTCGTTGCAATAGGATTTGAATTTGACGTGTTGCACTAAATAATATTAGTTCGTTTTTATAGACATTACGAATTGTTTCATTGAGAAGATCCGTGTTAGCTTTAATAATTTGGACTTCGTCTTTAATTGAGGAGCGCAGTACGTTATTTTGTTGATTTAACCATTGTAATTGTTCATGAATCTTTTTTCTGTCCTTTGCGTCCATGATTCCGAATAAACTTTTACCTAGGTATCCTATCCCATTAATTAATCCGCGTTTTTGCCTGTGTTCCTCTCCTATTACTTGGTGTATACAGGGTGTCCCAGAACTCCCCATAGAGCCGGAAAGGGGTGATAGCTGAGGTGATTCTGAACACCTTTTTCCTTTGCGAAAATGTTGTCTGAGGCTTCGTTTTTAAATGGTTAATGAAAAACATTGACCAATCAGAGCGCGCGTAGAGCCCGCGCTCAGCCGCGGGAGTGTTGTGTTCGAGCCTGGCGCTCGGCCGAGGCCGTGAATGTGAACAAGTCGCTCGGTCTAATAGGAAGGGCTTACCAAAGTTATATCGAATGAGGAATAAACAAATTACGAATAATATTAAATTATTCGTTGAAGAAGGAATAAACTAATTAGTCGTAATCCCTGTAGAATTAATGAATCGATAGACTAATAAACTTATCAATTGCAGCCCACGTTAAATTAAAAAAGATTGACAGAAGATTGAAATTAGACTCACCCATGCATCCATAAATGAACCTGCTTCGACGAAAATGGGTCACTGTGTCATCCTACCGATCCTGACCATTGCAAGTAGGTATCCCGCAGTGTAACACAGCTGATGTTGCGGTCGGGTCAGCGAACTCGCTGCACTTGACGAAGCTTACTACCTGAACCATACTGTCACTGGGTCATTCTACCGATGCTGGCCATTCGAAGGAGTAGCACGTGATGCACGACAGCCGATATTATACGGCCAGGTCAGTGATTTCACTTCACTTCTTGAATTTTACTTAATTGCACGACCACTGTCACTTTTTACTGAGATATTGTCGAAACGTGTTGTTTCTCTACGTTTAAAGTTGGCCCCGAAAGGGGCCGATTGGTATTAATTTAAATGGGGCTCCACCTGCCCCGCTGGTGCCGCCAACCGCGTTCTGCAGTTTTCTTTTGAGTAGAATTTACTCTTACGTTTTAATTTTTGGTGGCCCCCTAAGGGGCCGATTGCGGTTAGTTTAGTGTATGTTCAAAGTGCACCCCTCTGGCCGCCAGGCATGCCCTCGCACGCTCCTCAACACTGCGTTGGACCCCCCGCAGCGTGTCTCTGCTTATTCTTGCCACGGCGCCGTGAATTTTATGAATCACCTCATCCGGGGTCGTGACGGGCTGACGGTACACCTTTTCCTGAAACGATTAATAATGGTACACGATGTTATTGAAATGTAACCTAGTAATCAATATTTTTAAATCAATTAAAAGAGAAGCGTAAACACGAACGTACCTTCAAATGCCCCCAGAAGTAAAAATCCAACGGATTCATATCCGGTGACCGCGGGGGCCAGGCAACACAACCGCCGCGGCCAATCCACCTGTCCTGGAAGGCTTGATCTAGGTAGGTCCGAACATTTGCGGCATAATGGGCGGGTGCACCATCATGTTGGAAATACATGTTCTTCCGGATCTCTAACGGAATTTCTTCCAAGAGTTCCGGAAGAACATGCTCCAAAAAGTGTCTGTACGCTGGGCCGTCCAATCTACTAGGTAGAATGTGCGGCCCAACAACAAACTCCCCGCAAATGCCGGCCCACACATTGATTGACCAACGGTGTTGTGCTGCTCTTGGTCGAATCGCAAACGGATTCTCATCGTTCCACACATGCGAATTGTGGGCGTTGAAGCACCCTTCCCTTGTAAAAAGTGCTTCGTCCGTCCACAAAACGTATCTGCAGAACGACGGATTCCGCGCGATTTGCCCCAACAGCCACGTTGAATATTGAACCCGTTGGATCTCGTCTCCTGGGTGCAAATTCTGTACTCGCACATACTTATACGGGTGCATTCCGTTGCTTTGTAGCGCACGATGTACCGTCGACCGATTGATGCTGAAATGAAATACAGGAGTCCATTATTTTAAGAAGAATTACATTTCCATTTTCAAATTTTGATCTGTTTCACTTAAATACTTACTTTAAATTGCGACTCACATCGCGTATACTGAGGGTGCCATCCCGATGAAATTCTTCCAATACATCCTCCTCGTTTCTATTGGAAGATCGCAATGAGCGCCCTGCCTCCCGCCTGTCAGGGTGGAACGAGCCAGTTGCGTACAACCTTGTTGCCAAGGACCGGAATGCTTGCGCGCTTGGCGGTTGCTCTTCATCGGGATGCACCTCTCGGTATCGCCGGGCAGCCAATTCTGCATTGCAATGGCACTGCGCAAATGTTACAAACATTGCGTAGTATTCTGCGTTGGTGCGGAGCGTGTTGGGCATCGTTGCTGTTTCGTACAAAACTGTTGACTGTTTCTCAGCTTTTTCCCCAAAAACCTCCCTCGCCTTTCCCACTCCGTGGCCAGACCTTTTATCAAAAGTGTTCGTATTCTTTAACGAAATGCAACGTCGGGTTGCATGCCATCTCTTAAATTTCCCACGTGTATGCCAAATAAGCCAGACCTATGACAACCGACACTTACGTGACTAGGAATGCCCAGGCATCGACGTCTGGGTTGCCCATTGTCACAAGCACTTTCTCCAGGCAGTCGCAGGGTCATTTTTTTCCGCCACATGTTCTTCCGTCAAGAGCTGCATCGTAAATCTGGCGAAAGGAAATAGCGCCAAGCTAATTTCCTTCGATGACCCTTAAAAATACGTCTTCCGTCAAGGGCTATGTCTTTGTCCTAAACATTGCCTTCTGAGACTTTTGAAAGAAATTCTTTTAGAGACTCGGGAGAGCATGTTGTAAAAAGATATTGTACGTTGGGCGCCTAGGACGTATTTTTAGGACAAAGACATAGCCCTTGACGGAAGACGTATTTTTAAGGGTCATCGAAGGAAATTAGCTTGGCGCTATTTCCTTTCGCCAGATTTACGATGCAGCTCTTGACGGAAGAACATGTGGCGGAAAAAAATGACCCTGCGACTGCCTGGAGAAAGTGCTTGTGACAATGGGCAACCCAGACGTCGATGCCTGGGCATTCCTAGTCACGTAAGTGTCGGTTGTCATAGGTCTGGCTTATTTGGCATACACGTGGGAAATTTAAGAGATGGCATGCAACCCGACGTTGCATTTCGTTAAAGAATACGAACACTTTTGATAAAAGGTCTGGCCACGGAGTGGGAAAGGCGAGGGAGGTTTTTGGGGAAAAAGCTGAGAAACAGTCAACAGTTTTGTACGAAACAGCAACGATGCCCAACACGCTCCGCACCAACGCAGAATACTACGCAATGTTTGTAACATTTGCGCAGTGCCATTGCAATGCAGAATTGGCTGCCCGGCGATACCGAGAGGTGCATCCCGATGAAGAGCAACCGCCAAGCGCGCAAGCATTCCGGTCCTTGGCAACAAGGTTGTACGCAACTGGCTCGTTCCACCCTGACAGGCGGGAGGCAGGGCGCTCATTGCGATCTTCCAATAGAAACGAGGAGGATGTATTGGAAGAATTTCATCGGGATGGCACCCTCAGTATACGCGATGTGAGTCGCAATTTAAAGTAAGTATTTAAGTGAAACAGATCAAAATTTGAAAATGGAAATGTAATTCTTCTTAAAATAATGGACTCCTGTATTTCATTTCAGCATCAATCGGTCGACGGTACATCGTGCGCTACAAAGCAACGGAATGCACCCGTATAAGTATGTGCGAGTACAGAATTTGCACCCAGGAGACGAGATCCAACGGGTTCAATATTCAACGTGGCTGTTGGGGCAAATCGCGCGGAATCCGTCGTTCTGCAGATACGTTTTGTGGACGGACGAAGCACTTTTTACAAGGGAAGGGTGCTTCAACGCCCACAATTCGCATGTGTGGAACGATGAGAATCCGTTTGCGATTCGACCAAGAGCAGCACAACACCGTTGGTCAATCAATGTGTGGGCCGGCATTTGCGGGGAGTTTGTTGTTGGGCCGCACATTCTACCTAGTAGATTGGACGGCCCAGCGTACAGACACTTTTTGGAGCATGTTCTTCCGGAACTCTTGGAAGAAATTCCGTTAGAGATCCGGAAGAACATGTATTTCCAACATGATGGTGCACCCGCCCATTATGCCGCAAATGTTCGGACCTACCTAGATCAAGCCTTCCAGGACAGGTGGATTGGCCGCGGCGGTTGTGTTGCCTGGCCCCCGCGGTCACCGGATATGAATCCGTTGGATTTTTACTTCTGGGGGCATTTGAAGGTACGTTCGTGTTTACGCTTCTCTTTTAATTGATTTAAAAATATTGATTACTAGGTTACATTTCAATAACATCGTGTACCATTATTAATCGTTTCAGGAAAAGGTGTACCGTCAGCCCGTCACGACCCCGGATGAGGTGATTCATAAAATTCACGGCGCCGTGGCAAGAATAAGCAGAGACACGCTGCGGGGGGTCCAACGCAGTGTTGAGGAGCGTGCGAGGGCATGCCTGGCGGCCAGAGGGGTGCACTTTGAACATACACTAAACTAACCGCAATCGGCCCCTTAGGGGGCCACCAAAAATTAAAACGTAAGAGTAAATTCTACTCAAAAGAAAACTGCAGAACGCGGTTGGCGGCACCAGCGGGGCAGGTGGAGCCCCATTTAAATTAATACCAATCGGCCCCTTTCGGGGCCAACTTTAAACGTAGAGAAACAACACGTTTCGACAATATCTCAGTAAAAAGTGACAGTGGTCGTGCAATTAAGTAAAATTCAAGAAGTGAAGTGAAATCACTGACCTGGCCGTATAATATCGGCTGTCGTGCATCACGTGCTACTCCTTCGAATGGCCAGCATCGGTAGAATGACCCAGTGACAGTATGGTTCAGGTAGTAAGCTTCGTCAAGTGCAGCGAGTTCGCTGACCCGACCGCAACATCAGCTGTGTTACACTGCGGGATACCTACTTGCAATGGTCAGGATCGGTAGGATGACACAGTGACCCATTTTCGTCGAAGCAGGTTCATTTATGGATGCATGGGTGAGTCTAATTTCAATCTTCTGTCAATCTTTTTTAATTTAACGTGGGCTGCAATTGATAAGTTTATTAGTCTATCGATTCATTAATTCTACAGGGATTACGACTAATTAGTTTATTCCTTCTTCAACGAATAATTTAATATTATTCGTAATTTGTTTATTCCTCATTCGATATAACTTTGGTAAGCCCTTCCTATTAGACCGAGCGACTTGTTCACATTCACGGCCTCGGCCGAGCGCCAGGCTCGAACACAACACTCCCGCGGCTGAGCGCGGGCTCTACGCGCGCTCTGATTGGTCAATGTTTTTCATTAACCATTTAAAAACGAAGCCTCAGACAACATTTTCGCAAAGGAAAAAGGTGTTCAGAATCACCTCAGCTATCACCCCTTTCCGGCTCTATGGGGAGTTCTGGGACACCCTGTATATAACATTAGTTTGCTACTTTCATCTAATTTTCTCTGTATTTCAGTAGTGAACGTTTTACAGAACTTTTGCCGGAGTGGGGTAGGCGGTGTTTTGCAAAAGGCTATTATTTCCTGCAGAGCTTTTTGAACCATCGTTTCGCGTTGAATTAGGTGAGATATATTTAGGTGTATTACTAGTTTCCATGTGTCTTCATACAATTGTAGGTCTCCAATTTGTTCGAAGTATATACCTGGGGTGTGCACAAAGTTTCGAATTTCATAGTCCGATTCTGCTGCGGAGTGTTGACTGAAAGTCAGGCCCGTATAGCACATAATGATCCTGCAAAAATATGAGCCATGTGTAGCGTCGTAGTATGCTTTCCGGGGATGCTAGTTCTGTATTTCCCTACTTCTGCTACTTTATCCTATATTTTATTTTGTCTCGCGGTGGGGGTTTTGAACATAAATACTATCTGATTCTTGGTAAGGCGTTTAGTAACTGATAAGGTGCCTTTTGACACTCCTCTTGTATTCTTCGTTATTTTATTCTGTATAATCATGAACCAGGATTTGTGGAGTGCTTCACGCCGGGCGGTTTTCGCCCATTGGGTATGTGGTCTGAGGACTGTTTTCGTTAATGACACGTCTAAATTGTGGTTATTTATTGGTGGTATATATATCCTTTTTCCTTTTGTTTGCATAGCGAAAATTGTATCCCACGGTTCCGGGGTGTATGAACTTTCATTATCGGATACAAGTACAACGCTACCGTACTGGATATCGGCGATGGGTGGAGGACTTTGAGGACTGGAATGTGGAGGTGCCGGATTGCTATGGGTTGCGGCGGCTGTTCGACCTGGACGTGTTCCCGTGTTATTCTAACTGGGAATAATAGTCTCGAATAGTTTGTTACCATTGTCTTGTTTTGTTTCTATCGTGTTTTGTTTCTATCGTGTTTTTGAATAAATGAAATGTTCGCCTTTCTATATCCTGAGTTAGTTGTATGTTTTCCCTTATTCCACATAATGTTTAAGACGGTTGGCATGAACCCTTTTTAATCGCTTGCCTTTGGAGATAGTGTAGTCATGATTGTTGTGAGTGTTCTGAATTTTATACGGGCCTATCCACGCGGGTGTTAACTTTTTTGATCTACCTCGTCTGAGTGTCGCGTCGTGGAGTAGTACTAGGTCACCTACTTTAAAGGATTTATCAGCGGTTTTTCTATCATAATAGTTTTTTGCAGTTTCCTTGCTTTTTTGTAACGTCTCACGTGCAATGCTATTAGCTGATCTAATTCTTTCGTGTAATTCTTCTGCGAATTTGTCGTATGTGTACGAAGGTCGAGGTGTCTGTCGTAGGGAGCTGGGCAACATAGCTCGTCGTCCGTAAACTAATTCGTAAGGTGTATATCCGGTAGTTGTATGCGGAGTCGTATTATAAGTAAACATCGCGTATGGTAACCATTCGTCCCAATCCGTGTGATCTTCTATTATAAAATTTTTTAAATATTCGGCTAGCGTTCGATGACTACGTTCTAAAGCTTCATTTGATTGCGGGTGATATGAGGTTGTTTGTATTTTGTTAATTTTTAATAATTTACACACATTTTTAAAGACTTGGCTCAGAAAGTTCGTTCCTTGAGCTGTTAGTATTTTATCTGGAATTCCATGCTCGCATATAACCTTCGTAACGAATTCTTTAGCCACTGTATCTGCTTCTTGGTTTTCTATTGGTATAGCTTTACTGTATTTAGTCAATAAGTCTTGAAAAGTTAATATATATTTGTTTCGACGATTGGTTTCGGGCAATGGTCCTACAATATCCAAAGCACATTTTTCAAAGGGTTCAATAGGGGTATCAGTAATGGCCATGGGGGTTTTAACTATTTTAGTTAGCTTGTTTTTCTGACATTTATCGCATTTAGCAATATATTCTTCAATATCCTTTCTCATACCTGGCCAATTATGGTTTAATTTAATTCGTTCTAAAGTTCGTTTAATACCTAAATGTCCTCCTAAGGGTGCGTCATGATATTCGTACAGTATACGTTTCTTTTCGTCTGCCGTATATGTTTCGTCGTCACGGTCAGTAATGTGCTGATGTTGACTATCCTCGTTGGGTTCGCTGGACGTATCAGTTTCGTCCTGTCTATCGGTTGTCTGTTCTTTTCTTGGTCGTCCTCGTCCTCTTTTAATCACGTACATTCTACTCAGCGCGTCAGCATTTTTGTTGGGTTTTTCGTCTTTATACGCGATTTCGTAATCGTATTCGGCTAATTTTTATTTCCATCTCATAAAAGGGGTTTGTGATCAGTTACGATTTTAAATTTTGTACCGTATAAATATGGTCGGAAATGTTGGGTCACCCATACTATCGCTAGCAATTCTTTCTCTGTCGTGCTATAGTTAACTTCGGCTTTGTTTAGTACTCTACTCGCGCATGCTACTGGTAGATCCTTCCCTGAATTTTCTTGTGATAAAACTGCGCCTAATGCTTTGTTGGATGCATCAGTCGTTAAAGTGAAGCACTTTGAAAAATCTGGGTATTGTAAAAGGGGTGTCGAGGTTAATTTTTCTTTTAGCATTTCGAACGCTTCCTGCTCTAACGCGGTCCATTTAAATGGGGTATCTTTCTTTAATAACGCTGTAAGTGGTTTGGCAATATTGGAAAATCTTTCAATGAATCGTCTGTAATAACCAGCTAGACCTAAAAACGATTGGAGTTGTTTTACTTTTTGTGGAACCGGAAATTCTTTTACTGCAATTATTTTAGACGGATCTGGTTTAATGCCTTGTTCCGTTATCACATGACCTAGGTATATCGTTTCTTTACGGAGAAATTCGCATTTGCTCGGTTGAAGTTTTAAATTAGCTCGTCGTAATCTTTCGAATACTGCAGTTAATCGTTCTTGATGTTCTTGCAAGGATCGCGCATAAATAACTATGTCATCTAAATATACTAGACATTGCATCCCTTGTATTCCCGATAAAATGGAGTTCATTATACGTTGAAAAGTAGCGGGTGCGTTTTTCAGCCCAAACGGCATGCGTTTGAACTCATAGTGTCCAAACGGTGTTGAAAACGCGGTTTTTTCTTGATCTTCTGGTTTCATCGGAATTTGATGGTATCCAGAAGCTAAGTCTAATGTTGAAAAATATTTTGCGCTTCCTAACTGATCCAATATGTCGGTAATGTTTGGTAATGGGTATGAATCTCCTATTGTTTCCTCGTTTAATTTTCTATAGTCTACAGCTAATCTGTATTTGCGTTCTCCCGTGGCATCTAGTTTCTTGGGTATTACCAGTAAAGGAGCGTTCCATTGACTGATACTTGGAACTACTATATCGTCCGTTAACATTCTCTTCACCTGTTCTTCTACTTCGGTCTTCTGTTTTTGCGGTAATCTGTATGGTCTTACAAAAATAGGTGCAGTATCTTGTTTTAAATTTATCGGATGTTCTACTCCTTTAGCACAACCTAACTTATCTCCCGGTAACAAAAATATATCATTATACTGATCACAGGTTTCGATTAAAGAGGTTTTTTCCTCGATATTTAAGTGATCGGTTCTAAGACTATCTCTTAATATGTTCATTCGGTCTCTACCTGTTACTGTTTCGGTTGCTTGGGCTACGTACACCTTTTGTGGATCAGCTGTTTCGCTGACGCTATCAGTTAGCTTTTCTAAGGTTACCGTCGGAATGCGGATATGAAGGACGTTTGTCGTAGTGTTTATTACGGGAACAGGGCATTGCCCGTTTCGCTCCTTCGGAATACAATTCCCTATGTATACTCCTGGTTCTATCATTTGTTTTTCTACAATCCCTTGACCTTTATTGCTAACAGGCAGTAACATTATAGTCTCCGTGCGCGGTTCTAATTCCATGTGTTTTTCTTTAATCAGTGGCCACGAAATGCCACATACATTTACACAAGTTTCAGGTATGATTCGAGCGTCAAATTCTTCGATGAAGTCAAGTCCTAATATACCATCTACAGTTATTGGGAAGTCATTTCTAACTATTCGGCAAGGATGTGTTATATATTGATTTCCTACTTTTATAGTTAATTGAATGAGGCAAACGGATTGAATCGGTTCACCTATCCCTTTGATTTCTATTGTCTCATCCATTGCGTCTAAGTATCCGTGTACCTTACCGATTTTTATTAATGTCAAATCTGCCCCTGTATCTATTAATATTTGAGCCTTTCCCCCTTTTATGTCGTTTGACTCTATCTCTACTATGTTTTTACGTCTTCCTTCCCTCATAGCTAGGTTTAAGTTATAGGAATTTAATTTATTTGTGTTAGTATTTTGCATTTCATTGTTACGTTCGGTGTTATTACACCTACCGGAGCCTGATTGCTCCGGGGCCGTTTCCGAATTCCTAGCTCGTTAGTTTGCTATTTCGTGCCCTATTTTGCGACGATAATTGCATGTAACACTGGAGCGTCTCGTTTCCCTTTTAATTTGCGGAGAAGTGTTAGTGATGCTAGTTCGCGGAACGTTTAGACATGAATAACAATTTCTCGCCAGGTGTCCGATTTTGTTGCAACGTTGACAGTGTGGGGTGCTGTCGATGCGTTATGACTACGCTTAGAAGTGTCTCTGTATTTTTTCGGGGTTAATCCTAGTACGCGTTCTTCTTCTATTGCCGTCGCGATTGCTGAATGCACGGAATCAAACGTCTTGCTACGGATTATTGTCCGTAATTTTTCGTTTAGTCCTACGCTAAAATTACTCAGGGCTTGATTATTCAATGTCCTTGCAATACCCAATCTGACTTCTGAGGAATCATTGGGATCGATAGATAGGGTTTTTACTTCCTGGAGCAATAGTTCTAAACGAGTACCGTACTCTTTAACACCTTCCCCATATCTCTGTCGACAATTATTAAATTCTGTTTGCACAGTAGCTAACGAACGTTTGTTTGTGAATAATGTTTCCAGGGTATGTTTTACAGTCGCGTAGTCGTTAATTTCTCGGTATTCAATCTCTAGTAATGCTCTCCCGCTGATTTTAGTTCCGAGTACCGCTACGAACAGACGCGTCTGCTCTGTGTCAGGAACGAGTTTAGCCGCATATTCGTACGAATTAAGAAATCCTTTCAGCTGTTCATTTGAACTGTCGTCAAAATCTTTGATAACCTTTAAATCAAAGTGTACTATGTTCACGTTTAGGGGGTCGTTCATTCCCGTTTCGAGAGGCATCTCGCTGTCTGATACGCTCGACTGCTCTAATAAGCTGAAATCTAATGTCTTGATAGGATATTCGCGTGTAGGTGTGATGTATTCCCCCTCGTAATCGCCTTCTTCGCTTGTATTTGTCGCAGTGTCGAAATTAAATTCTGGTGCGCGCAAACGTCGTCGGGACGGCCCTGGTTCTTCTGTGAATACTTCTCCAGTTCCTTCACGAATATAGTCTACTTTTTTATCGAAAAATGATTCTAATGACCTTGATAATGTCTTTCGACTAGGCAACAAATAACTTGGTGTTAGTTCTTGTTTAGACATGCACAGGCCGTTCCGCGATTTCAAAGATTCTGGTTTACAATTTAAATTGTTCTCGTGCTATCGCTAGACTGTTACTTAACAATGTTGGTTCAATTACTTACAGAACTATTGTCGCATACATTTCGTCGGTGCGTCGGACGTCCTTTCGTACGAGGACCGGCTTTGTTGACGAGGTCAGGTCTCTGAGCTCGCTGTCTTCTATTCCCTTGACGTAGTTCGGTGTCGTGTGGCGCAAGTTGATCCTCGGTATCCAGTCTTCTCCTCCGCCTTAGATCCTCTTCGGGTGTCGATCCTCGGACTCAGACAGCCACGCAGATGGATTTTGTTAGTTCCGCCAATTTTTGATGTTCAACGCTTAGCTGAATCGCCTGTTCGCTCTTTCATCGTATATACGTGCCTGCGGGTTTTCCGTGTTTGCTGCGATGAACGTCTTCTCGAAGCTCGTCCTTTCTCAGCGTATGGCCACCTCGGTAGCTACGGATGTCCCTTGCGTCTAGAGTCACCAAATTAGCGTGCGCTCGACGTTGCAGTTCCTTGACGTGAAAGTCCTGGGTTGAAATGCTTCGGCAATCCTCCGTGGACGATTCCCAAAAATTGTAGATTCGTTGAATAAATTCAACATGTCGAATCCACTGCGTTTTCCAGCACAGTTAAGCCAAGAAGTTGAAGAATGATCCCACCGCTGCCACCAAATTTGTTGTGCCCCGAGTGGTTCAACTCGGAGCGGTTGAGGGATGGATACAACCTACGACGACGAGTCTGGCGACCCAAGATCGGCGAACAGGTAATGCTACGAGAGCACCTCCTGTCTTCCGCCGATCGAAACTTCAACGCGAAACTTGCACCGAAGTTCGCAGGGTCCAGGATCTCAAGCCGTACGCCGTCCAGGGTGGGAGGATCTCTACTAGACTAGTCCATACGATCACGGATAATGAACAGACGAAACCTGCAAGTAAGCGTAAGATGGTGAAGGAGCGACAGGCACGCATACGGCGAACTACCGCGTACTCCGCCACGGATGCGTCCACCAGCCCGGGGCACCAGCCAGTACCAACACTTTTTGGTACCTTTTCCGCCGACCTCTCCCTACGACTACTTAGACTACGGGTTGCCGATCGGTCTAAAGGGCACAGTCCTCGGTGCCACACTTAGGATGGGTTGCCGTACCCTAAGTGATGGAATACACCACCTCCTAGGTCTCCGATAGCGCGGGTGGCCTAAACGTTATCGGGGTAAAGGCCTTCCGACTCGCTTCGCGAGCCTCGTAGAAATAAGTCTAGTAGTAAGTAGTGTAATTAGAAATAAGTCTAGCCTTTAAAACAGATACCCACTGAGTCGTTACTATAACCTGACCCTCATTCAATCTTAACGAACCCGGCCAGCCAACTGAGCCGGCACCCGCCTCCAACCAACCGTCGCTCCCACCGCCGGTACGACCGTTACAATTTTGAAAACCAAGTCTCTTCAATTGTCCGGCGTCACAGCGTATATCGCAAAAACAGTACGTAGAGATGCTGCTACAGAAATACAACATGAAGGAATGTTGCGGAGAATCCACACCTTTGGATTGGGGAGTCATTTTAACGGCAAATGATGGGCCAAAGACACAGGAAGAGAAAGATGCGATGGCACAAACGCCATACAGGTGTAACGGGTAAACCGTGGCGCTAGGTTTAGGCGCGAGTATCGACCGCGACCGATAGGGGGCTACGACCGGAATCGCGATTCCCGCTATTGTTTTGACAGCCCGCAACACATAAATTAGCGGGATCGGTAGCCAGAAATCGGCTTCCGACCGAACTGCCGGTGACGCACGCTTCTATACCGAAGTAACGCAGAGGCATAGTAGAGAGGAACGCCTGTATCCAGATCCTCACGGATCGACACTTTTTGGTACCCTTTCCGCCGCCCTCTCCTTACGACTGCTTAGACTACGGGTTGCCGATCGGTCTAAGGGACACAGTCCTCGGTGCCACGCTTAGGACGGGTTGCCGTACCCTAAGTGATGGAATACACCACCTCCTAGGCCTCCGATAGCGCGGGTTGCCTAAACGCTATCGGGGCAAAGGCCTTCCGACTCCCCTGTGGCCGGGTTGCCGAAAGCTACAGGGCGGGACTCTCTCCTTGCCGCCGAATGCGAGTCGCCCGAGCGACACACCGGACCGCGAACCGAAACATTGTCGCGCCGCACCGCCGATGTAAATAGCCGCGTAGTTGTAAGCGTTAGCCAGTAAGACGTCCGCTACGGAGATACCGCTTCGTAGCACCGCCGCGAACCGATACCATTGTCGCGCCGCCGATGAACCGCGTAATTAGCCCGTAAACCGTACGCTGCGAAGATACCGCTTCGCACCGTGAACCGCGTGCCGCTGCGAAGATACCGCTTCGTAAGCCGCCGAAACCGTCACGAAGATACCGCTTCGTGACGCCGCCGAAACCACCACGAAGATACCGCTTCGTGTACCGCCGAAACCGTCGCGAAGACACCGCTTCGCGAACCGCGTAGAATTAAGATTAGTAATAGGAGTTGTAAGCTAGAATACGTTAGATTTGATAAAGATATTAGTAAACAGATATCCACTGACTCGTTACTAAACAACCCTCATTCAGTCCTAACGAACCCGGCCAGCCGACTGAGCCGGCACCCGCCTCCAACCAACGGTCCCACCGCCGGTACGACCGTTACAAATTTTGGCGCCCGAACAGGGACGGTAAAACGGAGGAACGGACTGAATGAGCGAGTACCGAGTCAGCTGGATATATCGGCTACCGAAGAGCGGGTTAGTAGAAGAAGCGAAGAGCCGAGGCCTGGATACCGAAGGAACCGTCGACCAGCTTCGTGGGAGACTGAGCCAACACCTCAAGACGATGGAGAAGAAGGCCCCCTCCCCGACAGAGACGTTAGACGGCGAGCCCCAGGTCCTCACTCGCTATGAAGTCATCAAGCGAGTCCGCCAGTGGGGTTGCCATTTCGACGGCAACGGAGCAGCCGACGAGTTCCTGGACCGGCTGAACGACCTCATCGAGAGCTACGAAGTCCCGACCACCCAGCTTCGTAGTGTTCTGTCGGAAATTCTCCGTGGACCAGCACTGCAATGGTATCGAGCCCGCAGTGAAACCTGGAAGACCTGGGATGACTTCCTGCAGTCCTTCCATAGTAACTTTATGCCAGGGCGAGAGTACGATTTCGAGACGGTCCGGCGTAAGCAGAAACCCCAGGAAAGCGTCCGGGATTTCATCTATGACATGGAGACCGCCATGCGAAGACACCGGGTGACCGACCACGAGCGCCGAATCGATCATATTTACTACAATATGAAAACCGAGATACGACTATATATTCGACGGGCGGAAATCACCTCAGTAGACGAGCTACTGACAAAGGCTATGGACGTGGAGAACTCCCTGAAAGCAGTGGCCAGCGAAAGAAGGGTCTTAACGCGACCACCTGTCCGGGAGCCACGAACACCACTGGCCGGGGTCATCCACGACCACTACAACCGGGAAGACTGCTGTTGGCGTTGCGGCCAGAGAGGGCATAGACGACATTACTGCAGAAGAGCTTCCCGCCTATTCTGCTCATTCTGCGGCACCACCGGTCGCACGAGCCAAGAGTGCCAGTGCCCTCGTCCGTCACAGGAAAACACTGCCGGATCCGGAGAAGGAGGCGTCGCCCGGGTCCCCGATCAGTAAAAGCCTCCTCCGTATTTGACGACACCCGCATCTTCCTGGAAGCAAGGATTTGCGGCCATCCGTTTACCGCCTTGGTCGATTCCGGAGCCGCCCGAAGCTATGTTCGAGAACATGTCGCCGCCTGGGCTCGAAAGAACGGCTGCCAACGTTACGCGACGAAGGGATTGGCGAGGGTAGCAGATGGTACCTCGGTACCCCTGCAAGAAGAACTGGAGATTCCCATGCTCGTGGGAGGACGCGAAATAACGCTAAGGTGCGCCGTTCTACCGACACTTACACAAGAGATCTTCCTGGGCATGGATGCGCTACGCCAGCTAAACGCCTCCATCACCGTTGGGACCTACACTTGGGATGCTGCCACCGAGATTACCGCTATTGGCCCCATACCGCCCGGCCTACACGATCTAACCCCGGCTCAAGGACTACGGCTGAACGAGTTCCTTCGAACGGAGCTATCCCATTTCGTGACCATCCGAGGCCCGACTCCGCTAGCTAAACACCGGATTAGATTACGAGATAATACCGCTCCAATAAAACAGCGCTACACCCCGCGCAATCCGGCAACACAGGCCGTCATCAATGAAGAGATCGACCGCATGCTGAAGGAAGGGGTCATCGAGCCGTCCAACAGTCCGTGGAGTTCACCAGTCGTGGTGGTAAAGAAGAAGGACGGAAGGCCGCGCTTCTGCATTGACTTCCGAAAAGTCAATGCGGTCACCGAGCGGGACGCCTACCCACTGCCGCAGGTCCAAGCCACGCTCGACAAACTCCGAGAAGCCCGTTTCATCTCTACAATCGACCTGGCCAATGGTTACTGGCAGGTACCGCTGTCCGAAGACAGTCGCCCAATCACCGCCTTCACCGTACCGGGCCGCGGACTGTACCAGTTCCGTGTAATGCCATTCGGCCTCCACTCCGCGCCAGCCACGTTCCAGCGCCTTCTCGATACGGTCATCGGACCGGAGTTAGAGCCCAGAGCGTTTGCCTACCTCGACGACATCATCGTCTTGGGGAAGACCTTCGAGGAACACCTAGCGAACCTCGAAGAAGTATTTCGACGGCTTCGTAAAGCCCGCCTGCGCATCAACAGCGAGAAATGCCAGTTCTGCCGGACCAGCCTGAAATATCTCGGACACGTGGTAACCAACCAGGGCGTACGCACCGATCCTGATAAAGTAAAAGCGATCGAAGGGATACCGCCGCCGACCAACCTTCGAGAGCTCCGCCGTTTCCTGGGCGTCGTATCCTGGTACCGTCGTTTCATACCACACTTCTCGAATACCGCCGCGCCTCTTACGGAGCTGCTAAAGAAGAAGCACCGCTGGAACTGGGGTCCGAATCAAGAGCAGGCCTTCACCACCCTCCGACAACAGCTCGCAACCGCACCGGTCTTAACCTGTCCCGATTTCGAGCAACCCTTCGTTCTACAAACGGATGCCAGCAACGAAGGACTCGGGGCCGTTCTTACCCAGGATATCGAAGGAGAAGAACGCGCAATTGCCTATGCAAGCCGAACCCTGAACTCCGCCGAGAAGAATTATACGGTCACCGAGAAGGAATGCCTTGCCGTGGTCTGGGGCATCCGCAAGATGCGAGCCTACCTCGAGGGGTACCGTTTCACCGTCATAACCGACCACCAGGCGCTGAAGTGGTTGCAGAAGATCGAGAATCCGTCTGGTCGACTAGCCCGCTGGGGATTAGAACTACAACAGTACGACTTTGTCGTCCGATACCGCAAGGGAGAGCATAACCTGGTGGCTGATGCCCTCTCCCGACGACCGGAGGATGTAAGCGGAGTAGAAGACCCAACCGGTTGCGCTTGGTACGACCAACTGTACCGACGGGTGAAGGAACACCCCGACAAATTCCCGGACCACCGCATCGAGAATGGGCAACTCCTCCGACGAATTCGCGACACCACCGGCCTCCGATCCGAGCTAGAGTGGAAGCTCTGCGTCCCGAAACCGCAACGCGCCCAGGTCCTGGAAGAGAACCATGACGCTCCCACCGCCGGACACCTCGGGATATCGAAGACGGCCGCTCGACTGACCCAGCGCTATCACTGGCCAGGGATGTTCCGAGACGCCGCCGCCTATGTCCGCCGTTGTTCGACTTGCCTTCAGTACAAGGCACTTCAACTTGCGCCCGCCGGACAGATGTTCTCCACGCCGGCTACGAACCCCTGGGACACCGTTGCCGCCGACCTCGTTGGACCATTACCCCGTTCTACCCAGGGATCCTCCACGCTGCTGGTACTACAGGACAAGTTCACGAAGTGGGTAGAAGTACGGCCACTCCGGAAGGCAACCGCAACCGCCGTCGCACAGGCCTTCAAGGAGCAAGTGATCCTCCGCTACGGCTGCCCGAAGCGAGTAATCACCGACAACGGTCGCCAATTCACGAGCCGGGAATTCACGACCCTGCTCCAGGAGTTCGGAATAGATCACCGCCGGACTCCTCCGTATACCCCCCAGTGTAACCCCGTGGAGCGCACCAACCGGGTACTCAAAACTATGATCGCCCAGTTAACCACGAGACATCATCGCGAATGGGATCGCCGTCTGCCCGAGATCGTCTTCGCTTACAATACTGCCCGTCATGACGCCACCGGACAGACCCCGGCGTTCTTGAACTACGGGCGAGAACCACCGGCACCTGGGATACTTCGCCGGCCCGACTCTGCCACCGAAGACATCACCGCCGAAGACGTCCAGGCCCGGGTCAAGCATTTAGCCCGGTTGGAAGACGCCTTGGCGCTTGCCCGGAACGCTCAGGCCAGAGCCACCGCAGACCAGCAGCGACACTATAATTTGCGACGGCGGGTCTGGCGACCCAAGATCGGCGAACAGGTGATGCTACGGGAACATCCCCTGTCGTCGGCCGATCGAAACTTCAACGCGAAACTTGCCCCGAAGTTCGCCGGGCCCTACACCGTTACCGATCTTCGCGGCCCCACCGTTGTCACCGTATCGCGCAATCGAGGGCCACCCCGCGATGCGCACGTCCAGGATCTCAAGCCGTGCGCCGTACAGGGTGGGAGAACTGCTATAAGTATGGTCCGAACGATCCCCAACGACAAACCGATGCTGCTTACGATGCCAAAGGAACGCAAAGCGCACGTACCTCGACGCGAAGGCGCGTACCCAGGGCCTCGACCCGTCCGAGGGCCACCGCCGCGCCTACGACCGCCAGCTCGCACCGCAACCCAGGACGTCGCCGGAATCGAGGAGGCCGCCGCTAGGCCCATACCGGTCCTTACCGCCGCCACTGGAACCATACCGAGCAGCGCCCCTACAACTAGTGGGATAACCACCAACCTGGCCAGCATGGCCATTTCCGGCCCGGGCAACCGCCCCGTGGTGCGCCCCCGGTCCGCAGCCGCCCGGGAACGACAAGCCGCCTCCGCCGCAGCACTAGCCGCCCGGCCGATCCGACCGACCAGCACGAGGCAGGTTCGACACGCCGCCGTCCAGACCTCCGCCTTACGGACCGGAGTGCCCGGCTTAGGAGCCCCGCGGCCCACCGCCACGGACCATACCGCTTTCGCGGTACAGTACGGCGAGGCCGTGTTCCGGAGGACGGCCGAAGCACCCCGTGAATACTACCTCCACCCGGAGGCCCTTCGGAACCGGAACCAATGCCGGCTACCGTTATCGGGAGGAACGATCCTCGAGCTACGAGGCCTTCGCACCGGAGAAATCCGGGTTCGGGAGCTCCACCCCAGGACGGCCGAAACCGCGGCATCCTCCGCTGACCCCTGCATCGACCCCTAGCGTGTATACAAATAAATAGCCATATATATATATCCGACCTCGCCCGTTATTACTCTACCCGGCGTCAGACAAATCCTAACCCCGAAGTTCGCGCCTCCCGAAGAAAGGGGGGGATGTAACGGGTAAACCGTGGCGCTAGGTTTAGGCGCGAGTATCGACCGCGACCGATAGGGGGCTACGACCGGAATCGCGATTCCCGCTATTGTTTTGACAGCCCGCAACACATAAATTAGCGGGATCGGTAGCCAGAAATCGGCTTCCGACCGAACTGCCGGTGACGCACGCTTCTATACCGAAGTAACGCAGAGGCATAGTAGAGAGGAACGCCTGTATCCAGATCCTCACGGATCGACACTTTTTGGTACCCTTTCCGCCGCCCTCTCCTTACGACTGCTTAGACTACGGGTTGCCGATCGGTCTAAGGGACACAGTCCTCGGTGCCACGCTTAGGACGGGTTGCCGTACCCTAAGTGATGGAATACACCACCTCCTAGGCCTCCGATAGCGCGGGTTGCCTAAACGCTATCGGGGCAAAGGCCTTCCGACTCCCCTGTGGCCGGGTTGCCGAAAGCTACAGGGCGGGACTCTCTCCTTGCCGCCGAATGCGAGTCGCCCGAGCGACACACCGGACCGCGAACCGAAACATTGTCGCGCCGCACCGCCGATGTAAATAGCCGCGTAGTTGTAAGCGTTAGCCAGTAAGACGTCCGCTACGGAGATACCGCTTCGTAGCACCGCCGCGAACCGATACCATTGTCGCGCCGCCGATGAACCGCGTAATTAGCCCGTAAACCGTACGCTGCGAAGATACCGCTTCGCACCGTGAACCGCGTGCCGCTGCGAAGATACCGCTTCGTAAGCCGCCGAAACCGTCACGAAGATACCGCTTCGTGACGCCGCCGAAACCACCACGAAGATACCGCTTCGTGTACCGCCGAAACCGTCGCGAAGACACCGCTTCGCGAACCGCGTAGAATTAAGATTAGTAATAGGAGTTGTAAGCTAGAATACGTTAGATTTGATAAAGATATTAGTAAACAGATATCCACTGACTCGTTACTAAACAACCCTCATTCAGTCCTAACGAACCCGGCCAGCCGACTGAGCCGGCACCCGCCTCCAACCAACGGTCCCACCGCCGGTACGACCGTTACACAGGGAGATAATTGGCTCACTGATGTTCTTGGCTCTGTATACGAGGCCAGACATTTTATATGCAGTAACAAAGTTATCGCAATACAATGCGAATCCAGGAAAGATACATTGGGGTCAAGCGAAGCAGATACTTAGATATCTGTCAAAAACTAAAAATCACGGTATAATATACAGGCACAACGAAGATTTGAAGCTCAACCTGTTTTGCGATGCGGATTGGGCAGGGGATCGAGACCATAGACATTCATTTTCCGGTCTAATCATGTGCATTGGAAGAAATCTTGTTAATTGGCGTTCATGCAAACAAAAATGCCTAGCAACATCAACCATGGAGGTGGAATACATATCCATGGCAAACGGAGCAAAAGATATAGCATGGGTAAAAATGATTGTTAAAGAGTTAGAATTAAACAATTATGTTGCAGGTGAATGCAGACTGTACTGTGATGATAGATCTGCAATAGATCTTGCAAGAAGTAGAGTCGATAATCATAAGACGAGACATATCGACATTGCATACCACATCATCAGAGAAAAGGTGGAATACGGAATGATAAGTTTGGAGTATATCCTGTCAAATGAAAATCCGGCAGACATATTAACCAAAGGATTGAAAGGAACATCTCATCACAGATGTATAGAGATCTTAGGGTTAGACACGGGAAAGTGGGGGATTGAAGAAGGTTCTCGCGCTCAAACCATATTCTACGGGTAACGTGATTGACGGGCACTTTTTTTGTGTTCCCGCTCGCGTCTTTTGTATACTTCTATATATATTCTTCTTGTAATCGTGCTAATGTTCTTAGGCCTAAGTTTATAGACAGTATATAAATATATTCTCCATTGTATATCTTTTCTTGTCGTTTCTCATTTTATCACAACGAGAACTTTGTTTTCATAAAATATGGGCGTATATATTGAACTCCATCGACCTTATTCAGTTTAGTTAGAAGCCGACGTTCTTACATTTATAAATATCGTAGTAATAAATTAAAAAATATACAATTATTTCAAATGTATCTAAAAAAGTACTTTTTTTATTAACGAAAGCAAGTCAATACGATGCTGGTGCAAGTAAACTCTAGTTTAAAGAATACTCACATTTGAATTGCGTTTTGGTCTAGATTTGGATTACATTGCAAACGAAAAATTAAATTTCGCAGATGGAAAAACACACACAATAGAATTGAGTGCAACTGATACATAGTAAAGCGTCCAGAGGAACTGTTTCCAAAAATTGTTTACATTTTTAATTAACCAAATTGAATGTTACTCTACGTCACACTCACATATTGTGATCGGGTCTATACATTTTATCCGTTTGAATGGTACTCTTTATAAGAATTAACCAGTAACTTAAGCGAATTATTTGTTTGATCTATTAACATACAATTCCAAGATAAACGGATAACCGCACATAACAAAAATTAGCTGGATATTGAAATAATTCGTACCTTCATCAAAATCGAAGTTAACCGCGTTCTCACCAAGCAAATTGATATGAAAAATTTTTAATTTGGTGATGGTAATCAAGTGTGCATAAATAATTGCATTATGACAATGCTATTCTTAGTGTGCAGAACATGTAGAGTAACAATATCAGAGAATATTTAATAGTTTTTCTATATTCGAAAATCATGAACATCTGGCGGTTCAAGCGATTCCGTCATACTATTTTCCACATGCTTCAAAATACCGTTTACTTTTAGGATAGCGCAGTCAGTCTATGTAATAAGAGTGTGTTCCCAGTAACCTTAAAACTGTTTGATATGAAGAAATAGAATCACTCGATCCCACACTACTTGCCTTCGTACTATGACCTATGCAATCTTATATATATATAACAATTTTTTCAGCATGATATTCGACCATTTTGCAGGACAGTCTTACGATCAGAACCACTATATTAATCAAACTTCTTGAATCGGTCGTTTTAGAGTTCATATTGCATTATTACGAAACACCTGCGACTGGGAAGGTCAGACCTGTATTGGATGATATCTTGTTAGTAGGTGTGGTCCAAGACTGATTACTGGTAGCTCGAATCTGAGGAGAAGCTTCAGAAGATAATATTTTCCTGTGCCTAAGAGCGTCCCCTTCTCGATGGAGTAGCTTGTAGTGTTTTTGCTAATTGTTATGCCATGTGCTCTGTATCTTCATCCGCATTTTCCATGAAATTTCCAAGTCTGTAACTTCATTAATGCGTGTCCGGAAAAGATACCAACCAAGTCTCGCAGTGCCCAAGGACAGAAGCGTATTTCTCCTCCCACACTTGCTGATATCAACGTCAGTGGAACCGGACAGTGACATGATCGTAGATCAAAGCTTGGTCAGACGCTAATACAATTTAGCGAAATACTCCATATTTTGAATATAGAAGTAGGTGTGGCATTTTAGTCCGTCAGTTGGCCAGGGGAGTGGGTTTTTACGTGCTGACGCGGTTGAATCATTCTACAGCAATATTTTGGGGTTGACGAGTTTCGACCCCGTCGCGGATGCTTCCCATCAAACTATACATTTGCAATAACGTTTGTTTCCGTAGAGCCCAACTGAAGATACGATCCAGTGTAGTAGCAGCTGCTCCGATTCGTCCGTTTCTTACACACGAAGGCCATCCCCTATGTCGTTATCTTGTATTGAAATGTGTAATGTACAGACATGATATCGGAGAGCATCTTGTAGGAACTCCTTTCCCTTTCGGGGAAATTTGTTGAACACAACCACAAGGTTGATTAGTACCCCCACCCCTCCATTATTTTGGGTAAAATTTCGGGGTTACACAGGCTGCAGAAATCGAGGCGCATCAGATCTATTCCAGATCTAGTCGAAGGCGACACAGGTTGGTGCAAGATGGGGTCATATAGCCTAATTCGGGCGACATTTTACAAAGCATCACGCAGACTCTATTGTTGGACTTGCTCAGCAAATATTGTTAGAGGTGGTCCCTATAGTTGTACTGCGTTGACAATCAGGAGACTCGAACTCCCCGGAAGCTTTCCATTCTTCGGTTTCCTTACAAGATCTTGCAATTTCCAACTTCCTGTGTTAACTTGGATACCGAAGGACGCCACAGAGTTGATATAAGCCGCCGCCAGATCTATCAAGTTATATTTTTGCGGACTGTAGTCCAGACCCAACATATTTGTACACTGCACTCTTGACCTTCGCCCGTCCTTGTTGCACTTTAGTAACCGACTGCCTTATAATTACTCTTGCGTTTTAATCAAATATTCTTCGACTGCTCTATTGGGTGTACGGGATGTATTTATATCTTTCCTCTTCAACTTTTCTTGACCACGATCAAAAAGCAGTCACTGTTTTAGAACAATGTTCACGGCCTGATTCCGCCTCTCGTCCAACGGTTCTCCGCATTTAACCACATCCTCGAGGTAACCCATGGTTCTGTTTCTTCAAATTGCTTCGTTCATTTTTTGTGAATACTTTCGACTTCTCATACGATTTTGCAGCTGCTTCGTGTAGCATTTTTCTTCCCTTTCGAAAGTGTACGTCATAACATCGAAACATTTAGAGACCGCAGAACTATACTTAAAAAAGGTCGTTTCCTCGCGAAGATCGAAGAATTACTGAATTTTTTTTTTTGTAACGCGTCATATACGAAGGGTTAGTCTGCTTGGTATTTCCATTGCAACACGATCCACGTAGCCTAATTTCTAAACACGGTCTTATTACATGGACTATCGCTATGATTTTTAAACGAATAGACAACTCCAGACATAGAAATAAAGTAATAATGCGCTGCGTCGACTGATCTATAGTAAGTAAAAATTTACTAGCCAACTCCTTGAACCCGTCAGATGTTAATGTTTCTAATGTCGTAGCTAAAATACAAAGATTAGTCTACGTCGAATGGACAACAAGATTTTATTCTTGCATTAAGTTTCATATGAGCCACGCCTACGAGCTTGCAGAAAAAGGTGTTTTTGTGTCATTTGAAATTCGATTGGACAGTTGAAGTTTGAGCAATAGATTTCATCGTATCCAATTATATTCATTCTAATTTTGCACTCACAGTTTAGAAAGTGTTTTCCGTAGCCGAGGCCCTACCAAACTGAAGCAAAAATGAAATAAAATGTTTGAGAAATAAGTAAGCAATAATTGTTACTTTGTTTGCACATGCAACTAAAGTTTCTCCGAATTATTTCATTACCCGGCTATCAAAACTATAGAGAGCATCAAATCTATCTTGAATAATGTGTGGAAGCTCGACTCTGCGGGCAATGCATGTGATCAAGCAACTGACTTTATGACGAGGGCGCCAATGTAAATTATTTTTGGAATAGATAATGGATTTCTTAAATCAAATAAGCATTGAATAGGTTCAGTTCCGACGAACACGCATCCACCCGAACACAGTTCGTATGACGAGCAGTTCGGGACGAATATGCATAACTGACAGTAGTACGTGAGCATAGAGCGGAGTTTCTCGAACTATGTTCCGCGGAACACCAGTGTTCCGCCGAACATGAATAGGTCTTGCGCGACAAGTTAGAAAGCTTTTATACACTGCAACCCATTTAAAGGTCTTCTACTTCATACTGAAAGGCGAGTGATGTTCGATCTCCACTGATGTTTATGACGTCAAGTATCAAGGTAGAGCAGGAGGACCATCTTATTTCACACCGTGAGCATGAAAGGGATAGGGTATGTTGTTTTTACCTGACCGGCTTACAAGTCTTGCCAGTTTAACGACAGTTGCCAAGATTGACAGAACGGTTAGCCGCGCTAATAGATATTGTTCATAAATCTGATTCGTAAACAGCTTGAAGACACGTGTTAAATATTCAGGATATCAGTGTATAAATTCGGGACGGGTAGGTCTGCGCGAAGTTTCGTAAGTAAGTCTGTGTTGTTCTTTTTATCCTTAAAATTTGATCGACTTTGAACTGCAATTTTTTGTTAATCAATCACACGTAATTAGGTTGTTACGACCCGACGGGGCGGAAATCTATCCTACACGGCTATACTGATTCTCGCAACCGTTTAGCGAAATTTGGACTCGCGGAGGGTAGCGAACGCGGGTGATAGGTTCGAGGCTTGAGTCAAAGCGCTGAAGCGCACCTTGCGTATACTACTGATAGTTATCAGGAGAGGAGGGAAGGATCACACTGATCAGTACTCGCATCAATTCTGGCGTAACCAATTTATATGTTCAAAGTGAATATTAATGAACAATTACAATCTTCACATACCGACTCGCTGATTACAAAGGAGGGGGAAATCTCGTAGGCTCTCACGGCAGAGATGTTGTCGGTTGTACGTGTGGTCTAATCTCGGACGGCTAGGATGGTATTCGTTATCTCGGGCGATTCCTGTGCTGATGCTTCGTTGGCGTGTAGGGGCTAAGCCAGGTCCACAGCTCGGCGGTCAACTCAGGGTTGTCTTCACACGCGCGGTTGCGGAAACTAACTACACAATACCAATTGCATTTATCCTCACGGAATGCCTCTAACGGGTCCACTCGTAGCTACGGTTCCGGTCGCAAAAACTAAGACCTACTCTGGTCGTTCCCAAAAATCTAACTGCCCTCGCTCGCTGAACGCTTCGCCCATATAGCCGGTTCGGGGTAGCGGAAAGTTCCGTTGTCGGCTACCTTGCATTTTGTTTCACGTGTCCGAAATTCCTAAGCCGCGTGACACGGGTTAGCAACAGCCGACGGTGCAGCGCTTGCGACAGGCACCTCGGTATGTGCTAGCATAAGGAGATCAAGACAGGGGGGACCAAAGAAGAGGCCGGAAACGGCACCGGATGTAACAAGGTCTACACCCACCAAGCCTCTTATTATATGATTCTTATTTACATGATTTCACTTTTACGCAATTTTTTTGGTGGTACGGTTTTCACTCTTTGCGCGAGTTATTCCTGCAAATTCGTTTAGATACACACACGATTTCTTTGCGGGAATTCAAAGAACCATTTTAATTTTCTGCCACATTCCTGATACTTTCTTACACGGGTTCTCAATGTTGGGAACCAATCTGTCATATTTACAATAAGTTGTTACAATCTATTACGCGTTTTTATTCTACGCGTCATTTCCTGGAACCAATGTATGGTGTTAAAACAGGATTGGGTGTATATTTTTCGAAAACACAAATGAACCAAATTTGCATAAAAATGTAACGATTTTCTTGTATATTAATTTAGTCTGACTGCTTACAATGCTTACAATGTCCAATTTTGTCGATTTTGACAAACGAATTTGTTCTTATTATAGAATCTAAATACTATTCAAAAAGTACCCATAGATTTTAGGTTGAAAGCAGGGACTTTAACAAAAGGAAGGCCAAGTAGCATTTGTACTGATACGTCTGTCATAGAAGATGAAAATGATCCAAAAACTGTGGTGTCTTCAAAATCTAATGCTAAAGAACAAGTGTCATCTATGATCAGACCAAAACGGAAATACAATGGAAGATATTTAAATATGCGATTTACGTATATCGACAATTCAGATGCCCTGATGAAAGTGTGTTATGCCATAAAATAATCGCCCGTAAACAGTTCTTTGGTTCCAGCAAAACTACGCAGGCACTTCGAGACGAGACACACTGATTATAAAGGAAAAGACATGCAATGTTTCAACAGACAACGCGGCTCACTAGAAAATTTCGAACTTCAAATGAATACAATGGCTAAAACAGAAAATCTAAATGCAACAGATCTTATCGCGTGAGTCATCGCATTGCACTTGATGGTGATGCTCATACAACTGGAGAGACACTCACTAAGCCATGTACGAAAATACGTGGTGTTATGCGTTCCTAACGAGCAGGCTACGAAAAAAATAGATGAGTCATTCCATGCCGAATCGATCACTTTTTGACGTCGACATCAGGGATTTTGTCCTAATTGAAATATATTGTAGTTCATGTGAAATTGGAGGGGGGAGGGGGGGGGGTTAAGTCATCATTTAGCTTTCCTTGAAATTGTTTAAAAAATACGGACCTTTGAATTTTGCAATTTTTGGCCATTTTGGGGAAAACAGGTTGTGCTTTTGAATTTTTATCTCGGAAACTACTCAACCGATTCGTATCTTCTTTTTTCATTTTAAACTAGAGGCTTCGATCTATCGCAGTGCATTTTTTGTTTTTTGGGACAAGCAATTTTTCATTTTGCATTTCCATTTTTCATTTTCGTGTTGCATCTATGCAACACAATTATCAAATAATACTGTTTCACGGCGCATTAAAGATCTTTCTACTAGTATACAGAAAGAGTTAATTCGTCGTCTTGGACTTTGCAGTGGTTGCAAGCACAGGTGACTAAAAGAATTCCCACAAATGTAAAAAATGTTATGGATGAAGTCGTGAAAGTGATAAATTATGTAAAATCAAAACCAATTCAAACCAGATTATATAAAATCTTGTGCTATAAAATGGGTAGTGGACACAAAGCACTTTTATTACACACTGAAGTGACGTGGTTATCCAGAAGGAAAGCACTATTGAGACTTTGTGAACTTCGAAGTCAGTCATTGGTTTTGTTGAAGGCACAAAATAATTCAAGACACAATTTTGTTCAAGTTTTAATAAATCCTTCGTGGTAGATAAAACTTGCATACCAGATATTTTTACAAAGTGCAATGAAGATAAATTATCACTACGAGGAAAAAGTATTACAATTATTAATACGAGAAACAAAATTGCATCACTTAAGGAAACAACACAATTGGATCTGATCAGCTGAATTTAATAATTTTGATTGTTTTCCTGCCTTACATGAATGTTTAAATGAATTAAATTTTAAAGTAGATGAAAAAGTTTCCAAAGTATTTTTAAAACACCTACGTAACTAGAACACAACTCTTTTACACTATTTTCCAAAAAGTTGTAACGGGTTAATCCTGACGAGTAAACAAGGCGTGAATCCCGATCGCGACCGATAGAGGGCTGCGACCGCAATCACGGTTCTCGCTACCGATACAACGCCCCATCCGAAATACGCAACCTAGCGCCAGTCCAGGAGCAAAGGTTGAATCAGTTCCTACAAAAGGAACTCGCGCAGTTCGAGAACATCCGAGGACCGACTCCGCTAACCGAACATAGGATCGGGCTACGAGGGGATACCGCCCCAATCAAGCAGCGCTACACTCTGCGCAATCCAGCCACGCAGGCCATCATCAATGAAGAAGTCGACCGTACGCTGGCAGAACGGGTCATCGAGCCGTCTGACAGCCCCTGGAGTTCTCCTGTCGTGGTGGTGAAGAAGAAGGACGGAAAACCACGCTTCTGCATCGACTTCCGAAAAGTTAATGCAGTCACCAAACGAGATGCGTACCCGCTGCCACAAGTACATGCCACTCTCGATAAACTCCGGGAAGCGCGCTTCATCTCCACGATCGACCTGGCCAATGGCTACTGGCAGATACCGCTGTCCGAGGAAAGCCGTCCCATCACTGCCTTCACCATACCGGGCCGTGGACTATATCAGTTCAGAGTAATGCCGTTCGGCCTACACTCCGCACCGGCCACGTTCCAACGGCTGCTGGACACGATCATCGGACCAAAGCTGGAGCCCATAGCGTTCGCGTACCTCGACATCATCGTCTTGGGGAAAACCTTCGAAGAACACTTGGCGAACCTCGGAGAAGTATTGCGCCGACTCCGCGAGGCCCGCCTGCGCATCAACGGCGAGAAATGCCACTTGTGTCAGACCAATCTGAGATACCTCGGACATGTGGTAACAAACTAGGGCGTATGCACGGACCCAGACAAAGTAAAAGCGATTGAAGGAATACCGCCGCCGACAAACCTTCGAGAGCTCCGCCCTTTCCTGGGCGTCGTGTCCTGGTACCGCCGTTTCCTGGGCGTCGTGTTTTGGTACCGCTGTTTCCTGGGCGTCGTGTCCTGGTACCGCCGTTTCCTGGGCGTCGTGTTTTGGTACCGCTGTTTCCTGGGCGTCGTGTCCTGGTACCGCCGTTTCCTCCCACATTTTTCGGACACCGCCGCACCGCTCACCGAACTATTAAAGAAGAAACGCCGATGGAACTGGGGCCCGGACCAAGAGGAAGCCTTCGCCACTTTCCACTGACAGCTCGCGTCAGCACCAGTCCTAACTTGCCCGGATTTTGAACGACCCTTCGTCCTACAGACTGACGCTAGCAACGAAGGACTTGGAGCTGTCCTCACCCAAGTAGTCGGGGGCAAGGAACGAGTAATCGCGGATGCTAGCCGGACACTGAATGCGGCTGAGAAGAATTACACCGTTACCGAGAAGGAGTGTCTCGCCGTGGTCTGGAGCATCCGCAAGATGAAAGCGTACCTCGAGGGATACCACTTCACCGCCATGACCGATCACCAAGCGTTGAAATGGCTCCAGAAGATCGAGAATCCGTCCGGTAGAATAGCACGGTGGGGCTTGGAGCTCCAGCAGTACGATTTCGATATCCAGTATCGTAAGGGAGCCCAGAACCTGGTGGCCGACGCCCTCTCCCGCCAGCCAGAGGATCTCCGCGGAGTAGACAACCCGACCGGATGCGCCTGGCACGATCAACTATACCGACGGGTGACCGAACAACCCGACCGATTCCCGGATCACCGCATCGAAAACGACCAGCTCCTCCGACGTATCGACGAGACACCACCGGCCTCCGGTCCGAACTAGAGTGGAAACTCTGCATCCCCAAGCCACAGCGCTCCCAGGTTCTACAAGAGAACCACGACGCTCCAACCGCCGGACACCTTAGAATATCCAAAACCGCCGCTCGTCTGGCTCAGCGATACCACTGGCCGGGGATGTTTCAAGACGCCGCCGCCTATGTCCGCCGTTGCTCAACATGCCTTCAGTACAAGGCGCTTCAACTGGCATCCGCCGGGCAGATGTTCTCTACACCGACTTGGAACCCTTGGGACACCGTCTCCGCCGACCTCGTTGGAAAGCATTTAGATTGTTTTCGCCATCCTCAATAGTCAACGACATGTCATAAACCTGGAACTCCGAAGGGTCTCGATCGTATTGCAACGGTACACGAAGCCGATCCGCGGACCTGGAGGAATTTCCTGCCGCAGCCAAGAATTTCCTGCCGCAGCCAAGAATTTCCTGCCGCAGCCAAGAATTTCCTGCCGCAGCCAAGAATTTCCTGCCGCAGCCAAGAATTTCCACGACCCTCGCGGTTCCAGGTATCGCCCCACTTTTTTCCGGAAATACCGCGCTTCGGGCGCACCGGGAGAGTGGTGGACCTAGAAGCAGTACGCTGATTGGCAAATTTTACCGTCTCGTTTGGCCAATCAGCGTACACCAAAAATTAAGGAAGTCGTCATCCGGACTTCCTGCCGAAAACTAAATTATAATATTTCAAAACCTCGAACGATACACATCAACCAGTCTTAACTTCTCGAACGTCACAAGAGTTAAGATTTCGAACATCGTGATTCAAGTTCATCAGTCGGGACTTCGTTATAGTCGAAACATTCAAGTCCATCAGTCGGGATTTTATCATAACCGAAACAATTACCCAAGATTAATTTGGCGGGTAAACGTCGCGAAGTAGTATACCTCTTGGTTAAGGCATTATTTACAACTCTGCCGAGGAAACAAACCGTGCTATTAGTCGCGACGTGTTCCACAACGGAACAGCGGCAGCAATGTATCCCGCATATGTAAGAAGGGATGAGCGCGTGTGTGACCATAACAGACAATTCGGTTACGAATAAATTCAACTGCCAAATTTCTCTAACAATCCTTTCATTCGAACTCCATTGTAGCGTAGTAGTAGGGCTGTGTATTCGACCGCCTACTGTTACCGCATTGGACGACGACACCCCCCCCCCCCCCAACACACACGCGCGCGCAAACACACACGGCGCCAAAGATATTTAGTTTTATTCTATATATACAGGGTGTAACGTAAAAGGTGTAGGAGCCGGAAATGGCAGATTCCTGAGGCGAAACTGAACAACTTTTTCCTTTGCCAAAATGTCGGCTGAGGCTTTGTTTTTGAATTGTTAACGAAAAACACTGACCATTCAGAGCGCGCGTAGAGCCCGCGCTCAGGGACGGGCCACGGCGCGTCGTGCTAGGTAGCGACGTTCGACCGGCGCCCCGAACAGAACGCGCCGGTATAGCACGGAGCAAAAGTTAATGTCAAATTATTATTCATGAATGGAAATGAACTAAAATACAAACGAAATCAATTTGCCCTTATCAATTGAACGAAAAAGAATTAAAATAGACTGACTAACGAATGTATCAAGTACAACATACGTTAAATGTTAAACAATTCGCCAACAATTGAAATTAGACTTATGGGTCACTGTCCCTGGGCCATTGTACCGATCCTGACCACTGCAAGTAGGTATCCCGCAATGCAGACAGCTGATGTTACGGCCGGGTCAGCGAACTCACTTCACCGAAAAAAATTTACTACACAGCCACTGTCACTGGGTCTCTACGGATCCTGACCGTTGGGGGTACTAATTCGGCGCGCACAACAGGTGATGTCGCGGGCAGGTAAGTGAACTCAGTGCGTTTAAGAAAATTTACCTCTTTCACTGCGCGGTCACTGTCACTTGTCACTTGAAGATTTCAATTTGTGCAAAGTCTATGTTTAATTAATTTGCGGCCCTGAAGAGGGCCGATTGATGATAAATAAGAACGATATTGTTCCTACGTTTTGAAATAATTGTGGCCCCAGAGGAGGGGCCGAATGGTGGCTCTGAAAAGGGCCGATTGATACTAATCGAGGAAGATATTATTCCTACGTATTGAAACAATTGTGGCCCCAGAAGAGGGGCCGAATGGTGGCCCTGAAAAGGGCCGATTTGCGTTACAGCAGAAGATGTTCTACGTGGCCACCGTTCGCTGCCAAGCACGCGCGAGCTCGCTTTGCAACATTCATTTGCACTTTGCGCAGTGTGTCGGTCGAAATAGCCGCCACGGCAGCGTGTACCCTGGAGACCACTTCTTCGCGGGATACAAGAGGTTGACGGTACACCTCATTCTGAAATAAATAATAAAAGAACAAAATGGTAAGCGAACGTACGTATAAATAAATATTTTTAAAGGAAGTAAGATAGAGTAAAACGTAAAAAGAAACGTACCTTCAAGTACCCCCATAAATAAAAATCCAACGGATTCATATCCGGGGAGCGTGGGGGCCACGCAACAGCACCGCCGCGGCCAATCCACCTGTCCTGGAAGGTTTCGTTAAGATACGCACGGACATTTGCGGAGAAATGAGCGGGTGCCCCGTCATGTTGATAAAACATGCGCCTCCGAATCTCTAGTGGAATTTCTTCCAAGAGATTCGGAAGAGCATGTTCTAAAAATGATAAATATGACTGGCCGTCCAGTCTGTCGGGAAGAATGTACGGCCCGATGATAAAATCACCGCAAATGCCCGCCCATAAATTTATTGACCAGCGGTCTTGTGCTGCTCGTGTCCGAATCGCATGCGGATTCTGACTGTCCCACACGTGCGAGTTGTGGGCATTGAAGCACCCTTCCCTTGTAAAGAGGGCTTCGTCTGTCCACAAAACGTACGTGCAGAACGACGGTATCCGCTCGATTTCCCCCAACAGCCACCTCGAATACTCCATCCGTTGAACGAAGTCCTGGGGTTTTAAAGACTGCACCCGCACGTATTTGTACGGGTGCATCTTATCTTCTTGTAGAATGCGATGCACCGTCGTGTGGCTGAAACTGTAACCAAATGCAGAGATGTATTAGTAAGAGGAAAATTACATTTTGATTATAAAATTGTGATTTCTTTCACATTGCAACGTACCCCATTCTCCTGCTGATGTCGCGTGTGCTGACGGTAGCATCCCGGCGGACCTCTTCGAGTACTTCATCCGACCGCGCCGTGGAAATTCGACGCGGTCGTCCACTATCACCCCTTTGAGGTTGTAGTGAGCCACTCGTTTGTAGGCGACTCGCCAATCGGCGAAAACACGCCGAAGTCGGTTGGTCCTCGCCGGGATACTTTTCACGATACACCCGTGCAGCACTTTCTGCATTGCCCTCGCACTGCGCGTAAACGAAGAACATATTGTAATACATTGCGTTGCTGCGCTCCGTACTCGACATCTTCGGTGTTACCTCGTCGAAACCTCTGACAAAAATGTTTAGCAGTCAATTGCAGTTTTTCTTCCAGAAAGCACCCCCACCTACCCCACTACGTGTCCACATTTTTAGAAACAGTATCCGTATTCTTTAGAGGAGTGCAACATGGGGTTGCTTACCATTTCGAACTATCCCCACGTGTTCTTGAAAACAGACATTCCAATGACAACCGATAGCTGCGGCACTTGGAGTGAAGCGGACATCGACGTCCGGATTGCTCATTGTTACAAGCACTTTGTCTGGGTCCACGTAGCCCAAGCCCTTGCCATAAATTGTACGAAAGCAGAATAGCGCGGAGCTAATTGCCTTCGACGATTCTTAAAAATACGTTCTGAACAACCCGACCTACAGCATCGTTGCACGTGTGCTTGAAAATTGTGTGGAAAATATTCGACGCTGCGTCGACACTGCTTCTCAAAAACAGATAGCGAGCTGCTCGTCCGCAGGCAACCCCCTGCTGCGGTTTACATTATTCGCTGATCCCGTGGGCTGCGTACATTGTCGAGTGATTAGCAAATCGCAAACTGATTAAGTCTCCCACATACTTTATAGGAACCGTTCTTGTGTACAATAATGCACAATTGTGCACCACACAATTGTAGCTGGCTGTAACGTTCGCTGATACATGATACTGAGCATACTGAGTGAGGTGCACAATTGTGCATTATTGTACACAAGAACGGTTCCTATAAAGTACGTGGGAGACTTAATCAGTTTGCGATTTGCTAATCACTCGACAATGTACGCAGCCCACGGGATCAGCGAATAATGTAAACCGCAGCAGGGGGTTGCCTGCGGACGAGCAGCTCGCTATCTGTTTTTGAGAAGCAGTGTCGACGCAGCGTCGAATATTTTCCACACAATTTTCAAGCACACGTGCAACGATGCTGTAGGTCGGGTTGTTCAGAACGTATTTTTAAGAATCGTCGAAGGCAATTAGCTCCGCGCTATTCTGCTTTCGTACAATTTATGGCAAGGGCTTGGGCTACGTGGACCCAGACAAAGTGCTTGTAACAATGAGCAATCCGGACGTCGATGTCCGCTTCACTCCAAGTGCCGCAGCTATCGGTTGTCATTGGAATGTCTGTTTTCAAGAACACGTGGGGATAGTTCGAAATGGTAAGCAACCCCATGTTGCACTCCTCTAAAGAATACGGATACTGTTTCTAAAAATGTGGACACGTAGTGGGGTAGGTGGGGGTGCTTTCTGGAAGAAAAACTGCAATTGACTGCTAAACATTTTTTTCAGAGGTTTCGACGAGGTAACACCGAAGATGTCGAGCACGGAGCGCAGCAATGCAATGTATTACAATATGTTCTTCGTTTACGCACAGTGCGAGGGCAATGCAGAAAGTGCTGCACGGGTGTATCGTGAAAAGTATCCCGGCGAGGACCAACCGTCTTCGGCGTGTTTTCGCCGATTGGCGAGTCGCCTACAAACGAGTGGCTCACTACAACCTCAAAGGGGTGATAGTGGACGACCGCGTCGAATTTCCACGGCGCGGTCGGACGAAGTACTCGAAGAGGTCCGCCGGGATGCTACCGTCAGCACACGCGACATCAGCAGGAGAATGGGGTACGTTGCAATGTGAAAGAAATCACAATTTTATAATCAAAATGTAATTTTCCTCTTACTAATACATCTCTGCATTTGGTTACAGTTTCAGCCACACGACGGTGCATCGCATTCTACAAGAAGATAAGATGCACCCGTACAAATACGTGCGGGTGCAGTCTTTAAAACCCCAGGACTTCGTTCAACGGATGGAGTATTCGAGGTGGCTGTTGGGGGAAATCGAGCGGATACCGTCGTTCTGCACGTACGTTTTGTGGACAGACGAAGCCCTCTTTACAAGGGAAGGGTGCTTCAATGCCCACAACTCGCACGTGTGGGACAGTCAGAATCCGCATGCGATTCGGACACGAGCAGCACAAGACCGCTGGTCAATAAATTTATGGGCGGGCATTTGCGGTGATTTTATCATCGGGCCGTACATTCTTCCCGACAGACTGGACGGCCAGTCATATTTATCATTTTTAGAACATGCTCTTCCGAATCTCTTGGAAGAAATTCCACTAGAGATTCGGAGGCGCATGTTTTATCAACATGACGGGGCACCCGCTCATTTCTCCGCAAATGTCCGTGCGTATCTTAACGAAACCTTCCAGGACAGGTGGATTGGCCGCGGCGGTGCTGTTGCGTGGCCCCCACGCTCCCCGGATATGAATCCGTTGGATTTTTATTTATGGGGGTACTTGAAGGTACGTTTCTTTTTACGTTTTACTCTATCTTACTTCCTTTAAAAATATTTATTTATACGTACGTTCGCTTACCATTTTGTTCTTTTATTATTTATTTCAGAATGAGGTGTACCGTCAACCTCTTGTATCCCGCGAAGAAGTGGTCTCCAGGGTACACGCTGCCGTGGCGGCTATTTCGACCGACACACTGCGCAAAGTGCAAATGAATGTTGCAAAGCGAGCTCGCGCGTGCTTGGCAGCGAACGGTGGCCACGTAGAACATCTTCTGCTGTAACGCAAATCGGCCCTTTTCAGGGCCACCATTCGGCCCCTCTTCTGGGGCCACAATTGTTTCAATACGTAGGAATAATATCTTCCTCGATTAGTATCAATCGGCCCTTTTCAGAGCCACCATTCGGCCCCTCCTCTGGGGCCACAATTATTTCAAAACGTAGGAACAATATCGTTCTTATTTATCATCAATCGGCCCTCTTCAGGGCCGCAAATTAATTAAACATAGACTTTGCACAAATTGAAATCTTCAAGTGACAAGTGACAGTGACCGCGCAGTGAAAGAGGTAAATTTTCTTAAACGCACTGAGTTCACTTACCTGCCCGCGACATCACCTGTTGTGCGCGCCGAATTAGTACCCCCAACGGTCAGGATCCGTAGAGACCCAGTGACAGTGGCTGTGTAGTAAATTTTTTTCGGTGAAGTGAGTTCGCTGACCCGGCCGTAACATCAGCTGTCTGCATTGCGGGATACCTACTTGCAGTGGTCAGGATCGGTACAATGGCCCAGGGACAGTGACCCATAAGTCTAATTTCAATTGTTGGCGAATTGTTTAACATTTAACGTATGTTGTACTTGATACATTCGTTAGTCAGTCTATTTTAATTCTTTTTCGTTCAATTGATAAGGGCAAATTGATTTCGTTTGTATTTTAGTTCATTTCCATTCATGAATAATAATTTGACATTAACTTTTGCTCCGTGCTATACCGGCGCGTTCTGTTCGGGGCGCCGGTCGAACGTCGCTACCTAGCACGACGCGCCGTGGCCCGTCCCTGAGCGCGGGCTCTACGCGCGCTCTGAATGGTCAGTGTTTTTCGTTAACAATTCAAAAACAAAGCCTCAGCCGACATTTTGGCAAAGGAAAAAGTTGTTCAGTTTCGCCTCAAGAATCTGCCATTTCCGGCTCCTACACCTATTACGTTACACCCTGTATATAGTCAATATTGCATGTAGCAGAAAGTGTGTATTCTGTGCTTCGTTTTTATACAGGGTGTTCTGCTACTGCATGTCAATATTTTAACCCTTTGCAGTCCGATGTCGAGTGTGACTCGGCGCCTTCTGTATCAAGTTTCACTACGTCTCAATTGTAGGTAAGATATGAGCTACCGGAGCAGATGTAAAATAAGCGATGCTTCTTGAACATCAGGCCTTGGCTTTAGTCTTTTGAAATACATCGCGGTGTACAGTTCGAAGTCATAGCATAAGAAAGCATTTTCAAAACCTACATTTTTACGAGATAATTTTTTTTTTGTAAAGAATATGGCTAAACAATAGAATCAACAGAGTACAACAGTGCGTGATACTAAATTTGAAAGTAATGATAGTGTTTGTTTGGGCAACATAGAAGAGCAATTTCAAAGATTATGTGAATCTGAAATCGGAAACAGTGAAGATTCAGGGAACGTAGTTACATTCAGACGGAGCAGACATATAAACAGAATTCATGATACATCTGAAACTAACAATTGCGGGATCCCAATATTATGACGTTATGCTTATGAGCGCTTAAATTTAAGTAATTCAAGACAGGGCCACTTGGGACACGCATGGTCTGCAGGCGAGCGATGATGGCCTGCAGAACCGTGTCCCAGCCTTCGAAGATAGCGGTAAGTTTATTGTTTAGGTATGGGTCTTGAGTGAGAAAGAATGAAAGGAATGACTGGTGACGAGGGTGATTGTTGAAGAAGAAGTAGCCAGAGTTGGTTGGAAAGTCGAGGAGAAAAGAACAGAGCGGAAGTGTGCAGTGTAGAGCGTAGTTTAGCGTAGTCTTGTGTGGACTATCATTTAGAATACTGGATTTAGCCTATTCGAGTAAGACTACACGTCTTCTTTTGTTAAATATATACATATTCGTTAAAGTTACCTTATACCTAAACTCGATCTCGCAAACCAAAACTTCCAATCGCACAATCTTTTTGGGGGCTCGTCCGAGATTAAGTGAGCAGCGAGATCAAGTGGTGTTAGTGTAAGTATAAATAAGAGTGGATTGTGAGGATTAATTGAATTGAACGATTGCGAGTGGACTGTAAGAACTGAGGGAATTAAACGATCGCGTAGATTATTATTTAAAAAGTGTGAGTACAATGCAATGGATAACACGAGGAGCCCGAGTGAATTCACTGTACCCCAACTGAAAGACATTTTAAAATCAAGAGGGTTGAGCGTGATTGGTGTTAAACAGGAGTTAATCAACAGACTAATGTTGAGCGATCCGACGGGCTCGTGAATGGAACAGCAAACAAGCGCTGACATGATAGTGGACGCGAGTGAAGATTTAGAGGTGACGCCGGGGCCTAGCGCGAATTCACCAAGGCCGCCAAGTCCACCAGCCGACAGGACGAGTGAGGCAAGGAGCATGGATTTCCTCAGAAGGGAAAAGGAACTTGCGGAGCGCGAGATTCAATTATTAAGACGTGAAGTAGAGATGATGCGCGAAATGCAGAGACTGAACATCGGGGAACCAACCGCACGACAGAACACGACGATGTATTCGGGTCAGCATGCACCGGTGATGGTCAACGAAGCAATGAAGGCGATGCTGAACCATTTTGATGGTAACAGTGAAATATTCGATGTGTGGGAGAGACAGTTGACACTGCTACGAGTAACATACAGACTGGATGATAACGCAGCAAAATTATTAGCGGTGTCGCGACTAAGGAACCAGACTCTCGAATGGTTTCATTCAAAGTCAGAACACATCGAGATGTGCATCGACGACCTGGTAAAAGAGTTAAGAAATATTTTCGGCGACAAGCGGCACGCAAGGAATTCGAGGGTCGAATTTGGAAGAAGGAAGAGACGTTAGCCGAATATTTCCACTGCAGAGTGATTCTGGCAAACCGTATTCGTTTCGATGAGGAAGAGCTCACAGAATACGTAATCGACGAAATACCGGATCATTCGCTGAAAAATCATGCGAAATTGCAAAAATTCAGATCGCAGGCGTCGCTTTGGAAGCGTTTAAGGGAGTAACCTTGTCTCCTACTACGCATAAAGATACAAAATACAATTTGGAGCTTGGAATACAGCGGCCTGACAATGGGATGCAGCGTGGAGGAGCGACAATGTGGCGAGCAGCATCAGGACCCCGCCGCTGGGACAAGGTCCAGCGAAGTGATAACGTGCCCCGACGGCGCGACGACGGCAGCCAACAACAGTTCAACACGGTGCAACAACGGGACGATGGGATGCAGCGACAAAAAGGGAAAGGAGCAACGCCTGGAAGATGCTACAGTTGCGGCGGCCGCGATCACTTTTTCTTTGATTGCCCAATGAAGAGCAGAGGGTCAAAGAGGGTCGAGTGCAGAGGATTTGGACACGTTGCGGCGAACTGCCCAACAAAGAAAGCATCAGAGACCGAGGAGAGCCTGGCCGTGCGACGAACGCCACGCGATAAGTATTATAAAAATGTATTCATTTGCGAGCGTGAGGTAAGCGCCTTGATCTACACCGGTAGCGATCTATGTTTGATGCGGTGCGATCAATATCATAAGCTTAGACCTAAGGTACCTGCGTTGAGGGGCAGCGACGTATATTTTCGCGGTGCAGGCTCGGACCTAAATAAACCGATCGGTGAGTTTGAAACAGAAGCGCGGATAGACGGGAATACTTATCCAACAATGATTCGCATGATACCGAATCGATTCACGGATTCACAATGAATCACGGATTCCTGTTAGGGACGGATTTTTCAGACGCGTTGAAATTAATCGTTAGACAAGGGCAAGTTATTATACGCAAGTTACAGAATAACAGTATGCCGCCGCACATCTACAAAATCAATTTAGAGCGCGAGGTTAATGGGGTAGATATCTCATACGTCGCAGATAGTGGACGTAGACGAATTTGATCGGAAATGATCAATGATTATAGACCGATTGCGACGCACAAGACCGAGATGCAAATGACAATAATATTGAGAGATGATAAGCCAGTATTTGAACGCGCAAGGAGACTGTCCCCATCGGAAAGGGATACGGTCAATGCGCAGATACGGGAGTGGTTGCGCGACGGAATTATTCAACATTCGTTTTCGGAATATGCTAGCCCAGTAGTATTAGCTAAAAAAAAGAATGGGGCTACGAGACTTTGCGTGGATTACCGTCTGCTAAATAGAAAAATCGTAAAGGACTGATACCCGCTTCCACTCATAGAGGATCAACTGGATTTATTGCAGAGCGCGAAGGTGTATAGCACGCTCGATCTTAAAAACGGATTTTTCCACGTGAAATTGGACAAGGACAGTCGAAAGTATACCTCTTTTATTGTACCCGATGGACAGTACGAGTTTTTAAAGGTCTCATTCGACCTTTGTAACTCGCCTTCAGTGTTCCAAAGATTCATTAACACCGTATTTAAAGAATTAATAGCGAAGAAAATAGTTTTGATTTACATAGACGATATAATTGTCCCATCAACGAACTACGAGAGTGGATTGCACAATTTAAAAGTCGTGTTAGATGTTGCGAGCGAAGCAGGACTGTTAATTAAGTGGGACAAATGCAGATTTTTACAACCCCAGGAAGAGTACCTAGGCCACATCGTACAAGACGGTATGGTTCGTCCCTCAGAACATAAAACCGAAGCGGTGGCGCGATTCCCGAAACCAAAGAATTTTAAGCAAATATACAGAGTTTCTTAGGGCTGACCGGTTATTTTCGAAAATTCATACCAAATTACTCACTCATAACGCGACCCCTATCAAATTTATTAAAATCGGAAGTGAAATTTCAATTCGGCAGTGAGCAATAGCATGCATTCGGGGAGTTAAAGATCACCTTAACAAGTAAACCGGTATTAAAATTGTATAAAATCGGCGCGGAAACGGAATTACATACCGATGCATCTAAATTTGGGTACGGAGCAATATTACTGCAAAAAAACGATTGCGACGGAAAATTGCATCCGATGTATTTTGCAAGCAGTAAAACAACACCAGCGGAGGAGCGTTATTCAAGTTACGAATTGGCGGTTCTGGCGATTATAAAATCCCTAAAGAAATTTCGTGTATACCTGTTAGGAATACCGTTTAGAATAGTTACCGATTGCCGAGCGTTCGCGTTAACGATGCGGAAGAAGGACCTATGTGTTCGCGTCGCGCGATGGGCATTGTTATCGGAGGAGTAAAAACCTCATGCACGTGGACGGCCTAAGTCCTAATCCCATACCGTCATGTATGCTGGTAGGTGAGAGCGAAAACAGCATGAGTAATAGACTAAGAAATGCGCAGCGGAGAGACCCAGGTATCCAGAGGCTATTCGAGTTGGTAGGGTCGGGACAAGCTGATTGCTTTACAATTAGGGGTGGCCTTTTATTTAAAGAAATGGCTGGGGATATACGCCTCATAGTGCCGAAGTCAATGCGGACCCAAGTAATCAAACGCGCACGTGAAAATGGTCACTTCGCGTCCCAAAAGACCGAGGCCTTATTGAAGAAAGATTATTGGTTCAGAAGTATGAAGGAAAAGGTAGACAAAGTGCTGCGAAATTGTATAGATTGTATACTTGCAGAAAGAAAGCGAGGTAGACCGGAGGGATTTTTATTTGCAATAAGCAAAGGCGAGGTACCGTTAGATACATACCACATTGACCATTTAGGACCACTCCCACCAACGAAAAAACAATACCATTATGTCTTCGTAGTAATAGATGCATTCTCTAAATTCGTATGGCTTTATGCCACAAAAAGTTGTAACTCAGCAGAGGTCATAGACCATTTGAAAAAACAAGCAATTCTTTTTGGAAATTCTCGAAGAATCATATCGGACAGAGGTACCGCGTTTACATCAACTGCATTTGAACAGTTTTGTAAAGACGAGCGTATAGAACACGTGTTGAACACAACATGTACGCCCCGCGAGCTAACGGTCAAGTAGAAAGAGTCAATCGTACATTAATTCCATTATTAAGCAAATTATCAGCGCCGAGAGCGGAAGAATGGCATAAATATTTAGATCGATGCCAAAAATGTTTCAATATTACTCCGAGTAGAAGTGTTAAAACAACGCGATTTCGAATATTGTTTGGAGTTGAGCCCAGGTTTCGAGACGACCCTCAAATAATAGAGTTACTCGAGTATGAATGGGAAAATGTATTCCAACAGAATCGGGACGAATTGCGAGAAGAAGCGCGGCAAAATATTCTCAAAACCCAGCAGGAGAATAGGAGATATTTCAATAAAAAACGAACCGAGCGTAGGAAGTATCGAGAGGGCGATCTCGTCGCGATCAAGCGAACCCAACAGGGTCCGGTTTTAAAATTCGCAGCCAAGTACTTTGAGCCTTATGAAATGACCAAAATGCTACGTAACAATCGTTATATTGTAACGAAAGTCGGCAAACACGAAGGACCGCGTCAAACATCTACAGCGGTAGATTATATTAAGCCGTGGGTGAGTGAGGATAGCGACGACTTGTGTAATGATACCGAGACTGATAGTGTACAATACGATATCTGAGGTTAGATATCCCTGCAGGATTGCCGAATGTGGGATCCGAATCTTATGACGTTATGTTTATGAGCGCTTAGATATAAGTAATTTAAGACAGGGCCACTTGGGACACGGATGGTCTGCAGGCGGGCGATGATGGCCTTGTTGTGCCCCGAGAGGTTCGACTCGGAGCGGTTGTGGGATTTTGGCTTAGTTGGGTTCGTGAGCGGACAAAGGATTAGAATCCACCAGGTGTTCTTCAATAATACTTAGTTTATTGCAGCTATTCTTGAACTAGACAAAGGTGACTTGGATACGTTGTGTATTCGTTAATGGTTTGATCGCGAGTCTCCCTTTTGGGCGAGACCCATTGGTTTTATTATCAGCTATGGGGTGTGACAAAATTGTTAGGAGTAGTGACGCGGTATCATGGAAGTCCACTCGGCAACAACTATAACGTGATCAGTCAGTCACGTTATGCTGATTCTACAACTCTTGCAATTCTGCAAATTTTATATCTCGGTTCCAGAACCTTCTATGCTGATGCACTACTGTAAGCTATACTAGAATGACGGGCACAACATCTCCTGCCCCTTGGGAGAAAAAAGCCTCCGGCTTTTTCGAGATGCATGTCACAAGAAAATTATTATTATTATTATTTTTGTCTTTTTTGTTTTGCATCCATGATATGGTGTGACTATTTTACATATAATATGTCATCTACTTTACGATTAAAGAAATACAGTATTTGCGATGATTATCTAAACCTAGTAAAAGCTGATATAGAGTTTTTTTCTGATTTTTCGCATATGTGATTGTTTACAATGATAGCTGTATAATCGCCAAAGAATAATACAATAATACAATAAATTTTATACGGAAATGTTGGATTGTTTACGGGTTTTATTCTTTATTTTTATTGATGCTTTCGGAAGTCAGACGCCTTCATCTTGTAATCTTTTATTGTCTTTTCCTTCTGAATTCGGTTTCACTTTTATCTCGCATAACACATTTGTATACTATAAAAATACATAATCCTGTTATTACAAATCCAATGTTAGCAGATGTCGATATTAACCCATAATGATATCTATTAAGTATTGTATCTGTGTTTTTGAGTTTTTCTAGACCTTTCTGTGTTTAAGTGTTTAAGTAATTTTGTGAAATTTAATTTAGTAAGATTATAAGAATTAGGAGTAATTGGTTCCTTGAATGGCGTATTTACCAAATCTTCTATATAGTTAAATTATATATAGTTAAATTAATTCTATATAGTTAAATTAAATTCAGGTAAATAATCTAGTGTTTTTTCGACAATGTATTGTTTACCAGCTTCTATTTTAAAGTCTGCGGCTGTCATAGTACATCTATTTCTTATCGCTATTATACCAGAACCTTTGATCGTTTGTATTTTCGTATTTTGATTGTTACAAGTAATAGCTAGTTGAATCGGTTTCGACGTAACGTATATCCATGATCCAAGGTGTTGTAGTTCTAATATGACCGTATGATTTAAGCGTGTAGTACGTATATTATAATTATTTCGGTTTTTTACTAATTGCGTGAACAATTGAATTTCGCATGGTCCATTTGGTATCGCTTTAAGGATAGAATGATGTGACGCGCAGAGGTATAAGTTATCTATCGTTTTACATGTCTTCAATTGTGTTTCGCTGAGTTGAATATACTCTTGTACGGACGCGTCTACAGCTATATAAGCATTCTGTGGTTTTACGAAAGCATATACCGACTCCTTTATCTTACTGGTTACTGAATGCACTTTGCTTAGTGTAAATTTTGGTGTATTTATTAGTGGTATTTCAATTATTATTGTAATCTGTTGAATATCAGAGAATGCAGAGAGCTTTATTTATACATACTTGTCCTGCTTCGTTCAAAGATCATAAAAGAGTTAAGAGGGAAAAACGGTATGCAAAATACATAACAAACTTGCAAAGTAAACCGATGGCCACAAGCAATGTTAATGATAATCATGCATCAACACCTTCAGAAGAAAATGATGTTAACAAGCAACCCAGAAGATATCCATCCTTGACCAATGTTGCTTTAACATCATTACTATTATCGCAAAGCAGTGTTTATGCATGTGACAGGACCTTATTCATGCATAGCAATGGTCAAATTTGTGACAAGTTCAAATGCCAAGATATTAATTCTTATAGCTTTAACATAGGAATAGGGCAAGTTATATGCTTTAATACTCCAACTAGGGATAAGATTAAATTTCAAGTGGCAAACACCAAGAATATTGTTAGTTATCAAGAACTATATGAAACTAGTGATTATGAGATAGAACTAGAATAATCTGTTTCTAACTGTAAACAAGTAGGACTATGTTATAAAGAAACTTGTCATAAAAATTTCGAGCACCCAGATTTTAGAGATGTAGGGGCGAGGGCAAGTATTTACAAAAGAACTACAACCATTTGGGGTTTTGATTTGTTAGTCAATTATAAAAATATAGTAACGAAGTATGCATTTAGTAGTGACATGACTCAAAGTGATTTGGACATCGGGAAACTATTCACATCTGACAATATGCCTATCAATGTAAATAATATCATCAAGGGAAACCATTTCAAATCTGACTACATAATTAAGAATGGTTATAAATTTTATGAAGTAGATGCTAATGACATTAATAATTTAGTACCTGGGAGAATTGGTGATTACCAAATATCATTAGACAATCAAGAAACAATTTATAAAAGAAATGAAATCCAATGCACAACTACAGGATGTAAAGTAATATGTTCTGGGCCTGAACCTAGCTTAAGAATATTTAGAAGTTTGAAACAGAAAAACAATGTTGAAGAATACAATATATTGGATGATTACACTGTTAGAACCATGACTAATCAACCTATGACTATCAGTTTGAACATTGGAAATGTAGAATTCAAAAATTTCTACGTAGAACAAGCCAACTGTGATTTCAATGTAGTTCATACTTTTGGCTGTATTGGGTGTAATAAACTACCTTATGCAGCCATACAAGCAACTAAAATCATAAATCACGGTGTCTTACCGTTTTAATCTAATTGTAGTTTTAACACAAAAACATTATCATGCACTGAAGAATGGAGGACTATTATAGCCACAATGAAATGCAACTCCTGTAACATACACTTGCCTAGTATTAAAAAAAGCTTAGACATAAGTTTCAATTATGAATTTCAATACCGCAAGATGTTTATTCACATGACAATGGTTTTAAAGGTATAATTAGCAGCTTAATCGAAAATCCGTATTTCTTAGATACACTTACATATGGCATGTTTGCATTTACTGGCATAGGTTTAATCACTTCGCTGATAACTAAATCTATGTTAAGGGTTTTAGTTATTAGAAAGGCTCAAAAACTAGAAAAAGATATAGAAATGAACAATGTATAGTTGTAGCTAATGTTAAAATAAGTTCCAGGTATTATAAGCTTAAACAACATTTTTATATTTAAGATATATAATGTAATATAACTTATTTTAAGATTGAAAAAAAACAAAAGAGAAAATAATAAGATTAAGAAGAATAAAAAATAATTAAAAAAAACAGTAAAATAATTAAGTTAAGAATATTAATTACGGGTAGAATTAACGTATATCCATGATCCAAGGTGTTGTAGTTCTAATATAACCGCATGATTTAAGTGTGTAGTACGTATATTACAATTATTTCGGTTTTTTACTAATTGCGTGAGCAATTGAATTTCGCATGGTCCATTTGGTATCGCTTTAATATACGCGAAGAGGGTCGTAAGAAAGTGATCGACTTAGACGACGCGTTACTTGTACCAGATTTGCGCATGAACCTAATGTCAGTCGGAAAAATCACGGACAATGGATATCGCGTATTATTTGACAAAACTACGGCGAAAATCCTAAACGACGACGGAGAGGCGGTGATAACGGCCAACCGCGAGAGCGAGCTGTATCTCTTACGGACCGGGAACCTGGAAAAATCAGGCACAGCCGGTTTTAGCTCGAACGGATCAGAGAAAGACCTATTGCGTATATGGCACCGCCGATTAGGTCACCTAAATGCGAAGGATCTCATTACAGCCACGCGAAACGGCACGTATTTAGGACTAAATATTGGAATACCTAGCGACTGTGACATCGAGTGCAACATTTGTTCATGCGGGAAGATGACGAGGACTCCATTCGGCAAGCCAACTGGTCAGTGTATCAAGAAACTACAGATAATACACACGGACGTATGCGGACCGGTGCGGACCGAGTCCTGTGGTGGAGCGAAATATTTCGTCACATTCATTGACGAAGGATCCAGATGGTGCAAGGTACGTTTCTTGAAAAGAAAAAGCGATGTATTCTCTGAATTTCAGAAGGTCAAATCGCTGTTGGAGAACCAGTGCTGGTTCGCAGGGCCATACACTGTCAATTACCTTCGTGGCCCCACCGTCGTCACCGTATCGCGCAACCGAGGCCAACCCCGCGATGCGCACGTGCAGGATCTCAAACCCTGCGCAACCGAAGGAGGGAGGATTTGCGCTGACCCTGTTCGTGCGATCGATCGCGATCTTCAGAAGTCAACGAGACAACGACCAGGCAAGATGCCAAAGGTACGGATAACGCATATACCGAAGAGCCCCACATACGCCGGGCCACGACCAGTGCGTGGACTGTCGCCAAGGGTCAAACCGCCCGCCCGAGACTCGAGCCGGGACATCTCGGGAGTGTTCCCGTTTGGAAGCCGCCGCTAGACCTATACCGGTCCTGTCAACGGGGACGACGACTCCTGCCGCCGCCGGGCCATCCACGTCCGGGCCCGCGTCCAGCATTGCCGCGACTATTCGTGCCGGCCGGCCCCGCTCGGCCTCCGCCCGCGAGCGCTGGGCAGCTGTTGCCGTGGCTCGCCAGGCGACCCCGATGGCTCCGCCGCCTCCGAAGAGGACTAAGAGTACTGTCACGCAGACCGCCGTACTCAGGACCAGCCTGCCTGGCGTTGGGGGGGGGGGGGGAAGCCAGTGCCTTATTTCGAGACATTACTGTATTAGTCGATTTGTGTCTGCATCAGAAAGTTGTTCTCGATTCAAAATGTCAGTTTACGAGCCAAATTTTCGTCATTTGCGGGTGGTTTTAATTTTCTGCTTCAATATGAAGAAATCAGCAGCTGGGGCTCATCGAATGCTCTCAAATACTTATGGTGAGACTGCTATTAGTGAAAGAACGTGCCGAGAGTGGTTTCAACGCTTCAAGAACGGTGATTTTACCGTCGAAGAACGGTGATTTTACCGTCGAAGAACGGTGATTTTACCGTCGAAGACCGGCATGGCGGTGGAAGAGAGAAGGTTTTCGAAGATGCAGAATTGGAGGCATTACTTGATCAAGACTCGTGTCAAACACAAGAAGAATTGGCAGCATCATTGGGAGTGACTCAACAAACCGTTTCAAAACGCCTGAAAGTCATGGGAATGATTCAGAAGCAAGGAAATTGGGTGCCGTACGAGTTGAAGCCGAGAGATGTTGAACGGCGTTTGTTTGCTTGTGAACAACTGCTTGCAAGGGAAAGACGGAAGGGATTTCTGCATCGTATTGTAACTGGGGACGAAAAATGGGTTCATTACGATAATTCCAAGCGCAGAAAATCATGGGGACTTCCCGGCCATGCTTCCTCGTCGACGGCCAAACCAAATATTCACGGCTCCAAAGTCATGCTCTGTATTTGGTGGGATCAGCTCGACGTAGTGTATTATGAGCTACTAAAACCGACTGAAACAATCACAGGTGATCGGTATCGAAAGCAATTGATGCGTCTGAGTCGAGCATTGAAAGACAAACGGCCACAATACAACGATAGACACGATAAAGTGATTTTGCAGCATGACAACGCTCGGCCACATGTTGCAAAACAGGTCAAAACATACTTAGAAACGCTCAAATGGGAAGTCCTACCCCACGCGCCGTATTCTCCAGACGTTGCTCCCTCAGACTATTACTTATTTCGATCAATGGCACACGGCCTGGCTGACCAGCACTTCCGTTCTTATGAAGAAGTCAAAAATTGGATCGATGCCTGGATCGCCTCAAAAGATGACCAGTTTTTTCGACGCGGGATTCGTATGCTGCCCGAAAGATGGGAGAAAGTAGTGGCCAGCGATGGACAATATTTTCAATCGTAAATGTGTAACCACTTTTTCACAATAAAGCCTCGAATTTCAAAAAACAACGGCGGAAGCAAAGTTGTACACCTAATACGTATAATAACTGTAAATGAAACTCCTATTAATACTAAGCAATATCGGTTTCCGCCTATTCATAAAGGCAAGATAAAAAAACAAGTAAATGGATTGTTAGGAAAAAAATATAATTCAATCATCAGTTTCACCTTATAATTCACCAGTCTGGATTGTTCCCAAAAACCTGATTCTACTGGAAAACCACATTGGCGAATGGTCATGGATTACAGAATGTTAAATGAAAAGACCATTAGTGATGCTTATCCTTTGCCAAATATAACAGACATTTTCGATCAACTTGGAGCTGCAAAATATTTTACTACACTTGATTTAGCTTCTGGCTTTCATCAGATCCCTATGGATTCAAAATCAAAGGCGAAAACTGCTTTCTCAACTTCTAATGGTTACTGCGCATTTAATAAGATGCTTTTCGGTCTTAAAAATGCTCCAGCTGCTTTTCAAAGGTGTATGGATTTAGTTCTAACTGATTTACAGGGAGTTGAACTTTTTGTATACTTGGATGATATTGTTTTGTATGCTAATTCATTAGATGAACATTTTAAAAGGTTAAGGAAATTATTAGCTCGTGTACAAAATGCAGGATTAACTTTACAGCCTGAAAAGTGCAAATTTTTACGTCGTGAGGTTATCTATTTAGGTCATAAAATCTCTAGTGAAGGGGTGATACCTGATCCTGGAAAGGTAAAGGCAGTTAAAACATCTCCGAGTCCTAGAAATAAGAAAAATGTTAAACAATTCTTAGGTTTGGTAGGTTATTATAGACGATTTATTCTTGGTATGGCAAACGTTACTAAACCCTTAACACGTTTACTGAAAGCAGATGTTTCGTTTGTTTGGAATGATGAGGTACAATTGGTTTTTGAAAATTTACGCGATACAACTTGTTCAGAAGCATTATTACAATTTCCGGATTTTAAGAAACCTTTCGTAGTGACAACAGATGCTTTAAGTTATGCTATAGGTACTGTGTTGAGTCAGGGTCAAATTGGTAAACATCTTCCTATCGCATATGCATCCAGAACATTGAATAGTGCTGAGATCAATTATTCTACTATTGAAAAAGAATAGCTTGCAATTCTGTTTGCTGTTGAACATTTTCGAACTTACTTATATGGTCAACAATTCACTTTAGTAACTGATCATAGACCTTTAGTCTGGTTGCACAATGTAAAGGATCCTACTTTTCGTATTATGCGATGGCGAAAAAAATTAAATGAAAACGATTACAATATTGTATACAGGGTGTAACAAAACCCTCTGCAAATATTTTAAGGGGTGATTCTACAGGCCAAAATAAAACGGAAATCAAGAGTGGCAATTTTGCGTTTGAGGCTTTGTTTACGAGATATCGCTGTTTAAAAAAACGGCGTTGGACGCCTGCCGATAGGCAATTTGACGCGTGAGGCTTGAGTCAAACAGCTTCGTTCAGTGGTCGTCATTCCCTACGACGCCGCAGGAACCATGACCTAACGCACCGTGAAATCTGACACTCGGAAGGCACACGCGTTACGATGTATAGCATACAACCTGCTTACTTGTAAAAATCCACATGGGCATATCAAAACCCGCCCAATGGGATTATCAAGTAAAGAGAGTGATGGCAGCCTTCAATCCTCAAATTTGTTCATAAAAACCAAATACGCATGCACTGCGATTGTCCCGTCCGCGAGTGTCCACGATTTGCACTAAACTTATTATTCCAGGAAATGTTCCTCGTGTCCACTACTCGCTTGAATGCAGTTATTCAATCATTGACGCAAGTCGTGCCACAATTTTCGGAAGTTTGTTATTATTGTCAGAGAACATCATCATGTAGACGTATTCCGCGAATGTACACGACCCTTTGCACACTTGGGCACCAGTATCACCGCACGTAACCGATTGTAACAAAAAGTAGCTTTAAGATTGAGATCACGTATCTAGAAATTGAAGTAATCAAGTTCTAAGAATTAGACTAAATTCAGAAACCAAAATAATAACAATAGAACTAAATGCAATATTAAATCTATGCCCACTACTAAAATTCAAAGAACAACTAAAATGTTTAAATAGGTCCGTGTTCAACGCTGTACAAACAGCAACTGAGATCGTCTAGAAATAATGATTAACCGATGCTTGCCGAACCGTCGTGAGTCGTAGTTACGGAAAATGTTTGGCGGCATTTGTTATTCTTTCGGCCGTATAAAGGGGCGGCAGGAGTCAAAGATCAGATTACTTTTTTTCACCGATGTGTTACTGATCTCCTTACCGCTTCCACCTCTCTTGACCCTTTTCTACGGCCGAAAGAAAAACAAATGCCACCAAACATTTTCTGTAACATACGACTCGCGACGATTCGGCATGCATTGTTTCTAGACGATCTCAGTTGCTGTTTGCACAGCGTTGAGCACGGAACTTTTTAAGCATGCTAGTTGTACTTTATATTAATATTGCATTTAGTTCTTTACATAACATAGTAAACTTACTTTTAGTGTAGTGTTGGTGCAGTGTTGGTGTAGTGTTAGTGTAGTGTTAGTGCAGTGCCTTCTTCAAGACACCAGGATGTCCGGGGGACAGTACACCTTCGAGGAGTATGCCGATATGATGATGTGCTACGGGAAAGCCGACGGAAAAGCATCCGTAGCACGTCAGATTTATCAGGCAAGATACCCATCGAGAAATCTGCCAGATGGGAGGACCTTCACCGCTGCGTACCAGCGGTTACGGGATGGAGGAAGTTTCGCGGCGCCAAAAACTGGAGGTCATGATGAACGAGACCCGAACCTCGATGAGCGGATAGCTGTCCGAATTGAAGAAAACCCTTCAACGAGTACGCGAAATATTGCAGCCGAGGAAAGTGTCAGCCATCAAACCGTATGGAGAATATTGAAAGAAAGTAAATTTCACCCGTACCACTATCAGCGGGTGCACGTAATAGAAGAGGGTGACTTCGAAAGGCGCTTTAATTTCTGCACATGGATGGCGCAAAAGATCGCAGCCGATCGAAATTTCGTTTCGAAGATACTGTTCACCGACGAAGCAACCTTCAATAGACGTGGCGTGGTGAACTTCCACAACGCCCACGTCTGGGCAGAGGAAAATCCACATGCGCGGTGGGAGTCCAACTCGCAGCGACAATTTTCTATTAACACCTGGGTAGGAATCATCGGAAACAAGGTTATTGGTCCCGTTCGCTTGCCACCACGCTTAACGGGACAAGGATACCTTGAATTCCTACAGCTGCAGTTGCCACCGCTGTTAGAGGATATTGCACTGGATGTGCGAAGAAGCATGTGGTACATGCAAGATGGAGCACCACCACACTCCACCCTGTTAGTACGCGAACATTTAGACGCGTACTTTCGCCGAAAGTGGATCGGACGACCTTGGCCTGCCCGGTCCCCAGATTTAAATCCGCTTGATTTTTATTTCTGGGGACACTTGAAACAACTGGTGTATTCGACGCCGGTCAATACAGAAAGAAAATTATGGGACCGCATTGAATTTTCATGCGGCATAATTGAAAACACATTGGCAGATTTTCGGAAAGTACAAAAGAACTTTCACCGAAGAGTAAATCTGTGTATTCAGGAGCAGGGTGGGCATATTGAACACCTCCTGAAATAATGCATTCGCGGACGGGACAATCGCGTGTACACATAGACACTCGCGGACGGGACAATCGTGGTGCATGTGTATGTGATTGTGGTGAACGCAGTTGTGTATTGTTAGCTGCAGTGTGAGACTCGCGGACGGGACAATCGCGTGTACACATAGACACTCGCCGACGGGACAATCGTGGTGCATGTGTACGTGATTTTGGTGAACACAGTTGTTTCTTGAAGGTTGCATTATGAATATTCGCGGACGGGACAATCGCGTGTGCACATAGACACTCGCGGACGGGACAATCGTGGTGCATGTGTATGTGATTGTGGTGAACGCAGTTGTGTATTGTTAGCTGCAGTGTGAGACTCGCGGACGGGACAATCGCGTGTACACATAGACACTTGCGGACGGGACAATCGTAGTGCATGTGTATGTGATTGTGGTGAACGCAGTTGTGTATTGTTAGCTGCAGTGTGAGACTCGCGGACGGGACAATCGCGTGTACACATAGACACTCGCCGACGGGACAATCGTGGTGCATGTGTACGTGATTTTGGTGAACACAGTTGTTTCTTGAAGGTTGCATTATGAATATTCGCGGACGGGACAATCGCGTGTGCACATAGACACTCGCGGACGGGACAATCGTGGTGCATGTGTATGTGATTTTGGTGAACACAGTTGTGTATTTTCGGCTGCGGTGTGACACTCGCGAACGGGACAATCGCGTGTACGCATAGCCACTCGCGGACGGGACAATCGTGGTGCATGTGTACTTGATCCTCGTGTGCTGCAAATTTCTGTGTTGAAGGGTGTATTGTGAACAATCGCGGACGGGACAATCGCGTGTACACATAGACACTCGCGGACGGGACAATCGCAGTGCATGTGTATTTGGTTTTTCAGAATAAAATTGTGAATTGAAAGCTGCCGTCACCCTCTTTACTTGATAATCCCATTGGGCGGGTTTCGATATGCCCATGTGGATTTTTACAAGTAAGCAGGTTGAATGCTGTACAACGTGAGACGTGTGCCTTTCGAGTTTCATAATTTCACGGTACGGTAGGTCATGGTTCCTGCGGCGTCGTAGCGAATGACTACCACTGAACGCAGCTGTTCGCCTCGAGCCTCACGCGTCAGATTGCCTATCGACAGGCGTTTTCACCGCGTTTTTTTAAACATCGATATCTCGTTAACAAAGCCGCAAACGTAAAATTGCCACTCTTGATTTCCGTTTTATTTTGGCCTGTCCAGAATCACCCCTTAAAATAATTGCAGAGGGTTGTGTTACGCCCTGTATAAATCAGGGAAAATAAATTCTAACGCAGATGCATTGTCGCGAAATCCTTCAGATATTAAACAGAATTTGCTTTCACAGAATATTAATCATCCATTTCATAATACTGAGACTGAGTTGACAGGCGTCTCTCTTTTAAAGTGTTTGCAAGGGGTTGTTGTACCGAGCACCTGACCTAATTACTTCTAAGGAGGCCCCACTCTACGCTAATATTGTCACGTACACGCACGATGTAAATACGGGTCGCCATTCCGGAGAGCCCCAGTATATTTTCGATGTTTCACGATTGTAACGAAAGTTTGGTTTTACGTGACATTGCCGTAGGCGCCAACGATTTGCCACTTGTAGATCCTGAGAAAGTAGAGAATTTGGACTTGGACAGAATATTTGAAAGCAATGAAAAATTTGTTGCTACTGTTTTCCTTGCTCATGAAAAAGAAAATGAATGTCAACCTGAGATCTTTACTGATATCATTAATTCTGATAATGACGCTACTGACAGTGATGCTTACTTAACTGCAGCCGAGGAAATTTCATCTTTCCTTACAAAAGAAATATCTGACAAAAATAAATTTTTAATGAAAAATATAGAAATCGGAGAATCGCTCTTGGAAGGTCGCGTGGATGAGTTTCGATTCGGTAGTATGGTGGATATCGGCAAGGCTGATAAAAAGCACCCCGCCTCAGAACCTGTTGAGAGCCTCCCACGTCCCATGGTTAGCTCAGGCTCTGTCCGACCTGAGATATCGGCAAGACAGGAAAAGCACCCCGTCCAAGTATTACATCCTGAGACCTATGGCTTGTGTCTTGATAAGGAGGGCCTGTGATGCTCGGATGTTTGGGTTCGGTGTGAATAAGGGTAGAGAACCCTGGAATTTTGGGACACGAATGAGTAGGGCGGTCAACCCTGGTATGCAGACAGATTTGAGTGGGACAATGCACCCTAGGAGTTTGATAATGAATGAGCAATTGACAAAGTCCATGGATGATAAGACACGATTCTCCATAAATGAGATCTCACATAATGAGTGTTTAAATGAACAAAATAAAAGGGTTTTAATGACTAAGACTTCATCATGAATCATTCCTCATTCTTTTCCGCCTAATATTTCATACAGTAAAGATTTGCTGTATATGCGTAAGGATAATCTTATTCATTTTTTCTCACTTGATCATGAAGTTACAACAAAAACAACTAAGAATCTATTAACTTTTGGTAGGTTTTCTTTAGAGCAGGTTACACGGTATAATTTAAATATTGGATAAACTATGGTTTTTCCCATGTCAAAATTTCTTGTTTTCCATCTTTTTGTTAAAACACATTCGACAGAACCTGTTAGTTTAATTCATCTTGAAAATGCAATACCTTCTCTGAAATATATTATAGATTCTTTAAAAATAAAAACTTTTAGTATTTCCAAGAATGATAATAATATTGAACCAATTGAGTGGGATTTGGTTGAAAATCTTTTTAAGCAGAAATTTAATACTACAAAATATGCAATTACCGTTTGACTGGTAAGATTGAAATATCACATCCATATAACAGATCGCTTATTGTAAAAGAATTTCAAGAGTCTGTAGTAGGTGGTCATCATGGTATCCGAAAACTTTTTGATAAAACCCGAGAGAATTTCTATTGGCCACATATGAAGAAGGATATAGAAAATTTTGTTCGTTTTTGTCCAAGTTGTCAAAGGAATAAAATTGTTGCAGCTAAGACCAAACAGCCGATGCGTATAACTGATACTCTTCAAAAAGCTTTTAAAAAAGTACAAATGGATATTGTAGAGCCATTACCTATAACGAAAAAGGGGAATCGATATTTGTTAACTCTTCAAGATAATCATACTAAATATTCTGATGCTATTCTACTCACTAATATAGATTCTGTATCTGTAGCTATAGCTCTAGCAGAACAATTTATTAGTAGATTTGGATGTCCTAGAGCAATCCAGACTGATCAAGGGAATAAATTTATCAGTAATATAATGAGAAATTTTTGTAGAATATTTAAAATTCAAAAAATTACTTCTACTGCATTTCATCCACGATCATTGGGATCTCTCGAGAGAACTCACCGTGTTTTTATAGATTATTTAAAACATTATTGTACCAAAGTTGATTGGAATGATCGGATTCGTTTTGGAATTTTCTCTTATAATACGTCTGTACATGAAGCCACAGGATTCACACCGCATGAATTAGTTTTCGGAGTAAAAACTGTCATTCCTTCACAGTTTATTCATCAAAAAGTTCCAAAAACCTTTGTTGATTATCTATATGATTTATTCACAAAAATAACAAATACCCAAATTAAAGCAGCTATAAACTTGGACAGGGCAAAACAGAAGAGTAAATGTAATTATGATAAAAATGTAAATCCACGGAAATTTTCTCTGGGGGATCATGTTTATTTATTTAGAGAACCTAAAACATCTAAATTTGATTCAAGTTGGTTAGGCCCATATCAAATAATTAAGATTTTAAATGATTTAACAGCAGAAACAATTATTGGAAATAATAAAACGAAATTAGTTCATGTAAGTAAATTAAAACCAGCAATGTATAAGAATTGATACGGATTAGAATGTCTGTTTTTTATTTTCTGATTTGTTATTTTCATTGTTTAAACACATTGTATTGTTTCGATATATTAATGTTTAAGTTATGATGGAATATATGGAATATTGTTTGTTTTATAAAAGCGATTAGATAATTTGTTGTGTGATCTTTTATGCGCCGAAAGTTAAAATTCTTTAACGAAAAGTTATAAACAAATTGATGTTAAGCAATTTTGTTTTTCATAATTATGATTGTAATTGATTGTAAATAACAATGTAAAACAATAGTTTTTCGTGTCATTTTCCGACTTGTATTTCTCTGTGGAATCCGGGTGGATCGAGTAGCTTGGTTTCTGCAAGACGCAAGGAGGGAGAGTCCGAAAGCTATTTGAAATTATGAAATAATGTAATTTATCTAAATTTATGTAATTTAAATTTAACATAGGATAATTAAATAAGTAACGCGTCTTCGACATAGCGAGTGGAAACTTCCAACACCGGAAGGCTGCTCGGTACGGAGCGTCCGGTCAGGTAGAATAAGCCATAATACCCGGGGTTTCCCCATGGTCCGCGGTTTTCCATAAAGTGACCCGAAATTCTACGAAAAGGCAGAGTTTTACTCATCTACAATTTTCAATTTTGTTACATCACTTGGACTGAAGTCACCGTACTGGACGGACGTGTTTCGACTGTGCTGCAGCTCTCGTTGTTCGTGCCTGCCCTCACGCACGTGAGAGGCTACCTTTGCTATTGTGTCTCAAAGCTATAGTATTATTGCTATCGGGACTGTTCTAATAAACTACAGTGCTGGTTGGTGAGGAGGACAAAGTGGCTGGCGCCATGGCACCAGCAAATAATAAGACTAGTAGTGGACCCGTTCGCGCGAAGCTGCTGTATCCGGGTACCAGTCTAACAAAGGAAAACCTGAAGCGCCTGGCCTCGCAACCGATGTCTGCTCCTAAGAGCAAAAAAACCTATTTTGGGAAGGACGATTCCGTCCCCATCTGCGTTTCACCGATCTCTGATACGGTAAGTGAAAAAGAAATCTCTATCCACCACGTGGCGTACGAAAAGATGGCGGCTTCTACATCGCATCGGAAAAATGCTTTTCCGCGGCTTCCCCCCTCCCGCGGTTCTCCAGCTTTCCACACAAGTCTCCCCGACATGCTTAACGACCCCGAGGTCATCGTAAATCTAAATCTTATTATCGAGGCCTTACTTCATCGAGGTCATCTAAAATCGCGACCTCCAACAAATTCTCGATTCTGTCCTATTTTTGCGACGCATTACCAGCAATGGCCGTTCGAGCCGAGAAGAAGCCCACCGCGCAGCCGCGTCGTGACGACACGACCCCCACCGCTACCCACAGTACGCAAGCACCCCTGCGCTCTGAGCAGCAGCACGGAGCTGCCAAGCCCCCCTCCCCCAATCTATGTGGCGAATTTTGCATCTAATCGAGCGAACGGGAAAAATTTCAATCCCACCAATCACCCCCGTGGTGATTCGTATATCAAACCCCGAATAATAGGGGATATTATTCTAAACGAGAACCTCTCTCCCCCCCCCCCCCCCCAAACCCTTCGGCGTATAGTCTCCTATAGAGATGCCCTGGTTAATCAACCCGAACCGTTATTGGGTAATGGAAAATCTGCTGTAAAGGAAGACCCATTTGCGATCTTTGATATCCTCAAGCAGATTCACGAGATCTGCGATATCGATCTTATGTACAAAACGTTATTCGAGCTCCTTGAGAAGCTAAAAAAATGTAATTCCCCCGCCCAACAATTCCAAGTTTTCTTGGAAGTTACTCGAAGTTTATGTCCGTAAATCTTCACCCCGAAATTTTTCCTGTGGAACGCTCAGTCGGTTCGTTTTAAGCGAGCTGAACTGATTTCTGTACTCGACACACTGATGGCATGGCATTCATGTAGCAATTATTCTCTATCCCTGGGTTCAAAACGGTGCGACAGGATAGGGATGGTCTTGGAGGGGGAGTTGCAGTCCTCATCCATAATTCTATTGACTTTGAACAACTGTCACCTGTGTCTACAAGGTTAGGCGATTGACGTGTTACAAACTTCACACCGGTATATCTGGCAACGCTATATTGCCAACTATGTCAAATTCATACCAATGACAGCTGTTTATATCGTTTCCAAGCAACCACAAGCATTTGCGTCTAAGTTTTATAGAACAAAAGTTATTCGAAATGGAATTCAAACGTAATAGTGTGATTGCGTTATATTTGAGTGGAAAATCACAACCAGCTATTGTTCGTGAGCTCAGGCATCTCAAAGTGAATAAAATGTTTGTGCGTCGCACTATAAATCGATATAATGATACAGGCAGCATTGCCAAACGCTATGGTAGTGGACGAAAAAAAACAGCAACATCACCTGAAATGGTTCGGAAAGTGAAGGCTCGACTTGAACGAAATCCACGCCGTAGTGGTAATCAAATGGCCAAAGAACTGAAAATATCCCAGCGAAGCATCCGACGCATATTCCAAAATGAGCTCAAGGTAAAGCCTTACAAGTTCCAAAAGACACATGATCTTATACCAAATAAAAAAAAAGTTAGACTCGAAAGAGCGAAGGAGTTGTTACGCTTGCACGAACGTGGCGAATTTCCAAAGACTATTTTCTCTGATGAGAAAAATTTCCCTATTCAGCAGTTCATAAACTCTCAACGGAAGTGTTGGCGTTGGACGAAGCACGGCTGACAAAGCTGACTTCTCCAGCCAGTTACGCTCTTCGAATAGTCTGCAGTCCCGTTTTAAAATTCGACCACCGGCTTTCGTGCTATTCCACGACCCGACGCTCCGGACCTCTACCCTAAAGAACTTTTCGCTGTTCACCGCCAAGTGACGAGAACGTTCTTTACAAATATTAACACTGTCAAAAATTTTAAAAACTGTTTCCAATGGGAAACATTTTTTTTCAATAAGGGGAGAAATGTTACGTTATCACATGAACTTGGTTTTATATTTTGTAAATGCGAGTATGATTTGAATATGGTTCTTTGTAGCGGAGGCACCAAATACATCGAATTTGAATTTATAAATTTGTTCAGCGAATAGAAACAAATGATTTGATTGTAAATGGTCAAGGATTGTCGATTGCAAAGCTTGATATATTGCATTGCGGGGGTATGAAGCGCTCATTTATAATAAGTTGGATGCATTGGGGGGCCGAATTAAGAGGCTTTTCCGTTGTATACATTACTTGGATTGGGGTTGCTATTAGTTGTTAAACAAAATAAGTTTTGTTATACTGATGTTCTTTGTACAAGCTTTTAAAAATTGTAATTATTAATCTGGAAGCATTCAAAGAGTATACTTGTATTATCGAATCAGTAATTAAAGTTTGTTTGATTTCTCGTTCTCCAATTACGTTGTTTCAATATTGATAATAACTTTAGTAATTTATTAATTTCAATAATTGTTTTAAAAGAAGACTTAATTATTTAAAACGTGAATCAACGAGCAGAGCGGTTCAGTGCTTCACGGGCTCGAACTCACATTTTTGGAAGGCCCTGTTTGAAACTAAGGAAAGACGCAACAGTTTAACACGTTCGTCGCCCAGCGCGATTCGGCTGAGTTTCTCCCGGGGCCCAAATCAGACTGCCGGAGCGTCGAAACAAACAGAACGATAAGCGGGAAATAGCAGAAATGTAACTCGAGTAGGCACTCGAGTAACGTTTTCGAACCTTCAGTTCATAACAAAGTATTTAGTCTTACAATGGGGAGAGCGATAATGTTTTTGACTAGAGGACTGTCTGGGATCTCACTGCAGTTATCCCAGATTTTTCATTTAGTCGAGAAGCATACTTTCTTAGAGACGCACCTCGGTATTTTTTTATCCTCAAAATGTTCATTGGACGGCGTAAAAATATAATTGAAAGTGAGGAGAGTAGTGATGACGACGTAGTGAGTTTTAGAAGGAAGGTGCTAAATAGAATTTCATCGAGTTCAAACTCCGATACTGAAGAATCATATGCAAGTGAAAATCTTGACGACATGCTACAAGAACTTGCTGTGGACGAAGAAGAGGAGCTGAACTCTGTTGCTGATTCATTGGACGATATCCAGTGGAAGGAATTTGCTAACAGGCAACAATCATTTACGTTCACCGGAAAAAGCGGCCTTCTCATGGATTTGCCGTCGGACATTAGGGCAAGTGAAGTATTTTCGCTCTTCTTGGATGAAAACCTTATAAGCCTTATGGTCACAGAGACCAACAGATATGCAGAGCAAAAATTGCAACAAGAAACGACTGACTATGCTCAATTGAACAGGTGGAAACCCACCACTTCTGCAGAAATTAAAAAATTTATAGGACTGATGATTTGGATGGGTCTGGTACAGACACCGCTCGTTACATGTTGGTCAACGAAACCAATGTACAACTTCCCATTTCCGCGCAGCAAGATGTCCCGTAATCGGTTTGAATTACTATTAGCAAACTTCAATTTTGCAAATAACCAAACGATAGAAGAGGGTAGCAGAGTCGGAAAAATTTTGCCACTTCTAAACTTATTGATAAATAATTACCAAAAAGTCTTTTCACCGGGTGAAGATATTGTAATAGACGAAACAATGGTTCCTTGGAGGGGACGACTCATATTCAGGCAGTATATTCCAACGAAATCCCATAAATACGAGGTGCGATCAGTAAGTTCCGGGACTGTGTCTGTTGTGACCGAATGGATCACATGATTGACATGCGCGCGCAGCACACGCCAATAACAACGTTTGAGACAAGCGACACAAAGTTTCAAAGCGATATCTTCATTGAAACCTGTGTTACACAAGATTATACTAGTACGTACGCGCTCACCTTTGCGAAATCACGATGGACTCGAAATTGGAACAGAGAGCAAACATCAAATTCTGCGTGAAACTCGGGAAATCGGCAACCGAAACCCATGGAATGCTGAAACAAGCTTACGGGAATGAAGCAATGAGTCGGACGAGATGTTTTGAGTGGCATTCGCGTTTCAGAAATGGCAGAACATCGCTAGAGGACGACGAGAGGCCTGGGCGGCCACACACGTGCAACACTCCCGAAAACATCGAACGAATTCGAACACTTGTGCATGAAAATCGACGCATCACCATTAAACAAATTGCTGACATCGTCATGATGTCATTTGGGGAGGTTCAAATGATCCTCACGTCAATTTTGAACATGCGCCGTATTGCTGCCAAATTCGTTCCCAGGCTTCTGTCACAAGAACAAAAGGACCACCGTCTCCAAATCTGTCAAGATCTCCGTCAGCGGTCCTTGGATGACCCAGAACTCTTGTCAAGAATCATTGCCGGTGACGAGAGTTGGATGTACGGGTACGATCCTGAGACCAAGCAGCAGTCATCGCAGTGGAAGAGCCCCGAATCTCCAAGACCGAAGAAGGCGAGGCAGGTCAAGAGTGCAACCAAGAGCATGATCATTGTTTTTTTCGACATTCACGGGGTTGTGCACCGTGAATTTGTTCCTGCTGGCCAAACAGTGACTGCTGCTTTTTACTGTGACGTTTTGAGACGTCTTAGGGAGGACATTCGTCGGAAACGACCACAACTGTGGGCAGAGAAAAATTGGATGCTCCAAGACGACAACGCACCAGCTCACAGAGCTCTTGCAACACACCAGTTTTGTGCTTCTAACAACATTGTCGTCCTTCCTCACCCCCCGTATTCACCAGATTTGGCCCCCTGCGACTTCTTTCTGTTTCCCAAGATAAAATTGAAGCTCAAGGGCCGCCGCTTTTGCACGGTGGAGGAGATCCAACGCGAATCGCAGCAGGTGCTTGACACGCTTCAAGAACAAGACTTCCAGGAGGCATTCCAAAAATGGCAAAGGCGCTGGGATCGGTGCATAGCTGCCCAGGGGGACTACTTTGAAGGGGATGGCAGCCGAATTTAAATCTGGTAACTTTATTTCCATTTACGGGACCAGTCCCGGAATTTAATGATCGCACCTCGTATTGAGTCGAGAGGATCGACAACAATGACTAGATGCGATGGAAAGCGAATATGAAACACTTATGGAAAATCAAACGTGGAAATTAGTACCACGACCGAAGGGCAAGAAAATCCTTTCAAATAAATGGATTTTCAAAATTAAAAGAAACCAAGACGGATCAGTGGATCGTTATAAAGCGAGACTCGTCGTACGAGGACACACACAAGTAAAAGGCATTGATTATGAAGAAGTATTTGCGCCCGTAGCGCGATATGAAACTATCAGAACATTTCTAGCAGTAGTTGTACAAGAAGAAATGCATGTTCATCAAGCTGACGTAATTTCGGCATACGTTCAAGAAAACTTACATGATGAATTGTATATGAGTCAGCCAAAAAATTTTGTGGTAACTGGACATGAAGATATGGTTTGTAAATTAAATAAACCCTTATATGGCTTAAAGCAAGCTGGTCGAGAATGGTATTGCAAGCTGGTCGAGAATGGTATTGCAAGCTGGTCGAGAATGGTATTGCAAGCTGGTCGAGAATGGTATTGCAAGCTGGTCGAGAATGGTATTGCAAGCTGGTCGAGAATGGTATTGCAAACTAAACCAATTCTTATTATCTGAGGGATTCGAGAAAAGCGAATCAGATCCGTGTGTATACGTCTGTCAAAAAGAAGGTAACAAAATTGTTATAATAATTTACGTAGACGATATAATGATAGGATCAAAGAATTATGAAGAATTGATAAAAATAAAGAAGGTATTAAAGAATAAGTTTAAAATAAAAAATTTAGGTCCAATAAGTAATATATTAGGTATAAATATTGAAAGAAACGGAAGCACAGGTAGTATAAGAATCTCCCAATAAAGATACGTAGATGGGTTGATAAATAAGTTTAACATGAAAGATGCCAAACCAATAACTACGCCAATGGAACACAATCAAAAACTATCAAGAGATACAAAGCATATAACTGAAGATGAACGAAAGGAGATGGAAATGAAGCCTTATAGGGAGTTGATTGGTGGAATTATATATTTGGCAAATACAACTAGACCAGATTTGGCATACGCAAGCAGCGTTTTGAGCCGTTTCTGTTCAGATCCAGGTAAAGTGCACTGGTTAGCAGCAAAACGTGTATTACGATATTTGCAGGGCACTAGAAATTACGGAATTACATATACAAAGGACGCAGGCGAATTAACTGCTTATGTTGATTCCGATTGGGCTGGAGATATAGATGACCGAAAGTCATGTTCCGGAAACATAATTATGCTAGCAGGTGGACCTGTAAGTTGGAGTTCAAGAAAACAAAAATCAGTAGCTTTATCTACCATGGAAGCAGAATATATGGCGCTTTCGGAAACCACAAAGGATGTAACGTACATTAAGAGACTGTTAAAGCACATAATGACTGAAAATTACGCATCAGACCCAATCGTAATATACTACGACAACCAGAGTGTTATACATTTAAGTAAAAACGCGACATACCAAAATAGAAGTAAACATATTGATATAAGATACCATTATGTACGACAAAAAGTAGAATTAGGTGAAGTAAACGTTAAATACTTAAGGTCGGAGCAAATAATTGCTGACATCTTTACAAAGGCGTTGCCAAGAGTAAAACATGAGCATTGTATCGAGTTAATGGATTTAAAGTAATGTAAAAGAAATTATTTTTTTTGTTCGGAGTGCAATGATAGAGGGGATGTTAGATGGATCATTGCATCCGGAGTTGTATTTAGGCGCGCTATGTTCAGATACTGTTTTGTCTTATGCGTGCGCATAACGCGCAAAAGGAGAATACGTTAGTTTAGTTGAGTTACGCGCAGTATGTCGGCACGACCTACTGAAATGTATCATTCTTTATATAACTTTATAATAGTTTATACATTTATTGAATAAAAATCTATCAGGTGACTATCTATTTTTACATGAAAAAATATGTAAAGAAATTAATATGTCACCAGAAACATCAAATTTGTTAAAAACAAGTTTAAAAAAGTTTGTTTCTAATTTGAAACGGAAACGGTTACAGTCTCGTTATACAGAGGAAAAATTTTTAAAACGTAACGAAAGATGGTTACGACTAGACTTCATAGATCCATCTGCAATAAACATTTCCATCAACATCAACGAACCCTCCTAGAATAAAATCAACCACTGTAGAAATCTACAAAGGAAGGAAGGCATTATCTGATTGCAGTAATAGACAGAAGGTGAGAAGGGCCAAATCTATCGTAAATAATTTTACATTACAAGAATTGCTAAATTCCACAAAAATGAGCTTTCGAAAGAACATAATGCATCACAAATCTCGGTTGCTTAGATATATAGAAAATACTGATTGCGATTATAATAAAATAAAGGATATCTTAAGTGGTTGCAAATTAAAAAAAAGAACGTTTTCGGTAGAAAGAGCATTATGTATGCTTATCACAGCAGATCTATCCAAATTTCAGTATATTACACTTAGAAATGAAGCTATACAATATAATAATAATCCTTTTCCATCGTATTATACATTATTGCAAGAAAAAAATGTTATCCACCTAAAGAATTCATAGTTGTCACAGAAAAGTATGCAAAAGTTGAGCTGCAAGCTTTGTTAAATCATACGGCTGAACGAATATTAAAAAGCGTAAGTGATTTAGAAGATAATGTTCAATTGGTATTAACGTGTAAGTGAGGATGTGACGGTTTCTCAGGACAAGTGAAGTACAAACAAATTCCAGTAGATTTTGATATGAATGAGGATAGCATTTTTTCATGCAGTCTAGTACCACTAGAAATGCAAAATAAAATAACTCAACAAGTCCTATGGAAAAATCCGCAACCATCTGCAACCATCCTCTACGTGGTTTTGTCGCCCGATTAAATTCGAATTTGTTAAAGAAACGCAGCAAATTATAGATGAAGCAACAAACACGATTAATAATGAAATGGTAAATCTAAAGCCGGTTAAAATAAATAATGTACAAGTAGAATATGTAATGCTCCTTACAATGGTGGATAATAAGATCTGCAATGCCCTTACGAATACAAAATCTGCAATGCGTTGTTATGTTTGTAACGCTAAGCCAATCGAGATGAATGATTTAAATCTGATAAATTCGAAAGTGTGCAATGTTACCAATTATTCATTTGGCCTTTCTACTCTGCATGCATGGATCCGCTGTTTTGAATGCCTACTACATATTTCCTACAACATACCATTCCAACAATGGAGAGCAAATACACCCGACTTAAAAAAAATTCGAGAAGACAGAAAAAAACAAATTCAACGGGAACTTCGAGAAAAAACAGGATTATTGGTCGACGTAGTAAAACAAGGATGGGGTTCATCAAACGATGGAAACACAGCAAGAGCATTTTTTGCAAATCCAGAACTTTCAGCCAACATTACAGGATTAGATACAACATTAATAAGGAAATTTCATGTGATATTACAAGTGATTTCATCATCTTACGAAATAGATCTTCAGAAGTTTGAAGAATATGCTTCCAACACAGCGAAATATTTTATAAACCTTTATGGCTGGTATTACATGCCGGCCTCTGTACATAAAATATTAATTCACGGGAAAGAAATTATAAAACACGCATTACTGCCGATTGGTCAATTGTCTGAGGAGGCTCTAGAGAGTAGACATAAAGATTTTAAAAACTATAGAAGCAGAAATAGTCGAAAAATTTCACGGATTGCTACCAACGAAGATATATTTCATAAATTACTATTAACTTCGGATCCATACATATCATCTTTGCGTATAAAGTCTCACAATAAAAAACCTAAAACTCTGGACCCAGAAGCTGAAGAACTAATAATTAAGTAAAAACTGCCCCTAGTAGCACAAAATATTGTATAGACATTCATATAATATTAAAAAGAGATTCAATCTTTTTTTAATATTCAAATATACATGCAATATTTATTTTATATTAAGTAACAAATATTTCTTTTTTAATATACAGGAAATATCTATTTCATGTTACGTGAAAAATATGTTTTTCTGAATATTAAATGAATCTATATTTGATATTAGAAATAGAATATTTCTTCCTAATATACAGATAATATTTATTTCATATCATGACAAGTATATTTTTTCTCATTATAAAGTGAATCTTTATGTAATGTTAGAAGTAGAGTATTTTTGTTTAAATATGCATCTCAATATTTTATGTTTGTCATGGATGAGTATTGTTCCAGAATTTGTTCCAGAATATGATGCGAAGTAAATTGTTTACTTTTCATTTACTTTGAATTCGTATTTATCGCTTAATCGACATGCGTTTGCATGAAAAATAATCGTGTAGCTCTTACGTCTTACGCAATGTGATTGAACTGCATAAGATTTAAAAAGTTCGTAGAAACAGACTCCCTATAGCATTTCTGGAACCTATTCAGGCTCTTTCTCGGCTTTGTCTAAACACAGTCTAAAGATTAGACTCGCGACGCCAGAAAATATAAACATTTTACTTCGGACAAAGTATTTGGGAGACGCCCTGGCCCTGTTGCACCGAAAAACGCATATTCATTCGTTAGCAAGCTAGCATTCTGGTTGAACGGTTGACTGCGGAGCGCGCGAGTTATAAAAATAATAGTATATAGTGTTTAACAGAAAAACGTAAAGACCTCGAATATAAATTTTAATAAAGTTCGTTAAAATTGTGTGCTATTGAAGATTTGACAATTGTCTGTGTGTATAGTTTGCACAAACTAATATTACTTCGAAGAAAAGGTAAGTACATTTATGTTTTATGTAATAAATATATACATATATATTTTGTATATATTCATATTTTTTTATATTTTCAAATATACATATATATAATATATAATTTTTTTCATTTTCTGAAGATTTGCAATTAAAGTTTCTAAGGATAGTTTCTCATACAAGATATTTAGTTTGCAGTCACACAAATTTCATAATGGCCGAAAAACGACGTTACAGAAAATATAAATTTATAAAGAAACAACAGATACCTTTCAATCAGAATCGGAGTTTCGATACAGTAGATGAAGAATCAAATAGAATTATCATGCCAAGTAATAGTTCACAGTCAACTAATGATCTCGCTGTATCCAATCTGGATCAACAGTTTGATCTTCAAATGACAAATAACAGGAATCACATAAATTACAGTACAGATGATAAATGCAGTGCTATTAGAAATTTAAAATTAATTACTTTTTTAAAGAAATGGTCTCTAGGAAATAAAATTAATCATACTCAACTAAGTAATTTATTAAAGGGTTTGAAGGACATTTTTCCAGAATTCAAAATTCCATGCGATTCCCGCACTCTGTTGAAAACTAAACGATCATCAAATATTGTGTCCGTTTTAAGCAAAAAGGAGAATTTAGCGCAATATACATATTTTGGTATAAAAGCACATCTATTAAACTTGTTGCAATCTGAAATAGGTATATTTCTTGAAATCAAAGAAACTTTAACAATTCGTTTAATTTTTAATATCGATGGTGTTCCAGTTTTAAAAAATTCGAACAAACAGTTTTGGCCCATTTTATGCAAACTGGTATTAAAGAATTATATCGTGTCTCCTTTTCCGATAGCCTTATATTATGGTGATGCAAAACCAAATTCCTTAGCTGAATATTTAAATGATTTCACGAATGAATTAAATGATACTTTAAAACATGGATTAATTTATAATAATATTAATTTTAAAGTATCTGTTATATGCTTTACATGTGATGCACCTGCGAGAGCACTTTTAAAAAATATGAAAGGGCATACAGGTCGCAATAGTTGCGAAAGATGCACAGAAGAAAGTGCATACTATAAAAATCGCATTATTTACGAAAACCATAATGCCAGTGCTCGGACACATGAAGATTTTAATAATTTTCGCGACATCTGTCACCATAAAAACAATGAAAAGACACCCTTATTAAACATAAGCACATTAAATATAATAGAACATTTTGCTTTAGATTATATGCATTTATGCTGTTTAGGAGTAATGAAAAAATTACTTCATCGTTGGTGTAAAGTAGAGTTTAGATTACAGCAACGGAATAAATTATCAAAAAGAATGATTTTTGCAGCAAAATATTTACCTAGTGAATTTAACCGTAAATCACGACCCATATCGGAATTACCAAGATACAAAGCTACGGAGTTTCGTTTATTTCTCTTATATCTAGGACCCATTCTTTTAAAGAAAATCCTGCCAAATACCTTCTATAACCACTTTTTATTACTACATGCAGCTATGAGAATTCTGGTACACAATAAATTACGTTTAGATGTAGAGTGGCTAAACAAAGCTCGAGAAATGCTAATTCAATTTGTTAATGATTCTTCTATTTTGTATGGCAGAGAATTTAGTGTATATAATGTTCACAATTTAGTGCATATTACAGACGATGTCCAAAATTTAAAATATTCTTTAAAGGAACTAAGTTGTTTTCCTTTTGAAAATTACTTAGGGAAGTTAATAAGTATGTTACGCAGGTGGAATAAACCACTAGCACAGATAATAAAAAGGTTATCGGAAAATGGAGCGCCTACAATTAAAGAAACTAATAAAAAAATATGTGTAGAAATAGATAAAAAGAAAATACAACTCCCTTATTTTAATATAAAAGCTTACGGACTTCGAGACTGTTACGTTTTTGTAACGAATGATTATGTCCTACAGATCCTAGACATATCAACAAATAAAATAGTTGGTAGATTATCCACAAAATTGAAACCTTTTTACAAACACCCTATTAAATCGAAATTAATAGCAATATTTAAATTTGATAATTTCACAGACGAAATGTTTTCATGTGCTCTGAATGAAATTGTGCATAAAGCAATTATATATAAATGCCGCTCATACTTTGTAGCATGTGAATTCCTTCATTTATCTTATTAATTATTCATTATAGCATTAATTATTATTAGTATTGGTTAATTCTTACTGTTATGTCTAAAGCTTTTACTACAATATGTCTTCAAAAAGAAGAGTAATGAAAAAGCGAAATGTGATTCTGCATGATTCTGATTCTGATTCTGACTCTGAAAGCGATAATGATATTCAGCAACCGCAGACTGTAGCACCAAGTAAGTAGAAAAAATGATGCTTATGTTAAATCTTATTGTAAACATGAAAGTATCATAATCAATGAAGTATACAGCCCCTTGTACACCGTTGCAAAGCGCGTCTCAATTTCTCAAGACAGAATTAGTCAGAACGCCCAGCAGTAAAGATCTCTCCGAAACTGTAATTACTGTTTTTACTTTGAATAAAATAGGAGTTAACTTCTAAGACGCAAAGCTCGTGAGTTACTAACCCGCCCGGGAACAAGACAACAAAATTTCCGAACATGGAAAAGTGTATTTAGCAGTAGCATCGGTCATATCGAGCCCTTTCAAAGTTATAAACAATCGGCCCCTTTCGGGGCAACCAATTATTCATACGTGGGAACAACTTATTTCGTAAATTCAAATCTTGAAGAGCAAAGTGACAGTGATCGTGCAATGATGGAGATTTTGTGTAACGAAGTTCTTTCACTGTTCCAACCGAGACATCGGCTCTTGTGCACCATGTGTTTGTTCTTCGAGTGGCCAGGATCGGTAGAATAACCCAGTGATAGTTGCCGTGCAGGTAGTAGGTTTTGTCAAATAAAGTGAGTTCGCTGACCTGGCCGTAACATCAGCTGTCTTGCACTACGGGATACCTACTTGCAATGGTCAGGATCGGTAGGATGACACAGTGACCTATTTTCGTCGAAGCAGGTTCATTTTTGGAGAAACGGGTAAGTCTAATTTTAGTTGTTGGCGAATTGTTTAAAATTTAACGTACGTTGTACTGGATAGACACGTTAGTTAGTCCGTTCTAATACTTTTTTCTTCAATTGATAACGGAAAATTAATTTCATTTATATTTTAATTAATAATGAATAATTCGATGTTAACTTTTGCCTCGTGCTATACCGGCGCGTACTATTCGGGGCGCCGGTCGAACGTCGCTACCTAGCACGATGCGCCGTGGACCGTCCCTGAGCGCGGGCTCTACGCGCGTTCTGAATGGCCAGTGTTTTTCGTTAACAATTCAAAAACAAAGCCTCAGCCGACATTTTGGCAAAGGAAAATGTTGTTCAGTTTCGCCTCAGGAATCCCCCATTTCCGGCTCCTACACCTTTTACGTTACACCCTGTATATTCTTTTATATATGTGAGCCTCCATAAGTGTAAAAAGTAATTAACCTAACAATGTAGGTACGCATGGCTCAGCGAGGAAGCACATCACGCAGTAAACGGTTGGTTCTGAGTTCGAATCCCGCCACAGCAGCATACAAATTTCTGAATTGTAACAAGGTCTTTTTCTAAAAGACAAAGTGGAATATTTCCCTCAAGCAGTGCATAGAAAGTAGTTGATATAATATACATAGATTAATTTTTTTTATAAGTTTTCTTAAATTGGCAGATTTTATTGAATGTTACTTAAATATTGAATTTATATTTTTCAAATATTGGATTCACATTTGTTAAATATTTACTTTACATTTTTCAAATATCTCGTTTATATTCTGTGAAAATTTAGCTTATATTTTCTAAACATTCCATTTATGTTTCTTGTACATGCATACAATATTCAGATCCAATATTTTTAATTAAGCTATACCAATAGAAAACCAAGAAGCAGATACAGTGGCTAAAGAATTCGTTACGAAGGTTATATGCGAGCATGGAATTCCTGATAAAATACTAACAGATCAAGGAACGAACTTTCCGAGCCAAGTCTTTAAAAATGTGTGTAAATTATTAAAAATTAACAAAATACAAACAACCTCATATCACCCGCAATCAAATGGAGCTTTAGAACGTAGTCATCGAACGCTAGCCGAATATTTAAAAAATTTTATAATAGAAGATCACACGGATTGGGACGAATGGTTACCATACGCGATGTTTACTTATAACACGACTCCGCATACAACTACCGGATATACACCTTACGAATTAGTTTACGGACGACGAGCTATGTTGCCCAGCTCCCTACGACAGACACCTCGACCTTCGTACACATACGACAAATTCGCAGAAGAATTACACGAAAGAATTAGATCAGCTAATAGCATTGCACGTGAGACGTTACAAAAAAGCAAGGAAACTGCAAAAAACTATTATGATAGAAAAACCGCTGATAAATCCTTTAAAGTAGGTGACCTAGTACTACTCCACGACGCGACACTCAGACGAGGTAGATCAAAAAAGTTAACACCCGCGTGGATAGGCCCGTATAAAATTCAGAACACTCACAACAATCATGACTACACTATCTCCAAAGGCAAGCGATTAAAAAGGGTTCATGCCAACCGTCTTAAACATTATGTGGAATAAGGGAAAACATACAACTAACTCAGGATATAGAAAGGCGAACATTTCATTTATTCAAAAACACGATAGAAACAAAACACGATAGAAACAAAACAAGACAATGGTAACAAACTATTCGAGACTATTATTCCCAGTTAGAATAACACGGGAACACGTCCAGGTCGAACAGCCGCCGCAACCCATAGCAATCCGGCACCTCCACATTCCAGTCCTCAAAGTCCTCCACCCATCGCCGATATCCAGTACGGTAGCGTTGTACTTGTATCCGATAATGAAAGTTCATACACCCCGGAACCGTGGGATACAATTTTCGCTATGCAAACAAAAGGAAAAAGGATATATATACCACCAATAAATAACCACAATTTAGACGTGTCATTAACGAAAACAGTCCTCAGACCACATACCCAATGGGCGAAAACCGCCCGGCGTGAAGCACTCCACAAATCCTGGTTCATGATTATACAGAATAAAATAACGAAGAATACAAGAGGAGTGTCAAAAGGCACCTTATCAGTTACTAAACGCCTTACCAAGAATCAGATAGTATTTATGTTCAAAACCCCCACCGCGAGACAAAATAAAATATAGGATAAAGTAGCAGAAGTAGGGAAATACAGAACTAGCATCCCCGGAAAGCATACTACGACGCTACACATGGCTCATATTTTTGCAGGATCATTATGTGCTATACGGGCCTGACTTTCAGTCAACACTCCGCAGCAGAATCGGACTATGAAATTCGAAACTTTGTGCACACCCCAGGTATATACTTCGAACAAATTGGAGACCTACAATTGTATGAAGACACATGGAAACTAGTAATACACCTAAATATATCTCACCTAATTCAACGCGAAACGATGGTTCAAAAAGCTCTGCAGGAAATAATAGCCTTTTGCAAAACACCGCCTACCCCACTCCGGCAAAAGTTCTGTAAAACGTTCACTACTGAAATACAGAGAAAATTAGATGAAAGTAGCAAACTAATGTTATATATACACCAAGTAATAGGAGAGGAACACAGGCAAAAACGCGGATTAATTAATGGGATAGGATACCTAGGTAAAAGTTTATTCGGAATCATGGACGCAAAGGACAGAAAAAAGATTCATGAACAATTACAATGGTTAAATCAACAAAATAACGTACTGCGCTCCTCAATTAAAGACGAAGTCCAAATTATTAAAGCTAACACGGATCTTCTCAATGAAACAATTCGTAATGTCTATAAAAACGAACTAATATTATTTAGTGCAACACGTCAAATTCAAATCCTATTGCAACGAGAATCAGACATGTACGAAACTCGAGAATCAATAGATGAACACTTAGTATTAATAAATAGTATTACCGATACCCTAGTACATGATACACACGAGTTATTAGAATTTATTCTAGCATTACAAATGGGAATACTCAAGCCGCAGATAATACCCCCATCGGATATTATCACATATCTTTCAGCAGCAATTCCGCATATCCCAAAGGGATTGGATTTCCCAGTACCAACAAATCTGAAAAACATACCCATCTTACAAAAGCTATTCAAACTCTCCATATTCTCTAGTGCTCAAGCGATTACGATAGTAATCGAAGTACCACTGATAAATACAAAAAAATTTATGCTAAGCAAGGTGCACGCAGTACCTACTGAAATAAAGGAATCGGTATACGCTTTCGTAGAACCACTGAATGCTTATGTAGCTCTGGATACGTCCATACAAGAATATATACAACTCAGCGAAACGGAAATTAAATTATGTAAATCAATTGACAATTCATACCTTTGCGCTTCTCACCATATTATCCATAACGCAATACCAAACGGACCATGCGAAATCCAATTATTCACAAAACTAGTAAGAAAACCACACAATTGTAAAATACGTACCATCCAATTAAATCATACAATTCTAATAGAATTACAACACCCCGAATCATGGATATACATTACGCCGAAACCGACGAAATTAGCTATCACGTGTAACAATCGAAACACGAAAATACAAACGATCAAAGATTCTGGTATAATAGCGATAAGAAACAAATGTACTATGACAACCGCCGATTTTAAAATAGAAGTTGGTAAAACATACGCTGTCGATAAAACGCTAGATTACTTGCCAGAATATAATTTAACTATAGAAGATTCAGTAGATGCACCATTCAAGGAACCAATTGCTACAAATTCTTATAATCTCACTAAACTAAATTTCACAAAATTACTAAAACACCCGGAAGAAATAAATAAAATCAATCAGAAAATAAACACGTTGAAGAAAGGTCTAGAGAAACTCGAAAACACTGATACAATAGTTAATGGATATCACTATGGGTTAATTTCGACATCTACAATAGGATTTATAGTAACAGGATTATGCATTTTTATAGCATACAAATGTCTTAGGCGTTTTAAACCGATACCGAATTCAGAAAGAAAACATAATATTGTACAACAAGATGAAGGCGTTCGACTACCGAAAGCATCAATAAGAATTAAGAATAAAACGCGTAAAGAATCCAACACTTCCGTGTCAAATGTATGGTATTATCGTATTGTATTTTAGCGATTATATATATATTATTGTAAACAATTACAAAGGCGTAAAGCTATATTAAAAAAAAAAACAAAAAAAAACCTTATATCAGCTTTCCCTGGGTTTAGACAAACATCTCACTTACTGTATCTCTTTAATCGTAAAATATATGATATATTCTATGTAAAGTAGTCACACCATATCAGGAACGTACAGAAAAAATTAAATTATATTATTTCAATACTTAGGGCATGCATCTCGAAAAAGCCGGAGGCTTTTTTCTCCAAGGGGGAAGGGATGTTGTGCCCCGATATCATATTATAGCTGACAGTAGTGCATCAGCATAGAAGGTCTCGGAACAAAGCCAAATTCCAATCATTTTGGAATCAGCACAACGTGACCGATCGATCACGTTGAAGTTGTTACCAAGTGCACTTTCATGATACCGCGTGACTACTCCTACCAATTTTGTCACACCCGAAGCTGGTAATAAAACCAATGGGTCTCACCCAAAAAAGGCGCTCGTTAAAGAACCATAAGCTAATACACATCGCATTCGAGTCTCCTCTGTCAACGTTCGAGAAAGCTGCAATAAACTAAGTTTTATTGAAGATCGCCTGGTGGATTCCAATCCTTTGTCCGCTCACGAACCCGACTAAGCCAAAATCCCATAACCGCTCCGAGTCGAACCACTCGGGGCACAACACAGACATAAGACCTAAGGGGACAAGATCTAAGGATGCAAGACCTAAGGACGCAAGATCTAAGGATGCAAGACCTAAGGACGCAAGACCTAAGGACACAAAACAAGACCTAAGATCAAAGACCAGGTTCAGTTTATTTTCTCCCTGTGTAAAATAAAGTGAATTTTTCTTAAAAACTACACTGAGGTGCATAACTATAGCACCACCTACTTTTTTAGTCGTTCTGCAATTCAGAGTAAAAATGCAAAAAATCAACTGCAGGAGCTGAAACAGTATCGGACGCAATAAATTTTCCATTAAGTCTCATTGAAGTTGCTCTTTTATACGAAACGATATAATCGAAACAGTGATTTGCGCTTGTTGCGTAACTATAGCACCAATGTTATTAAGTTAACTTATCTCCATCCAGATCAACAACAAACTCACTGAATCCAAGTAATTACATTTTTCATCATAATACAAATTAAAATTTAACAAAAATTTCTCTTAAACAATGCCACGTGGTACATATTTGACCGAAGAAGAAAAGTCATTCTGAATTTCTTATATGATCCAGTCAATTATGGTAAGAATAAAAAGGGTGGTCCAAAGAAAAAATTGAGTCCCCGTACCGAACGGGTAATTGTAAAAGCAGCCAGTAATAGCCTAAAAAGCTGTAACCAAATTAAAAGTGAACTCAATCTCAATATTTCACGGTGGATAGTACGTCGAGTTCTGAAAAACAATCCCAACAACGTGAGACAGAAATTAAAATCTGCACCTAAACTTCTACCACGTCATAACGTTGCGAGACTTGAGTACGCTCGAGCAAACATGCATCGAGACTGGAAAGGCGTAAGTTAACTTTAGACGTCAAAATCTTTTTACTCCGATTTACTTCAACTCCTTTCATTGATAATCAGGTTATCTTTTCGGATAAAAAAAAAGTTTAACCTCGATGGACCGGACGGTTACAACTCATATTGGCGAGATTTCCGGAAAGAACCGCAATACTTCTCAAAAAGAAATTTCGGCGGAGGAAGTGTGATGGTTTGGGGTGCCTTTTGTATTGATGGCATGTTGCAATTGGCTTTTCCATCAAAAAGGATGGATAGTGATGAGTACATCGCAATTTTAGGCAGCAATTTGTTATCTTTTATACATGAGCACAATACAATTAATTAGACTTTCCAACAAGGTAACGCGGCTATACACACCAGTCGGAAAACAATGTCATGGCTGCAAACAAATACAATTAATGTTATTAAGTGGCCAGCATGTTCACCTGACCAAAATCCAATGGAAAACATTTGGGCCATTATTGTTAGAAAAGTTTATGCTGAAAATCGTCAGTATCAAAACATTTTAGAATTAAAAAACGCGATAATAAGAGCGAGTAACGAAATTAGCGAAAGAATTTTTCAGAAACTCATCGAGAGCATGTCAGATAGGATTTTTCAAGTTATAACAAAACGAGGAGGACCTACAAATTATTAAAATCATATTCATGTATATATGTTTGACTTTCATTCATATGGCGCTATAGTTATGCAGCGATGAAAAATCAATTCTCATATTATATTTTCTTGTACAATAATATAATTTCAACAAACTTTTACTGAAGTTCATTGTTCACTGTACCCTTTGATTTCATATGGATGATTTTTATGTATTCTTATTCCAAAGTCTGAATCTACTAAAAAAGTAGGTGGTGCTATTGTTATGCACCGCAGTGTAGTTTACTGAATTATCTGGCGTCACAATATATTACGGCATTGCGAAGACGTTAGGAGTAAAGATTTTTCTGTCTATTCGAACAGAAAAATCAAGGGCGGAAGACAGCAAACAAATGACTTTTTCGGCACGTGACCACGAAAAACAAGGCTTCACGTTGGAGAATGCTTCGAAAGATACCACACGACGGAGAACTATAAAAGGTAGTTTCTGGATAAAAACATTTCTTTAAACCATATTATTGTGTAAATATATGTATGAAGTTAAAAAAAAATAACAGTTACTGCTTTTCCTTTATAATCCTATGTAAACAACGAAAATTAATTCCGACCAGCATTACGCCTATGTATAAATTGAATACGGCTGCAAAGGATTAATGTTCATACGAGCTTACTTCGGAACACTGTCACTCATTATGAAAAAATTGGAGACGTAGGGTCGCCCCTCATTGAGTCTGTGAAACTAATTAATCAAACTACTGAGACCTTAAAAACTATATCAAGTGATTGTGAAAGAAAAATTTCTACTAAGATGCAAACAGTTCTAGGAGGAAATCCAAATTTTAATACTATATCGAAAATTGCAGGCATTTCGAAAGGTGTGGATGTTGAAATACCAAAAGAATTCGAAGCACGCTACTGCCACAAAGTGAAACATGCGCCAATTACGTCTTGCGATGTAGAACGATCTTTTTCAGCACACAAACTAATATCAACTGATAAGCGTCATCGCAATTTATAGTCGATAACTTAGAAAAAACTATGACAATTTATTGTAATTCGAATTATAACAAGTAAATACAATATAAATCATACTATGTTTCGTGCATGTCTTGCATACTTCCTGCATATTTCCTGCATTTGTACCTACATATTTCTTGGATATTTGTTACACGTTTTGACATATTTTACTTGCATAAAGATCCGCAGTCTAGTGATAACTATATGCAAAAAGCAGATCTCGAGTTCAGTATAGTCTAGGAAGAGGATGGTACAAATTAACTTGCTAATGATATCGCATGGGTCAATATAAATGAAAATTCCGGATACAGACTCTGAAATATGTTTCCGTCGTGGGCGTAAACAAGTGACTTTCTAGCCGTGACGAGAGTAACAAGTTTAGCAATAATCGAACTACAAATGTATAACGCATGATGTAACACATAATGACAGTTACATTTATATATATAATTTTTCTATCGGACAAAGAAATGTTAGACCAAGAGTTCCACCACCATCGTGTACTGCATCTATGCAATATTTCAAGCTGTTCTTCACTGAAGGATTGATAAAGAAATAGTTAACGAGACTAATGCATACGCACAAAAAATAATTTCGGAAAGAAGTCATTTGACGAGGCCATTTTCACTTTGGTATGAATGAAAAGATATCGCTGGAGCTGAAATGAAGAAGTTTCTGGAAGTGACAATAAACATGGGACTTGTAATATTACCAGATTAACAATCATATTGGTCTCGAACTTTCAATGGATGAATTCCAATTTTTGCTACAATGTTCAAAAGAAAAAGGTTTTTCTACATGTTTTTGTCTCTTCATTTAGAAACGATTTCAACACTAGATTGAAGCATGAGAACAAGAAAAAGGAAAATAAGTAACTGCTTGAGTTGTATAAATTCAAAATTTATGGAATATTTTGTTCTTGACCATAACACATATGCTGCTGCTGAATCAACATTGTTGCTTTCAGGGCAGAATATCCTTTATTACCTACAGCCCGATAAAGCCAAGAAAATGGGGAGTACATGCTCTTCTGGATTCTAAAAGCAGTTATATTTATTCCTTTATCCCATACAATAAGCCCCGCAAAGAAGGAACTGGTTTCGCCATCAAAAGAAGAAGATCGCTATCTCCACTTCTTTATCTGAAGTCGCTGCGCTGAATGAGAAATCGGAGAACGAGAGAGAGAGATGTGAAGTCGCAAATCTTTACCGTCAACTGAACAATGACCTTTTTTAATAGAAGGATAGAAAATGCAATGCTCCCACATTTCCTACCGTGTTAGATACGTGAGAACTGTTATATTGCGGGGTTTTCCTCAAATCTGACAAATCGATTTAACCCGATTGTAGCTGTTAAGGTGTGGTGGAAGGACTCGGCGGAAAATTATGGAGTCGGGATTAGGAGAGCGTTTCGTCCTGGGCCTGCTAGAGGACTCGTCAGTACGACTACCTAGCAGACCCTTGCAGTAGACGTCGGGATAGTAAGGGATAGTCGCAGGATGTTTATATAGGACCTGATGTTGGGGCGAGCATTTCCGAGAGAAAATGGCAGCTCGCGCCAAATCCCTCTAGTGGCAGGAATTGGAGGTCGCTACACAATTATTAAAATAATTGTCAAAGAACAAGTGCGTGGGTGACATGCAATTAGTGAATAGGAGCGTGCTTCATTCATACGATTCTAGCTGTTCAGGGAATGCTTAATGTTGATACGAGAGGGCATGTCATCTTCTATCCTCTGAAGTATCACATTTCACCTCGACGGAAGCCTTTATGGTTTTTCCGCTATCTCGAGCCCCTCGCTGGGGAACCATATTTGCTCACGGCCTCTTCGCGATCAAAGTCATGCCGAATAGTCGACTCCTTCGTGACAAAGAACTGGCCGATCCCGAGGCAGTTCTTTCTTTGCGGGGCTTACTGTACTATAAAAAAATTACAAACTGACGAACAACTACGATACATCCAGAGTTTCAATTCACAAGAGGAATTGTATTACAACTCTATCAAAATTTATTCGAAAATATACCTGAGGCCAAGGGATATCATATTTTCACTGACAGGTTTTATACAAGTCCTGCATTGGCAACAGGGTTGCACAAAACGACATGCTACCTCACTGGGACGATAATGCCTAACACAAAATGATTACCGCTTCAAATAAAAAAAAAAAAACAAAATTAGTAGTTGGAGGAAAATTGTCATTTAGAGAAGCAGAACTTTAGTACAGTACATCGCTGAAATAAGCAACTGGCTCGGGGCCGGTCCGTTGCTTGTATCGAACAGGTCTCCTATTTCGGCTTGGCTTTAATGTCCAAGGTGTCGAAAGCGAACACGGTCAACGAGCGAGGGGTTCGAGATAGCGGCAAACCATAAAAGCTCCCGTCGAAGTGAAATGTTATACTTTAGAGGATAGAATATGCATGCTCTCTCATTTTAACACTAAACGATTCCAGAGCAGGTAGAATCGTATGAATCAAGCACGCACCTATTTACTAATTCTGTGTCACACACACTCTTATTCTTTAACAATTATTTCAATAATTAGGGAAATCGAGTTGTCAGATGTGAAGAAACACCCGCGATATAACAGTTCTCACACTTCGCTGAAATAAGCAACTGGCTCGGGACCGGTCCGTTGCTTGTATCGAACAGGTCTCCTATTTCGGCTTGGCTTTAATCTCCAAGGTGTCGAAAGCGAACACGGTCAACGAGCGAGGGATTCGAGATAGCGGCAAACCATATAGGCTTCCGTCGAGGTGAAATGTTATACTTTAGAGGATAGAATATGCATGCTCTCTCATTTTAACATTAAGCGATTCAAGTCGCTTGCAGACTTCCTTCCGGAACAGGAAGATAAGATGTTCCGTCCGATGCGGAACAATACGTTGGGAATTTTCGGCAAGGTTTATGGCACGCATTTCGGGAACAGATTATTTTTGAGGAAAATTATTTGGTAGAATTGCTTGCCATCTGCACGGTTATACGAATATATACATAACACGCAAGAAAGCGAGAGAGCATTACATTTTCTATCCTTCTACTAGATAACGTCACTGTTCGCTCGACCGTCAAGATTTACGACTTCACGCCTCTCTTTCGTTCTCCGATTTCCCGCTCAGCGCGGCTACTTCAAACAAAGAAGGGGGGATAGCGATTCTTCTATTTCGAACAGTCAGCCAGTCGCGTATTTCAGCGAAATACTGTATTAGCATGGAGAGACAAAAGGATAATCACTATGCTCAGCACAAGATTGAGATCTGTATCTCACAATGTCTCTAGAAGGACAAAAGATATTCAGTTAATGTAAGAAGAACAGAAGAACGGGAAATGATCAGAGATTATGACAAAAATATGAGTGGTCCCAATGTGGCGAATCAATACACATCTTATTCTTTTTTACGTCGAACACTCAAGTGGTGGAGGAAATATTTCTTTTGGAGACTGGAAATCTCCTTAGTAAACGCATACATGTTATACAAGGAAAAAACTGAAAACGAAGGGAGAAGACCTATAGCCACCAGAAGATTTCGGGAAAACATTTGGTTGATGCTTACTCGTGATTCTCATGTTAAAAATATGAAATTGGGAAGGCTTGGAACAAGTGATACACACGATAGTTTGGATGGAAAGCCTCATTTCATCTTCCTCCATCCGGAAGGAAAACACAAGGACTGTGCAGTTTGCTCAAACAGAAAAATACCTTGAGGAAAAAGATAAACCAATTTTTTTTGTGTAACGTGCGAGAGGAAACCAGGATTCCATCCTGGAAATTGTTTCAAGAGATACCACACGCTTGTGTTAGGATCATTACATCCTAAGTTATATTTCAGCGCGCTTCATGACGATACTGTTTTGTTGCAATGCGTGCGCATAACGCGCAACAGAAGAATATACGTTTTTTCGGTTTTGAGTTGTCGTGCTTACTTAAATGTATCATTTTTTTCTTATAACATTATATAATAGTTTCAGTGTTTATGTATAATTCTCATAATATAAGTGGTTTACTCGTAAAAAGCATGATCCACTAATTAAATATCCTGAAAACCTCTGAATAACTCTATCAACTTGAAAATTACAAAATACAACAATAGTGTAAATAAAACGGGTATTTAATGGAATTTGTTTCTTCCATCATTTATTTAAGTTGCCTTATTTTTTAGCTGAAGTAAATTTCAAATAAAACACTTAAAAGTGTTGGGAGTAACCGATAACAAAATTGAAATATAATTCGTTGTGCGAAGGGTTAAATCAAGCACGAACCTTCGGACTCTCACGTTCACTACAAACCCGCCACAGCAAATTCCGCGAATCGATTGCCACAAGAAGTCAAATACAGAGTAATATCTGCGCTGCGCATGGAACGTAGCATAATAAAATATAAAAATTCTGCATACACCCCGTTAGATAGAAAAATATTGATTGAGGACTTCGTGGACAGCCGTCCATTGTTTTACAATGGATATGCAGCAGCATGTCGCTAATACAACACATCACTGATGGAAGACCTAAGACTTTTTATATGAATGAGGTCTTCCAGGGGTTACCGCAATTAAATAAAAATTAATAGTTATGAATAATATTACTTACCTTCGCCAATCGACTGAAGGCCCAATGAAACAAGATATCGCGAAGATGCGGCTAGCTCCTCTTGAATCTCTACCTTCGGTGTGAGAAATTTGAAAAATTCCGTTGAAATGAATGTTGCTGATAATTATTGACGTCATCAGTCACTGAAATCTTGTGCATGTTGCTAATCTGTGTACAGGAAGCGTTTCATCCTAAAATGCACATAAGTGTATTTAGAAACATGTTTGACATTTATTCTGCTAATTTGGAAAGGAAAACTTGCAAGGAACATACGCATTCAAGTAAACTTTTTTTAATGCGCGGAATTATTTGCAGCGTCACGTGCTCGTACATAAATTGTATACGTTTGCCTTTCGTTTCATTCGCTTAGCATTTCAAGCTTGTTTTGACGAATGTTGGACGCGAAAAGAAACATGCGAAGCGAGCCAACCAACGAGTATCGAATGAAAAACGGGACTTAGCTAGTCCCGTCTGTGCATCGAATAACTACATAAAGTTAAATGATCGAAAACAAAAGATTCCAGAAGCAGATATTCCTTATTTTGGTCCACAGCTAATAATACATATTATTAATACAATAACATAAAACATTCAACATTCAAACAACCATTCTACAACAGACAAACGTTCTGCACGGAAAATCAATCAAAAAATGTTAATACTGCTTAAACAATCTATTATTTTGCAATAATTTTTATACGGCTAAATTAAAAAAACAATTGTTCTACACCTACCAGTTCACAAGAAAATGCATAAAATGTGTTTTCAACCCTTAAAACTATGGGGGTTCGTTTCACCACTTCAGCATTAGCCATTGCCTGCAACAAAAGATACGTTTTAAATATTTTTTTAAGAATTCCCTTTCCTGTAAATATCAAAACCGGCGTGTGAGTGTATCGAACGCATCGAATGTTCGACTATCTGGAAAATTCGAGATGTACAAACAACGGAACGATTGAAAACTCCTTGGCCAGCGCGCATAATAGCGTTGAGGTCGTCAACGTGAACAAATTGAAGATTGGAGAAAAAAGTAAAAAACAGAATATCATTTCCGATACGAATTATGTATTACGAAATAAACTGGGGATGGGCGATGTTTATTGATGTTTACAAAATATCTATAGTGGGTGATCAAACATCGATATTTATCGGTGGAACCATATTAGTTCTACTTATTCAAAGTTGCAAAAATGTGCTACAAAATATCATCTGCTGCAAGTTCAGCAGCATCGGAAAGACTATTTTCTAAAGCAAAGCTTATACTTCGCCAGCAACGAAATAGGTTGAAAGGCAAACTTGTTACCAAAATACTTTTTTTTGCAATGTATTCATAGAGAATTTTCGAACCTATAATACTAATTCCCGAATTTCCTAAATTACTATATTTGTAGTTTCAGAATAACCATTTTTCAAATATTAATGTTGCTAATTCATTGTGATATATGCATTTTACGCTAAGCTGTGAAATCATCAATGTATCGAAAATCGGTAGTATCTTAGCGATATCAACATTGTAGTTTATAGCGCTGATTTCGGAACATCGCCCACCGTTAAAATAAACTATTATGGGCATATTTGCTTCAAAAATTAGTAGAAGTAAAATTAATTACAACACCTGCGTAAGCGTGTTACTTATGTTCACTGTTCCGTAAAACTGTATTTCTTGAATTACTGTAATATTAGAATTATTCATTACTTAGATATTAAATATTAAAGAACTGTTGAAGAAACTAACGAAAACGCAGCCAATGAATTTTACTTCTATAACAATGCATGCATTACAATATGAACTGTAAGAATTATAACGCAATACACAATGCGTACATGAGATAACCGTTACCTTTACTGTCGATGCATCAAAGAATTCGAAATCACGGAAACTCGGGAAACGACGCTTCGCACAATGAATCTTCTGTGGCGGGAGCACAGTGCACAAATTAAATTATTTCATAAAATCGGTATACATCACACTACCCGATCCGAACTCTTCGCAGTCACGTTCTCGACTAAGCGTGTCGCAGCGCCGCGACGAACGTTCTCCCATAGAACCCCCACCCATTTTATGGTTCCAGCCTCGGCAATGGGCGGCCAAGGGCCCTCGGCTAAAATTATGATAATACTATTACATTTCTTTCAATATTGTCAGGGCATTTTAAATTGTTGTCAGTCAGAGGTCTTTGTAGACATCTAAATGTAGTAAAAAATGGGTAGACGCTTAATTAATGCGTTGTAACTCAATTATATTCGAAACACGTGGTAGACTTTCCGTCGGGGCGCGGATTCCACTAATGCGTCCCTAGCTACTACTAACCGTTACAACCGCGACGTACGCAATTTCTCCTCGAACCACGGCATTGTGTCGCTCTTTTCTCACCATCTCTCTCACTCTCTCTTTCTTTCCAGACGCTTCGCAACATCGCAGTACTCGCGAAATTCGTTTACAATGTCTAAACCCTACACGCCTCTCAGAAATAGTTACAGTGAGGGACTAAAGTTTAAATACACTAAAGTGGAACTACACAAACATCACTTAAAATGAAAGTAAAGCATTTTAACACAAATGTAAATACGCAGTTTATTTACAGTTGAATAATAAACAGTAACGAAAACTAAACAAATTTATTTTGTCGCATAGATAACAGCAAATTCGCCAGAAATAAAAAAATACGCTGGACAAAAATTTAAATACATTGTAAAAGATATTTGTATTGCAACTGTTTGTAGGGTCTTTTCGAACAAAGTATCGTTCTATTTGCTGACTCACTCATTTACGCAGTTTTAGTCAGTATTAATCCTGATTTCATCAGTGTCGGTCGACTTAAAATCAAAATAATGGGTAAAGGAAAGGAAATAGAGTCTAGTGTAAAAAATTTAATAATTAAACATTTTGAAGAAGGCAAATCCTACCGAAATATAGGCAACGTTTTGAATTTGTCATATGCAAGCGTGGAAAATATTATAAGAAAATATAAAACTTACAAAACAGTGGAAAATAGGCCCAGAACTGGACGACCCAAGAAACTTTCGCGCCGAGATGTTAGCCTTATCTTAAAGGAAGTGGAGAAAACTTGTGACGTCACGAGTACGTCACTGGGGCTTAACAGTACGAAAGGAAGGAAGGTGATTGAAATGAATGGTCGTTAAGCTAAATTTTGAATTTCAGATTTATTCGTCAGACATTTCTTTGCACCATTCCCAAATGTCTGGAGGTATTGTAGAATCGTGTATATTCCGCATGAAAGATTTGATAATATTGCTAGGTACGGATTCGCTATTTGTGATTTTAATAGATATTCCAGTGTCAATTAACTCGATTGGGGTAGGGGGTCTGGGGGCGTGCCGAGTCACCTCTTTGTTTCGTCCTTGTGGGTAGTCCTCTTATAAAGTTAAATCAATCAGCTCTGGCACTGGGTTGGGTGGTGGGGCGGTTGGTCCAATTGTTGGCTCTAACTGTAGTTTTTCCGTTAAAAGAGCCAAGATAGCTGCCCTTTCTCTTTTCTGGCGTTGCTGACGGCCTCCTCTTTTACCTCGCCGAGCCTTCCTTTTCTTGGTTACCGACTTTGCGGGAATAAATCAACTAATTGATATAGGTTCAGGATAAATGGGATCAAATATCTTTCCTCAGTTTACCTCCATATGTCGTGGATTGTCCAAATCAGTTCGCTAAGAAAGCGCTCCGTTCTGTATTTCCCCCATTGTCGCACGGAGTGCGCGCAATGGCTTCAACCTTGGTATCTATTTGATTAAAGGATTTGGGTAATTAAACTGTTCGCCCGGCTCAGGCGCTCACATTTAATGTAAGAAAGGTGGGTTGTTTTTACCTAGTTGTTTTTACTCCCTCAAAGCGTTTTCCTCTAAGTACCGCACTGACTCTATAACTGCTAGCTGTTAATTTAAAAAACTGCTAGAGAACTGCCGAAACCGCTGCGTCACTGAAAACTCTACTAGAAAATATCTACGAATGCTCTGAAAAATATATACGAATGCTCAACTGCAGAAACGCATCCTGTATTTATACTAGCCTTACACCCCAAAAATCAGGGTAGTAGGGGTAAAAAGGAAACTGGAGGACCACCCTGGACCCTTGACTTCGTTCGATAGTTTACGATGGTGCCATGTTCTTCTGAACAATGGAAGTGTTTCCGGCGTCTGGAGTTCATCTATGGTTTGGGTAGAGGACCCTTGTATTGATTTGAGTTTGATTATCTAAAGTGTTCTATTGACAAAGTTTTAAACTGTCGCGCGGCTAAGGGTTTAAAATATCACGCATCTGAATATCGGAATCTAAATTACCGCGCCTTCACGCTCGAGTGCCTAGTGATATCTGAGTACGCTTGCGCACTTGAGGATACCTCCTCGTCTTATACTTCTCGTAACTGTGTGACTAACACGGAAGTGACGTGGGACGTTGTCACGTCTGACGGATGTGAAAGGTAAGGGTGGGGGAAATTCGTTCAAGTGAAAGCCCCGGGCAAACGAATTCACGCTTCTACCGGTTAATTCAACTTGAAACTCTTGGTTGATTTAAGTTTTTTATAATTAAATATAAATGGGTTTATTGATTTCCAAATTGTTGTTGGTACAGTTTTTCACACCATTGATAAATTATATCCGGAGCTTCCGTACTCCACGGCTCGTAATTTAAAATATATTGTCGTAAAATACTACTTGGAATCTCCGAATGGTTGTTGACTTTAACAGCCCGGAGAGTACAAATTTCTTCCAAATTATTTGAAGGTTGTGGGGCGGAGGGAAATTGATTTTCCCCGTGTTCTTCGGTTAAATCAATTAAAATTGGTTCCTCACCAGTGTGGTCAGACAAATTCGTCCTTCTCAAGTCCTCCTCTAACTTCTTTAGGATGGCAGCCCTCTCCAAACGATTTCTAACTTTTTTTCCTCCTCTTTTACTTCTTCTTCGATATCTTTTGGACTTCTAGTTTGAGAAGAAAGATTTATTTTGAATGTTCTTAAAATGTATTAAAACTCTAAAACCTTAATTAATTTAGCTGAATACCTTGACGCATCCTTCAACTGTTCCAACTGCAGACATGATCTGCGCTAGAGTCGTTTTCCGGATTTCAACGCAAATACTGCGCGTGCCAGATATTTCTAATTAATTTGGTATTGTCCAAATCTCTTCAATTAGTTCTTATTAATTCTCTGCCAAGTAGGCGAGATTTTAATTAGAACCTTTGAACAGCTTTACCTTAAATAACTCTGAACAAATCTTCTTTCTATAACTGACTAACTGAACGACACTGCTTGAAAATACTATGTAATACAAAATGAATGATGGAGTTTTGGAACTGTCCCCTGTATATATGTATACTGGTTTTGGTACGCCCAAAGGGTCGTGTGGTAGGGGTTGCAAAAGTGGAGGGACCAAAGGCGACCTTCCAGACGCTGTAGTAATTGTTTTGACACGGATAATTCAACTACTTGGGCCATCCCACGTCCTTCCGCACTCAACATGTTCTAAGAGTATTTACTATTAGTTTTGAATGAGAAGACCCTTGGGTCTTTTTACAATTTATGGCACGCAATATTTTTCTTCGTCGCTGTCTCTGGTTTATTTCGTTTCCTGTTATCTACTTTCTAAAGGGTCCTACTCGATTCTAACTTGTCTATACAATTTATCTTTGGCGCGAACTAAAATCTATCTGATTATTTCTAATGCGCAGTCGCGAATTAATCTGATGCTTTTAAGAACGGGTATCCGGGTATAAGAAAAATTGTGTCGATCTACTGTCACGTCTGATGGATGTGAAAGGTAAGGGTGGGGGAATTCGTTCAAGTGAAAGCCCCGGGCAAACGAATTCACGCTTCTACCGGTTAATTCAACTTGAAACTCTTGGTTGATTTAAAATTTTTTATAATTAAATATAAATGGATTTATTGGTTTTCAAATTGTTGTTGGTACAGTTTTTCACACCATTGATAAATTATATCTGGAGCTTCCGTACTCCACGGCGCGAAATTTAAAATATATTGTCGCAAAATACTAGTTGGTATCTCCGAATGGTTGTTGACTTTAACAGCCCGGAGAGTACAAATTTCTTCCAAGCTATCTGAAGGTAGTGGGGCGGAGGGAAGTTGATTTTCCCCGTGTTCCTCGGTTAGATCAATTAAAATTGGTTCCTCACCAGTGTGGTCAGACAGGTTCGTCCTTCTCAAGTCCTCCTCTAACTTCTGTGGGATGGCAGCCCTCTCCAAACGATTTCTAACTTTTTTTCCTCCTCTTTTACTACGTCTTCGATATTTTTTCGATTTCTAATTTGAGAAGAAAGATTTATTTAAACGTTCTTTAAAAAACTCTAAAACCTTAATTAATTTAGCTGAATACCTTGACGCATCCTTCAACTGTTCCAACTGCAGACATGATCTGCGCTAGAGTCGTTTTCGGATTTCAACGCAAATACTGCGCGTGCCAGATATTCCTAATTAAGTTGGTATTGTCCAAATCTCTTCAATTAGTTCTTACTAATTCTCTGCCAAGTAGGCGAGATTTTAATTAGAACTTTTGAACAGCTTTACTTTAAATAACTCTGAACAAATCTTCTTTCTATAACTGACTGACTGAACGACACTGCTTGAAAATACTATGTAACACAAAAATGAATGAATGAATGAATGATTTTTGGAACTGTCCCCTGTATATATACTGGGTTTGGTACGCCCAAAGGGTCGTGTGGTAGGGGCTGCAAAAGTGGAGGGACCAAAGGCGACCTTCCAGACGCTGTAGTAATTGTTTTGACACGGGTAATTCAACTACTTGGGCCATCCCACGTCCTTCCGCACTCAACATGTTCTAAGAGTATTTACTATTAGTTTTGAATGAGAAGACCCTTGGGTCTTTTTACAATTTATGGCACGCAATATTTTTCTCCGCCGCTGTCTCTGGTTTATTTCGTTTCCTGTTATCTACTTTCTAAAGGGTCCTACTCGATTCTAGCTTGTCTATACAATTTATCTTTGGCGCGAACTAAAATCTATCTGATTACTTCTATGGCGCAGTCGCGAATTAATCTGATGCTTTTAAGAACGGGTATCCGGATGTAAGAAAAATTGTGTCGATCTACCTCCTTTCTCTCAGACGTTACACTACCTCCTTTCTCTCAGACGTTACAACGTCACAAACTCAAAAAATAAGTGCGCCAAAGTTAGCCGGTAGTATTGCTGCAGTATCAGGCAAACATGTTCACCCGAAAACTGTTGTGACGTCACGAGTACGTCACTAGGCTTAACAGTACGGAAGGAAGGGAATTGATACAAAATGGTCGTCAATCTATATTTTACGTTCAGATTTATTCATCGGACATTTTCTTAGACCACTCCCAAATGTCTAACGGTATTGTGGAGTTATGTATGTTCTGTATCAAAGATTTTATAATTTTATTGGGTACGGTTTCGCTATTCGTGATTTTAATGGATGATCCGGTATCAATTAGCTCGATCGGGTGGGGGGGGGGGTCTGGGGGCGTGCTGAGTCACCTCTATGTTCTGTCTTTCCGGGTAGTCCTCTTCCAGGGTTAAGTCTATCAGTTCTGGCACTGGGTTGGGTGGTGGGGCGGCCGGTCCAGTTGTTGCCTCTAATTGCAATTTCTCCGTTAAAAGGGCCAAGATGGCTGCCCTTTCTTTCTTTTGTCGTTGCTGACGGCCTCCTCTTTTGCCTCGCCGAGCCCTCCTTTTCTTGGTTATCGACTTTGCTGGAATAAATCAACTAATAGATATGGGTTCAGGATAAGTGGGATCAAATATTTCCCTCAGTTTACCTCCATATCGTGGATTATCCAAATCGGTTCGCTAAGGAAGCGCTCCGTTCCGTATTTCCCGATTGTCGCACGAAGTGAGCGCAATGGCTTCAACTTTGGAATCTATTTGATAAAAGGATTTAGGTGATTAAACTGTTCGCCCGGCTCAGGCGCTCACATTTAATGTAAGAAAAGGTGGGTTGTGTTTACCTAGTTGATTTTACTCCCTCAAAGCGTATTTCCTCTAAGTACCGCACTGACTCTATAACTGCAAACTGTCGTTTTTTTTTAAACTGCTCAAGAACTGCTATATGCTACCCAAAACTGCTGTGTCACTAAGAACTAAAAAACTGACTTGGACCGTGCATATACAAGGTGTAACGCAACAGTATGCAAATATTTTAAGGGGTGATTCTACAGGCCAAAATAAAGCGAAAATCAAGAATGGCAATTTTCCGTTTGAGGCTTTGTTTACGAGATATCGATGTTTAAAAAAACGGCGTTCGAACGCCTGCCGATGGGCAATCTGACGCGTGAGGCTCGAGTCAAACAGCTGTGTTCAGTGGTAGTCATTCGCTACGACGCCGCAGGAACCATGACGTACCGCACCGTGAAATCTAGCACTCAGAAGGCACACGCATTACGATGTATAGCATTCAACCTGCTTACTTGTAAAAATCCACATGGGCATATCGAAACCCGCCCAATGGGATTATCAAGTAAAAAGGGTGACGGCAGCCTTCAATACTCAATTTTGTTCCCAAAAACCAAATATGCGATTGGCCCGTCCTCGATTGTTCACAATACATCCATCAACACAGAAATTTGCAGCACACGAGGATCACGATTCCACGATTTGCACTAAACTAATTATTCCAGGGATGTTCCTCGTGTCCACCACTCGCTTGAATGCAGTGATTCAATCTTTGACGCAAGTCGTGTCACAGTTTTCGGAAATCTGTTATTATTGTCAGAGAACATCATCATGTAGTCGTATTCCGCAAATGTACACGACCCTTTGCACACTTGGCACCACCATCACCGCACGTAACCGATTGTAACAAAAAGTAGCTTTAAAATTGAGATTGCGTATCTAGAAATTGAAATAATCAAGTTCTGAGAATTAGACTAAATTAAAAATCGAGAGTAATAATAATAGAACTAAATGCAATATTAAATCTATGTCGAATAGTAAAATTCAAAGTACAACTGGAATGTTTAAACCATTCCGTATTCAACAGCGTACAAACTGCAACTGCCTCGATTGTCTACAGGTATCCCAGAACTCCCCATAGAGCTGAAAAGAGGTGATAGCTGAGGTGATTCTGAACACCTTTTTCCTTTGCGAAAATGTTGTTTGAGGTTTCGTTTTTAAATGGTTAACGAAAAACATTGAGCAATCAGAACGCGCGTAGAGCCCGCGCTCAGCCGAGACGGTGAATGTGAACAAGTCGCTCGGTCTAATAAGAGGCGTTTGCCAAAAGTTATATCGAATAAAGTATAAGCAAATTAAGAACAATATCAAATTATTCATTATTCGTGTAGAATCAATTAATCGATTGACTAATAAACCTATCAATTGCAGCCCGCGTTAAATTAAAAAAGATTGAAAGAAGATTCAAATTAGACTCACCCATGCATCCAGAAATGAACCTGCATCGACGAAAATGGGTCGCTGTGTCAGCCTACCGATCTTGAGCATTGCAAGTAGGTATCCCGTAGTGCAAGACAGCTGATGTTAGGGCCAGGTCAGCGAACTCACTTTATTTGACAAAACCTACTACCTGCACGGCAACTATCACTGAGTTATTCTACCGATCCTGGCCACTCGAAGAACAAACACATGGTGCACAACAGCCGATGTCTCGGTTGGAACAGTGAAAGAACTTCGATTCACAAAATTTCCATCATTGAACGATCACTGTCATTTTACACTTCAAGATTTGAATTTATTAAGAACATTTTTATTAGTGAAAACATTTTCCAGTCCCCGGAAAAGGTATAGCATTACAAAGAATGTAATAAAAGATGTAGCATCTCGGAGAATGTAACAGTGTCTTGAACACTCCGCAGTGCCTTCCCGGCAACTGGAAAATGTCTCCATTAAATTCGCCACGGCCGTGTTTTCTGGGAACCGAAAACTCTGCTGGCCAGCACGTGGGCCTCAAGGGCCTTTCACCCTAAAGCGCGCCCCCCGTAAGGACCCGTAACTCTCCCTTATAACGTTTTTCCAGCTAGCCCTCGTCCACCGTTGTAAACCGCGTCATAGTTTCTCAAGACAGAATCAATTTGAACGCCATACAGTAAAGATCTCTCTGACACTGTAATTTTTGTTTTTACATTCAACGAAATAAAAGTTAAGTTTTAAAACGTGAAGCTCGCGAGTGATTACGCGCTCGGGAACACGACGATGAAATTGCAGAACGTGGAAAAGCGCATTGGGCAGTAGAAAGGGCCAAGTCGAGGCCCTTCAAAGTTAATAACAATCAGCCCCTTTCGCAGCTAGCAATTATTCATAAGTGGGAACAACTGATTTCATAAATTCAAATCTTGAAGTGTAAAGTGACAGTGATCGTGCAATGATGGAAATTTTGTGAAACGAAGTTCTTTCACTGTTCCAACCGAGACATCGGCTGTTGTGCACCATGTGTTTGTTCTTCGAGTGGCCGGGATCGCTAGAATAACTCAGTGATAGTTGCCGTGCAGGTAGTAGGTTTTGTCAAATAAAGTGAGTTCGCTGATCTGGCCGTAACATCAGCTGTCTTGCACTACGGGATACCTACTTGCAATGCTCAAGATCGGTAGGCTGACACAGTGACCCATTTTCGTCGATGCAGGTTCATTTCTGGATGCATGGGTGAGTCTAATTTGAATCTTCTGTCAATCTTTTTTAATTTAACGCGGGCTGCAATTGATAGGTTTATTAGTCAATCGATTAATTGATTCTACACGAATAACGACTAATTTTAAGTTTATTCCTTCTTGAGGAATAACGAATAATTTGATATTGTTCTTAATTGGCTTATACCTTATTCGATATAACTTTGGGAAAACGTCTCTTATTAGACCGAGCGACTTGTTCATTCGGCTCTATGGGGAGTTCTGGGACACCTGTAGACAATCGAGGCAGTTGCAGTTTGTACGCTGTTGAATACGGAATGGTTTAAACATTCCGGTTGTACTTTGAATTTTACTATTCGACATAGATATAATATTGCATTTGGTTCTATTATTATTGCGCTCGATTTTTAATTTAGTCTAATTCTTAGAACTTGGTTATTTCAATTTCTAGATACGCAATCTCAATTTTAAAGCTACTTTTTGTTACAATCGGTTACGTGCGGTGATGGTGGTGCCAAGTGTGCAAAGGGTCGTGTACATTTGCGGAATACGACTACATGATGATGTTCTCTGACAATAATAACAGATTTCCGAAAACTGTGACACGACTTGCGTCAAAGATTGAATCACTGCATTCAAGCGAGTGGTGGACACGAGGAACATCCCTGGAATAATTAGTTTAGTGCAAATCGTGGAATCGTGATCCTCGTGTGCTGCAAATTTCTGTGTTGATGGATGTATTGTGAACAATCGAGGACGGGCCAATCGCATATTTGGTTTTTGGGAACAAAATTGAGTATTGAAGGCTGCCGTCACCCTTTTTACTTGATAATCCCATTGGGCGGGTTTCGATATGCCCATGTGGATTTTTACAAGTAAGCAGGTTGAATGCTATACATCTTAATGCGTGTGCCTTCTGAGTGCCAGATTTCACGGTGCGGTACGTCATGGTTCCTGCGGCGTCGTAGCGAATGACTACCACTGAACACAGCTGTTTGACTCGAGCCTCACGCGTTAGATTGCCCATCGGCAGGCGTTCGAACGTCGTTTTTTTTAAACATCGATATCTCGTAAACAAAGCCTCAAACGGAAAATTGCCATTCTTGATTTTCGCTTTATTTTGGTCTGTAGAATCACCCCTTAAAATATTTGCATACTGTTGCGTTACACCCTGTATATACCGCTTCTCACCCCCAGGAGTAAGGGTGGTAGGGATGAGGAAAATAGTGGGAATAAAGGAAATAGTAAGGGTGGAGGGTTCAAGGTGTCCGGTTTATAGCATCTTATCTGTATACGCCACTTCAGTACTTTAGGAGTTCTTAACTCTAAGGGTCCCTTGAATAATAGTTTCCTAAGAAATTCGTTATTTTCACTATCTGACCTTTTGAAGTGTTTTAAAATGTCGCGCCTATTCATTCGCGCTCCTTAATCTGTTTGTTATAAGATCTCATACGCCTGCACACGTAAGGATACCTCCTCGCCTTATACTTCTCATGTTAATGTGTACACAATGAAGTGACGCTAGACGTCACACTGTACAAAGAGCTTTACGGGATAAGGGCTATCGAAGCAGAGTTCCACGAAGGAAACCTCTTATTTCCGACAAAAATCGGCGGCTTCGTCTACATTTTGCAAAAAAGTATAAGGATATGGATGAGGACTTTTGGAGAAGAGTCCTATTTACAGACGAATCAAAATTTAATATTTTTGGCAGCGATGGTCGCGCAAAAATTTGGCGCAAGCCCGGCACAGTACTTCAGACAAAAAATGTAATACCTACCGTTAAGCATGGAGGCGGTAGTGTGATGGTTTGGGGAGCGATTGCAGCAGCTGGAGTAGGAAATTTAGCATTTATTGATGGTATAATGGACAGGCGCATCTATAAAAGTGTATTAGAGGAACATTTGCAGCCTTCTGTGGATAGCTTGGGTATCGGAAGAGATTGGATATTCCAAGAGGACTATTATGCTCCACGTCAGCTCTATAGTCCTCTCCAATCACCGGACTTAAACCCAATAGAGCACGTTTGGGAATTATTGGCACGAAAAATTGATTATACAACAGTAAAAAGCAAAGAATCCCTTAAAGAAGCTCTAACAAAGGCCTGGTCGGAAATCACGATATCCGAGACGGAAAATTTAGTTTTATCTATGCCACGTCGTCTAAGGGCAGTCATTGAAGCTCGGGGCGGACCAACGAAATATTAATTTAAGTTTGTAACGCGTCGTCGATATAGCGAGTGGAAAACTTCCAAGACCGGAAGGCCGCTCGGTACGTAGCGTCCGGTCAGGTAACACAAGCCATAAAACCCGGTTTCCCCATGGTCCGCGGTTTCCCATAAAATGCCCGATTTTCTACAAAAAGGCAGAGTTTTTACTCACAACTAGTGACCCGTACGCAAGTAGCGAGCACAGTGGACAACGCTGACTCCTGAACCTTGCCCCGGCAGATCTAGCATAGTGCAGAAACTCTACTCGAGACATAACGGAAGTGTTGGCGTTGGACGAAGCACGGCTGACAAAGCTAACTTCTCCAGCCAGTTATGCTCTTCAAATAGTCTCCAGTCCCGCTTTTTAAAGAATTCGACCACCGGCTTTCGTGCGACTCCACAACCCGACGCTCCGGACCTCTACCCTAAAGGACTTTTCGCTGTTCGCCACCAAGCGACAAGGACGTTCCTTTACAAGTTTATATTTTACAATTTAATTAAAATTAGCCAAAAGAGATATATCTTTCGTACTGTATTTAAACTTTTGTCTAGCGTATTTTTTTTATTTCTGGCGAATTTGCCGTTATCTATGCGATAAAATAAATTTTTTTAGTTTTCGTTACTGTTCATTATTCAACTGTAAATAAACTGCGTACTTAAATTTGTGTTAAAATGTTTTACTTTCATTTTAAGTGATATTTGTGTAGTTCCACTTTAGTGTATTTAAACTTTAGTCCCTCACTGTACATGAAGGAGCCGCAGGTAATACTTCATTACTCTTTATTCTACATTTTATGATGAAGTTATCGATCCATGATGCCATAATCGATTTCGATGATTTTTGGATGCTTTTTCCCTATGCTTATAAGCGGCGGTTGACTTTAGTTTTCGACATATTTGCAGAAAACTGTCCTTACTACTACAATGAATGCTACCTATAGTGACTCACGAAACTGACCGTACACCTGTGTTGGCAATGAAAATTGGCGGAGAAATGTATAAAAACACACGTATTTAAAAATGAAAATGCAATACATACACATTTTCTTCGTATATTCGGTCAACTTGTCGAAACGCTATTCAGTCTCCGATTTCGATGATTTTTTAATATGCTGTAGAAATCACCATTCTGAGTAAGTTTTACCCTTTCAAAAATGTCGGACTCCTCTAGTTTCTGACATATTTGCAAAACAACTTTCGTTACTGGCCCATTGAATCTTGCCCGTACGTGTGCATCTAGAACACAGCCTCAAGCATAGCCGGTACTCTGCCGCCCGGATACTAGCGGTATCGGCAAGGTCATAAACGGTCCAAAATTTGTGAAGTATTGCCGATACTGTATTAACAGGAATGCACCACTAAGTGTTGTGCAGATTTTACATATCGTGTGTGTGTGAACGCGCGTCCGCTTGAGCGTTTTATTGTGCGTGTGACGTCACACGTACGTCACTTAGGTTAACAGAGCGAAAAGGAAGGATATTAAGATGGTGGCCAATTTATGTTTTAGATAAAAATTTATTCATTGGACATTACTTTACACCACTCCCAAATTTCTACTGGTATTGTTGAGTTATTGCTATTTTGTATAAAGGATTTTATAATTGTGGTGGGGACCGTTTCACTATTAGTTATTTTTACCGATGTTCCGGTGTCGATTAATTAGAGCGGGGTGGGGGGTCTAAGAGCGTGTTGGGTCACCTCACGTTCCGCCTTTCTGAGTTGTCCTCGTCTAGGGTCAGATCTATCAGCTCGGGCACTGGGTTGGGTGGTGGGGCGGTCGATCCAGGCGTTTCCTCCAACTTTAAGGGGGCAGACTCCTTTGGGGCCTACTCCGAATCGATCGAAGCGCTATTACGAAGAAACGGACATTAGTGAAAACATAAGATTGTACATGAACCATCAGAAATTGTGACATCTATCGGCATTCTGTTGAATTACAAACAACAAGTCCGACGGCATAGTTGCCAAATCGCATCGTATGAGAATTCTGTCACGCTGTTGCCGCATCAATTACAATTTAATCCATCATGAGATCTCGACTGAATTGGCTTGAGCCGATATTTCGATTCATTCCGAACATAGGAGAGGACGGCGCGAGCCAGAAAGAAAGAGCGTCGAGACTCTTTATATTTACTACCACGTTCAACTAAAAAACTTTCACTAATAGAATTCGCTATGCGTCAATAATTTAATAACGATAATTAAAAATAAAAGCAAACATTTATTAGATCGATTTTATGCGAGTTGTGAGAATGTATATAAATACTGATAACTTTGTAATTTATTCCATTCGCTTTTTTCTCATTACCTCGATCATCGTACGGAATGAAATGAAAACTGGGAATGCATCTTTACAGGAAATCTTTACTGAATACGTCTGGAGCCGGTATTTTAATTTATACTGAAAATAGAAAAGGATGGCGCGAACAAAAAAAGAGTATCGAGGATGAAATTTTTATAAATTAAAACTGCAAACAGTATTGCTTAAAGCATTGCTTAAACATATCCAGTAATAAAAACAGACATGTATTGTACGCATTAATTTATTTAAAAAAATTATGAAGTAGTAAAGGTTATAAAAGGTAATCAAAGTTCAAACTAATAAAAGATACACTAATTATAAATGTAATTTATGACCGTTTTGCCACGGCCACCACGGCCCCCACGGCCGCCACCACGGCCCCAACTCCGACCGCGACTGCTACCACTACCCCGAAGAGTACCATATATCATATTTTTCACCATTTTTTTAATCTGAAACAATAAAATGAAGGGTTAAATATGCATACATATATTCAATTTTGTGTGTGTGTGTGTGTGTGCGCGCGCGCGCGTGTGTGTCTGTGTGTGTTTATACATTCTGTATATACAATATTATATCGTCATGTGTATATAGGGTATTACCTCTAACGCGACGCACGATTTTTCACCCACTTGCAGCCATGTGACAAAAAAAGTTTAAAGCAAGAGTTCCAGGGTATGGAGTGTACAATAGATATCAGTAAAAAAATTTCGAAAACTGCAGGTTGTTGCAAGTGGGTGTAAAATCGTGCGTCGCGTTATAGGTAGGACCCTATATATCATAGAAATATTAACGTTTTTACTCACTTTTGTTCGGGATAACTCCTGCGTCTCAGGTTTTTCCTGTTTCTTTTTTTCTTTTTTCCCTTCTTCCTCTTTCTTCCCTGCTTCCTCTTTCTTCCCTGCTTCCTCTTTCTTCCCTGCTTCTTCTTTCTTCCCTGCTTCCTCTTTCTTCCCTGCTTCCTCGTCCTTCCCTCCTTTTTCCCTCTTTTCACCTCCCCCCCCCCCCTGTCGGCTATCCTTGCCAGCGGCGGAGGAAGCAAGCCTTCGGGTGATTCCCTCCCCCTGGGTCGGTGGACAACGAGCCCCGGCGGTAGTCTTCGGCCAATCTGAAAAAAAAAAGGTTTTTCCTGTTTCTTTTTTTCTTTTTTCCCTTCTTCCTCTTTCTTCCCTGCTTCCTCTTCTTCCCTGCTTCCTCTTTCTTCCCTGCTTCTTCTTTCTTCCCTGCTTCCTCTTTCTTCCTAGCTTCCTCGTCCTTCCCTCCTTTTTCCCTCTTTTCTTCTTCGCTGCTCTTTTGTCTCTCCTCTCTATGGAATTGTTCCATCACTTCAATTTCCATCTGCAAGTAAGATGTTTTATGTACTATTTTATTATAAATACAATTTTTTAATTTAACACATTGCACGCCGACTAAAGGAAACCAGTTAAAGATAATATGAAAAACATACATTTTCGTAAAATAGTATATTTTGATTGAATATTCGTCATGTACACTTTAACAAAAATCAAACACTCCACAGAACCGTCGTTTTCAATTTTTAAATGAAGCAGAAAATGCGATTTTTTATTTTTAAAAAGTCCCGCATTATCGCGGAGACCGCGTGCAATGTGTTAACTTTATACTTCATAATGAAATACTTACTTTGACTCGTGTGTATTCGTCCACGGCACGTTGTGAAATGATTGCTTCCATCCATTTCCTCACAGCCCTCTTGCCAGAAGGCACCCCCACCTTCTCCATTTCCTGACCTGCTCCTCCAGGAACGAAGTCTTGTTCCAACCCTTTATCGCTATCCTTGTTTTCGAAACTGAGGCCTTCAAAACAATCATTCCCACGAGACTCGATGGCTTCGTGACTCCAAGTCACTAACCATCGTCTGTCGCCCAAATGGCTTATTCCTATAAACACTTTCTCTGGCCAAATGCATGCTATGTCATAAATCGTACGAAGGCACAAAAGGGTCGGTCTAGTCGCCCTCCTAGGCCCTTGAAAAATACGTTGCCGCTAAAATACTCTTCATAGTTCTTGATAACACTTCCCACCATGCTGCACCACATTTCAAAACAGAAAACTCGCGTTTTACGTTTCATCAGCAGTTTTCTTCAAGACACGAAACGTATTGGATTATTCAATCCTTTTCCAAGTCTTGAAAAGAAAAAAACGTACTTTATTCTAGAAAACTGAAGTGAAGCGAATTGAGGTGTATCTTGAAGTGTGTTAAAAAAATTGTGACAATGAGTGTTGCAAAAAATGTGTTCAGTGAAGACATCCACGAAGAAGCGGAAAATCGCAGTGAACAAAATCTTTTGAGGGTGAACAGAAATCGTGTTACACATTTGTCAATGTCTGCAAGAAGATATTCAAAAAAGAAAGCATGCCGCGAAAGGAGACGACGCTTGGCCCTTCAAAAAAAGGAAAACGTCATACAAACTTTACATGCTAAGGAGGTAAGTAGAAGTCCCGAGAAACGTACTCGTGAGCATGTAGAGGAACCGTCAACATCCGCAATTGAAATGGCGAGTTCAACAGACATTTCAGGAAAATTGTATGTGGAAATGCAAGAAACAGAAAACAGAGAAGAAGGAACAGATTTAGAAATTGCAGTCCCCGAAAAAGATATATTCGTCACACAGGAAACAGTTGTGGACGAGCCTGAGGCACAATCGTGTCTTCCAAGTGGCTTGAGTATTGTAAACATGCAGCACATCTTTGCCGAATTTCAGAAAATTGGCGACCATGCCATAAATAAGGAAGACTGTGGAATTAGATACCTGAAAATAACGGGCTGGAAACGGTCTGGTCTGAGGACCACCCTCAGTATAATGTGCGCAATGTGCCATTACAAAGGTGAAATCCACAGTGAACCCGACGAAACGGATAAAATGGAAATCAACGAGAGTGCCGTTGCTGGTATATTTTTAAACGGAGGCAGTTATGCCCATACGGAGGAGTTTCTCGCAGCAATAGACATACCCTGCATGTCGAAGAAACAGTTTAGAAATCATCACGATAAAATAGTAAATTCCCTCATTGTTGTCGCAGAGAAAGAGATGATAGCAGCGGCTGAGGAATAAAAACGCCTGGCTATCGAAAGAGGCGATGTTCTTCCCGGATCCGGGATTCCTCACATCCCTGTTGTGGCCAACGGAAGCTGGATGAAGAGGTCTTATCGCACTGGAACTTACGACTCCATGTCTGGAGTCGGTGTGATAATTGGATATCACACGAAGAAAGTTTTATTTACCGGTGTGAGGAATAAGGTGTGTAAAATTTGTCGGTGTGCTGCGAAGAACAAAAAAGAGCCTCGAAAACACAAGTGCTTCAAGAACTGGAGCACAAATCAAGCATCGACGGCTATGGAAAGCCAGTGTATAGTGGAAGGTTTCAAGAGCAGCGTAGAAAAACGTGGGCTCGTGTACTCAACGCTAATAGCCGACGGGGACAGCAGCGTATACAAAAAGATTATAGATGCGGACCCGTACAAGACTCAGATTCGTCTAAAAAAAATTGAATGCACGAATCATTTATTACGGAATTTTTGCAAAAAAATGAAAGAGATTGCAAAGAAGACACCACCTGGCCCATTGAGACGAATCGTGGAAAGCAGCATTCGGCGGATGCGTGCGGACATCGTAAAAGCCGCAGAATACAGATTCGGTCAAAATGAATCAATGGCCGAGAAAATAAAAAATTTGTATGGTGACATACAGAACGTGCCAAGCCACGTTTTCGGTGAACACGCAGAATGTTCAAAACTGCGTTACTTCTGCGATGGAACAAGTAAAAAAGATGAAAAAAACATCGTTCCTGAATTACAGAAGATTGAAGTGTATCAAAAAATAAGAGAAATACTTCGGCCATTATTAGCACATGCGGAAAGTTTACTGTACAACAGCAATAATAATGCCGTAGAAAGCTTCAATGGAATTATAGCGAAGTACACGGGCGGAAAAAGATTAAATTTCGGCGAGAGAGGATCGTACACCGGAAGATGTGCTGCTGCTGTTTTGCAATACAATACAAAAGAAGTGTTGTCGCGATTGAATATAGCAATGGAGAAGAACCCGCCCGTAATTTTGCGTAACCTCGAAAACAGGAGGAAGAAAGAAAACCTGAAGAAGGTTGAGAAGCTGGCAGAAAGAAGAATTTCTAAACATGCGCGAAAACAATTCCGCACAGCAAAGGATTCGAATTATGGACCTAATGCTGAAAAACTAGACATGGACAAAAACATATATGAAATGGAGCAGGAGAAACATCTGGAAATGCTCCACAATTGGCAAAATAGAAGAAACGAGGTTCAGAAAGAAACCATCGGTCAAGGAAAAAATCCACGGTGGTTGAATTATAAATCAAAGCTTTTGACGGCATCAAATTTTGGGCGAGTATGCCGTCGTAGAAGTGGCACACTCTGCGGAAATGCAGTAAAGTCATTTGTATATCCGAAGTTAATTAGTGCTCCCGCGATGGAATACGGGAAGGAATGTGAACACATTGCCCGTGAAGAACTAAGTAAAAATATTGGCCTCGAAATTCAGGAATGCGGGCTATTCATCGATGCTTCCATACCCTTCTTGGGAGCTTCACCGGATGGAGTCATCGATGAAGAGGGCATTGTGGAAATCAAATGTCCAAAAACAGCTGAGAATTTATCGCCGGAGGAGGCAATCAAAACTGTTGCAACGGTCCGGAGAATATTTCAGGATGAAATGGGTACAGCAATGAACAAAACCCATCAATATTATTACCAGGTGCAGGGACAACTGCATATTACAGGTAGAAAGTATTGCCTATTTTGTGTGTGGACCCGAAAAGGATTAAAATATCTCCGAATTGATAAGGATGATAACTTCTGGAAGAATAATATGGAACCGAAGTTAATCCAATTTTATTTAGAGTGCATGTTACCGGAATTAGTAGATAGCCGGTATAATAGGGGTATGCCCATTCGGGAGCCTCAATTTATACTGGAGGGGAGAGCATGCTTAGAGCAGCGAAAAAGGTCTCACTCGGAAAGTAATAGAAACATTAATACTGGCCGGCATCACGCTGCGCTGTAAAGTGCAGTTCCACTGTCTTTGTTAGTGGTTGACAATTGCGTGTAATCGCATTTGCCTAACGCTGTAAACCCACTGACCTATTCAGGGGTTGAAAATGATTGAAAAATAACTAAATACATTCGACGTCGCGCTGCGCTGTAAAGTGTAGTTCCACTGACTTTGTTAGTGGTTGACAATTGCGTGTAATCGCATTTGCCTGACGCTGTAAACCCACTGACCTATTCAGGGGTTGAAAATGATTGAAAAATAACTAAATACGTTCGACGTCGCGCTGCGCTGTAAAGTGCAGTTCCACTGACTTTGTTAGTGGTTGACAATTGCGCGTAATCGCATTTGCCTAACGCTGTAAACCCACTGACCTATTCAGGGGTTGAAAATGATTGAAAAATAACTAAATACATTCGACGTCGCGCTGCGCTATAAAGTGCAGTTCCACTGACTTTATTAGTGGTTGATAATTGCATATAATAGCAATTGTACTCGCGGATCGAAAGATCACGAAAGAGCACATATGAAATAAAAACAGGACAACGAATAATCAAAGGAAGATCTCAATTGAATAATGTAAGTATACAGCAAATTGTAAGATATACTAATACTGATCCATGTTGGTGTTTTTGTTTTAACTGAAAAGTTTGTTATAGATTTTGCAACGATAGATTCCTGAGGAGAGGTTTTTTAGTGAGTATGGTCCTCCTTGAGCAGCGGCAACTATTTGACAGCAACAGCTGCAATATAACCTACACCGCCAATTTACTCGCAACTTATTTCAGCAGACAGTGCTATATTTTTGTTATCATATTATTATATTAGCATCATCGAATATATGAAATATTGTATCGAATTTGTAGCCACTTTGTCAACAAAATTTTGTAGCTCCACACAGACATACGGGCAAATATTCTGCGATTCTGTGACCGATAATGGCACATGATTACGTCCAGAAGAAAAGAAAAATAATAATGTCAATATACCAGCTAATTACTGGAGCACATTCAAATGCAAAAGCAAAAAGAAACAAAATTCAGGTAATACTACATGCTTTTCAAATATGATGTACAATTCAGTTTTTGATAGATACATAAATTCAACGTAAAACGTAATATATACTCAATATAATACAAATGCATTTATATCCGTGTGTACAAGAATAATTATATATTTTATATATTTAGATATAATTATATATAGTATAATAATTACATATATTTATATTATTGAATTTGTTACAGATCCATAATGAAGTAAATGGTGTATGTAAAGTAACACGGCAAGAGAGACCACATGCTTCTCCAACATCAACTTCTTCAACACTTACACAATTTATTTCAAAGAAATGTATATACATATGTATGTATAACATTCAGAATAGAACTAAAAACTTCTACTGTTACACACAACAATAGTATCTCATTAATCACTTGTATCTCCTCTTGAACCTCCTTTTTCTTCCATTTTTCTTTTTATAAAATCATTGATGCATTGTGATTTCTATGTATAAAAGCTTTTCGATTGAACGCATTAGTATATACATATGTATTGTTTCATTCATGATACTGTTTCCCTCTCGCTCTCGCTGACCTTTTCTATGTTTAGTAAGAATCAAAAGCTCGGCCGGAGCCGCATTCATTCAAGTTTCCCTGATGGGCAGAATTGTAATACATACATATATGTGGCAACAGCGTGACCAAACTTTCAATACATTCTGGCAACTCAGCCTTCCGTTCGCGCTGACAAATTTTAGATTACATTTACCGACTGCCCTGTGTTACCATCAACGCTGATGGTAACATGGCCTAGAATACCATAAATGCCCCTAACGGAAAATCGGTGAACTATATTTGTGTCAAAACGTGTGCAAATCCATTTTACATTTTACGCCTCCAAGAAGTGTTAAATTGACGAAAATCGAATTTCCACGATATTGTACTAGTTCAAGGAATACGGGTCTGGTGTGCTATCAGTGAAAAAAGTATTAAATCGTGAGATATTTGGAAAAATGTGATTTCGGCAGCCATCTTGCCAGTTTACAGCCAGGTCTGTCTCGTGCTTACAGTCTCTAATTTTACATTTTTCTCAACGTATACTGTTTATTGGAGTTTAAACGGACCAGACCCGTTTGCGGTGAAGTGTACCCGTGCATACTGTAACCGCAAAAAATTCATTTATGCGAGTATCGCGACGAAAAATGAAATCTACGAAACCGATTGTCTCTCTCGCTCATCGCGTATACGTGCATGACTTTCGTTGCTTGTGTGAGCGCACGCAGACAGTTCATGGCACAGGAGTCTGCCCCCTTAATTGTTCGGTCAAAAAGGCCAAGATGGCTGCCCTTTCTTTTTTAAGTTTTTGCTGGCGACCTCCTCTCTTGCCTCGCCGAGCCTTCCTTTTCTTACTCGCCGACTTTGTAAGAATAATTCAACTAATAAATAGGGGTTTCTGGATAAATAGGATCAAATATTTCCCTCAGTTTACCTCCATATGTCGTGGACTTCCAAATCGTTCGCTAAAAAGCGTTCAGTTTGTACTCCCCGATTGTCGCACAGGGTGTGCGCAATGGCTTCAACTTTGGAACCTATTTAACGTAAGGATCAGGTAATTAAATTGTTTGCCCGGCTCAGGCGCTCACATTTAATGTAAGTAAGGTGGGTTGCGTTTACCAAGTTGATCTTACTCCCTCAAAGCGTGCTTGCTCTAAGTGTCGCACTGACTCTATAGACTGTAGACTCAAAAGTGTTGTATTACTATGAGCTCAAAAAACTCTAACTCGGAAGAGACTCTGAAGAAAACTGTGTGTTACTAAGAACTGAAAAAACTGACTTTGGACCGTGCATATATATACTGCTTCTCACCCCCAGGAGTAAGGATAGTAGGGATAGGGAAAAATAGTGGGAATAAAGGAAAATGGCAAGGGTGGAAGGTTCAAGGCGTCTGGTTTATTACCCCTTTAAGAGTTCTTAACTTTAAGGGTCCTTTGAATAAGAGTTTCCTAAGAAATTCGTTATCTTCTACTATCTGACCATTTGAAGTGGTTTTAAAATATCGCGCCTATTCATTCACGCTTCTTAGGATCTTATACGCCTGCGCATTTAATATCACCTCCGTGCCTTATACCTCTCATGTCGATGTATACACAATGAAGTGACGCTGGACGTCACATGCGCATGTGTATTATCGCGAAGATGTACTGCAACCCTAATCTTTGTTATTTTGTAAACGAATTTCGGACGTGGCTGTCACGTCTGAAGGGCGTGAGAAGGTAGATGGTGGGGGAAGGTCCGTCCCAATGAATGCACCGGGCAAGCGAATATACGCCTCTTCCGGTTTAATTCAGAAGGAACTCCTGGTTATTGATTAAATTTAATGGAATTTTCATAAACCAAATTGTTTATTAAATGTTTCCTCGCACCATTCTAATACAGTTGGCGGAACATCAAAATTCCAAAGAGGGTACAAGTTCTTTCAGAATATTGTTCGGTATTTCCGAATGATTATAAACTTTTGCTGCAGTTTGAGTACAAATTTCCTCTTTAGGAGAGGGTTCTACCGTAGACGCAGTTGACTCCGACTCCTCTAATTCTTCTGTTAAATCGATAATTATTGGCTCCTTACTGGTCGTAGATATGGTGGTCTCCCTCAGGTCCTTCTCCAATTTTTCCAGAATAGCCGCTCTTTGCTGCCTAGCTTTAACCTTTTTTTCCGCCACGTTTACTTCTTCGCCTATATTTTTTTCCCTAATTGAAGGATTCAAGTTTTTTTGTTAGGAAACAAGAAATTAACCGCTTAACAAGATTCGTTAGTTTTATACCTTAATTTCATTCTCTTTGATTTTCCCAGCTGCAAACATTGCGCTAGTCTTCAAATTGAATGTTCTACGCAAGGGTCTGCGCGATAAAGGTATTTACTAATTTACCTCCTTGTTAATTTCCTCTCGATCCAACTCTTCAATTCTCTGCCAGATGGGCGAGATTTTGCAGAGCTCTTCCTGAGCGGAAAATTTTAAATTTAAGAAATCCTTTTCCTTTTTCCTTCTTCAAAAAGGTTGTACACTGCTTCTAACTGACTCTTTTTCACTGAACTTTTCTACTGACCACTGATTCTCTTTCTACTGATGCTCTACTGACTTTTTTTCTGAGTTCAACTGGCTTTATATATATATTTCCTACCCCTTGATGGTCAACCTGGTAGGGGTTGGAAAGTGGAGGGACCGAGGATGATTTCCAGACACACCATATTTTGTGACTAGGTCCTTGAAAGAAGAGACCTTCGTTTCTTTGCGCCAAATATTTTTAAAGTGTTTACGGTCCTATCGATGGGAAGACCCTTGGGTCCTGTTACGATTTGTGGCTATTTACGATCCTTTCCGTCGCTATCTCTGGTTTGTTTCATTATATTTCCTAAAGGGCCCTGTCTATTTCCGACTCTTTACAATTTAACCTGGCCGCGAACTTAAAGCTATCTAGTTACTACTATTGCGCAAGCGCGGGTCAATCAGATGCTTTTAAGAACGAATATCCGGATATAAGAAAAATTGCGTCGAGCCACCTCCTTTCTCCCAGACGTTACATGGCCATGTAACTTCCAAAACCATCAGCGTTGATGGTAACATAGGGCAGTCTGTAAATGTAATCTAAAATTTGTCAGCGCGAACGGAAGGCTGAGTTGCCAGAACGTATTGAAAGTTTGGTCACGCTGTTGCCACATACGGGGTGTAACGTAATAGGTGTAGGACCCGGAAATGGCAGATTCCTGAGGCGAAACTGAACAACTTTTTCCTTTGTCAAAATGTCGGCTGAGGCTTTGTTTTTGAATTGTTAACGAAAAACACTGGCCATTCAGAGCGCGCGTAGAGCCCGCGCTCAGGGACGATCCACGGCGCGTCGTACTAGGTCGCGACGTTCGACCAGCACCCCGAACTGTACGCGCTGGTATTGCATGGAGCAAATGTTAACATCGAATTATTCATTATTCTCGAATGGAAATTAACTAAAATATAAATAAAGCTGGCTGTAACGTTCGCTGATGCATGATACTGAGCTTGCTGTGGACACCTGACCATTATTGGGTACCAATCTGTGTAATCGCAAACTGAATAATTGAACTAAAACGCATACTGAGTCAGGTGCACAATTGTGCATTATTGTACACAAGAACGGTTCCTTTGAAGTATGTGGGAGACTTAATCAGTTTGCGATTTGCTGATCACTCGACAATCTACGCAGCCCACGGGATCAGCGAATAATGTAAACAGCAGCAGGGGGTTGCCTGTGGACGAGCAGCTCGCTATCTGTTTTTGAAAAGCAGTGTCGACGCAGCGTCGAATATTTTCCACACAATTTTCAAGCACACGGGCAACGATGCTGTAAGTCGGGTTGTTCAGGATGTATTTTTAAGAAAATACAGGCTACGTGGACCCAGACAAAGTGCTTGTAACAATAAGCAATCCGGACGTCGATGTCCGCTTCACTCCAAGTGCCGCAGCTATCGGTTGTCATTGGAATGTCTGTTTTCAAGAACACGTGGGGATAGTTCGAAATGGTAAGCAACCCCATGTTGCACTCCTCTAAAGAATGCGGATACTGTTTCTAAAAATGTGGACACGTAATGGGGTAGGTGGGGGTGCTTTCTGGAAAAAAAATTGCGATTGACTGCTAAACATATTTTTCTCAGAGGTTTCAACGAGGCAACACCGAAGATGTTGAGTACGGAGCGCAGCAACGCAACATATTACAAAATGTTCTTTGTTTACGCGCAGTGCGAGGGCAATGCGGAAAGTACTGCACGGGTATATCGTGAAAAGTATCCCGGCGAGGACCAACCGTCTTCGGCGTGTTTTCGCCGATTGGCGAGTCGCCTACAAACGAGTGGCTCACTACAACCTCAAAGGGGTGATAGTGGACGACCGCGTCAAATTTCCACGGCGCGGTCGGACGAAGTACTCGAAGAGGTCCGCCGGGATGCTACCGTCAGCACACGCGACATCAGCAGGAGAATGGGGTACGTTGCAATGTGAAAGAAATCACAATTTTATAATCAAAATGTAATTTTCCTCTTACTAATACATCTCTGCATTTGGTTACAGTTTCAGCCACACGACGGTGCATCGCATTCTACAAGAAGATAAGATGCACCCGTACAAATACGTGCGGGTGCAGTCTTTAAAACCCCAGGACTTCGTTCAACGGATGGAGTATTCGAGGTGGCTGTTGGGGGAAATCGAGCGGATACCGTCGTTCTGCACGTACGTTTTGTGGACAGACGAAGCCCTCTTTACAAGGGAAGGGTGCTTCAATGCCCACAACTCGCACGTGTGGGACAGTCAGAATCCGCATGCGATTCGGACACGAGCAGCACAAGACCGCTGGTCAATAAATTTATGGGCGGGCATTTGCGGTGATTTTATCATCGGGCCGTACATTCTTCCCGACAGACTGGACGGCCAGTCATATTTATCATTTTTAGAACATGCTCTTCCGAATCTCTTGGAAGAAATTCCACTAGAGATTCGGAGGCGCATGTTTTATCAACATGACGGGGCACCCGCTCATTTCTCCGCAACTGTCCGTGCGTATCTTAACGAAACCTTCCAGGACAGGTGGATTGGCCGCGGCGGTGCTGTTGCGTGGCCCCCACGCTCCCCGGATATGAATCCGTTGGACTTTTATTTATGGGGGTACTTGAAGGTACGTTTCTTTTTACGTTTTACTCTATCTTACTTCCTTTAAAAATATTTATTTATACGTACGTTCGCTTACCATTTTGTTGTTTTATTATTTATTTCAGAATGAGGTGTACCGTCAACCTCTTGTATCCCGCGAAGAAGTGGTCTCCAGGGTACACGCTGCCGTGGCGGCTATTTCGACCGACACACTGCGCAAAGTGCAAATGAATGTTGCAAAGCGAGCTCGCGCGTGCTTGGCAGCGAACGGTGGCCACGTAGAACATCTTCTGCTGTAACGCAAATCGGCCCTTTTCAGGGCCACCATTCGGCCCCTCTTCTGGGGCCACAATTGTTTCAATACGTAGGAATAATATCTTCCTCGATTAGTATCAATCGGCCCTTTTCAGAGCCACCATTCGGCCCCTCCTCTGGGGCCACAATTATTTCAAAACGCAGGAACAATATCGTTCTTATTTATCATCAATCGGCCCTTTTCAGGGCCGCAAATTAATTAAACATAGACTTTGCACAAATTGAAATCTTCAAGTGACAAGTGACAGTGACCGCGCAGTGAAAGAGGTAAATTTTCTTAAACGAACTGAGTTCACTTACCTGGCCGCGACATCACCTGTTGTGCGCGCCGAATTAGTACCCCCAACGGTCAGGATCGGTAGAGACCCAGTGACAGTGGCTGTGTAGTAAATTTTTTTCGGTGAAGTGAGTTCGCTGACCCGGCCGTAACATCAGCTGTCTGCACTGCGGGATACCTACTTGCAGTGGTCAGGATCGGTACAATGGCCCAGGGACAGTGACCCATTTTCGTCGAAGCAGGTTCATTTCTGGAGAAACGGGTAAGTCTAATTTCAATTGTTGGCGAATTGTTTAACATTTAACGTATGTTGTACTTGATACATTCGTTAGTCAGTCTATTTTAATTCTTTTTCGTTCAATTGATAAGGGCAAATTGATTTCGTTTGTATTTTAGTTCATTTCCATTCATGAATAATAATTTGACATTAACTTTTGCTCCGTGCTATACCGGCGCGTTCTGTTCGGGGCGCCGGTCGAACGTCGCTACCTAGCTCGACGCGCCGTGGCCCGTCCCTGAGCGCGGGCTCTACGCGCGCTCTGAATGGTCAGTGTTTTTCGTTAACAATTCAAAAACAAAGCCTCAGCCGACATTTTGGCAAAGGAAGAAGTTGTTCAGTTTCGCCTGAGGAATCTGCCATTTCCGGCTCCTACACCTTTTACGTTACACCCTGTATATATATATATTTCCTACCCCTTAATGGTCAACCTGGTAGGGGTTGGAAAGTGGAGGGACCGAGGATGATTCCCAGACACACCATATCTTTGTGACTAGGTCCTTGAAAGAAGAGAGACCTTCGTTTCTTCGCGCCAAATATTTTTAAAGTCTTTACGGTCCTATCGATGGGAAGACCCTTGGGTCCTGTTACGATTTATGGCTATTTACGATCCTTCCTACTTCCCGTCGCTATCTCTGGTTTGTTTCGTTATGTTTCCTAAAGGGCCCTGTCTATTTCCGACTCTTTATACAATTTAACCTGGCCGCGAACTTAAAGCTATCTAGTTACTTCCATTGCGCAATCGCGAGGCAATCAGATGCTTTTAAGAACGAATATCCGGGTATAAGAAAAATTGCGTCGAGCCACCTCCTTTCTCCCAGACGTTACAGATTCATACCGAACGTAGGAGGACGGCGCGAGCGAGTGTCGACACTATTCATATTTACTACCACGTTCAACTGAAAAAGTTTTACTAATAGAATTCGCTATGCGTCAATAATTTGATAACGATAATTAAAAATACAAAGTAAACATTTATTAGATAGATTTTATGTGAGTTATGAAAATGTTTATAAATATTGATAATTTTGTAATTTATTCCATTCACTTTTTTCTCATTGTGATTATCGATTTTCTCATTTCTCGATCATCGTACGAAATAACAAATGAAAACTGGGAAGGCACCTTTACTGAAATCTCTACAGGAAATCTTTACTGAATATGCCTTGAGCCGGTATTTTAATTTAAACTGAAAATAGAAAAGGATGGCGCGAGCGTAAAAGGAGTATTGGGGATGAAATTTTTATAAATTAAAATTGTAAAGCGTATTGCTTAAAACATTGCTTAAACATATCCAGTAATAAAAACAGACGTGTATTGCACATATTAATTTATTTAATCGCAATAATTAAAACTAAGAATTATAAATATTAGTGACAAAAGTTTTTCCACAGCAGCCGAAACGGCCTCCACGGCCACCGAAACGGCCTCCACGGTCGCCTCCACGGCCTCCGCGGCCGCGACCACCACCTCCCGCATACAAAATCTTTTTCATCATTTTTTTTAACTGAAACAGTAAAATGAAGCGTTATAATTATACACATACGTATATTAAATCGTGTTCAATTTCTATATTCCATAGTGTTCCAGAAACCCGTTTTTTTTTGTGGCTAAAAGTTAATTTTTCAAGTTTAACATATTCAAAATTTTTTTTGCCGTAAAGTAACAATCCTTCAGAGCGCCAAAACCGAAAGTATTATTTATTTTAGATAACTCTGTGGTGAGATAGAGCGTTTTAAACAGAAATTAATAAAATTCAAAGTACAATTAAACGCTTTATACGCCAATTATATAACATCAGGAAACACATTTAGTGCCGGTTTTATACATATTACTAAGTATATTTTTAGCGTTTAATGCAGTTTGAAGCACTTTTTAATCCATATACAAATGGACAATTGTTAAAACTAATATGAAAAATTTAGGTGCTACTTTTTGCTACTTTTAACTGTGCTGGTTTTAACAAAGACATTCGACGTATAAAATAATTACGCTTTCTCCGCACATGCAGGATACCAATATTAAACCTGCCGTCTTGAATTTTTAATATCTGGTGTCAAATTCATTACCAGCGACCTCAAAAAACCACAATTATGACATTTTGAATGTATATATAATAGAAAAGTTATCGTTTTTACTCACTTCCGAAAGGGATGGCTCCCCTTCCTCCCTTTTCCTCTTCTTAGAGCGTTCCTCCTCCTCGTCCTTCTTTTCTTCCTCCTGCTTCTTATTTTTTTCCTCCTCCTTTCATCCTTCCTTGCCTTCTTCCTTCCTTCCTTCGCACTCCTCTCCTAGAACCTCTTCTACCATTTCGATTTCCATCTGTAAGATATTTTATGTACTATTTTATTATAAGTACAAAAATCAAAGATTTAACAGAACCGAAATTTTTAATTATCGCGGGGCCGGCGTGTAATGCGTTAACTTTATACTTCATAATGAAATACTTACTTTTTCCCCGTACGTTTTCCTCCAGTGCACGTTGTAAAATGACTGCTGCCGTGCATTTCCTCACACCCTTCTTACCAGAAGGCACCCCCACCTTCCCCCATTCTGCGGCCTGCTCCTCCAGGAACGAAGTTCCTATCCTTTGTCACTATGCTTGTTTTCGAAACTGAAGCCTTGAAAGCAATCATTCCCAGGGGCCTCGATGGCTTGGTGACTCCAAGACACTAACCATCGTCTGTCACCCAAATGTCTCATGTAAACACTTTCTCCGGCCAAATGCATGCTATGTCAGAAATCGTAGGAAGGCACAATAGCGTCGGTCTAGCTGCCCTCGTAGGCTCTCGAGAAATACGTTGCCGCTAAAATACTCTTCGTACTTCTTGATAACACTTCCCACCATGCTGTATCACATGTCAGTAAAAGAAAACTCGCCTTTTACGTTCCATCGGCAGTTTTCTTCAAGACACGAAACGGATTGGACTATTCAATTCTTTTCCAAGTTTTGAAAAAAACTTAGTCTATTCGAGAAGAGTGAAGTGAATTGAATTGAGGTTGATCTAGAAGTGTTTAAAACAAAATTTGGACAATGAGTGTTGCGAAAAATGTGTTCGTTGAAAACATTCACGAAGAAGCGGACAATCGTAGTGAACAGGATCTTTTGAGGGGGAAGAGAAAACGTGCTGCAAATTTGTCAATGTCTATAAAAAGATTTTCAAGAAGGAAAGCATATCGCGAATGGAGACGACGCTTGGCGCTTCAAAAAAAGGAAAATGCCTTGCAAACTTTACATGCTGAGGAGGTAAGTAAAAGTCCCGAAAAATGTAGTCGTGAGCATGTGCAGGAACCGTCGACATCCGCAATTGAAATTGCGAGTTTAACAGAAATTTCAGAAGAATTACATGTGGACATGCAAGAAATAGAAAACAGAGAAGAGGAAACGGATTTGGAAAGTGCTGTCTGTGAAAAAGATATATTCATCATGCAGGAAGCAGTTATGAACGAGCCTGAAGAGCAATCGTGCCTCCCAAGTGACCTGAGTATTGTAGACATGCAGCACATCTTTGCCGAATTTCAAAAAATTGGCGACCATGCCATAAATAAGGAAGACTGTGGAATTAGACACCTGAAAATAACGGGCAGGAAACGGTCTGGTCTGAGGACCACCCTCAGTGTAATGTGCGCAATGTGCCATTACAAAGGTGAAATCCACAGTGAGCCCGACGAAACGGATAAAATGGAAATCAACGAGAGCGCCGTTGCTGAAACATTTTTGAATGGAGGTAGTTATACCCATATGGAGGAGTTTCTCGCAGCAATGAACATACCCTGCATGTCGAAGAAACAGTTTCGAAAGCATCATGATAAAATAGTGAATTCCCTCATTGTTGCCGCAGAAGAAGAGATGAAAGCAGCGGCTGAGGAAGAAAAACGCTTGGCTATCGAAACAGGCGATGTTCTTCCTGGATCCGGGATTCCGCACATCCCTGTTGTGGCCGACGGAAGCTGGATGAAGAGATCTTACCGCACTGGAACGTACGACTCCGTGTCTGGAGTCGGTGTGATAATTGGATATCACACGAAGAAAGTTTTATTTACCGGTGTGAGAAATAAAGTGTGTAGAATTTGTCGGTGTGCTGCAAAGAACAAGAAAGAACCTCGAAAGCACAGGTGCTTCAAGAACTGGAGCACAAATCAAGCATCGACGGCTATGGAAAGCGATGCTATAGTCGAAGGTTTCAAGACCAGCGTAGAAAAACGTGGGCTCGTGTATTCAACGTTAATTGCCGGCGGGGACAGCAGCGTATATAAAAAGATTATAGGTGCGGACCCGTACAAGACTCAGATTCGTGTAAAAAAAAAAATAGAATGCACGAATCACTTGTTACGGAATTTCTGCAAAAAGATGAAAGAGATTGCAAAGAAGACACCACCTGGCCCACTAAGACGAATCGTGGAAAGCAGCATTCGGCGAATGCGTGCGGACATCGTAAAAGCCGCAGAATACAGATACAGTCAAAATGAAACAATCGCCGAGAAAATAAAAAATTTGTATCGTGACATACAGAACGTGCCAAGCCACGTTTTCGGTGAACACGCAGAATGTTCAAAACTACGTTACTTCTGCGATGGAACAAACAAAAAAGATGAAAGAAATATCGTGCCGGAATTAATACAGATAGGAGTGTATCAACAAATTAGAGAAGTACTTCGGCCATTATTAGCACATGCAGAAAGTTTGCTGTACAATAGCAACAATAATGCTGTTGAAAGCTTTAATGGAATTATAGCGAAGTACACGAGTGGAAAAAGATTAAATTTCGGCGCGAGAGGATCGTATACCGGAAGATGTGCTGCTGCTGTCTTACAATATAATACAAAAGAAGTGCTGTCGCGATTGAGTACAGCAATGAACAAAAATCCGCCTGTAATTTTGCGCAACCTCGAAAATAGGAGGAAGAAAGAAAACCTGAAGAAGGTTGAGAAGCTGGCAGAAAGAAGAATTTCTAAACATGCGCGAAAACAATTCCGCACAGCAAAGGATTCGAATTATGAACCTAATGCTGAAAAACTAGACATGGACAAAAACATATATGAAATGGAGCAGGAGAAACATCTGGGAATGCTCCACAATTGGCAAAATAGAAGTAATGAGGTTCAGAAAGAAACCACCGGTCAAGGAAAAAATCCACGATGGTTGAATTACAAATCAAAGCTTTTGACGGCATCAAATTTTGGCCGAGTATGCCATCGTAGAAGTGGCACACTCTGCGCAAATGCAGTAAAGTCATTTGTATATCCGAAGTTAATTAGTGCTCCCGCGATGGAATACGGGAAGGAATGTGAACACATTGCCCGTGAAGAACTAAGTAAAAACATTGGCCTCGAAATTCAGGAATGCGGGCTATTCATCGATGCTTCAATACCCTTCTTGGGAGCTTCACCGGATGGAGTCATCGATGAAGAGGGCATTGTGGAAATCAAATGTCCGAAAGCAGCAGAAAATTTATCGCCGGAGGAGGCAATTAAAACTATTGCAACGGTCCGGCGAATATTTCAGGATGAAATGGGAACAGCAATGAACAAAACCCATCAATATTACCAGGTGCAGGGACAACTGCATATTCCAGGTAGAAAGTAATGCCTATTTTGTGTGTGGACCCGAAAAGGATTAAAATATCTCCGAATTGATAAGGATCATAACTTCTGGAAGAATAATATTTGGAGGGCCTGCTCGGTCCGGGTCCCGTGACTTTCGCGGGAACCACAATGACGCTGATGTTCCCACAAATAGGGCGTTTGCTTCTAGGAGTGATACTTCCGCTAAGTTGGAGGGCCCGGACCGAGAAAATTCCACTCACCTCACCTCCACGTGGTGCTCTCCGGGCTCCTTCCTTGGACTTTGTGTCCTCGGGAGGATGGCGAAAGAGTGAGTGGTCTCCCTCCAGGCTCTGTGGAGCAGGAGGGAGCGGTATGTCTATTTGGTTGAATGTAAGATGAATGAATGAGACTTGGTCGTGGGTCGGGTGGATATTCCCCGCAGACTAATCAAGGGGGGGAGTAGTAGCCCCTCCGCACCGGGGCCGGGGCTGGGAAGGTGGTGTGGACCTCTGCCGGGGAAGATGGCAAAACCGTAAGTCCTCCTTGAGAGGCAAAGATGCCCTGAACCAGCATGTCCGGGCTGCCTGCCCGGCAACGGCTGTCTGGAGCCGATGCGGGGGTTGAAGCGTGGACCCGCGGGCGGGTGTATGGAGGATTATCCTGGCCTGATATTTCCTCATACCCTACGCCGGGTTGGGTAAATCCCGGCACGTCTAGCCGGAGGACTGTGGGTTGCACCCTGTCGGATGGGGTGGCCTGCAGTCGATAAGGGGGACGTAAAACCTTTGGTTAAATATGGCGCCAGCCTATCCGGTAACCTTTTTTCTTAGTAGAGTCTTTCGTGCCGATAGGGTTTGGGCCACCCGACAAGCTGCTTCTCAGCTTCGGCACGCTTAACTAGGGTTTATTAGAACAAGCGGGGAAAGACCCCCACCGCGGTGGGGGTGCCATGATGGCCGAACCGCTTTAATTAAAACTTTGCGCATGGAATATAGCAATCTTTCAAACAAATCTTTTAACTGTTCCCTTAGAGATAAGGAGGACGTCGAGGGACCTGGACAAGCAGGAGGAACCAAGGAAAACGGAACTGAGCGAAGCAGAAGGACTGAACAGGAAGGTGACACCACCAGGATCACGATATCATCGGAGAGTAGCCAGGAAGAGAATATGCCTGGTAACGGTGGGGGAAATTGCGGGGTCGGCACCAGCACGCTCAAAAGAAATGAGAGGGGTGAGTACATTTACTTATATCTAAATGTAATATGCGAAGAGATGGTCAGGATCATTGGAAACGATGAGTGCCTGGACAGCGTGGCTAAGGAGGAGTTCGTCAATGATCTAAGCGAAGTTATGGCGGGGGTGAGAAGGTCCGCGGATACTGCTAATTTGGTTGATGATATTAGCGGTATTTTGGGGGGCGAGCTGGAAAACTGGGTCTCCCAGGTCAGGATCAGCCTCAAGGTACTGGAGGCTATCAAAGAGGCTGATGGAGGGACACGCGACGCCATACAGGACCTTATAGAAAAAGGTGAGAAGGTTATCAAAAGATGGAAAGAAAAGGAGGCAGCCCTCCACTCCCCTGAGCCTTGCCATAGTAGGCATGGAGAAAGCGGAGATTTCGCCACACGTTGTAGGAATGGCGAAGGTGACGGTGCCAAGAGAAAGAGGTTGGCCCACAGTAGCCAATCGGATAGCACCCCGGAGGGCCTTACTTTCGAGAATAGGAAGGGTAAGGCGAGAAAACGAAGAATAATGGAGAGGTCGTTAGGGGTGGAGGGCCGCCTTGAAAAAGGACAGGCAGGTGTGACGGATGAGGATCCTGAAGGAAAGGATACGATACACACTATAGTTGTTAGGAAGAATAAGGAGCAGGATTATATACAGCTACTACATGAGGTGAAAAACAAGGTCAATGCTGATGACATTGAGATTGCGGCTATGAAGAAAGCGTATGCCAACGATAACGTAGTAATTAAAGTAAAGGGTAAGCAGGATGCTAATAAGTTGGCAGAAAGGATGGTGGGATCTGGTCTTGATTTCCACTGTCACAATGGGGGGATGAAAAAGATCATCATCCTGGGGGTAGACGCCACACTTAGTGAGGAGGAAGTGGTAGAAGGGGTGAAGGAGAAATGCGGTAATACCGAGACTAGATGCAGGATTGTATTCAAGAGAAACAACAGATACAATCAGCAGATTATCTGCATAGAAATTAAAAACAAGGATGCGGAAAGGCTACTGAGCGATGGCAGAATACAGCTTGGCTGGACCATCTGCCAGGTTAGGTTATATAAGGTGACTAGGAGGTGTTGCAGGTGTGGGGGTGAGGGGCACATTGCAGATAAGTGCAATAGCGGGAAAAAATGCTATATCTGCGATGGGCTCGACCATCTTATGGCAGACTGTAACAGAGGAAAGGAGAGGGTAGAAAATAGATCTACGGGCATGGGGGGTAATAACGCGGATACCCAGACTCTATCGGAAGGGGGAATAAGAACTAGGACAGTAGGAACTCAAACGGAGTGGCCGGGGGATATAGTAATGCCCGCACCCATAATGCGGAGTCGGGACGGTGAGGAAAGAACAAAGGAAGTCGAAGGAAGCTGGGCGGAGGTGGTCAGCAGGAAAAAAAATAGAAGGGCTAGTGGGAATACCAGAGAGACCAGGGCGAATGGGGACGAGGTGAGCCGCAATGGTCGAAACAATCAGGAGATAAATGAGGCCACTGGGGCCAGCAAGAAGGGAAACAGAAAAGTAAGAGGGTCGGCGGTATATTTGATCCACGAGAATAAGATGTTTAAAGAGACCATGGCTGAATTAAAGGAAAGAGTTAAGCTGGGACCAGCGGATCTTGAGAAAAGGGGAATTAGAACAGTACGGGCTACGAGAACCGGAGCCGTACTGTTCGAATTTCAGGACAGGGAAAAGGCTATAGCATGGAGGGACGTGGTAAAAGAGGCTATGGGGTGTAATATAAAAACGTGCGAGGTATTGGGACCGACGAGTGCGGTCAGGATAAGGGGTATTGATGCCTCGGTTAACAAAGAAGAGATTGTGAGAGCGATAGCTAAATGTGCTGGTAGTGACGAAGTTGAAGGGGTGAAGCAGATACGTGTCACAAAGGTGTTTAATGAGACTTGGGGTGTAAAGAACGTGGTAGCTAAGGTCCCAAGCGCTGTTGCGGAAGTCCTGGGCAAGAGCAAGAGCATAAGGATCGGATGGACAACCTGCGGAGTCAGAATATTACCGTATGTACCTACCAGATGTTGGAGATGCGGTAACTGGGATAGCAAAGGGCATATATGTCGAGATAGGGCTAAAAGGAATGAGAATAACAAGGTGGGTCTCGGCAGCGATGGAAACGAGGGAAAGGAGGAGAATGAGCGGATAAAAAATGCGGACACAAGGTGAGCACGGTAGGAATAGGGGGTATAAAAGGATATGTAAAATGGACCAAGCAGAAAATGGTTACAGAGTGACTGGGGGGATCCTATGTGTGCAGACTAATCTTAACAAGTGTTATGGGGCCCAGAACCTCATGATGCAATATATGACGAAGCATAATGTGGATGTTGGGATAGTTAGTGAGCCCAATGCCAACCAGTCTGGTGGCTGTTGGTATGTGAGCGATGACAATCTGGCTGCTATTGTAGTCAGGGCTGGCGTAATGTGCACGCATAGGAGGGTGGCTGGTGGCGAGGGTTTTGTGGTGGTTGAGATTGCTGGGTGGGTCATAGTATCCATCTACTTCTCCCCTAACAGACCCTTCGTGGAGTTCTCCAATTTTTTGATAGGGGTTACGGAAGTGGCTGATGACCTGATGCGAGGGCTGGGGCCCAATATTGTAATTGCGGGGGATGCTAATGCAGAAGCTATGACTTGGTCCACCAGGGAGAATAGGCGTGGAAGATTTGTGACAGAGCAAATGGACCTGTATGAATTTCAATGTTGCAATGTTGGGCAGGCACGGACATGTATAAGATGGAACGGGGGATCATCAGTCGATGTGACGTGGACCACTGCCGCTGCCTTTCCGAGAGTGGAAGGATGGAGAACTAGGGAGGAGGAGTCCCTGAGTGATCACGTTGTGATCACGTATCGGTTAATGCTGAGGGAGCCCCGTGCTTTGGTCCAGGATAGGGTACCTACGGGTACCAGGAAATGGAATATGCGCAGAGCAGATATGGATAAGCTCAAAACAAAGATCCGGTACGAATGCCTTGAAAGTGCACAATCTGCAGACGATGCAGCGGGGGTTTTTGACAAATGGTTGTGCAGAATAAGTGATAAATGTATACCTCGGTCTAAGCTAGGAGGCATGCGTAGGCCCAGGGCCGATATTTATTGGTGGAGTGCAGACCTTGAGAAGACTAAGAGAGAGTGCAACGCCTGTAGAAGGGCTTATTATAGGGCTGTACAGAGACGCAGGGATGAGAATATCCTTAAGGCCCTGTTGAATAAATACAAGACCTGCAAACGCAATTTCAGGTTGGATATCAAAAGGCATAAGAGAAATGCATGGAAGACCTTCTTAAGGGAATTAAACGATGAGATCTGGGGCAAACCCTACAAGATGATAAGAGGAAAATTGGGTGGAATGGGTCCTCTTAACATGAGCAAAGATGATGTGTCGCGGAGGTTACAGGAAATGTTTCCTCCCGGCCTGAGGTACCTTAGGGCTCTCACTGGTACGGATGAGATGCCGGACTTGATTAGTGAAGAAGAACTGTGGGAGACGGTAAGAAGCCTTAAGAGAGGTAAAGCCCCATGCATGGATGGATTCGAGGTCGGACTGCTGCGACTGGTCTGCAAAAACAGACCACAGGCTCTACTTGAGCTGTATAATAAGTGCGTGGAGGAGAGGAAGTTCCCTAGCATGTGGAAGAAAACGAGGGTTGTGCTAATACCCAAAGGTATGATTGGTACTGGTGATGTGTGTGGTAACCGGGGGAATGCGGCATTGGTAACGGGTGGTGAGGTGAAGTATCGCCCTATCTGTTTAGGGAGCGTTGTTGGGAAAATTTTCGAGAGAATCCTCGTGGATAGGGTGAACAGGCACCTTGAAGAGAAAAAGATATTGAGCAATAGACAGTATGCTTTCAGAAAGGGCAGGAGCACTGTCGATGCCATCAAGGATGTGATAGGCTTTGTTATGCAGGGTCTAAGGGATAAAAAGTATACGACTGCGGTCCTCCTGGATATCAGGAATGCGTTCAACGAAATCAGATGGGGTGACATTGTTCGAGAAGCCCTTGCCTCGGGGTTACCTGGTTATATCGTGGATCTCATAGCTAACTATTTGGATGATAGACGTGGAGTAATCAGAGTGGAGGCTGAAGATTTAGAGATAAATTTTAGTAGGGGGGTGCCTCAGGGGTCGGTTTTGGGCCCTGCATTATGGAATATTGCTTTCAACAGGGTTGTCGGTTGCGTAGAGAAATATTTGGGTGGTGATCCGCCGGCAGCGGAAGTGAGTAGAGTAGTCTGCTACGCGGACGATATTTTGGTAATAGCGTCTGCCTATGAGCCGGGGACCTCGGCTGCCAGGGCGAGTTTGGCCGCCAGCATTATAGGCAGAGAGGTGAAAAGACTCGGTCTGCAGCTGGCGGAATCAAAAACGGAAGTTATCACCTTTCGGAAAAGAAACTGGCCGATGGCCAGCACTACGGTCCACATTGCTGGTACGCAGGTACCCTGCAAAAGTTCTGTAAAATACCTAGGGGTTATTTTAGACGAACTAATGATGTTCAATAAACATCTAGATATGGCCGCCGGCAAGGCAACCGGGGCCATGAATAGCCTCGCCAGGCTGATGCCTAGTATTGGCGGACCTGAGTTAGAGAAAAGGAGGCTCCTTAAACTGGTTGGGAGGTCAATGGCCTTATATGCGGCGCCTGTTTGGGCGTCTTGTCTGAAGAAAAAGACATATGCCGAGAAAATAAACAAAGTTAGAAGAGTGAGTGCAATTAGAGTCTGTCGGGCATACAGAACGATTTCAACGGAAGCTGCCGGTGTGATCTCAAAAATCCCACCGTATGACATCATCGCAAGTAGATACGCGCTTGAATACGAGAGCAATAATATTGTTGGACAGGACCTTAGGAAAGGGAAGTGTAAAAAAAAGGAAAGGGATAACTGGATACTAAATGCATGGGCAGAGAGATGGGAGAATTTCACATCGTACCAGTGGACCAGATCGATCATTTGTGATCTCAGAAAATGGTACAATGCTGGTCACTGTAGAACCGACTTCTGGGTTACCCAACTGCTAACAGACCATGGGACATTCAATGCGTATCTACATAGGTTTGGTAAAAGAGCGTGTGGAGCATGCAGATATTGTGGTGAGGATACTATTGATAATGCTGAGCACACGTTTTTTGTGTACCCGAGATGGAAGGATCTAAGAGATAATACTTGGTCAGACATGGGTTTGAGTGTCCCTGGAACCAGTGACGAGTTACTACGTCTTATTTGCGATAGCGAGGAGGCCTTCAAACGGGCTGCATTGTTATGCAGGATGATTCTGTCGACTAAGGATAGGGAAGACAGGGAAAACGGACATTAGTTATGATTCTGTAGTGTGTTCTTGTTGTTATTTATCTATTGTTTAGAGACATTAACTTATAATAACTTTTTAGCTACTGACGAGGAGTGGTATAGGCGGCCTAATAAACCTTGCATATTTTGTATATAGTTTTTTATTCTTTTTATATGTACTTGTTTCTAAGGAATTGACGATTAATTACTAGGTATACCTAGTTTTTTAGTACCTAACTTGTATAAAACATCTTTAGCTCGGGACTTGGTGAGGCATATGTGTCTCGCTATATTTCTTCTTTTAAAAAAAAAAATGCTGATAAGGAACCAAACAGTCGGTACCTTTCTGTTTTTACCTCTATATGTAAGGGAATTCCAAGCCTGGACGTGAATTTAAAATATGTGTTATTTCTAACAGAGACTTGGCTACGCCAAGAAGCTCCTCACGATGGGATATTCTGCTCCGGGGCCTCTCCTGGAGCCTACAATGAATCTGGTGGGAAACGTGCTCGTAGGTGCTCCCTGTACTTGATGTCTGGCAGGAATTGATATATCCTGGAACATGAAGTTAAATCCCGTAGACGGAAAGGAGGTGATAGGACACCTCACCATGTGGCTAAGATGTTCTGAAGAACAAAACTGTAAGGGAATTGTGTACGCTGATATTGACTGCATGAAGGTGGTAAGTTGTTTAATATTCCATGGTAGGAATTGGTTTGTTACATGCTCTTTGTCTGAGTTACAACTTGTGGTTGGGTATTGCTGAGACCTTGTTCGCTGTCCAGGTTTTCTTTGTTTTTTTTTGGTGGTGGTGTATTTATTCTGGTGATTGTGGGTTAGTGTTATCTATGATGTGTATGTTCATTGCTTATTCTAGTCTAGCCTAACACCTCTGGAAGGTGGGGTTCATGGTTGTTCCCACCCTGCAACGTACCCTTCCAGGGGCTACTGCCGTAGCCGGCCCCAAGCCCGGTTGAGAAAAGTAGAGGGGCCTAACTGTACCTAACCTTCCCCCCCCCCCTGCCGGCTATCCAATGCCCGTGGTGGAGGAAGCAAGCCTTCGGGTGATTCCCTCCCCCGGGGTCGGAGGACAAAGAGCCCTGGCGATAGTCTTCGGCCAAAAAAAAAAAAAAAAAAAAAAAGGTGCACGGACAACTGCATATTCCAGGTAGAAAGTAATGCCTATTTTGTGTGTGGACCCGAAAAGGATTAAAATATCTCCGAATTGATAAGGATCATAACTTCTGGAAGAATAATATGGAACCGAAGTTAGTCCAATTTTATTTAGAGTCTATGTTACCGGAATTAGTAGATAGCCGGTATAATAGGGGTATGCTCATCTGGAAGCCTCAATTTATACTGGAGAAGAGAGCATGCTTAGAGCACCGAAAAAGGTCTCACTCGGAAAGTAGTAGAAACATTAATACTGGCCGGCATCACGCTGCGCTGTAAAGTGCAGTTCCACTGACTTTGTTAGTGGTTGACAATTGCGTGTAATCGCATTTGCCTAACGCTGTAAACCCACTGACCTATTCAGGGGTTGAAAATGATTGAAAAATAACTAAATACATTCGACGTCGCGCTGCGCTGTAAAGTGCAGTTCCACTGACTTTGTTAGTGGTTGACAATTGCATGTAATCGCAATTGTACTCGTGGATGGAAAGATCACGCGAGTCGCTCGATACCGGTATGCACATATTAAATAAAAAAAGGACACCAAATAATCAAAGGAAGCTCTCAATTGAATAATGTAAGTATGCAGCAAATTTTAAGATATATTAATACTTATTCATGTTGCTGTTTTTGTTTTAACTAAAAAATTTGTTACAGATTTAACAAGGATACATACCCAAGGAGAGCGTTTAGTGTAAAAGTAAAATAGCGCCGTCCCCCAACTCTAGCGAACGGAACTGAGCGCTCACGCTCGCCAACGGCCTGCTGTGCAGGTCTGCAATTGTCTAGAAACCCATGTCGAATCAGTTGCATGCCAATCGACAACAATTTGACAGCAACAGTTGCAATGTAACCTAACCGCCAATTTGCTCGCAACTTATTTCAGCAGACTCCGCTATATTTTTGTTATCAAACGCAAAATTGCCACTCTTGATTTTCGCTTTATTTTGGCCTGTAGAATCACCCCTTAAAATATTTGCAGAGGGTTGTGTTACACCCTGTATGTGTGCATGACTTTCGTTGCTTGTGTGAGCGCACGCAGCAGTTCACGGCACAGGAGTCTGCCCCCTTAATCTCCAAGGTGTCGAAAGCGAACACGGTCAACAAGCGAGGGGCTCGAGATAGCGGCAAACCATAAGGCTTCCGTCGAGGTGGAATGTTATACTTTAGAGGATAGAATATACATGCTCTCTCATTTTAACACTAAACGATTCAAGCCGTTTGCAGACTTCCTTCCGGAACAGGAAGACAAGATGTTCCGTCCGACGCGGGACAATACGTTGGGAATTTTTGGCAAGGTTTATGGCACGCACCTCGGAAACAGATTATTTTTGAGGCAAATTATTTCGTAGAATTTCTTACCACCTGCAAGCAATTTATTGTACGTGCGGGAAAAACATGGCCACTTAGATTATTTTTGTCATCTTCAATAGTCGACGACATGCCATAAACCTGGAGTTCCGAAGGGCCCTGACCATATTTTAACGGTACACAAAGCCACTCCACGGGATCTGGAGGAATTTCCTACCGCGTCCAAAAATTTCCACGACCCTCGCCGTTAGAGGTATCGCCCCACTTTTTTCCGGAAATACCGCGCTTCGGGCGCACCGGAAGAGTGGTGGACCTGGAACCAGTACGCTGATTTACGAAATTTACCGTTTCGTTTTGACGAATCAGCGTACACAAAAATCGAGAAAGTCATCGTCCGGACTTCCTTCAAAAACGTGTAGTCTTTTGTCGACTCTCGAATAGTAAACATTAGAATCGTTACAACAGCCGAAAAGCGTAGACCACAATCATTTTACGTCTTTATCGATCATTCTCGAAAAGTTAGCTCATCCGAACAACTATTTGAAAATCCATCAGTAGGGACTTATTCATATTTAAAAAGATTGCCCTATATTAATTTAACGGGCAAGCGTCGCGAAATCCAGCATACCAAAGTGGTGAAGACGGAATTTACAATTCCGTCAAGGAATAATCCGTGTCGGGAATCGCGATGCATCGCATCAGACACAAGAGAATCAACTCAACTTTCCGAGAGTGCGGATCGAGCAGTTAAGATAGTGGGTGATGAAGTGCAAGTTTTACTTAAAGTTGAAAAATGGCAGGAAACCAGACGAAGAAAAGAGTGTTCCTCTCGGTGAAACAGAAAATGGCAATCGCTGCCAAACTAAAGCAGGAGGAGGTGTCAGTTGAAGCGCTTTGTCGCGAGTATGGTGTATCAAAGAACGTCATATATCGCATACGCCGGGATATAACACTTATTTCAAGCTTCGGGAATCTTGGAGAGCAAATGTTATCGCATAAAAATCTTAGAAAGCCGTCGAACGAAGAATTGGAAAAATAAATTATATACGTGGTTCCTAGAACAACGCGCAATGAAAAATCCAATTACATACCTATTATTACGAAAAAAAGCAGTTAAAATGTCCAGTGAAGGAGTATCTTTCTCATTCACTGGAAGCACAGGATGATTGCGCAATTTTAAGAAGCGCTATGACATCCGCCTAGGCCGGGCTCACGAAGAGAAAGCATCTGTGGATAAGGAGAGTGTAAAATCGTTTGCAGAAGCTTTTTCAAAACGTATAGAAGAAGAGGAGCTCAATTTGTGTAACATTTACAACATGGATGAGACGGGTCTCATGTGGAAAACGATTAAAAGCTTAATCACTGCCGACGAAAGAAAGTTGGAGGGCTGGAAAATCAAAAAGGACAGAGTGACCATTGGATTCTGCGCCCACGCAGATGGGTCTCATAAGCTTCCCCCAATATTTATTCACAAATTTAAGAACCCACGGGCATTAAAAAGTTGTGGCAGGCTACCTGTGGTATATAAATGGTCTACAAATGCATGGATGACTACATCCATTTTTGCCAATTGGTATGAAGAGTTTAAGGCAAGCGTCTGGGAGTATCATTTGGAAAAAGGGACAGTAGGAAAAGTGCTGCTCTTAATCGATAATTTTTCTGCCCACAAAATCAATACTTCAGACGATGACAATTTCGAACTCGTTTTTTTGCTCCCCAATACCAAGACCGTCATTCAACCTATGGATGAGGCCATCATTGCGGCGTGGAAATCAGCTTATCATACTAAGATTCTGCGACGTATATTGCGCTACGAAAATGGCATAGTTGAATTTTACAAGAAATTTAACATTAAAGAATGTGTCGATTTCACGTATTCGGCGTGGTCCGATCTTCCATCTCTGCATATCGAACACGGCTGGAAGAATATCTTACTGCAGGAGCGCGTAGAAGATGTGATAAATACTTCTGTACACTTATTTCTGAGTGCACTTATGTATGTTGCCACTGGGGAACTAACGAGTCCCGAAGAGTGTATACAAATATGCAGATATTTGGACACAGAGGAAGCGATTTACGAAGAGCACGCAGAAGAGGATATTGCGCAAGGTGGAGAAGAAGAAGAAGAAGAGGAACACATAGACATAGGAGGAGGTGATGAATATATACATAACACGCCAGAGAGCGAAAGAGCATTACATTTTCTATCCTTCTACTAGATAACGTCACTGTTCGCTCGACCGTAAAGATTTACGACTTCACGCCTCTCTCTCGCTCTCCGATCTCTCTCCGCGGCTACTTGAAACAAAGAAGGGGGGATAGCGATTTTCGTATTTCAAATGGTCAAGTAGTCGCGTATTTCAGCGAAGTACTGTATCTGCTTCTGGAATCTTTTGTTTTCGATCACTTAACTTTATGTAGTTATTCGATGGACGGTTTTCGCGCAGGTCCGTTCAAAGGGAAGTGTTTGGACACTTATTGTAATAGAAAGCACTCTGACTTCTTAATTGTTATTAACATCACTAATATAAATAATTCGTGCTCATTGACAGAATGGAAAAAATTAATTGCAGAATGTTGTACTACATCAATTTTCATCCTACTCTGTTTCATCTATTTTCATAATACCTTTTGGGTTAACAAAATATATAACTCTTGTCATTATTTCTTTTTGGCGGTGCTAATTAGTACTAACGATATTAGTAACATTAAAAGTAAATAACCAGGAAACAAATTATTGCAGTCGGTATTGATTATTGTCAACCAAAACATTCTGGTTATTTACCTACAATGGTTATCCGTAACCAGAATTTTAAATTAAAGGTACCTATTAACTTTTACAGGATGACTTCTACAATTGTCAACTACAGTTTCTGCAAGCTGGATGTAACGTTCGCTGATGCATGATACTGAACTTGCTGTGGGCACCTGACCATTATTAAGTGCCAATCTGTGCAATCGCAAACTGAATAATCTAACTAAATAGCATACTGATTAAGGTGCATAATTGTGCATTATTGTACACAAGAACGGTTCCTATTCAGTATGTGGGAGACTTAATCAGTTTGCGATTCGCTGATCACCCGACAATCTACGCAGCCCGCGGGATCATCGAATAGTGTAGCCCGCAGCAGGGGATTGAATGTGGGCGAGCAGCTCGCTATCTGTTTTTGAAAGCAGTGTCGACGCAGCGTCGAATATTTTCCACACAATTTTCAAGCACACGGGCAACGATGCTGTAGGTCGGGTTGTTCAGGACGAATTTTTAAGAATCGTCGAAGACAATTAGCTCCGCGCTATTCTGCTTTCGTATAATTTATGGCAAGGGCTTGGGCTACGTGGACCCAGACAAAGTGCTTGTAACAATAAGCAATCCGGACGTCGATGTCCGCTTCACTCCAAGTGCCGCAGCTATCGGTTGTCATTGGAATGTCTGTTTTCAAGAATACGTGGAGATAGTTCGAAATGGTAAGCAACCCCATGTTGAACTCCTCTAAAGAATACGGATACTGTTTCTAAAAATGTGGACACGTAATGGGGTAGGTGGGGGTGCTTTCTGGAAAGAAAACTGCGATTGACTGCTAAACATATTTTTCTCAGAGGTTTCAACGAGGCAACACCGAAGATGTCGAGTACGGAGCGCAGCAACGCAACATATTACAAAATGTTCTTTGTTTACGCGCAGTGCGAGGGCAATGCGGAAAGTGCTGCACGGGTATATCGTGAAAAGTATCCCGGCGAGGACCAACCGTCTTCGGCGTGTTTTCGCCGATTGGCGAGTCGCCTACAAACGAGTGGCTCACTACAACCTCAAAGGGGTGATAGTGGACGACCGCGTCAAATTTCCACGACGCGGTCGGACGAAGTACTCGAAGAGGTCTGCCGGGATGCTACCGTCAGCACACGCGACATCAGCAGGAGAATGAGGTACGTTGCAATGTGAAAGAAATCACAATTTTATAATCAAAATGTAATTTTCCTCTTACTAATACATCTCTGCATTTGGTTACAGTTTCAGCCACACGACGGTGCACCGCATTCTACAAGAAGATAAGATGCACCCGTACAAATACGTGTGGGTGCAGTCTTTAAACCCCCAGAACTTCGTTCAACGGATGGAGTATTCGAGGTGGCTGTTGGGGGAAATCGAGCGGATACCGTCGTTCTGCACGTACATACGTTTTGTGGACAGACGAAGCCCTCTTTACAAGGGAAGGGTGCTTCAATGCCCACAACACGCACGTGTGGGACAGTCAAAATCTGCATGCGATTCGGATACGAGCAGTACAAGACCGCTGGTCAATAAATTTATGGGCCGGCGTTGGTGGTGATTTTATCATCGGGCCGTACATTCTTCTCGACAGGATGGACGGCTAGTCATATTTATCATTTTTAGAACATGCTCTTCCGAATCTCTTGGAAGAAATTCCACTAGAGATTCGGAGGCGCATGTATTATCAACATGACGGGGCACCCGCTCATTTCTCCGCAAATGTCCGTGCGTATCTTAACGAAACCTTCCAGGACAGGTGGATTGGCCGCGGCGGTGCGGTTGCGTGGCCCCCACGCTCCCCGGATATGAATCCGTTGGACTTTTATTTATGGGGGTACTTAAAGGTACGTTTCTTTTTACGTTTTACTCTATCTTACTTCCTTTAAAAATATTTATTTATACGTACGTTCGCTTACCATTTTGTTGTTTTAATATTTATTTCAGAATGAGGTGTACCGTCAACCTCTTGTATCGCGCGAAGAAGTGGTCTCCAGGGTACACGCTGCCGTGGCGGCTATTTCGACCGACACACTCCGCAAAGTGCAAATGAACGTTGCAAAGCGAGCTCGCGCGTGCTTGGCAGCGAACGGTGGCCACGTAGAACGTCTTCTGTTGTAACGCAAATCGGCCCTTTTCAGGGCCACTATTAGGCCCCTCTTCTGGGGCCACAATTGTTTCAATACGTAGGACTAATATCTTCCTCGCTTAGTATCAATCGGCCCTTTTCAGGGCCACCATTCGGCCCCTCCTCTGGGGCCACAATTATTTCAAAACGCAGGAACAATATCGTTCTTATTTATCATCAATCGGCCCTTTTCAGGGCCGCAAATTAATTAAACATAGACTTTGCACAAATTGAAATCTTCAAGTGACAAGTGACAGTGACCGCGCAGTGAAAGAGGTAAATTTTCTTAAACGAACTGAGTTCACTTACCTGGCCGCGACATCACCTGTTGTGCGCGCCGAATTAGTACCCCCAACGGTCAGGATCGGTAGAGACCCAGTGACAGTGGCTGTGTAGTAAATTTTTTTCGGTGAAGTGAGTTCGCTGACCCGGCCGTAACATCAGCTGTCTGCACTGCGGGATACCTACTTGCAGTGGTCAGGATCGGTACAATGGCCCAGGGACAGTGACCCATAACTCTAATTTCAATTGTTGGCGAATTGTTTAACATTTAACGTATGTTGTACTTGATCCATTCGTTAGTCAATCTATTCTAATTCTTTTTCGTTCAATTGATAAGGGCAAATTGACTTCGTTTGTATTTTAGTTCATTTCAATTCATGAATAATACTTTCACATTAACTTTTGCTCCGTGCTATACCGGCGCGTTCTGTTCGGGGCGCCGGTCGAACGTCGCTACCTAGCACAACGTGCCGTGGACCATCCCTGAGCGCGGGCTCTACGCGCGCTCTGCGTGGCCAGTGTTTTTCGTTAACTATTCAAAAACAAAGCCTCAGACGACATTTTGGCAAAGGAAAAAGTTGTTCAGTTTCGCCTCAGGAATCTCCCATTTCCGGCTCCTACAGCTTTTACGTTACACCCTGTATACAGAACGTCTCGCTTAACTTGATCATCTCAAGTAATGACTTAACTGTACGCTTCATGAAAATTTTGAGGTATGGAATTTAGGAAGTATTAAGGGGCACATCATCTTATACGGTGTGCAGCGACCAGTTACATGCTGTCAGCCGGTTTGCAGCAGGGAGCGTGGTTGCGACGCATTTTTTTAAGGGAAATCGTTGAAAGTTCTAGAATTTCTCTTTACCTTTATTAAGTTGTATTTTTAGAGATTATAGAACCACCCTTGCCTGCCGGAAATTCCCGAAGGCTGCTAAAAACGCAAACCGGTGTCCACCCTTATTTTAGCGTATCTCCACCGGAAACAGGTAAAAAGTCGGTGAAATAACACGATTGGCGTAAGCTAAAATAGAAGGCGCCAGTTGGTGAAAACGACTTTTGTATCCGCGTGAAGTTACGTTTAAGAAGCGGAAGCTTCGATGGTGACAGAGAGTCAACTAGAAATACGCGAATAGTACGTCACGCACGATCTGGTTTTAAAAAGTTATACGTGGTACAAAAATCACAAATAAATTGTGTTAGTGAACGAACTGTTATTTTTACCATTTATCATACTTTTACACGTCCTCATTAGAATAGATTGATCATCCCACAACTATCCTTTCATTGGTGACCAGACGTGATCACAAGATATTAATTGTGAAGTGTGTGTAAGTGAGAACATGAGTATGACGACAAGCAAGACCGCAGCAGCAGTGATTGCCTCCACAGGTGCAGACCCACCTGTTACCAGGGAAGTGTCCCGTGTGAAGATTCGAATCCCACCGATTTGGCCAGAGCAACCGGAGCTCTGGTTTAACCTGCTGGAAGGGCAGTTTGTGTTACATGGGATTCTGGAGTATGAGGCGCGTTATTATCACGCAATATCATACCTCGAGCCGAAACATGCACTGGAGGTACAAGAAAATTTTAACGAACCCTCCAGAAACAGACAAGTAGACAACCTTCAAGAAAGAAATGATAAGGAGGTTGACCGTATCACAAACGTAGCGGATAAGGCAGTTACTGGAACTGGAACTGAAATGGGTGACAGGACTCCATCACAGTTCCTGCGGCATCTTAAAAATCTGGCAGGTGCCACAGTCACGGACAAGTTCCTGCGGACGATGTGGGCAGGCAGAGTGCCAGCACTGATGAAGGCGGTCGTATTAGGGCAACAGGACCTGACTCTGATCAAATTATCTGAAATAGCGGATCAGATACACGAGCAGTCTAGCCGCGGTCAGGTAGCAAGTGTTGCCACGGATTCAACCACGGACCCCATGTCGCAGCGAATGGAGAGGTTGGAGCTCAGACTGGAGGAGCTGACCAGATCCAGGCCGATGGAGCGAAAGAGTAGTGGTTTCCGCCGACGGTCCAGATCAGCCTCGGCCAAGAGGAAAAAGTCGCCGGGAAGGAAGAGACAGTGTTGGTATCATTGGCGATTTGGAGCTAAGTCGACGAGGTGCAAACCGCCATGCAGTTATAAGGCGGGAAACGAAAGCAGACAGCACTGAATGCGGCTAGCAGTGTCGTCGGTCTGAAAACCAGCCGCCTTCTGGTGAAAGATCAAGCAACGGGAGTAAAATTCTTGATTGACACCGGCTGAATATTTACAATATACACCGACCATAAGGCAATAGTGTTTGCATTCAGGCAAAATCCCGACAAGTGAACGCCTAGGCAGTTTAGATACCTGGACTATATAGCATAGTTTTCAACGGACATTAAACATGTTAGTGGAAAAGATAATGAGGTAGCGGATGCCTTATAGCGGATAGAGTCCGTTACATCGGGTATAGATTTTGAGGCATTAGGTAAATCTCAGGACCGAAACGAGGAACTAAAGGAGTTCCTGGCGGCATCCGATACCTCATTGCAGTTAAAGCGTGTAAAACCGTTATCGGGGGATGCAAATATTTACTGCGACATTTCGACCGCGAACGTTAGATCGTTTGTAACGAAATCTTTTCGGTGTCAGGCATTTTTATCGATACACGGGTTGTCCCATCCTGGAATCAAGGTCACGGTTAGATTGATTAAGTCAAGGTTCATTTGGCCATCGCTGGAGAAAGACTGTCACGAATGGGCCCACAGTTGTATTCAATGCCAAAGGGCGAAAATAAGTAGACACGCTGCAAGTCCCATCGGTAAGTTTGCATTGCCAGGCACTAGATTTGAGCATGTACATATCGATGTAGTGGGTCCGCTGCCGATATCACGTGGTTATAGGTATTGTTTGACTTGTGTTGACCGTTTTACACGCTGGCCGGAAGATTTTCCCATCGAGAACATCGAAGCTGAGACAGTAGGGAGAACGTTCGTTGCTGGTTGGATATCGAGTTACGGTACTCCATTAAGGATTACTACGGATCGCGGGAGACAATTCGAATTTCAGGTATTTGCGCATATTAATGCCCTTTTAGGTACGACGCATTTACGAACAACGGCATACCACCCAGCAGCGAACGGTCTGGTCGAACGATTCCATAGGCAATGAAAAGCTGCGATAAAATGCCATGAAGACGAACAATGGTCGGATACGTTACCAATTGTATCGACCCGACCTGGCAGCATCGGCTGCTGAATTAGTCTATGGACAGAATCTGCGGCTACCGGCAGAATTTTTTATAGAGACCGCAAAAAATAAGATAGATCCGGTAGAAATGGTCCAGAAACTTCGTTCTTGTATCCAGAACTTAAGACCTACTCCTGGTTCGCGGCACGGCAGTAGGAAGATTTTCTGATTTAAAGATATTGCTACAGCTTCGCATGTTTTTATTCGCGTAGATTCGGTGAAGGCTCCATTATAAGCTCCGTATGAGGGGCCATATCCAGTAATCTCGCGGAGAGATAAAGTGTATATTATTCGCGAGCGAGACAAAGATGCTACGGTTTCGATTGACAGGTTCAAGCTGGCATATCGGTTTGAGAGTAGCGATAATGTACAGGAGCCAGAAACCAATCGTAATGCGATTCAGGAAGAGACGAATGACGAGACCGAAACTGACAGGCCACCTGCTAGTGTACAGAGACCTGTAAGCACACGCACAGTTAGAAGTGTTAAGATCCCGCAGCGTTTACAGGTCGGTCTATACTAGTGTTATATGTATAGTAGCATACAGATATAGATGTAGATTAAGCTAGTTATAATTGTACATATAGTTTATAGATTTTGGATTTAGTTTAGATATAGGTCGGCTACTACATGACACAATAGCGTTGGCGTAACGTTTACATTGGTAAGGGGGTAATGTAGCGACCAGCTACATGTGGTCAGCTGGTTTGCAGCAGGAAGCGTGGTTGTGCCGCATATGTTTAGGGAAATCGTTGAAAGTTCTGGAATTTCTCTTTACCTTCATTAAGTTGTATTATTAGAGATTATAGAATTGGACTTCGACGGTTAATGGCACACGTCGTAATACCTAATCTCGCAGAATATTCCCGGCGCGAGGCCATCAGGTCTCCAGCGGATTGCCCATGGCACCCTTGCCTGCGGGAAATTCCAGAAGGCCGCTTAAAGCGCGAACCACCGTCCACCCTTATTTTAGCGTATCTCCACCGGAAACAGGTAAAAAGTCGGAGAAATAATACGATTGGCGTAAACTAAAATAGAAGGCGCCAATTGGTGGAAACGACTTTTGTATCCGTGTGGAGTCATCTTTAAGAACGGAAGCTTCGACGGTGACAGAGAGTCAACTAGAAATACGCGAAGAGTACGTCACGCATGATCTGGTTTTAAAAAGTTATACGTGGTACACAAATCACAAATAAATTGTGTTAGTGTACGAACTGTTATTTTTATCATTTATCATACTTTTACACGTCCCGTTAGGATAGATTGATCATCCCACAACTATCCTTTCAGGTGCGTACTTTTTGTGGGTGGAGTTGATCCAATGTTCACTGGTTACGAGAAAAATGCTGGTATAAATTGTCGCGAACACCCTGGATATAACTATATTTTATATACGATTATATTGTCGTGCCCGATAACGTAGAATAGTTGCAGTACCTGGGCCGAATTGGTCTTGATGTAAAAATGTGTTTAGTACAAGAAGATAAATATACGTAATATCAAGATGCGGATAGACGCAATACAGAATTAAAGACTACGATTAAATAAGATTCCACCGCTGCCTCAAATACGTCGGTGATACGTTATGTCCAAGTGTTATAAAAGAAAGTACTACTTTTTTTCTGAATTCTATTGAAATAAGTCTCAGGGTTTATTTATACACAACAGGGCCGTCTTTGGTCCGTGTTCGGGATTTTTAGTGCGACGTACTATTATAACTTAAGAACAAACTGTGCAATTTCTGTTGTGTTTGGTGTCATTTTAATTGCAAAAACCTCAGGAGCTCATTAAAATTAATTTCATAAAGATTAAACAAAAACTAAACAAGTTATATTCCTTGTGTACAGAAAAGTCTCCTTGTAACCTCTTGAAGCGTTCAAGAGTCTCCGTGCGCCATCCAGGGCACGGCCACAGTTTCTAGCCTCCGATATTTGGCCGTACCCTGGAGGGCACACGGAGACCCTCTTGAAAAGGTCGCCTCCAAAAGGCCCACCTTGTACCCCTTGGCGTATTCCTATTCCTTCGAGTGGTTGTGATCGTCACGCTGATTTGTATATACAAATTGCATTCTCTGTGCACAAGGAATAAAATTTGTTCAGTTTTTGTTTAATCTTTGTAAAATTAATTTTATTGAATTCCTGACATTTTTTCAATTAAAATGACATCAAACACGACAGAAATTGCACAGTTTGTTCTTAAGTTATAATAGTACAGCCGATCTATACTTTTGCCTTATACCGTATCTTTTTATTATGCATAATGAAGTTGAAAAGCGCAGTCTACATTTGCTGTATCTTTCAACCATAGATGATGTCAAAGTAATTTTGCAAAATGAAATATCAGTTTCATGTTGGTTTTGGTATATTTGTCGTAGTACATATCAAAACTAAGGTAAATGTACCATGTGAGGCCACTTGCTTCTTTAATATGTTAAATAAGGTATTCTTGGGTTTTGTTGACAACATCGTTTGTTGTCTTTTTTACTTTATTTTTAAGTGCGTCACAATTTCTCAAAACAGAATCAGTCCGAACGCCCAGCAGTAAAGATCTCTTCGACACTGTAATTGCTGTTTTTACTTTGAATAAAATAAGAGTTAACTTCTAAGACGCAAAGCTCGTGAGTTACTACTCGCTCGGGAACAAGACAAAGAAATTGCCGAACGTGGAAAAGTGTATTTAGCAGTAGCACTGGCCATAACGAGCCCATTCAAAGTTAAAAACAATCGGCCCCTTTCGGGGCAACCAATTATTCATAAGTGGGAACAACTGATTTCATAAATTCAAATCATGAAGTGTAAAGTGCCAGTGATCGTGCAATGATGGAAAGGGCATAGCCGGATAAGGGGGTCAAAAGTGCCCCTAAACCAAATTCGATTTGCCATGGGTCATTCGATAGCTTGTTGAGAAAGTACAATATGTGCCAAGTTTCAGCTCCGTATCTCGACTAGGGGGGGAGTAATTGCCAAAAATAAAAAATCACGTTTTTGACCAATTTCTCTCATCTGCGTGGATGGAAAATTCTGAAAAAAATCAGAGACCCTTTAATTAATCAACCACACATTATAGAATTTTTTCGGATTTTTAAATTAGAAAACCAACATGTGAAAAATAAAAACCAAAAAAAAATGATGAAAAATGCCGGTTTGGGAATGAAGGAGTCACGGTACTAGATTCACATTTTTTGAGTAAGTACATATTATTGGTACTATTGTACTATATTTTTTTCAGATTTTTCGGTTTGGTGCATCATAGTTAAAAAAATCAAAAACTAACTTTTTCCTTGTTTCTTGCGTGCCACAGTCACTTATACAGCGATTTTTCGTACATTCTTGATCAGATAAATGCTTTATGCAATGCTCAATGTTTTTACGCATAGCAAACAAACACAGGAACTAATGAAACTAAATAAATCGACCATTTGTCATTACGTCATGTGGGTTACATTCTATAATACGTAAAAGATTTTTCAAGAGCGTCGGTGGTCCTGCGGCAAAGTACTTGACTGCTAAGCCGCTGCGCTGACTTTTCGTAGGTTCGAGCCCTTTTTAGGTAATTTTCTTTTTGCTTTTTTTTTTAATTCCTAACTATATCAAGATGTTCAATGTTTGTTTAAAAATGTTTTAATAATATTTTTTTTTAATATTTTAGTCTGTTGTGTGCGTAAATATGGTTTTGGGTGCTCTTTATGCTACCGTTTTAAATACGGTATTGCTTCCTACGCTTCCTACGCTAAAGTAATATCTGTGAAGGATTTTCGAATCTCTTTAATTGAATTTCTTTAAACTTTAACAATTGTATATGAAGTGCAGCGAAAATCGTGTAATGTTTTGCTACTAATATGTATAATTTTGTCTTTTTTACAAATAATTGCATGTTGCAATGATATAGATAAATCATGTTTTATCAAGTCGAAAGCATGTTGCTACGCATGTTTATCTTACCTATGTTTCCATTTCCATTTACTTTATTAGTCGTTCTAGGTATATGTAACTTAGAGTTTCATGATACTGTTATTACTGGAAAAGCCCATCCTGTGTCTATGTGGGCCTATTTACAGTTACCAGGTCGCTTCGGAATTATCACTGAATGTTGATCTTTCGTACTTGATTACTCTAATAACTAGCGAAACAAATGGATTATACTGAAAGCCATTTTTACTAAAGTAACAAATTCATAAAGAGGACCTTGGCAGAGTTTGCTGCACTTTGGTCTCAGCGTTTTTATTATATGCACAATACAATAATGCTTATTCAAACTGCATTCGGAGCTAGGTTCTGGTGTGAATACCTTGCGGACAGTTGGAACCGTGTGATATAAACGTGGAGCTGGCTGACCACGTACCTTAGCGTGAGTTTATGATACATTAATTATTATTGAGGGTGTAGAAGCAAAGCTGTGCAGAGCACATTTAAACAATTGTAAAGTCGTCTATTATTCTCAAGACTCTGGAAAATAACGGTGTGTCCGGAGAGCGTACCGTCATAAAAAGATTGTTATTTTATTACGCGCACTCGGGTCGGTACAGTCCCTTGAGTTCTGTGATTACCTGCCAAACCAGCTGTAATCTGCAAAAGGCGGTCACATAACTAAAGTTGCCATTTCTACAGTCAGCCAATAAGAAATGGGAAATATTTCATCCACCAATACCCTTTTTCCAAATTCCCGTTATACCCCTAACCGCCCTCATCCCCAGTATATTGACAAACATCTTCCTCGGAGAAAATGCAAGAAAAAAATAGTCATTCTTGGTTGAAGTACTAAATACAACAGTTAAGTGCCTGTTGAATAGAGCTTTACGCAGATTGTTTTTTTTTTGGTGTGGTTTGATCTTTGGCTTTGTATCGACAACATGTCCGGCGAAAGAACACAATTTGTTGAGAGGAAAACCTTGCGTGCTAGGTGTATTCGTTGTAATATCTTAATTCGCAAAGCATCGGGTCAAGTACGGAAAATCAAGACGGAAGCTAATGCGGTGAAGTGTTCTATAGTCTTAGGAAAAGTGGTCACTGCTGGTGACAAGTTGTGCAATAAATGCCACATTTACGTGTATAAGAAATCTTTGACGATCGTTTCCAATTCTGAAAACTCTCAAGAATTTCTTCAGCTTGGAGAATCTTCAGTTGGTGAGTGTCCTGTGGTCGAAACTCTTTCTGTAGGTGAGACTTCTTCAGCCAACCCTCTATCTTCAGTCGAACCCTCTTCGTCAGTTGGAACTTTCACTTGGGTCGAACCACTTTCTTCATCTGAAGCTGCTTCAGCTGGAATATTCTTACCCGGGACTTCAAGTCAAATACCTTCACCTGAATTATCTTCAATTGAAATGCCTTCACATCACGAAACTGGTGTATCTCCCTCCGAGTCTAGCGTTCCGTCGCGTTCTTCGGTACTAGATCCATCGTTTGTTATGGATTTGACCAACGTTGAGGAAAGAGCTACTGAATTTATAGAAATGCCATTTTCCAGAGTTATTTCAACTCATAGGTATTGCTTCGTTTGTAGATCATCTACAAACATCGTTAATGTACCAGCTGAAACCAGGAAACAGGTTTTTGTAATGAGAAGGTTATACGTTCCTAAAGGAAATCGGTGCTGTACTAGTCATTTGTTGAAAAAACGTTTGTTTGCGGAAGATGTTCACAATTTAAGAATACATTCGAACAGTAGTATAATCGATGCCGCGGAATTACGTAATGTTGTGCCCCGAGAGGTTCGTCTCGGAACGGGAGCGGGATCTTCGGCTTGGTTGGGTTCGTGAGCGGTTAAAGGATTGGAATCCACCAGGCGATATTCAATAACACTTAGTTTATTGTAGCTTTCTTGAACTGGATAAAATGTAACTTATTGAAACGATGTGTATTTGACAATGGTTGGTTTTCGAGTCTCTTCTCGCATGAGACTTGTCTCTTTTATTATCTACTTCGGGTGTGGCTGAAAAGGTAGGAGAAGTCACGTGGTATCATGTATGTTCGTTTGGTAACATCTTCATCGTGAGACAAAGTGGACTCAGCACGTTCTGTAGAATGTGCACCGTATGGGTTCTGTATAATCTACATATATCTTGGTTCGAGAAAGTTGCATGCTGATTCAACACTCTCAGCTATTCTACGTTATCGGGGCACAACAGTAATTATTTTGAATACCTTTCTGTTAATTGCGATTCCAGTATTAAAGATAAAGTAGGTGACTTTACACTTTCTGAAGAGCGGTTGAAAGTGTTTACAGGCTTAACGTGGGAAAACATAATAAAACTACGGGAAATGATGACTTCCATGAGAAGTTCAAAACAACGCGACGTCACACAAGCAATTGTAGTTTTCTTATTCAAATTGCGCACCGGTAATTCCAATAGTCTCATAGCTGCAATTCTCGGATTGGAACGCGAGCAGCAAGTATCTGATTTTTGTACATCCGTTTTAAATTCCTTTGAAAAAGATATTCTACCTCATCATTTTGGAATCGCGGTGCTTTCCCGAAATAGATTAATAGAAAATGAAACGTCTGTCATTGCGATCCGCCATCAAAAAAGTTCTAATAACGAATATCAGAGGAAGTCTTATTCAGGCCAAAAAAAGGTTCCGTTGTGTAAACCTTTCACGGTTTGCACAACAAACGGCTACATTGTTGACATGCTTGGCCCCTTTTACGCGAACCAGAATGATGCACAGATAATGCAAATTCTAATGCAGAATCCGAATGGTTTGCAAACCCTCCTAAAACCCGGAGACATCTGCATCCTTGATCGAGGCTTTCGGGATGCAAAGTCTTATTTAGAAGATCGCGGTTTCAGAGTACTTATGCCTGCATTAAAAGGCAAACGCAGTCAACTGACAACCGCCGAATCAAATGCATCTCGACAAGTTACAAAAATTCGTTGGGTCATTGAGGCAGTTCATGGCATTATAGGGGAAAAGTTTCAACTTCTCCACAATCAGATGGACAATAAGTTCCTTCCGAAGGTTAGCTTATATTGTAAAATAGCTTGTTTCTTACATAACACCTTCGGTAAACGTTTAAATTCTGATTTAGGCCACAGTGACGAAATAGTAGATAAAATGTTCTCGCAAAATAGCATCACAAATTCATTAGCAGAGCAAATTGAACATCATCGTTGGAATAGAAGAAAAGTTTCATTTAAACCGCTATCCGCTACCGAACTTCTTGATTTTCCTGAAATGACGGAGACGGATCTCAAAATTCTATTTACTGGCTCATATCAGCTATCGCAGGCAGTATCATATTTAGCAGAATTAATGGATGAGCAGAATAATATTAACCTTCGTTGCCATAAAGAAAATATTAATATTATTAAATTCGAAGTTAGATCGCGCCACATTAATAGCAAAACTTACAGATGTTATATTGATTACGTTCCCAATTCGATAGGCTACTCCGGAATACAACGCTATTGTTGCGAATGTGCAAATGGTAACCGGACTGTCGGATGCTGTTCGCACATAGCTGCAATAATTTATTATTTATCACACGCTCGGTACCTGTCAAAGATTGTAAGACCCGCGGAAATACTTAGTAAGATATTTAATAGCCAACAAGTGACACCAGTTATTAATGAAGACAGCGACGAAGATTAAAAACATAGTTTTTAACCTTAATCTTCTTTTCCATACCAATGAAAAAGATAAGTATATTTAAAGCAAAGACTACATATATGTTCAATATTAGAAATTATAACTAATTCTATATTTCTATTCAATTGTTAGGGTATGGGGACATCATGTGCGACTTCCAATATTACTCATCCATAGTTATTAGAGATAAGTATCTTTAACACAAAGACTACATGTGCGCAGGTAAGAGATTCGAAAATCCTTCACAGATATTACTTTAGCGTAGGAAGCGTAGGAAGCAATACCGTATTTAAAACGGTAGCATAAAGAGCACCCAAAACCATATTTACGCACACAACAGACTAAAATATTAAAAAAAATATTATTAAAACATTTTTAAACAAACATTGAACATCTTGATATAGTTAGGAATTAAAAAAAAAAGCAAAAAGAAATTACCTAAAAAGGGCTCGAACCTACGAAAAGTCAGCGCAGCGGCTTAGCAGTCAAGTACTTTGCCGCAGGACCACCGACGCTCTTGAAAAATCTTTTACGTATTATAGAATGTAACCCACATGACGTAATGACAAATGGTCGATTTATTTAGTTTCATTAGTTCCTGTGTTTGTTTGCTATGCGTAAAAACATTGAGCATTGCATAAAGCATTTATCTGATCAAGAATGTACGAAAAATCGCTGTATAAGTGACTGTGGCACGCAAGAAACAAGGAAAAAGTTAGTTTTTGATTTTTTTAACTATGATGCACCAAACCGAAAAATCTGAAAAAAATATAGTACAATAGTACCAATAATATGTACTTACTCAAAAAATGTGAATCTAGTACCGTGACTCCTTCATTCCCAAACCGGCATTTTTCATCATTTTTTTTTGGTTTTTATTTTTCACATGTTGGTTTTCTAATTTAAAAATCCGAAAAAATTCTATAATGTGTGGTTGATTAATTAAAGGGTCTCTGATTTTTTTCAGAATTTTCCATCCACGCAGATGAGAGAAATTGGTCAAAAACGTGATTTTTTATTTTTGGCAATTACTCCCCCCCTAGTCGAGATACGGAGCTGAAACTCGGCACATATTGTAATTTCTCGACAAGCTATCGAATGACCCATGGCAAATCGAATTTGGTTTAGGGGCACTTTTGACCCCCTTATCCGGCTATGCCCTTTTGTGAAACGAAGCTCTTTCACTGCTTCAATCGAGACATCGGCTGTTTTGCACCATGTGTTTGTTCTTCGAATGGCCAGGATCGGTAGAATAACCCAGTGATAGTTGCCGTGCAGGTAGTAAATTTTGTCAAATAAAGTGAGTTCGCTGACCTGGCCGTAACATCAGCTGTCCTGCACTGCGGGATATCTACTTGCAATGGTCAGGATCGGTAGGATGACACAGTGACACATTTTCGTCGAAGCAAGTTCATTTATGGATGCATGGGTGAGTCTAATTTGAATCTTCTGTCAATCTTTTTTAATTTAACGCAGGCTGCAATTGATAGGTTTATTAGTCAATCGATTCATTGATTCTACACGAATAACGACTAATTAGTTTATTCCTTCTTGAGGAATAATGAATAATTTGATATTGTTCTTAATTTGTTTATTGAAACAAATTTGTTTATTGAAACAAATATATCCAATAAGGTAGAAATAAATTTGTTTATTGAAACAAATTTGTTTATACCTTATTGGATATAACTTTTGGCAAACGCCTCTTATTAGACCGAGCGACTTGTTCACATTCACGGCCTCGGCCGAGCGTCAAGCTCGAACACAACACTCCCGCGGCTGAGCGCGGGCTGCACGCGCGCTCTGATTGATCAATGTTTTTCGTTAACCATTTAAAAACGAAGCCTCAAAAAACATTTTCGCAAAGGAAAAAGGTGTTCAGAATCACTTCAGTATCACCCCTTTTCAGCTCTATGGGGAGTTCTGGGACACCCTGTATACTAATTAAAAAGAGACTCGAGGAAGCTATTAGCGAATATAGGATAAATGTAGAGGACGCCAAATTAGCCTTGGGGGAACTGTTCCCACCAGATACCGAAACCACAATACCCGCAGAGAGTATTAGTAGCATAAGTAATACGCTGACAATAATGGCAAATATCCCAACAGAAAAAAGTATTTCGGAGGAAGAGCTGCAGAGGGCCATAAAAAAAATCAAATGCAGGAAGGCACATGGTCCGGACGGCTTCAGTCCGGAGATAACGAAGATGTTCGCAATGACGGCACCCAACGTAATAAAGGGATGGTTTGATGCATGTATTGAATTCGACAGATTCCCTAGCGCATGGAAGGTGGCACGCATAGCATTAATTCCAAAAGAAAATAACAACTGTACCCCAATTAACGCTGATGGTGAAATTATAAATACCTCGAGGGCAAAATATAGACCTATATGCCTAACGAGCACTGTCGGGAAACTCTTTGAAAGGATTTTGGTGGACCGCGTGAACGAATACATAGAAAAAAAATAGAATAGCACACCCTAAACAATTTGCCTTCAAGAAAGGAACGGGTACCATCGATGCTGTAAGAGAAGTCTTGTATTTCATCGATGACAAAAAGAAGGAGGCAAAGTATGTGACTGCGGTGCTGCTAGACGTTAAGAACGCGTTCAACGAGATCAAATGGGATGCGATTGTGGATTCGGTAATTTCACTGGGTATTCCGAAATACCTCGTGGATCTCATTCGCGACTTCCTCAGGGACAGGAGAGGGTTCGCGGTGGTCCAGAACGCAAATATATGTGTGACACATACAAGGGGGGTACCGCAGGGCTCGGTCCTGGGTCCACTCTTGTGGAACCTAACGTTCAACAGGGTGCTCAGGTGCACTCAGGATATCGAGGTAGCTTCAAGTACGGGTGGCCCCCGTGGAGGAGCCGATCTAACAACAATATGCTACGCGGACGACACGCGTTGTACTTGCGGCTGCGAAGACCGAGAGGGAGGCAACCGATATTGCCGAACTTGCAGTAACCAAAATAATGAGCGAACTGAATAAAATGGGTCTTAGACTAGCGTTAGAAAAGTCCGAAGTCATCACCTTCTGTCGAAGGTGTTGGCCTAAAAGAGGGTGCGGTGTGAGGATCCAGAACAGTATAGTCACACTGCAACCCCAGGTTAAATACCTGGGTGTAATTCTGGACGATGGACTCACTTTCCACCCGCATATTAAGTATGCGACTGAAAAGTCCATTAGGACCATGACAGCATTGGCTAGGATAATGCCCAATATTGGAGGATCCTCGGCAAAGAAGAGGGCACTTCTGTCCCTGGTGGGCAGATCCGTCGCCCTCTATGCAGCGCCTGTATGGGCGCATGCGCTTAAAAGAAGGCGGAACCGGGAAACCCTCGGAAGAGCCCGAAGAGTGGGCGCCGTGAGAACGTGCAGGGCATATAGAACGGTCTCCACGGAGGCCGCTGGTGTGTTAGGGAAAATCCCACCCTTTGACATAGTAGCAAACAGGTTCGCCCTGGAATATTAGGTTAAAATCGAAAAATCCGCGAGTGCCCCTGATAATCGCAGGTCAAAGAGAAACATGATTAAAGAAAGAAAGAAATGGATACTAGATAAATGGCAGGAAAGGTGGAATAATTTACACGACACCGCGGCATGGACTAGGGCCATAATTGGGGACCCAGGACCCTGGCTCGACGATAAGAAGATAAAGGTTGATTACTACGTGACCCACTTCCTGACTGGCCATGGTAGTTTCAACGCCTACCTTCACAAATTTAAAAAAAGAGACGAGAAATCATGTAATTACTGCGAGCAGGGCGCAACAGAGGATGTTCGCCATACCTTCTTCGACTATAAATATTGGAGGGAATTTACCCAGCACATATGGTCGGAAATGGGGTTGTCCCGTCCGCCCACTCCTTGAGAAATAGGAACTGGGATCACCGCGAACCACAAATTATACGAAGCTATTAAAAAGGAGACACATACTGCGCTCAAGAGAAAGGAAGAGGACGATAGAATGAGAGGTTTCTAGCACGTACCTATTAAAAGGAGAATAAATTAAAATCTAACACTCCCACAATGGAGGGAGAGCGTACAGGGGGGTCGCAGTCATGTAGTATAGTATAAACGTATTAATAAATGTATAATTGGAATTATGACAATTTTCTTATACACTCTCTTATGTCATCGAACCGTTGCAGCAGATACATGCTTACGTAAATCAATTTTATATATATATTTTTACGTGCGTATTTATTTATTTATTTATTTATTTATTTATTTATATATTCATTTTACCTAATTAACTGGCAAACTGATTGACAGACACGTAAAAGCCCAACGGAATGACGTATACTTTCTTACCACTTACACCCAGTATGCAAAATCTTTTATCACGCAACTGTGCCGTGACTAATTTATTTTATTTTATCTGTGATCGTAGAGGCGTTACATTATACAGTGGGACCATACGCATTTTGTTAGCAGTCTTATTTTATCTATTTACTTGTTGTTTATCTTATTTATGTAATTTAACTACGCGACTGTATTCTGGGATGACGACTGGACGAGGTAACAAGGGGAAGTTATAAAGAAAAGGAAAGAAACAAGGGGAATTAAAAAGAAAATCATTGTTTTGTCTAAAATAGAGCAACAAATGTTTGGTGTTGGGATGTACCCCCCCCCCCCCAACGGGCTACATCGCGGAATCCGTAAAGGTGAGGAAGTTGGAATAAGAACGAGGTAGCGATATACGTAATAAGAGATTAATAGTAGCGAAGCTCTGTGCACGACGAACACGCAACATTGTCTCTCGATCGCAGGGTAAGCCTGTAGAGCACTGATGAGATGTAGAATGGGTGTACATCTTCCTATCCTGTGTTTTTAAGATGAATAGTTAATTGCATGTTTGTAAATGGAGTAGTATGAGTCCAAGGTGATGGTACATTGTAGTTTAAGTTTTTATCAGCTTGACTTAACACCACTGGGAGGAGGGATCCACGGTTGCTCCTACCGTGTGTTACGAACCAGGGCTTGGCGAGTTTGGCCGGGAAAAGGTTCTAGGGTTATGGTTACACCTGATACTCGGGTAGTAGGTTAACAGGTCAATCTTGAGTCTGACCTGGGAAGAGGTCCATGTTCTCTCAGGACTGACCGACGGTTGTGAAGCGTCGGATAGCCGAGAGTCACGGCAAAGGGAAAGAGTGCGCTTCTCTGGACAGCTGACGTCGTCAGGTAGCCGATAGGCGCGGATGGAAGGATTCCGGCTCTCAGGACTATTTGGAGGGTGTGAAGCGCCCCGTAGTCGGCTCACCAGAATCAATGAAGGTGTGTGTTTCCGGACAGCCGACGTACACGCCGGGTAGCCGTATAGACATGGATGGTCAGGTTGGGTTCAGGTAAAGGAACTCGTAACGTGCGTACACCTCGAGCGGCTATGATGTACTTTGTGGATCCCGTTCAAATCGAGGATTTCATATGTATTGGAAGAAGGTGCAATGGAACAACAACTTGTAAGAAAACTATGACTGGTATATTCAAGATGAAATGGAAGTTACAAAAATTGAGCGGTATACAATGAATCCACGGGTTTTACGTATAATAATTACACGGGGGCTCACCGAAGATTGAAGTATGAAAGCCAAGCAGTAACTACGTACTGAAAGGAGATATTTGCTCGAAGGGGATTAACCCGATCTTGCAATGTCTGTGTCAACGAACGAAACTAACGCAACGAACGCGTGACCAGGACTAGCCCGATTTGGTGGAATTTCGTGGTCCTTATATACTAAAAAATTAGGCTCGTAATTGTGGAAGGGGTAACTGTAGTTGCTCCAGTTTCGTGGGAACGCTGCGAGGGTGGTCTTCTGATTTCCCGGATTCTGTTTATTCCTTGTATGGCAGGCGCCTCCCAGGAATTTGGTCCGTCTCTCCCAGGGTCTGAGTTTCCTTTAGGAGGGGTCCCAAGTGTGCAGGTGCGGGCTTGGTCGCGTACGCGTCTTATGATTATAAACATTTGTAGAAAATTCCAACCGTCGTCCCGGATGGCACGCTCCCGAACGAATCAAAATTATGAAATAATTTCACCGTGCGTAATACCTCCCCCCTTAGATGAAACATCGTTTGTTACGATGCTTTCACAGAGGTCGGGAAAGTGTTCATCAGGACGAGGGTTTTACAATGGTATAATGCTATCATAACTAATGGGATCGTAATACAAAATGAGTACTTAAATACTAGCAATGAAATGTGTTATGTGGCTTTGTATAGGTAGTGCAAGAGAGATGTACATACGCAGTGCAACTAATGAGAAGTGTAATTCGATGATAGGTGGTTGGCTGTCAGTTTTTTCCTCCCAGATGGTGCTGATCAGAATAGGACCGACTTAGTGGAATGCGTCCTCACATCCTTCCCGAAGAGTTTAGATAACTTCCTCCTCTTTCGCAGGAATTTCTCCAAATTGTCGGCGGGTGATCAATTCTTAATGTTGGCGTCCGTGACCTTGGTGAGCAGCAAACCGTTTTCCCACATAACTGGGACCTCTACCCGCATCCTGCTTCGAAGGGGTACCGTACTGGTTTGTACCCCGACAGTGGATAGCTGGGTCCCGTGCCCCGGATGAAATTTCCGGTCGCGAGTCGCAACCCTTGTGGCTCGCGGTTGAGCAATAGAGCGGATGTGTCTCCAGTTTGCACCGAGACCGTGCACAAGACTCCGTCTTCGGTGGTTTGTGTTGCTGCGTCCATGCTTCTCTCGTGGTTGTCCTACGACTTAGAAAGTTTTAGTTGAATGCTGTTCTTATATATCGCCAAAAGACATCCCTCTGGCCAATCGCAGAAGGACTGTCAAGAGGTTTCCTAGATGATGTTGGAATGTTGTATTTCGGCCGGTATAAAAGGTTCTACGAGAGCGATTGAGTGCGCTGTGGCCAGTTTTTCCCTCAGACTTAATCTCTGTATTGATGATTTGTAGAGCCGAATCCCAGCTAGGGAGGAAGGACCTCAGCTTCAGAACTCCGAAGGCTATAGTTGCAATAATAAACAAGGAAGTAATTCCTCCTCCCATGTAGATGCCTTGATGGACACGTTCCACCAGCTGATTATGATTTTGCAAATTCCTAGCTTAAAATTCTAATTTCTTTAAAGATATGGCTGCCTCGCTTTGAATACAGTTTTTGCTGCTATTGTTAATGGTTGAATTTATCCAAAATGTCCAAGTGGAAATGCGTGAAGTTTGGAATTATTTGCAAGACATCCAGAGACATGCTTGGTACATAGATCTGTTCTTCCTCGGTGACAAATGTTTTGAGCGAGTACAGGTGGGTATCTTCAGTAACAGCTGTGCAGCCCGGTCTGATATGGAGCATTCCAGTGCTCTGTAGGTATTCCTTCGCTCTTGAGCGATTGTCACAATGGATTTGAAACGGCTTTTCTTTCCTCGACAAGTATAGCCAACTGTGTTCAGACTCCAAGGGTATCCATAAGTCAGACGTTGCAGCAGAGACCTGTATGTCGCATAATTGCCAGGATGAATTGTCCCTGTGAAGCAGTAAATTTATTTCACAAAAAGGGCTGGTGTTAGTGTTACGAATGGGTAACGAAGCTTGACCTCCCAGGCTTCCATGGTGAAGGAAACAATTCTTGAGATTTTGTTGATCAAACGTGAAGTAGGTTTCCTCATTCTCCGATACGGCTACGTATGGGGTAGAAGGGTTTGTAAAGGTAATAAATTGCTTGGATTGGTAAGTCTGGATGAATGGACCGGAGTACAATTTATAGACTTGGTAATGTTTTGTATCAAGGAGTGGGACCGTCAGTTCAAAGAACGCTTTTCCTTGAATGTATGCTACCTTTAGCTGTGTTACATCGTCCAGTTGTTCAGATAGTAACTCTAGAGTGGTGAGTGGAAATTCATGCGATGTCTGAGCCTTGATATGATTCGCGGCTTCCAATACTTGTTTCGGCGTGAGGACAGCAGGGTGCAAGACTCCTTGTCTAGCAAACAGGATGGCATCCACCATGATGAGTAACTAGGTCCTGTAATCTTCGACTGCTCGGTCTAAGTTAGTCATCCATTCGAAAATCTGAGTCCTAAGTTGCATATGTTGTAACGCATCTGTTAAGGATTCATCTTTCATGGAAGGGAATCCATCTTTCATGGAAGGGGAACCGGCATGAAGCGTGGAAAGGAAAACAGAAGCTGAGGGAAAAATAAATAGCAACAAATATTATGGGACAAAATCTTGTACGTTTTCAAGTTATCGTTTGATTGAGAGGTTATTAAAAATCGTTATTTGAGTTTATCATCGTTTGACTTTATTCTATCATCCTTATCATCATAAAGAGCGTAAGGAAGTCGCAATTTTTAACGATACGCGACAAAACAGTATCGTAGGTTTTCTGTAAGGAATCGGCTAAGTTTTCTGTTTTGGTCAGTAATCGAGCGGCTTCAGCTGAGGCTTTAATAACTTTTGAGTGCAGGTTGTCGAGTTCCTAACGAACAATATGTGTCTGTATGGCTAGTGAGATAAATTGCGCGCCTGCGTACTTAAAGATACCTCCTAGCCTTATACTCTCCATGTTGGTGTGACACACGCTAAAGTGACGCAAGCCGTGTGACGTCATCGGACAGTCACGGCTAGAACAAACGTGAAGGAAGGGTAATAATTAATATTAGAGCTGTTTAAATTTAGTTATTTATTCTATTTCGTCGGACATGGTCCTTCACCAGTTCCATACACTCTCTAGGATGTGGTTTTCTGTTTTATCCTTAACGTATGCGAGTACTATTATTTCAGTTGGTATCTTCTCGCTGTTGGTTATTTTAGTGGAAGAGAATGTATCCACGATTTCAAGTGGGGTCGGCGGTCTAGGGATCCGGGTAGTTGATGTTGGTTCCTCCAGAGTCAGGTCTATTACTTCTGAGGTCTTTTGCGGTTCGACGGTTATCTTCAGTTCCCTAGTTAGCTGCGTGAATATGGCTTCGCGCTCCTGTTTTAAACGGAGATTCTTTCCGCCCCGTTTTCCACGACGGGCCTTTTTCTTTCCGAAACTCTTGAATCCAGTACAGGTACTTTGATTATTTATGATTTATGAATTGAAGGGATTTGAACTGTTGCAAGAGTTTACCTCCATAAGTCTGTTGACGTTCGCTATTGTTCAGCGCTCGCTACCAGACCGTCGCACACGGTGCGCACAATGGTTTCAAATGTGTAACCAAGTTAAAAATGGGATGAATGTTGAAGATTGAGATTGTTCGCTCGAATCAAGCGCTCTATCTCGTCTTCGGATGGGTTATTGGATTTTGGGTCACCTGTGCCTTATTCAAAGTTGAATTGTTGCGGAACTGAAGTTAACTGTAACTCTAGGTGCACTCTCTGGCTTTTAAAAATACTCTCACTCTGACGAGTCTAAGAACTTTCTGATGATTTTTAAAACACTCTGATCATACTCCGAGGAAACACCCCGTATATATACTAGTTTCTACCACAAAGGCCCGGGTAGTAGGGGTAAGAATAGGGACGGAGAATACCCTGAACCTCCTAACTCTGTTAATACTTAAGATTCTATTCCTTATCGTTTTGTTTGTATATAAATGTAGGAGGCGAAACCCTTAATTGTCAAACTGATAGTTAACACAAAAACGTGCTTACCTCGTTCAGCTAGCAATACACGTGCCAAAAAACAGCTGAGCGGTGTCAAGGCGAGGTGAACGCGTAACAATAGGTGCATGACCGAGGAGAGTGAGTGCGAGAGAGTGAAAGCTAGGTGTGACACAGACAAGAGTGCAAAGTGCGATAACCGCAAGAGTGCGCGTATGATCGAGTATGTGCGTGTGTCCAAAATATAAACGGAGAAAACCGAGGAAGAGGAGGATTATGAAAACAGCGAGGATCGAGTCAGCGAGTATAGTGGGTGCCGAAATAAATAAAATATAAAAAAAATAGTTTTGTGGGATCCGAATATTATGAAGTTATGTTTATGAGCGCTTAGATTTAAGTAATTTAAGACAGGGCATCTTGGGACACGGATGGTCTGCAGGCAGGCGATGATGGCCTGCAGAACCGTGTCCCAGCCCTCGAAGATAGCGGCAAGTTTATTGTTTAGGTATGGGTCTTGAGTGAGAAAGAATGAAAGAAATGATTAGTGACGAGGATGGTTATTGGAGTATAAGTAGTCAGAGTTGGTTGGAAAGTCGAGGAGAAAAGAACAGAGCGGAAGCGTGCAGCTTAGAGCGTAATTTAGCGTGGTATTGTGTGGACTATCATTTAGAATACTAGGTTTAGCCTATTCGAGCAAGACTACACGTCTTCTTTTGTTAATGTTCCATCCCACAGAATATAACGCGTTGAAAGTTTGGCAAGATTTATGGCACGCACCTCGGAAACAAGGGATTATTTTTGAGGAAAGAAGTTCGTTCAATTGCTTGCCGACTGCAAGCAATTCATTTCACGCGCAGACAAAGTATAATCATTTAAATTACACTCGTCACCCTCAATAATCGACAAATGTCATAAACCTGGACTTCCAATGGGTCCCGGCCATAATGTAACGGTACGCGAAGCCGATTCCCGGAACCCGGAGGGATTTCCCATCGGGTCAAGATTTCTAGACCCGTCACAGTTCCAGGTATCGCCCCACTTCTTTCGGGAAATCCCGCGCTTCGGGCGCACGGAAGAGTGGTGGACCTCGAACCTGCATTCTGATTGGAAAATTACTGTTTGTTTTTAACCAATCAGCTGACACAAGGGGGAAGTGGCCGTAGGACTTCCTTCCGGCGGCATGCTACGAAAAACTCGCGAAGAACAGCAGAACAGTTTTTGCAGTCGAACTTGCGACAACACAGACAAGACAGTCTAACATGCACAGGTCTAGAACATAGACCAACGAACGAACAGATCGTAACGCATTTTTACAAACACGATTTGTACAACGACTGCATCATCAATACAATTTTGTATACAGCTGTTACCAAGTTCACAAGTAATCAATCAACCCTGCCATTTCAACACGGCTTGTATCCACAAGCGAAAACACGTTCCCGTATCTGTCACGGCGGTGTAGCGGAATTTACAACTCCGCAAAATTCTAATCAAGAATTGCGGCATCGGGACGTTACATTTTGGTCCTTCGAACCGGATTGAGCGCTGGGAAGCAGTCAATCCAGAGATAATACGAACAAGGGGAGGATTCGACTGGGCAGGCAGTGCATCACCCTTGGACAACACCGATCAACGTTGGACTCAGGAACACATGAAGCACAGATCATCGTGGCCAAACGAGGGCGATAATCCAGGTGCAACGATGCTGAGACAGCGGCATCAACATCACATCAGTGGAGCACTGGGCATCTCGAGGAACGCCAGACTCCAATCTTCGCAGAAGCAGCCATCTCATCCTCAACGAAGCTGTGAAACGTAAGTCTGTTCACATTCGTTAGTTTCGCTATCCTTCCACGTGTCCCTCCATCTACCTTTTAACACTAACCATGTCGCGTGAAGGTAATGTGCACACCGAGAAGGAACTCATCCGCAAACGCGGCGCGATCAAGTCCAAATTCACTACGTTTATGAACTTCGTAAGAGGTTTCGACCCATCAGTGAATCAGAATATTCACCAAGTTCGCCTCCGTATTGCCCAGATGGAACACGATTATAAGACATTTGAATCAATTCAAGGCGCGTTAGAACTCGTCACGTCGGACGAAGTATATGAGCAGCGGCTTGTCGAACGAAACGAAATTAATGAAAATTATATCACGTATATCGCAAAGGCTCAAGAATTGTTAGAAGCATACGAAGGCACAAAACCCTGCGTCACCCGTCGGTCCGAATAACGCGCTACCGCATTTTCAATCACCAGTAACGATTACATCTGAAGCTCACGTAAAATTGCCAACCATGAAATTACCAACGTTTAGTGGTTCATATGAGGCATGGCCCAGATTTGCCAACGCATTTCGCTTAGCGGTCCACGATAACCCTAGTTTCCCAGATACGCAGACGCTGATCTATCTGAGGTCATGTCTAAGCGGAAAGGCCGCAGAAAAGGTAGAATCGCTGGAAACAACGGCCGCCAACTACTTGGTTGCGTGGAATATATAGGGTGTAACGTAAAAGGTGTAGGAGCCGGAAATGGGAGATTCTTGTGACGAAACTGAACAACTTTTTCCTTTGCCAAAATGTCGTCTGAGACTTTGTTTTTGAATTGTTAACGAAAAACACTGACCACTCAGAGCGCGCGTAGAGCCCGCGCTCAGGGACGGTCCACGGCGCGTCGTGCTAGGTAGCGACGTTCGACCGGCGCCTCGAATAGTACGCGCTGGTATTGCATGGAGCAAATGTTAACATCGAATTATTCATTATTCTCGAATGGAAATTAACTAAAATATAAATGAAATTAATTTGCCGTTAACAATTGAACAAAAAAGTATTAGGACGGACTAATTAACTGTCTATCGAATACAACGTACGTTAAGTTTTAAACAATTTGCCGACAATTAAAATTAGACTTACCCGTTTCTCCAAAAATGAACCTACTTCGACGAAAATAGGTCACTGTAACATCCTACCGATCCTGACCATTGCAAGTAGGTATCCCGTAGTGCAAGACAGCTGATGTTAGGGCCAGGTCAGCGAACTCACTTTATTTGACAAAACCTACTACCTGCACGGCAACTATCACTGGATTATTCTACCGATTCTGGCCACTAGAAGAACAAACACATGGTGCAAAACAGCTGATGTCTCAGTCGGAACAGTGAAGGAACTTCGTTTCACAAAATTTCCATCATTGCACGATCACTGTCACTTTGCTCTTCAACATTTGAATTTACGAAATAAGTTGTTCGCACGTATGAATAATTGGTTGCCCCGAAAGGGGCCGATTGTTTTTAACTTTGAAAGGGCTCGATATGCCCGCTGCTACTACCAAATACACTTTTCCACGTTCGGCAATTTCGCTGTCTTGTTCCCGAGTGGGTAGTAACTCACGAGCTTTGCATCTTTTGACCAATTACAGTGTCGGAGAGATCTTTAGTGCTGCGCGTTCGGACTGATTCTGTCTTGAGAAATTGTGACGCGCTTTGCAAAGGTGGATGGGGGCTAGTTCGAAGAATGTGGACCTCAGGGGCCTTTTCAGCATAAAGCGCGCACCCGCGACTACCCGTAACTCTCCCTTATAACATTCATTCACGATTGTCGCGGCCGCGAATGTCTATGCGTACACGCGACTGTCCCATCAGCGAGTGTCCACGATTTGCACTAAACTTATTATTCCAGGAGATGTTCCTCGCGTCCACCATCCGCTTGAAGATAGTGGTTCAACTCTTTCACGCAAGTCGTGTCACAATTTCCGAAAGTCTGTTATTATTGTCAGAGGACATTATCATGTTAGCGTATTTCGCAAATGTACACGAACCTTTGGACATCTGGTACCACTATCACCGCACATAATCAATTGCAAGAAAAAGTAGTTTTAAGATTGGCATTATGTATCTAGAAATTGAAATAATCAAGTTCTAAGAACCAAACTAAATTAAAAAACGATAGTAATAACAATTGAAATAAACGCAATATTAAATACTAGAACTTAAAGTACAACTGGAATGTTTAAACCGTTCCGTATTCAACGTCGTAAAAGCAGCAACTGTCTCGATCGTCTAGAAATAATGATCAGCCGATGCATGCCGAGTCGTATCCACGGAAAGTGTTTGGAAGTATTTGTTATTCTTTCGGCCGTAGAAAGGGGCAACAGTGTTGTCCTATCGACGACTCGTGACGATTCGGCATGCATCGGTTGAACATTATTTCTAGACGATCAGGGCGGTTGCTGTTTGTACGCTGTTGAATACGGAATGGTTTAAACATTCCAGTTGCACTTTGAATTTTAGTATTCGGCACAGATTTAAAATTGCATCTAGCTCTATTGTTATTACTCTCGATTTTTAATTAAGTCTAATTCTTAGAACTTGATTATTTCAATTTCTAGATACGCAATCTCAATTTTAAAGCTACTTTTTGTTACAGTCGGTTACGTGCGGTGATAGTGGTGGTGCGTAGTGTCCAAAGGATCGTGTACATTTGCAGAATACGACTACATGATGATGTTCTCTAACAATAATAACAGACTTCCGTAAACTGTGACACGATTTCCGTCAAAGATTGAATCACTGCATTCAAGCGAGTGGTGGACACGAGGAACATCCCTGGAATAATTAGTTTAGTGCAAATCGTGGAATCGTGATCTTCGTATGTTGCAAATTTCTGTGTTGAAGGGTGTATTCTGAACCATCGCGAACGGAACAATCGCGTGTATACATAGACACTTGCGGACGGAACAATCGCAGTGTATGTGTATTTGATTTTTGAGAAGAAAATTGTGGATTGAAGGCCGAAACCCTCTTTACTTGATAATCCCATTGGGCGGGTTTCGATATGCCCATGTGGATTTTTACAAGTAAGCAGGTTAAATGCTATACATCGTAACGCGTGTGCCGTTTGAGTGTCAGATTTCACGGTGCGGTAGGTCATGGTTCCTGCGGCGTCGTAGCGAGTGACTATCACTGAACGCAGCTGTTTGACTCGAGCCTCACGCGTTAGAGTGCCTATCGGCAGGCGTTCGGATGCCGTGTTTTTAAACATCGATATCTCGTTAACAAAGCCTCAAACGCAAAATTGCCACTCTTGATTTTCGCTTTATTTTGGTTAGAATCACCCCTGTAGAATCACCCCTTAAAATATTTGCAGAGGGTTGCGTTACGCCCTGTATATATGCACGGCCCAAAGTCTGTTTTTTCAGTTCTTAGTAACACAGAGTTTTCTTCAGAGTTTCTTTAGAGTTTCTTCAGAGTTCTTCCGAGTTAGAGTTCTTGAGCTCATAGTAACATAGCAGTTTTGAGTCTACAGTCTATAGAGTCAGTGCGGCACTTAGAGCAAGTACGCTTTGAGGGAGTAAAATCAACTTGGTAAACGCAACCCACCTTACTTACATTAAATGTGAGCGCCTGAGCCGGGCGAACAATTTAATTACCTAATCCTTACGTCAAATAGGTTCCAAAGTTGAAGCCATTGCGCGTACTCTGTGCGACAATCGGGGAGTACAAACTGAGCGCTTTTTAGCGAACGATTTGGAAGTCCACGACATATGGAGGTAAACTGAGGGAAATATTTGATCCTATTTATCCTAAAACCCCTATTTATTAGTTGATTTATTCTCGCAAAGTCGGCGAGTAAGAAAAGGAAGGCTTGGCGAGGCAAGAGAGGAGGCCGTCAGCAGACTTAAAAGAGAGAGGGCAGCCAGCTTGGCCATTTGACCGAACAATTAAAGTTGGAGGAAACGACTGGATCGACCGCCCCACCACCCAACCCAGTGCCGGAGCTGATAGATCTAACTCTAGACGAGGACAACCCAGAAAGGCGGAACGTTGAGGTGACCCAACACGCTCTTAGACCCCCCACCTCGCTGGAATTAATCGATATTGGAACGTCGATCAAAATAACTAATAGTGAAACGGTTTCCACCACAATTATAAAATCCTTTATACAAAATAGTAATAATTCAACAATACCAATAGATATTTGAGAGTGGTGTAAAGTAATATCCAATGAATAAATTTTTATCTAAAACGTAAATTGGCCACCATCTTAATACCCTTCCTTTTCGCTCTGTTAAACTGAGTGACGTACGTGTGACGTCACAGAAGTAACCAGATAGATTTTGGTTCGCGCCCAAGTTAAATTGTATAGGAAAGTCAGAAATGAATAGGGCCCTTTGAAAGCAGATAACAGAGAAAAAACATAATGAAATAAACCATATATAGCGACGAAGGGAAGGAAATATCGCGAACAGCCATAAATCGTAACAAGACCAAGGGGCTTCCCATCGATTCCAAGCAATAAGACCGTAAACACTCTAAAGAATATTTGGCACGAAGGAGCGTGGGTTTCTTTTCTTTCAAGGACCTAGTCACAAAAGTTATGGTGTGTCTGGAAATCGTCCTCGGTCCCTCCACTTTCCAACTCCTACCAGGTTGACCATTAAGGGGTAGGAAATAGTATATATAAATAAAGTCAGTTTAAGCTAAAACGCAGTTGTGTATCAGAATCAGAGATGTGTATCAGAATCAGAGATGTGTATCAGAATCAGAGTTGTGTATCAGAATCAGAGTATGAGTATCAGTATCAGAGTTAGAGAGAGAGTTACTCAGAGTTAGAGAGTAGTTTTACAGTAATCAGTAAATTCATTTTGTCAGTTAGAATCAGTGTTCTTTCTCTTTGAAGGAGGAAAAAAAAAGAAATCCTTAAAATTAGAAATTTTCCACTCAAGAAGAGTTCACCAATATCTCGCCCATCAGGCAGAGCATTGGGAAGCTAGATTGAGAAGGAACAAAACAAGAAATAAATTAGTTAAAACACCTGTATCGCGCAGACCCTTGCGTTGAGCATTCAAATTGAAACTAGCGCGATGTTTGCTGTTGGTGAAATCAAGGAGAATGAAATTAAGGTATAAGACTAAGGAATCTTGTTTATCAATTTATTCTTTTTCTAATAATATTCGAATCCTTCAATTAGAGAAAAATATATAGACGACGGAGTAAACGTGGTGGCAAGAAGGTGAAGGCCAGACAGCATCGAGCAGCTATATTGGAACAGTTGGAGAAAGATCTGAGGGAGGCCACCATTTCCGAGACTAGTAAGGAACCAATCATAATTGATTTGACCGAGGAATTGGAAGAAGTAGAACCACCCTTATCTGTAGTTGAACCGTCCCCCATAGAGGAAATTTGTACTCTAACAGCGGCAAAAGGATACAATCACGCGGAGATACCTAATAATGTACTAAAGGAAGTTGTGACGAGAAATACCCATTGGAATCACGATATTTCACCAACTGTATTTAATTGGTGCGAAGAGATTTTCAATAAACAATTTGGTTTTTAAAATTTAACTAACTAACTTTAATCTACAACCAAGAGTTCCATTTTGAATTAAACCGGAAGAAGCGTGTATTCGCTTGCCCGGTGCATTCATTTAGACGGATCTCCCCCACCCTTACCTTTCACATCCATTAGACGTGTCAAGGCAAATTATAAAATTTTTGGTGACAGCGGTGGGATGCTCATGGTCAAATAATAGTAAATTCCTAAATTTCCTGGGATGCTCTTGGTCAAATAATAGTAAATTCATAAACTTCTTTCGATATCTCTTGGTCGATTAAATTTTACCAGCATCATTAAATAGTAAATTCATAAACCTTTTTTAAACATGTCTAATCATCAGGTGAAAACAAGAGCAATGTCTCAGGAGGAAATAGAGTTAATGAGTGACGAGTTATCAAAGAGAGAAAAGAGAATACAAGAGCAAAATAAGGCAATTCAAATAGAATAGGATAGGTTGGCTAGCGTTCGTGTAGAGATGGAAAGAAACCAGATAGAATCGGGAAACAATTATGAAATATTAATGGCAACGGTTACCCAGTTAACGAAGGAATTAAAAGAATTAAGGGAACAAAAAAATTCTCCGTTAGGTTACGAACCTGATTTCCAAATACGAATTAAGGATACTCTTGGGCTAATCCCTGTATTTGACGGGCAACGGTCAATGTTACAAACGTTTTGTCGGGCATGCATAAGGACAAGGGACGCGTTATCACCTCAACAGGAACTTTATCTAGTAAGATTAATAACAGGAAAACTAAGGGGGCAGGCTTCCAGAATCGTAGGGGATACAGATTTCACTTCCATAAATGAATTGTGCGACAAGCTAAAAAAAATATTCGGACCTAATAAAACTTTGAACCGTTATCGCGGAGAATTAAGTATGATTTTCCAAAGTCATAGAGAATGTGTCTTAGACTATGCAATTAGAGTGCAGGAAATACGCGACGCCATGAAAGACAGTATACGGGAGTTAAAGGGAACAATTTCAAACGACGATGAAAATACAATAGTGCAAGAAGCAATAGAAGGTTTTATTAAGGGACTCTATCCAGAAATAGCAATCAGGGTTAAACTATCAGGATACTCAGGACTAGACGATTTAATTGAAAAAGCTATTAGAGCAGCACAAGATATTGAAATGGAAAAAGACAAGATACAGAAGCAATCCAATCTTTGCATCTCGACCTTTTCAAAATTCTAATAATGGATTCAATAGGAATAATTCAGTCAACGCACCGCAACCATTCGCTTGCAGTATATTCGCTTGCCCGGTGCATTCACTTGGACGGATCTCCCCCACCCTTACTTTTCACATCCATTAGACATGACACAACAACCCGCGGATCGTCCGAACAGGGACACCAGGGGAAAGGAGACGGCGATGGAGGAAGCGCCAATAACAAACGAGGAGGATACCAGGCACGGAATCCGAGGCCTGGCGATCGGCCCCATGCAGGTGGGCGCCGGGCGCGGCAGCCAAGCTGAGGAGAGAGGAATCGGCGTCACCAGCGCTAGAGATGAAGACGACGACGGGGACAGAATTGTCGAGATAAGCGACACAAGTTTAAGCGACGTCGAGATGTACAACATCGAGGAGGATGATGACGTCACGAAGAAAGTCCTGTCGACGGACTGGGCATCGTCGCGAGAGAGGAGACGGCTACGCCGGAGGAAAGGGAGGAAGCTGTAGAGTTGCAACAGCAACAAATGCGGCAACAACGGCTGCAGCTGAGAAGGCTGAGGCTGTACTCTGAGGGATACGCCGCGGAGGAGGCGTCAACAAAGGACAATAAGGAGTAAGCAGTAAAATGATCATTTTGCAGGCGAACCTAAATCACTCGGGAGGTGCGCAAGTGTTCCATCCGGAACAAGCTATGGAATCATATAAAATCCACTTCACGGTTTTTTTCACAAATCCAGATGCGAAGAACCATGGCAGCAAAGGTTTATGGCACGACTTTAAGAAAGCAGCTATTTTTGAGGAATCCTCCGACATATAGTTAATGATAGCACTTAGAGTTTCGCGCGCATTTGTCCTCAATAGCTCCAGACGTACCATAAACCCGGGATTCCGAAGGGTCCAACAATATTGTACCGGTACCAAACCGACCATCGCGACCCAGAGGAAAAACCCGATCCGCTGACTAGGTCTTGGCACCCCCATCGCAGGTAACACCCCACCCTTACACGCACAACCGCAGTATGAGGACAGGGGTGTCCAATTTCTTCGAAATCAAGGATCCTGATTGGCGAATGTTAATTTCGTTACTCGCCAATGAAGAGACTTCCGGCATGGAAAGGGAACCAACCCGAGGTTTCCAAAAGGGAGAAAATAGAAGAAAAAGTCAGTCGTCACCGACACTTCAAAGAATCTGATACACACACACGCACACAAGTATTCTTTTGCAAATCTGTTAAAGTCTCTATTAATATATGTATTTGTTACTTAGAAGTCAAGTTAATCATTCAACCCTATATTCCCTCTAACCGTAAAGGTAACAGGGATTTCACGTCTACATCGGTGCAGAATTTGTCTGCCGGAGATTTACGACCTCTGGTCATCCGTAATCAATCAGAAAAATCGTGATCGCACCGTGAACGCGTGAACACAAGATTTACTCTTGCAAGCTATGGTGGAGAGGGGAACAAATGCGGCGATGATCGCGGACCCGCATCTGACTCCCGATCAACCGGACTGGATGAGGAGCCGGGACGGTTTGACGGCGATCAAAAGGAGAACGGATCGCTCTCCCCCGTTGAGGAATATTCGGGAGGAAGACGGCCTAGCGGCCGCTGAATGGGGTAGTTACACCATCGTGGGAATCTATGCCCCGCCGAGCTGGAATATGAAGAAATATCAAGGGCTCCTGGAGAAGACCGGAAGCATCGTTCGGGGCCAGCGAAACAGGACGGTCATAATTGGAGGGGACTTTAATGCTAAAGCTAAGAAATGGAGCTCAAAAGTCATGGATCCGAGGGGAGAGGCGACACTCGACTGGGCGACGCAACTGGACCTCTGCCTATTAAACAAAGGCGCTGTGAACACGGGGGTACAAGGTAAGTCGATAGTAGACCTCACATGAATCACAGCGGGAGGCGCAAAAAGCATTGAAAGGTGGAGGGTGGATACTCAGGTCGAGGCGCTGAGCGACCATCGGTACATCACCTTCGAGACAAAAGAAGGGAAGAAGAGGGGAACGACGGCGACAGGGAAAGAACAGGCGCCGAAGGATACGACCCCGAGATGGAAACTGAAGAAGTTAAACGAGGACATACTGAGGGCGGCAATCGAAGTTGTCAAATGGAACGAGGGGAGGCAAGGAAAAGACCGACGCCTCACCCCAAATGTGCGGCGGACACGACAAAGGCTCTACCGGCATCAACGACACCACGAGCGTCATCGTCGGCAGTAGCAGCAGCACCTCCATCGTCAGAATTGATGACGGAAGTGAGTAACAGAGCGAAACCGACAAATCAGGCAGGGAAAACGGCACCACCAGCAACGAGAGACATGGTAAATAATACACTAACAACACCGAAAGTTTCAGCAGCATCAACGGCCAAGAAGAGGAGGAAGACGTTGGAAGCAGGGGAATTGGCGCCGAGGAGGCGAACGGACGAGCATAGGAGGAGGGACGAGCCGACAACGGCGGAACGGGAGGCGATCCGGCATAGGGAAATGCTAACGAGCGTTAGGGAGGAAGAAGGAGTGCTATTGGTGGACCGAGGGGATAGCCGAGCTCCGGAAGGCGTGTCACGCACTACGGAGAAAACATCTCGGGAGTCAAAGGAGGGGGGGGGGGACGAATCGGGCAAGCGAAGAAATGGCGGCTCGAGACAAAGAGGCATACAAAGAGGCGACGAAAAAGCTACGCACAGCGATCGCAAACGCCAAGGAGGGGGCATGGAAGGAGCTAGTGAACACGGTGGACAACGATCCGTGGGGGAGGCCGTACAGAATCGTGACCACAATGGAAGAAGAAAATCTGGAGGGTGCGCTACAAGCACTGTTCCCCTCTGGGGAAATTCCAGGTAATAATGGAGGAAACAACGGCTGCAACAACGGTGGCAGCTGCGGCGATCGAAATGAGGGCGAGGAGGCAATAGGTATAGGAGGAGGTGGCGACGCACGAGCAAACAATAAGGGAAACGAGGCACTCGTGCCGCTGGAGGTAATACGGCCGGTTACCGAGGGGGAGGTAGTTGTGGCAGCCAAAAAGGCAGCGAGGAAAAATACCGCACCCGGACCGGATGGTGTCTTGAGTAAAATACTGGCGCCAACGGTGAAGGTTAAACGAGACAGGCAAACTGATGGAGAGGGTGCTGGCGGGGAGAGTCATGGAACATATGCGAGACATCGGACCGGACCTGGCGGAGGACCAGTTCGGCTTTCGAAAGGGACGATCAACCATAGACGCGATCGAGTGGGTCGGTTTGCTTATACGCGAGGCTGAAACGCGAGGGGAGGTAACAGCGGCGATTGACCTAGACATAAAGAACGCTTTCAACTCGATCCCATGGAGCCGGATCAAGAGAACGTTGAGGGAATTCCGAATCCCGGAATACCTGGAAGATATACTGGACACTTACCTGAACGAGAGGTGGATCTCGTTTCCGGTCGAGGGAGGAGTCAGTGGGAGGAGGGTCTCGAGAGGAGTACCACAGGGCTCGGTGCTTGGGCCGCTGCTCTGGGACTTGGCGTACGACGTCACCCTCAGGGTGTCCATGACAGGACCCCCGGAGGTGCCGTGGCGAAGTTGGAGACAGTGACGAATCTGATTGGGAACACGATCAAGAGACTGAGGCTGCTGATAGCGCCGGAAAAGTCGAAGGCGACGTGGCTGAGAAGGAAACGGGGCACAACCTACCCGACCTCCTGGCTGACGATCGAGGAGACGAAGATCTCGGCATCTGGACTGATTCCAGGTGGACATTCGATGCGCATTTCGACAAATTAACATCGAAACTGGACACGACCGTGTGACGTCTAGCGTCACTTCATTGTATGCACACCAACATGAGAAGTATAAGGCAAGGAGGTGTCGTTAAGTGCGCAAGCGTATAAGATCTTTCAAAACACTTCAAAAGGTCAGATAGTGGAAAATAACGAATTTCTCAGGAAATTCTTATTTTAAGGACCCTTAAAGTCAAGAGCTTTAACAAACGTCTGAAATACTGAAGTAGCGTACACAGATAAGGGACCATAAAACCGGAGAAATACCGGACACCTTGAACCCTCCACCCTATTTCCTTTATCCCTACCATTTTCCCCATCCCTACCACTCTTATTCCGGGGGTGAAAACCCATATATATAGACCAGAGACAAACCAAAAAGAGAGTCTTAGTAGAAAAAACGAAGAGTACAAATAGTAGAGAATCAGCGATCTTTTTCCATCAGTGAAAACTTTAGTAAAAGTTAATTAGAGTCGGTGCAAATCCGGTTTGGGAAAATAAGAAAGGACTAGGTAACTCACCCACCTTCTTACATTAAGTTCGAGCGCCTGAGCCGGGCGAACGATTTAATTACCTATTCCTTAAATCGAATAAATTCCAGAAGTTGAGACCATTGTGCGCACTCCGTGCGACGATCGAAGTGAAACCCAGCGACGCGCTGTAATAGCGACCGTTGGAAATAGCTAAGATATATGGAGGTAAGCTTCAAGAAGATATTTGATGCATCATTCCTCAAAGCAATCTATATAGTCCAATCTTATTCTACCAAAGCCAATTAAAAAGAGAAAAGCCGGGAGAGGGAAAAGAGGAGGCCGACAGTTACGACTTAAAAGGGAGAGAGCAGCCATTTTGGCCTTTCTAACTGAAAATCTACAATTGGAGGCAACATCTGAACCGACTGCCCCACCTCCCAAACCGGTACCCGAACTGGTAGACTTGACATTAGAGGAATACGAACCAGGAAGGCGGAGTATAGAGGTGATTCAACACTCCCATAGACCCCCCACCCCATTACAACTAATCGATACCCAAGCGTGCATTAAAGTCAACAATAACGAGACGATTCCTACCAAAATTATAAAATCTTTTATACACAATATCAGCAACCCTACAATTCCAACAGATATATGGGAATGGTGTAAGGAGATGTCAAACGAATAAAATTGTACGTAAAATATAAATTGACCGGCCATTTTTAAATCATCACCCTTCCCTTTCGTTCTGTTAAACTAAGCGACGTACATGTGACGTCACAGCCGCCGCAGCGATAGGCAGAATTATGTCGAACCTGGTCGGCCTGTCCGAGGGAGTAAGGAAGCTATAGAGCAACGTGATTAAATCGATCGCGATGTACGGCGCCCGGTATGGGCAGGCGAGTTAGCAGGTAGGCGGGTCAACAAGGAGAGGGTCAGACGTGCGCAGCGTAGGATGGCAATCAGAGTAGCGAGAGGTACCGTACCCTCTCCTTCCAGGCAGCCGCTCCTGCTCGCTCGAACACCGCCGTTCGAACTTTCGGCGAAAGGTGAATCGGTCATTGTTGCCGCGCACATTTACAGATTATTGGACGCAATTATTCGGCCAACTTTCCCAACGTTTTTGCAAATTTCAACCAATCAAATCTTCACCACGCCCATCCTTCCTACACGATTCCTCCACCCTTAGCGAGTGGGAAACACATTTCTTTTTGTACAAACGAGCAGAATTCAGAAAACTACAGACCTGTAAAGAACACACCGAGAACTCAGTAAAAATCACATTGTACAGACAAACGTCTTACTTCATAACACAACCTTCATCAACCGCAAGCGCCGTGAACAGCATCAATCCGGATACACTCGAGTTTGAGCTGTCGCGACACAACAGCACACGTGCAACGACTCTGTAGGTCGGGTTGTTCAGGACGTATTTTTAAGATTCGTCGAAGGCAATTAGCTCCGCGCTATTTTGCTTTCATACAATTTATAACAAAGGCTTGGACTACGTGAACCCAGACAGAGTGCTTGTAACAATGGGCAATCCGCACGTCGATATATGGTCACCTCAAGTGCCGCAGCTATCGGTTGTCACTGGAATGTCTGTGTTGAAGAACATGTGGGGGTGTTTCGAGATGGTAAGCAACCCCATGTAGCACTCCTCTAAAGAATACGGATACTGTTTCTAAAAATGTAGACACGTAGTGGGGTAGGTGGGGGTGTTTTCTGGAAAGAAAACTGCGATTGACTGCTAAACATATTTTTCTCAGAGGTTTCAACGAGGCAACACCGAAGATGTCGAGTACGGAGCGCAGCAACGCAACATATTACAAAATGTTCTTTGTTTACGCGCCGTGCGAGGGCAATGCGGAAAGTGCTGCGCGGGTATATCGCGAAAAGTATCCCGGCGAGGACCAACCGTCTTCGGCGTGTTTTCGCCGATTGGCGAGTCGCCTACAAACGAGTGGCTCACTACAACCGCAAAGGGGTGACAGTGGACGACCGCGTCGAATTTCCACGGCGCGGTCGGACGAAGTACTCGAAGAGGTCCGCCGGGATGCTACCGTCAGCACACGCGACATCAGCAGGAGAATGGGGTACGTTGCAATGTGAAAGAAATCACAATTTTATAATAAAAATGTAATTTTCCTCTTACTAATACATCTCTGTATTTGGTTACAGTTTCAGCCACACGGCGGTGCACCGCATTCTGCGAGAAGACACGATGCACCCGTACAAATACGTGCGGGTGCAGTCTTTAAAACCCCAGAACTTCGTTCAACGGATGGAGTATTCGAGGTGGCTGTTGGGGGAAATCGAGCGGTTACCGTCGTCCTGCACGTACGTTTTGTGGACAGACGAAGCCCTCTTTACAAGGGAAGGGTGCTTCAATGCCCACAACACGCACGTGTGGGACAGTCAGAATCCGCATGCGATTCGGACACGAGCAGCACAAGACTGCTGGTCAATAAATTTATGGGCCGGCATTAGCGGTAATTTTATCATCGGACCGTACATTCTTCCCGACAGGCTGGACGGCCAGCCATATTTATCATTTTTAGAACATGCTCTTCCGAATCTCTTGGAAGAAATTCCACTAGAGATTCGGAGGCGCATGTTTAACAACATGACGGGGCACCCGCTCATTTCTCCGCAAATGTCCGTGCGTATCTTAACGAAACCTTCCAGGACAGGTGGATTGGCCGCGGCGGTGCTGTTGCGTGGCCTCCACGCTCCCCGGATATGAATTCGTTGGACTTTTATTTATGGGAGTACTTAGAGGTACGTTTCTTTTTACGTTTTACACTATCTTACTTCCTTTAAAAATATTTATTTATACGTACGTTCGCTTACCATTTTGTTGTTTTATTAATTATTGCAGAATGAGGTGTACCATCAACCTGTCATATCCCGCGAAGAAGTGGTCTCCAGAGTACACGCTGCCGTGGCGGCTATTTCGACCGATACACTCCGCAAAGTGCAAATGAACGTTGCAAAGCGAGCTCGGGCGTGCTTGGCAGCGAACGGTGGCCACATAGAACCTCATCTGTTATAACACAAATCGGCCCTTTTCAGGACCACCATTCGGCCCCTCCTCTGGGGCCACAATTGTTTCAAAACGTAGGAACAATATCTTCCTCATTTATCATCAATCGGCCCTTTTAGGGCTGCAAATTAATTAAACATAGGGACATATTATTATAATATATCGTTCACTTCCAGGATTCGTTTTAGGTACTTCTATTGCTCCTTATAGCGATATCTTATTTTTCTTTTTAAGTATGTCTTCCTTATAATTTGCAGACAGCCACCTGCGTTAAATTTTGACTTTTCGTGAGAAATTCTATGTTTGAATGCGTAATATTCTGCGGATGTGGCGTCTTGTAGATGTAACAAAAATTGCTCAAGGTATTTTAACCTTTTATTAACATTTTTGCTTGTGCATTCTTGCATTTTGGCAAATAATTGCATTCGCGTCATCACTTTAGTTCTAGATTGGTCTGCAGCACCTTGCACTAAAGAATTTGCTGACATTTTGATATCTAAACATTTAAAGCTGTAATCTCGTTCAGTATCACTTGAATATCAACAGCAGAAAATATCAGACTCATGTAAGAAATGTACTTACCATGTATAGTGGAGATTAAATTTGATATAAACCGTAAAAAGCACCGCTTAAATAGGAAAACTTAACTAAAAGGCACTTAAATATAAACTTACGCTGAATCTAAATAACGCAGGATAAATATGGTATAACACAATAAATACAGGCACTAAATATATGAAATACACAAAACTTAGATTAAGCAAATGTACGAAAAAAAACTAAAATATAACTCATAAAACGTAAAAACTCCTTGGAATAAATTGCTCTGTTCTCTCTGGTAACACTGTTCGAACTGAATGCGATATGAAAGTAGACGACTTAGTTGAAGATTTGTTTATGCCATATAATAGACATATCGTATGAACACTTTGCCTATAATCTAAATAGTCCCTCTGAAGCGTTTGTTAGTTTTTTCAGGAGGCACAGCGATACGCGAGATAGTGTAAACGCACGCGATGACGTTGCTGCATATGAGAAGCTTCGCGGCTCTTGATGATCACTTCTACTCAAATTAAGTATAATACGATAATTCGGACAAATTCGGAAACGGATTTTTACGGGACTATGATCACAAATCTTTATAGAATGTAATGCCATCACAATGAACATCGGGAAGTCTCTGTTCACATACACCTGGAAGTATAACAAAATCATTAATGAAGTATAATAATACTAAACATCCTATCTCCCTCATTGACTACTTTCAAGTGTTAAAAATCACGAAAATATATATGATAATTAAATAAGATCTGTTCGAGACTATAATATACAGGGTGTAACGTAATAGATGTAGGAGCCGGAAATGGCAGATTCCTGAGGCGAAACTGAACAACTTTTTCCTTTGCCAAAATGTCGGCTGAGGCTTTGTTTTTGAATTGTTAACGAAAAACACTGACCATTCAGAGCGCGCGTAGAGCCCGCGCTCAGGGACGGGCCACGGCGCGTCGTGCTAGGTAGCGACGTTCGACCGGCGCCCCGAACAGAACGCGCCGGTATAGCACGGAGCAAAAGTTAATGTCAAATTATTATTCATGAATGGAAATGAACTAAAATACAAACGAAATCAATTTGCCCTTATCAATTGAACGAAAAAGAATTAGAATAGATTGACTAACGAATGGATCAAGTACAACATACGTTAAATGTTAAACAATTCGCCAACAATTGAAATTAGAGTTATGGGTCACTGTCCCTGGGCCATTGTACCGATCCTGACCACTGCAAGTAGGTATCCCGCAGTGCAGACAGCTGATGTTACGGCCGGGTCAGCGAACTCACTTCACCGAAAAAAATTTACTACACAGCCACTGTCACTGGGTCTCTACCGATCCTGACCGTTGGGGGTACTAATTCGGCGCGCGCAACAGGTGATGTCGCGGGCAGGTAAGTGAACTCAGTTCGTTTAAGAAAATTTACCTCTTTCACTGCGCGGTCACTGTCACCTGTCACTTGAAGATTTCAATTTGTGCAAAGTCTCTGATTAAGTCTCCCACATACTTTATAGGAACCGTTCTTGTGTACAATAATGCACAATTGTGCACCACACAATTGTAGCTGGCTGTAACGTTCGCTGATGCATGATACTGAGCATACTGAGTGAGGTGCACAATTGTGCATTATTGTACACAAGAACGGTCCGCTTCACTCCAAGTGCCGCAGCTATCGGTTGTCATTGGAATGTCTGTTTTCAAGAACACGTGGGGATAGTTCGAAATGGTAAGCAACCCCATGTTGCACTCCTCTAAAGAATACGGATACTGTTTCTAAAAATGTGGACACGTAGTGGGGTAGGTGGGGGTGCTTTCTGGAAGAAAAACTGCAATTGACTGCTAAACATTTTTGTCAGAGGTTTCGACGAGGTAACACCGAAGATGTCGAGTACGGAGCGCAGCAACGCAATGTATTACAATATGTTCTTCGTTTACGCGCAGTGCGAGGGCAATGCAGAAAGTGCTGCACGGGTGTATCGTGAAAAGTATCCCGGCGAGGACCAACCGACTTCGGCGTGTTTTCGCCGATTGGCGAGTCGCCTACAAACGAGTGGCTCACTACAACCTCAAAGGGGTGATAGTGGACGACCGCGTCGAATTTCCACGGCGCGGTCGGATGAAGTACTCGAAGAGGTCCGCCGGGATGCTACCGTCAGCACACGCGACATCAGCAGGAGAATGGGGTACGTTGCAATGTGAAAGAAATCACAATTTTATAATCAAAATGTAATTTTCCTCTTACTAATACATCTCTGCATTTGGTTACAGTTTCAGCCACACGACGGTGCATCGCATTCTACAAGAAGATAAGATGCACCCGTACAAATACGTGCGGGTGCAGTCTTTAAAACCCCAGGACTTCGTTCAACGGATGGAGTATTCGAGGTGGCTGTTGGGGGAAATCGAGCGGATACCGTCGTTCTGCACGTACGTTTTGTGGACAGACGAAGCCCTCTTTACAAGGGAAGGGTGCTTCAATGCCCACAACTCGCACGTGTGGGACAGTCAGAATCCGCATGCGATTCGGACACGAGCAGCACAAGACCGCTGGTCAATAAATTTATGGGCGGGCATTTGCGGTGATTTTATCATCGGGCCGTACATTCTTCCCGACAGACTGGACGGCCAGTCATATTTATCATTTTTAGAACATGCTCTTCCGAATCTCTTGGAAGAAATTCCACTAGAGATTCGGAGGCGCATGTTTTATCAACATGACGGGGCACCCGCTCATTTCTCCGCAAATGTCCGTGCGTATCTTAACGAAACCTTCCAGGACAGGTGGATTGGCCGCGGCGGTGCTGTTGCGTGGCCCCCACGCTCCCCGGATATGAATCCGTTGGATTTTTATTTATGGGGGTACTTGAAGGTACGTTTCTTTTTACGTTTTACTCTATCTTACTTCCTTTAAAAATATTTATTTATACGTACGTTCGCTTACCATTTTGTTCTTTTATTATTTATTTCAGAATGAGGTGTACCGTCAACCTCTTGTATCCCGCGAAGAAGTGGTCTCCAGGGTACACGCTGCCGTGGCGGCTATTTCGACCGACACACTGCGCAAAGTGCAAATGAATGTTGCAAAGCGAGCTCGCGCGTGCTTGGCAGCGAACGGTGGCCACGTAGAACATCTTCTGCTGTAACGCAAATCGGCCCTTTTCAGGGCCACCATTCGGCCCCTCTTCTGGGGCCACAATTGTTTCAATACGTAGGAATAATATCTTCCTCGATTAGTATCAATCGGCCCTTTTCAGAGCCACCATTCGGCCCCTCCTCTGGGGCCACAATTATTTCAAAACGTAGGAACAATATCGTTCTTATTTATCATCAATCGGCCCTTTTCAGGGCCGCAAATTAATTAAACATAGACTTTGCACAAATTGAAATCTTCAAGTGACAAGTGACAGTGACCGCGCAGTGAAAGAGGTAAATTTTCTTAAACGAACTGAGTTCACTTACCTGGCCGCGACATCACCTGTTGTGCGCGCCGAATTAGTACCCCCAACGGTCAGGATCGGTAGAGACCCAGTGACAGTGGCTGTGTAGTAAATTTTTTTCGGTGAAGTGAGTTCGCTGACCCGGCCGTAACATCAGCTGTCTGCACTGCGGGATACCTACTTGCAGTGGTCAGGATCGGTACAATGGCCCAGGGACAGTGACCCATTTTCGTCGAAGCAGGTTCATTTCTGGAGAAACGGGTAAGTCTAATTTCAATTGTTGGCGAATTGTTTAACATTTAACGTATGTTGTACTTGATACATTCGTTAGTCAGTCTATTTTAATTCTTTTTCGTTCAATTGATAAGGGCAAATTGATTTCGTTTGTATTTTAGTTCATTTCCATTCATGAATAATAATTTGACATTAACTTTTGCTCCGTGCTATACCGGCGCGTTCTGTTCGGGGCGCCGGTCGAACGTCGCTACCTAGCACGACGCGCCGTGGCCCGTCCCTGAGCGCGGGCTCTACGCGCGCTCTGAATGGTCAGTGTTTTTCGTTAACAATTCAAAAACAAAGCCTCAGCCGACATTTTGGCAAAGGAAAAAGTTGTTCAGTTTCGCCTCAGGAATCTGCCATTTCCGGCTCCTACACCTTTTACGTTACACCCTGTATACTTACCTGAAAAGCTCGTATAATGCAAGAATCGACGTAATTTCATTAAAACATTTAAAAATGACTAATAAGTCAGGGACGTTTCAATGTATGGTTAAGGAAGAAATACGTGACATAAAGTCTCTTAACTTTAACCAATACATGCTGGTTTACGACCTTACATATGGAAAAAATAACATAAGTATATTATTCCTCATATATTTAACTGTCGGAATCAGAAGAATGACTTCCACATTGAATCTGGAAAACTAATTTATTGCTCAATTCCACGATGCGTGTCGTGGCGCGTGGTCAGTGTTGCTCGTGCAACTCTCGGGAAATGATTCCCCGATTGTGCCTGCCACGACTGTCTTGGAAAACGGATCTCGAGGACCGTTCCAAGAATCGTCGCCGGTGTCGGTCTTCTCATCGATCGTGGAAATTCAACGTATCGCTCGAGGGACGTTAATATTTACTCTATGCGGCGCCGTGCCGTCGCACGGACCGCCACACATATATTTGTCTCACATAAAGTTACATGGAAGACCGAAAAAATTTTGCAACGCCTATACAGTGTGTAACGTAAAACGTGTAGGAGCCGGAAATGAGAGATACCTGAGGCGAAACTGAACAACTTTTTCCTTTGCCAAAATGTCGTCTGAGGCTTTGGTTTTGAATTGTTAACGAAAAACACTGGCCACTCAGAGCGCGCGTAGAGCCCGCGCTCAGGGACGGCCACGGCGCGTCGTGCTAAGTAGCGACGTTCAACCGGCGCCCCGAACAAAACGCGTCGGTCTACCACGGAGCAAAAGTTAACATCGAATTATTCATTATTCATGAATGGAAATGAACTAAAATACAAACGAAATCAATTTGTCATTATTAGTTGAACAAAAAAGAATTAGAATCGACTAACTAACGAGTCTATCAAGTATGACGTATGTTACATTTTAAACAATTCGCCAGAAATTAAAATTACATTTACCTGTTTCTCCGAAAATGAACCTGCTTCGACGAAAATTGGTCACTGTGTCATCCTACCGACCCTGACCATTGCAAGTAGGTATCCCGTAGTGCAAGACAGTTTATGTTACGGCCATGTCAGAGAACTCACTTTATTTGACAAAACCTACTACCTGCACGTCAACTATCACTGGGTTATTTTACAGATCCTGGCCATTCGAAAAAGAAACACATGGTGCACAACAGCTAATGTCTCGGTTGGAACAGTGAAAGAACTTCGTTTCACAAAACTTCCATCATTGCACGATCACTGGCACTTTACCCTTCATTTGAATTTTGCGAGTTAATTTGTTCCCACGTATGAATAATTGGTTGCCCCGAAAGGAGCCGATTGTTTTTAACTTTGAAAGGGCTCGATATGGCCGCTGCTACTGCCAAATACGCTTTTCCACGTTCGGCAATTTCGTTGTCTTGTTCCCGAGCGGGTAGTAGCTCACGAGCTTTGCATCTTAGAAGTTAACTCTTATTTTATTCAGAGGTGCTGTGACGCGGTTTGCAAAGGTGGATGAAGTGTAGTTGGAAAAATGATATAAGGGAATGTTACGGGTCCATACGGGGGGCGCGATTTATGGTGAAAACCCCCTTGAGGATCACGTGCTGGCCAGCAAAGTCTTCCGATTCCCAGGAAACATGGCCGTGGTGAATTTAATGAAGATATTGTCCAGTCGCCGGAAAAGGTATATTATTACAAAGAACGTAATAAAAGAGGTAATGTAAATACCCCATCTTGGGGCATGTAACAGTGTCTTGAACCTTCGCCGAGGCCGTGTTTCCTGGAAACCGAAAAACTATGCTGGCCAGCATGTGGGCCTCAAGGGCCTTTCCACCATAAACCGCGCCCCCCGTATGGACCCGTAACTTTCTCTTATAACACTTTTTCAACTAGCCCTCGACCACCGTTGTCAACTGCGGCACATTTTCTCAACCCAGCGTTAGTCTAAATGGCAAGCAGTAAAGATCGCTTTGTCCGATGCTGTAATTGCTGTCTTTACTTTCAACAAAATAAATGTTAAGTTCTAACACCGGAAGTTTGCGAGTCACTACCCGCGCAGGAACACGACAACAGCATTGCCAAACGTGGAAGAGCGTATTTGGCAGTATAAGGGGCCATGTCGGGCGGTTAATAACAATCGGTCCCTTCCGTGGCAACCAATTGTTCAGCGTAGGAACGACACTCCGAACCACCTTCATTGGTGAGCCGCCTTGGGAGCTCGAGAGAGTCCGATTGGGACAGCGGCCTGAGTAGGTTCCAGAGTCGTGACTGTTAGCTGTGGCCGCGAGTATTCTTGATCGAGGCATTTCGTAAGGATTGACCCGCTGAACGCCGTGTAGTTAGTTACCGCAACCACGCGCGTAGAACAACCTATCGTTGATCGCCAAGCTATGGACCTGGCTTAGCCCCTACACGACCTGGGAACCTCCGCACGAGAACCGCCCGTGAGAGCGATACTACGCCAGCTAACCGGAGACCACCCCGGACACCTAACACGTCAGCATCTCGGCCACACGGACCTGTGATAATACGGATATTGTAACCTACCATCTGGTATATCAGATTTGTAACAGTTTACTCACATTAGTATCGGAATATATGTCATAACCTGCAGAGTAAGTGATAAGAGTACTTATCAGTGCTTTCACCCTTTCTCACTGCTTCCATCAGTCCGCAGTAGTATACAGAAGGTGCGCTTCAGCGCTTTAATTCGAGCCCGGACGTACGACTCGCGTTTATTACCTATTGCGAGCGTAATTCCCGGTAATCGGTCGCGAGTAAGAATAGAGCATACTTAGAACAAATTTCCACTCCGTCAGGACGTAACAGGATATCTATGCTGTGTACGTGTTTTAGCCATTGAATGTCTTCGTAATGTTTGAAGATAGTTTAAGGGAGGTTTTGAAAGATTGAAGGTCTTCAATATTTTTTAAATTGGATTTTAACTTTCGATCCAGTGTATTTAAGTTCAAAAAGCTGAACCATAGTTCGCGCGAATGCTGCGAGAGAGTGGGGTAATTCGCCCGCGAAGGTGGCTACGTAAATAGGGGGGGGGGGGGGGTTTACAGCCTTAACCGTGCGGCGTACTTTTTCTTCGTGTGCCGATACGCGTCTTGTTATGTGAGGAGAGGGAAGCCACGCTACCAGCGCGCTTCTGCGCATTACTTCCTCTTGGCGCGGTCCGCCATGATAAGCAATTCCTCACCAAATGATCAAGAAGATCGAATTTATGCCCGAGCCGAATTTCGGGATTTCTTTGGAGCTCTAGGTCCATAAGGATATCTGCGAGGCTACCCGAGCAATGGGGAGGATCGCGAACAAGAGAAAGCCGGGGGAAAGAAACATTTGCGACGTTGGCGCTCAGCGCATGCACCGCCATCTTTTCTACAGCCACGTGGCAAGAAAAATCGTTTTCACTTACCTAGTCTGAAACTGGCAACACGGAAGCCATATAGTGGTTAATGTCTACCTCATTATCCTTGTACTGAAGTGGTGGACCGAACACTGGATAACCTGCGGAGGTTTTCCTTTGCCAGTTTAAAGCCCGGGTAGAACATCCTTGCCTTTATCGTACACGCCGAGGAATACGAATCTTAATATTTGCCAGAGCCATAGAGCCAGCACCAGTCTTTCCTGTACTAGCTGGCAGCTTTTGAGGAAAAGTTCAAACTGAGAAACTTAGTTTTTAATATCGAATGTACGATATAAGAAATAATTCACTCGCGAAACACAACACGCGATACGCGAACCACAACGCAGGACGACGACAGCAGCGCTCACAAGACACGTCTATACGCCACGACTGCCGAACAGCGAATGAAAACGTTTTTGGGTTGTTCCATGCCGAATCGATCACTTCTTGACGTCGACATCAGGGATTTTGTACTAATATTGTAGTTCATGTGAAATTAGGGGGAGGGGGTTAAGTCATCATTTAGCTTTCTTCGAAATTGTTTAAAAAATACGGACCTTTGAATTTTACAATTTCTGGCCATTTTGGAGAAAACAGGCTGTGCTTTTGAATTTTTATCTCGGAAACTACTCAAGCGATTGCGATTTTCTTTTTTTCAATTTAATTTACAGGCTTCGATCTATTGCAGTGCATTTTTTGTTTTTTGAGACAAGCAATTTTTCATTGAAAATTGTAAACGAAATCTTTTTTTGCAAATTTCTCCATGAAGGCCATCACGGGTTTCAATTTTGAGAAAAATATTTTCAAATTACTTGAAGTCTTAGCTGCAAAATAAGCAAGACACTTGAAAATTAACGTCACAATGAGCTGTAAAAGGTCCGGCATGTCCCCGTTTCGGGCAAGCGGGCCGCCCGCTAGCAGCGGGTTCTGCTATCACGGTCGGCTCCTTGTACCGCTCGTACCCCATAATACCTCCAATAAAATGTAAAAACAATATCCACACGATAAGTATGCGACTAAATGATCCTATTCACAGTTAAAGAACGGTTTCTTTAATCTTGTAGATATGAATGTAAATGAGAATGATCTTTAATATTTTTAGAACCTTGTAGTATTCCGATTGAACGCAGTTGAACCGTATTTCTTGAACCTACGTTTTAAATTTATTATGTAGCCCTTTTACTTTTGCGTCTACTCGGTACAATGTTAACAATAAATGATAGGTACTATAATGATATAGATACAAATAATGATGTGTTAAATTAATAAAACTCTTTCTGTTCTTGTATTGTGCAGCTGCTCCGTCAGAAAAGTATATAATTTTATTTACCTTTCCTTATATATATTGTTTCGGTATTGAACTATATTTTTTTTTAAATATGAACAGCAGCTGTATTGTGCTCTAAACTTTATGAAATTACAACAAAATTGTAACTCTCTCCTTTACCATATATTACAAAAAGGTGTAGGGTGACTTGTTTATTACTCCCATGGTAACTTTGTACCTCATCTTGCACGACAAAACTATAGTTTTCGGAGAAATCGCCATATACGACAAATTCTCCATTATCTATCAATTGTTTCCGTTGCGTGAAGTACAAACTCTGAGCTTTAGCGATGTAATCGTGCGTCTGCAAAATTGCAATTTTATCACTAAGACGTTGTAAAAAGTCATCAGCAGAACATGTGAGAGTGTCCAGAGACGATCTATCGATACTAGTCCAAGACGTCACTTTAAAAGTGATGTCCGTTATATAATTACTATCAAAAAAGATTCCGAATTCTAAACGTATATTATCAAACCCGGGCCAAGAATTGCGCTTTACAAAATAACATGATGACGTTGGTCGCTCGCAAGTAACTCTATTTAAAATAAGTTTGTAGTCTGTAACAATATTATTGGAATCATTGTGATGTGCAGCTACTGCTGTTTTAATCGTAGAGAGCATTAATTTTACATTTTGATATATGACGCAAACGCAAACTGAATGCGTTCCACTAGCATCAGTCAATACACATTCTTTTGGTCGCAAACTGCAAATGTGCTCAACCCAATATTCTCCGCGAAGTGTGTCTCTTTAAACTCTCTTTGCTGTCTTCTATTTTCGAAGTATACTTTGAGATGACAACTATTACAAATCAATCCCTTTTTGGGAAGAGTTGGAAATAATTGACGCAATCGTAATGTTATACTTCGGAGTCTTTTCGAATCAACGCTATGTCCCCTTCATTTAAAAGGATTACAACACCTTTGATGCGCCATTTTCGGCAATTCACTCACTTTTCTATAATAAGCAGTGCACGGTGCGAAAATGTCGCAGTGACTGAAAGCTTGGAAGAACGATACCCGAATATACATATAGAAAGTTTCGTATCCGGGATGTTTTCGTGTTGTATTACGTCGCGATTAGTTGCACGGATTATTTCCTCGACGGAGTCGTAAATTCCGCCTTAACCGATCGGTATACAAATTCGCCATGTTTTACCCGCCAAATTAATATTGGGCAACCCTTTTGATTATGAGGTAGTCCCGACTGATGGACCTTACTGAGTGCCGATGGAGATGTGGAAATAAATATCTCTGCGTGTCGTTAGAGATTTTTTCTAGTCTGATCCGTATCGTTCGATCGTTGTAACTATTCTGTTTTTCCTTTTAGAACGAAGTCCGGAAGAGGACTTCCTTAATTTTCGTGTACGCTGATTGGACAAAACAAGACAGTGAATTTTGCCAATCAGCGTACTGGTTCCAGGTCCACCACTCTTCCGGTGCGCCCGAAGCACGGTATTTCCGGAAAAAAGTGGGGCGATACCTGGAACCGCGAGGGTCGTGGAAATTTTTAGCCGCGGTAGAAAATTCCTCCAGGTCCCGCGGATTGGCTTCGTGTACCGTTACAATATGGTCCAGACCTTTCGGAACTCCAGGTTTATGACATGTCGTCGACTATTGAGGATGATGAAAATAATCTAAGTAGCAGAGTTTTGCCTGCGCGTGAAATGAATTGCTTGCAGACGACAAGCAATTTTACCAAGTAATTTTCCTCAAAAATAATCTGTTCCCGAAATGCGTGCCGTAAACCTTGCCAAAAATTCCCAGCGTATTGTTCCGCATCGGACGGAACACGGGATATTACTAACATTGTACCGAGCAGACGCAAAAGTAAAAGGACTACACAATAAACTTAAAAATCAGGTCGAAGAAACATGCTTCAACCGCGTTCAATCAGAATATTACATGATTCTAGAAGCATTAAAGATTGTCCTCATTTACATTCATATCCCACAGGTTAAAGAAACACCCCTTTAAGTGTAAATAGGATCATTTGGTTGCATACTAATCTAGTCGATATTGTTTTTACATTTTATTGAAGGTACTATGGAGCGCGGGCGGTACAGGCAGCCGGTCGTAATACCAGAACTCGCGGCCAGCGCCCGGCCCGCTTACCCGAAACGGAGATACGTCGGGCCTTTTACAGCTCGTTGTGACGTTAATTTTCAAGTGTCCATCCTGATCAAGGGCTTATTTTGTAGCTAGAACTTCAAGGAATATGAAAATATTTTTTCAAAATTGAAACCCGTGATAGCCTTCATGGAGAAATTTGTAAAAAAAGATTTTGTTTACAATTTTCATAATGAAAAAGTACTTGTCCCAAAAAACAAAAGATGCCCCGTGATAGATCGAAGCCTGTACATTAAAATGAAAAAGAGATGTCCTTTTTCAATTGGTTGAGTAATTTCCGACATAAAAATTCAAAAGCACAGTCTGTTTTCTCCAAAATGGCAAAAAAATGCAAAATTCAAAGGTCCGTATTTTTTAAACAATTTCCAACAGAGCTAAATGGTGACTTACCGCCCCTCCCTAAAATTTTACATGAACTACAATATATTTCAGCTAGAAGAAAATCCCTGACGTCGACGTCAAAAAGTGATGAACGATTCGGCATGGAATGACCCTTTTGAAAAACGTTTCTTTCTTTAATAAAGGGTATTCTTCCTTTTTTTCATATAATTGAATCGTTATTAGAGCCGTTCTTGATGCATCACGCATACTTACCGACTTCTTTACAAGTAATTATTGGGATTACCGACATCAATTAGAAATGGTGGGACCAAATAGTTAAATCTAGGAATAATTTCAAACAACCTAGAATAGCATAGGGGGTTCAGTACACATAATGATCAGTATACCCACAAGGATAGTAGTTCAGTATCGCTTTGAATGTTTAAACAATAAAATTACTGATGTTAGTGGAAAAGAGGCCGAAAGTCATGCCAAAGCAAGGAGCACTATTATAGACATTCTAACAGTGCAAAACGTGAATGTCTGACAACGAACTCATTGCTCATATGAGTTTCGAGCAACAATAATTACATGCCCAGCAGTGAAGAACGGCAGTAGTAGGGGAAGGTCCCATGCAGGCGCAGCAAAATAATTTTACACATGTTTGTCCAAAATACAGGAGTAAATAAAACCAAACATAGCTGTAGGAAATTAAGCCGTTAAGTTCAAATGATGCGGCAGTTAGGGCTGCCGATCACCTGTCGATCAACCAAAAGGTAAACAAGCGGCAGGCGAATGAAAATAGGAGCGAGAGCGAAATATTAGGAGAGATAATCGCAAAATTTGTGTATGTGAGAATGTGAGCGAGTGATGGGTATATTTAGGATAGATGCATGAGGAAAGGACAGTCTTTGATGAGAATTGTGAGTTGGCGAAGAACAGAGCGAGTATTATAGATTTAAATAAAATTAAACCTTGTTTCGATTCATTATTCTCCCACAAAATTGGGGGCTCAGCCGGGATTGATCAAAATAAATAAAAAGCTCAATAGGATCAATCAAGGTTTAAATCGAGATTCATAGTTAATTGAAGGTGCCATTTGCGTTCAAACGAGATGGCAACAAGAAGTGCAATTGAGTTTTCTCTGCAAGAATTAAGAGAAAAGCTCAGGTGCCGCGGCCTAACCACTACTGGTGTTAAAAGCGAGCTTATAGGCAGCTTGATGGAGGCAGATCCATCCGGTCTATGGGTTCAAAAAGAGGAAAACCCACCCGACGCTAACGCACCAGTGGTACAACCGGAAGCAACGCCATTGCGCGTAAGTACGGACGAAATAGAATATATGCGCCGTGAAATGGAGTTGATGCGAAACGAAGAAGCACTCGCCAAACGTGAGTTTGAACTGGCTCGAAGAGAAATAGAGATTCTGCGTAGCCAGCAACGGTCGAATTTGAATATAGAGTCGCGGGCAAACCATGACTTAACGCCGCAGGAACCTGCAAGTCAAATAACCCCAAGGAGACACACAACTGAGACAAATAGAGTAAATATCGGTGCAATTTCAGAGTTGTTAAATTATTTTGACGGAAGAAGCGAACTCTACTATATGACACTTGGGAAAGGCAGGTGACATTTTTGCAAGCCACGTACCAATTATCAGACGACCTCACCAAAATAATGATTGGTATGCGTCTCAAAGGAAGATCACTCGATTGGTTTCATTCGAAATCCGAATACGTCATCATGCCGGTAAACGAATTGTTAAGAAACATCAGGGAGATGTTCCAAAGACACCAAAGCAGAGTTCATTTTCGGAAGCAATTCGAGCAACGGATCTGGAAACGAGAAGAAACATTCAGTGCATACCTCCACGAGAAGCTGATATTAGCTAATTACATCGCTATAGATGAAGAAGAAGCGGTGGAATACCTCATAGAGGGAATTCCAGATGCAGCATGGCGAGACCAAGCGAGAGTGCAGCGCCTGAAGACGAAGTAAGACCTGCTGGAGGCCTTCGAGCAGATATCGCTGCGCGGACGAGGACACCAGAGTAACATCCCTACAAGAACCAGCAGCGGTCCAATACAGCGACGGGATACGGCTCAGGACAAAACGGAAGTTCGGTGTCATAATTGCGGTGTGCGAAAACACTATGCGGCCGATTGCCCAATGCGTAATAAAGGTACGAAATGTTTCGAATGTCGTGAGTTTGGTCACATTGCAGCGAAATGTCCAAACAAAAACGCGATTGTAAAAGACACATGTAGTGTTTCAGAAATAGCGGACGGTAAATACCATAAAGAGGTTACGATCAATGATCAAAAAATGTTCACCCTCATAAACACGGGTAGTGATTTATCACTGATGAGCGCGGATCAGTATATTAGGATAGGCTCGCCTAGGTTGAAACAAAAGGAGATTGGCTTTCGCGAGATTGGGTCTGAGAGTAACAAAACATTAGGAGAATGCGCAACTTATATCGAAATAGATGGAAATTGGTACTCGATTGTCATTCGCGTAGTATCGAACACGTTGATGCGGCATGAATTATTGATCGGAGCTGATTTCTTACGCAAAGTTGAATTGAGTATTAAGGACGGTAAAATTTCGATTACCAAATCTCCGAAAGACTCAGTAAACGCGAGCGCGCTGCGCGAGATATTTAAAATAGATATCGAATACAAGAACAGTCCAGTAGATTTGATACATATTGAAAACAAAGAGCACAGAGAAACAGTTCGGCAGTTAATAGAGTCATATAGCCCAAACAAAACACGAGAAACGAATATTGAAATGTCTATTGTTCTGAGCGGGAAGAAGTAAACCATCATGTAACCGAATGGTTGCGCAATGGTGTGATTCAACCGTCTCTGTGTGAATATGCGAGTCCAGTGGTATTAGTGAGAAAGAAAAACGGGGATTCGAGACTATGCATCGATTACCGTCAACTCAACAAAAAAATAGTTAAGGTCCGGTTTCCACTCCCAATAATAGAAGACCAAATAAATGCATTGGAGAGCGCGAAAGTATTCACGACTCTTGACTTGAAAAACGGATTTTTTCACGTCCCGATCGAGGCAGAAAGTAGAAAATATACCTCGTTTATTATACCTGATGGACAGTATGAATTTTTCTACGCTCCTTTCGGCCTGTGCAATTCCCCGGCAATTTTCCAAAAATTTATAAATACAATTTTTGCAGACCTCATTAAACAGGAAAAGGTATTAATTTACATAGACGATTTCATTATTGCTTCGCGAGACCATAATACAGGATTAGGAATATTGCGAGAAGTATTACAGGTCGCTTCGGATCACGGGTTAAAGTTTAATTGGGGAAAATGTTGCTTTCTGCAAACGCGAATACAGTTTCTAGGTCACATCATTGGAAATGGAACAGTTCGCCCTTCCGAAGATAAAATAGAGGCAGTCATGAAATTTAAGCAACCGGAAAATATCAGACAAATATAAAGTTTCTTAGGGCTTACAGGCTATTTTAGAAAGTATATATCCGGATATTCGATGATTGCGCGCCCACTAACCGACCTTCTCAAAAAGAACACGGAGTTTCAATTCGATGAGAAAACAAAAGTTGCCTTTAATAAGCTAAAACAATTATTATGTAACAAACCTTTCCTAAGATTATACCGAGTTAAAGCAGAGACAGAGTTACATACGGACGCTTCAATGTACGGTTACGGGGCAATATTATTCCAACGAGATAATTCTGATAATGCCTTACACCCAGTCTATTTCGCGAGCGGACGAACAACACAAGCCGAAATGAAGTATACAAGTTACGGATTAGAGGTATTAGCAATAATAAAAGCGTTGAAGAAGTTTCGGGTTTACGTGTTAGGTATACCATTCAAAATAATAACAGATTGTCAGGCATTCGCACAAACCATGGCCAAACGAGACTTATGTGTGCGGGTAGCACGATGGGCACTGACCTTAGAAGAATACCAATATACAATCGAACATCGCGCCGGTAAATATATGATGCACGTCGATGCATTGAGCCGGAACCCGTTGCCATCAGTTATGTTAGTTAAGGAGTGTGAGGATAGCATCATTGCGAGAATACGAAAACCACAGCATAGCGACGTGACGTTAAAAAATTTCTTTGTGGTAGCGAATCGTGGCCAATACGAAGGATACGTGGTGCGAAACGGTTTGTTATATAAAGAAGAGGCAGGCGAAGTACAATTGATATTACCCAAAGTAATGCAACCCCAGATAGTTAGGCAGACACACGAGATAGGACACTTTTCGGTAGCTAAGACTGAAAACTTGATAAAACGCGACTATTGGTTTCCGAATATGCGCGCGACCATTGAGAAAGTTATACGAAATTGCACCAGCTGCATCTTATCGGAGAGAAAACACGGGAAACAAGAAGGTTTTCTAAATATGATCGATAAAGGAACAGTTCCACTCGATACGTACCATATTGACCATATAGGCCCCTTACCGTCGACCAAAAAGAATTATCAACACGTTCTAGTAGTAGTCCATGCATTTGCGAAATTCGCGTGGCTGTATGCGACTCGTTCCACAACAACAGCGGAAGTAATCACTAGATTAGGGAAGCAGGCAGACATATTTGGCAATCCTAGACGAATCATTTCAGATCGCGGAACAGCATTTACCTCGCGAGAATTTGAATTATATTGCAAAAGTGAAAACATCCAACACGTTTTGATAACGACAGGTGTTCTTAGGGCAAATGGACAAGTGGAGCGAGTGAATCGCACTCTTATTCCAATGCTATCAAAACTATCTACACCAAACACGAAAGAATGGTTCAAATATCTAGAAGTATGCCAAAAATATCTGAATGCTACACCAAAAAGAAGCACGGGCACTACCCCATTTCAATTGTTATTCGGTGTTCCAATGCGTATGAGAGAGGATCCCAAAATAAAAGAATTGATTGAGAACGAGTGGATTGCGATGTTTAGCGAACAGCGCGATGAGATGCGTGACCAGGCTAGGGACAGCATAACAAAAATTCAGCAAGAAAGCAGACGTAACTATAATCAAAAGAGAAAACGTCCAAATTTATACCACAGCGATGATCTAGTCGCCATAAGAAGAACACAAACCGCACCCGGTTCCAAAATAACAGCGAAGTATTACGGTCCGTACCAAATTATAAAAGTGTTGCGTAATGATAGATATGTAGTAAAAAAGATCGGGCTACATGGTGGGCCACTACAAACAACGACATCCGCTGACCACATGAAACCATGGCTGGAAAACGTGTCAGACTATTCATACTCGACAGATGAGGGGAAAGCCGACAATGCAGCTCCTGAGGACAGGAGCATTGTTCAGGATGGCCGAATGTAGGAAATTAAGCCGTTAAGTTCAAATGGTGCGGCAGTTAGGGCTGCCGATCACCTGTCGATCAACCAAAAGGTAAACAAGCGGCAGGCGAATGAAAATAGGAGCGAGAGCGAAATATTAGGAGAGATAATCGCAAAATCTGTATATTTGAGAATGTGAGCGAGTGATGGGTATATTTAGGATGGATGCATAAGAAACGGACAGTCTATGGTGAGAATTGTGAGTTGGCGAAGAACAGAGCGAGTATTATAGATTTAAATAAATTTAAACCTTGTTTCGATTCATAATTTTCCCACACAGCGTCACATAAAAAAAACATGTACGGTCCAGAACTCTCGAGCGATGCGTCAAAATTTGTACGCTCGACGAGGGTACCGATATCGACGATGGTTCTGGGAAAATGGCTTTTGAGATCCATTTCCGGGACAGTCGTTGCACTCACGATTTCAGTCGATTTCTGAATGTTGCACGGGCAACAGCGATCACGCATCACGGGGAGCATTCAATAATTAAGTAATAAACTGATTTTCCGAAGTTAATGTGAGATTTTTCCCCCGATTCCCACATTACTATTACCGTTCCTTCATTGTGTCGTGCCCCGATAACGCTCACAGTACGTAGAATAGTTAACAGTGTTGCATCAGTTAAGAAGAATTTCAAACGATGCTTTGGCTTAAACAGAAACCCATACTTTGCAAATCCAGCATAACGTAATGGTTACATCATCTTACGGCGAGGTTGCTAAGAGAATCATACATGATACCGTGCGATTTCTCCTTCCATTTCTGCCACACCCTAAGCGGATAATGAAAATAATCGAGTCTCATCCCAGAGACGGATTTATTATTCATGCATTACCGAATGCACATCGATTAAATGTTGCCTCTGTCAAGTTCAAGAAAACTGCAATAAACTAAGTGTTATTAAAAATCGCTTGATGTATTCCAATCCTTTGTCAGCTGTCACACCCAACTAAGCTAACATTCCGCATCCGTTCCGAGACGTCCCTCTTGAAGCACTATGATTACATTAAGCAGGATTGCACATACATTGTAACCAACTAATGACACTGCTAATACATTAGTAATAGTTCAACCACATTCCATTGTATCCTTCAGAGATACATAGAAACATATTACTGCTTATACTGATTTTAATACTATGAAACGGATGCCTTCATAATCTGAAAAATAATAGCACTCCTCTGCTAACGCACTCGCGGAACATTCTGCTAACAATAGTCTATGTATACACGACCTCCGCAAATTTTTGCAAATTTAATGTAACCAGTCCTACGGCAGAAAAAGTCTGGGGTATGAGGACGAACTTCAATGCAACTTTTAATAACTGCATTTTAATTTTGTGTAAAAATCTCTTTGATAAACAATATGTATATACGCGGACTGAATAAATACAGTGGAACTTCTGTCTGCTGTTATGGAAAACGCGCCGTTACCTGTTTTGTATATACGATATTCGTTAACAACTCCAACAAAGTCTGCAATGAAAATTGGAAACTTTTATATAACATATTTTTCTTCTATTTGTCAGTAAATCACGCCTTCGCAGTTTGTCCGCTTAAGTTTAATTAAACCACTAGGTACCACAGGCATTGTATAAAAATGCATAGACCGACCTTAAAGCATACTAACGACCCTGAATATAGTGGCAAACTTTTCTATAAAATATATCGTCGCTGACACCAAAACCTTCTTTAAGTTGTTCTTCAATCGCTGTTTTAAAACGATACCTGTCACCGAATTTTCATTCATTAGAACTTCTATTGTCGCTGTTGACTATTGACGTGAAATTATTTAACGAATTTTTCTTATGCTGCCACTATAAATAATCCGCATGACTGTTGTATAATATACATATAGTTCGAATCGTACGCAATGTACGAGTAAACTAGCAGACAAATTCCAACTGACATGTAGAGAACAATTAACAAGTGATAGTTCTGTTCATTAATAGGATAGTCAGCTGCGCAGAGGTAGGCTAGTTCCCGCGATTCGTTCTCCGCCATGAGGATATCCAAAAGTTGAGGTGTTCATAGCATTTGAAGGAGGAACACTAAGCAAAGCGCTGCAGTCGCTACAAGTTGAATAGCGTCGCATATGACGAAGAGCACGTAGAATTCACGAATGCTATTCTTCATTTTCTCTTACCCAAGTTGAGCAAAATGAAAAAGCATCCGTTTTCAGCGTATGAGAACAGAAGGTCCATATCTTCTTTGGTCTAATGCTTTTCCAATCCGATCTAATACCGTCTATCAGTTCCGTGTACTGGAACTACGCGAATGTTCTACAGTAGATGCACGACAATAGATCAGAAATGAAAGCTGAAACAGAAAATCTGTCCACCTCACAGCTAAAAAGTACATATTTCCCCTGTTTCAGGAGTACTCCAAAGGTAGCGACCACGTAAGATAACTCCTCCGTTATAGTGGTGAAACTGAAGAGTCGCACCATTCTTGCTAGCCGTAATTTATAATGCATTCCAATTGGTTTATCATAATTTAATTTAATAGACCAAAGTATCATGGGCTCGCTATTACCAACTAATAGCGAAGTGGGCGTAGGAATAATAAACATTTATACCTGTGGAGTAACACCTGACAAAAAGTACACGTAAGCTATCCCGCGTGCAATGTATTTCTGCTTCTTGCTCTGACTAGGCCAGACTCCAGCAAGCAAAGCACACGTCTCTTAATTAACTACAAATAACGTAACTCTTACAATTCTACGTTCATATTGAGGTTTAATGTAGCTTAGCATGCGTTCGATTCTGTATGAGGAAAGTTTAGGAAAGGTAGGAGACGAATTTCACAATTGCTACAAATAAGCTCTACAATTGGTGTCCGGTAAGTGTATTCCGAGTAGCTGTAAGGGATGCCGCTTATTACCGACACAATTACTACCCGCAAAGGTTCTACAAATGCATTAGGATTCAATAGAATTTTCCCTTTTCTTAGGTACATGTCACTCAAAAACTCACTCAAAAAAGATGTATTAAGGCAGGCCTGTAGTTGCTGGTTGAAGTGATCTGAGTTTTTATGCATGGTGGGAACGACCAATAAGCAGCTTTATTGTAAGGCTGTGTATTTGGTATCGCATATATACATGCAAATGTTTAGGTGTGTGAGAGTCTTCGGTTGTCTCTTCCTTTTATGGGTAGCTTATTTTGTTCTCTTCCGTACTCCTTATTGATTTGTCGTTTGTTTCACAGCGACCGCGAGGCTCAGCAGTTGTCAAGTAACCATTGAGCGAAGCGCACCTCGCGCGATCTGCATGTCGTTTGTTCCGCAGTACCTTTTTTCTATTGACATGATTCTGTATTTCTTCATTTATCGTATTATAAGCACAATACGTTATGGTACCTACCACGCCTTCTCTGCGCGAAATGTATGTGCAAAGTGACATTACTAGTTTTTAATTGAATTTTCAGTCTAGTGCGTAACGTGTCTGTGACAAGTTAGGATGCGTGTGAACTGTTTCTGTGATGACGGAGAAGGAAACTAAACGGCAAGAATTGTAGTGTGTAGTGTATCGTTGTTACTGGAAGCGCCAATGTTGATCGAATTGATAGATGGTACAGATAGAGGAAGTGGAGGAAAAATAAATCACGAACTGCCGTGATTTTGTTGTCTTCAGTGGACCAATCACTGTATGCAGTCTAGATTAAATGCACATCATATGAAGCCATTTGGGATACATTATCGTCATTGTGTGAAAATATAAACGAAGATACCGGACAAAGTACCTGGAAGTAATTTTGGTACAGTCGAAATCAATGCGTTGGTAAATGGTAAACTATGTATGTGCCTAGTCTGAAGCTGAATTTGCTTTCGTTGGGAACGGTAAGTAAAACAAAACGTTTTTTGTTTCACTGTTATGACGATTACTGTGAACTTCGTGAAAATAATGGCAAAATTCCAATTAAGGATATTCGACGTGATACTTTGTTTTGAATATTATTTGAAGCTAAATTGTCCACTGAATGGAATATGGCTCAAGGAAATTCATAAAAGCTATCGAAAGACTGAGGCATATAAATGTAAATACTATTAAGGATACTGAGAAATTTGTGGCCGTGGAAGGGTTAACGGTTAAAGATAGAACCAATTTCTTTTACGAGACATGTATGTTCTCATAATAAAGTAGTACATCGCATTCGTTGTGTAAGCGCGTGAAACTTTTTAACCAGGTGAGATGATCCATACTGGGCCATGTGTATCAATTTATATTCAAACAGCGAGCCGCTGAAGATATTTCATCTTAATTCAGATGTATGTCCTTTTTGCATCATTATTAAAAAGAACGGTCCAGTTGCGACTTATGGTTCCATTGAGATGTTTTTTTATTTGTGACTTTTTTTCATGAAACTTTACTAACATATTTCTAATGTTGTTCGTTCTTCTGGCTAAAATGAGATCAAGCATGGTGTATTTTATAATATATTTAGTCGCGTTGCAATCTGTGGGCTGTTATGCTATGATGCCGGCCAAGAAACCAAATGTAATAAAAAATCTCCCAGGACTCTTGTAAGAGCCTAGAAGTTATGATGCCTGAGGTGATTCTGAGCAACTTTTTCTTCTGCCAAAACTTTGGTTAAGGCTTCGTTTTTCAATTGTTGACGAAAAACGTTGACCATTCAGAGAGCGCGTAGAGCACGCGCTCAACCGCGCGTGTTCAAGACCGCGGTCGAGCGTATCATGAGTTTCTTTTGCCTGGGCGCGAGTTTCACCCGCGCCCAGATTGGTTGATGTTTTTCGTTAACGATTCAAAATCGAAACCATAGCCAAAGTTTTCGCAGAAGAAAAAGTTGCTTTGAATCACCTCAAGAATCACCCCTTTGTAAAAGGCACTTACTTTAAAAGAAAAACAACGAAACGTAATTGAAGTGTTTAATGTTCATTGCTAATTATTAATTTGTCGATACAAAGAGTCGATGCGTATCACTCGCGTTCGTATTCTCGACTGCCACTTCCTTAAGACAAAAGCCATCTCTCACGATTTCTTAGCCTCTCGCACTCGAAGGGTCCACGCTATCCCAGGCAGACGTACGTTGCGTCTCGCTAAAACGCAATACACGATGATATGTAAATCGTACACATCGAAAATTGCCTACAGTTCGGCCACCCTGGCATTTTAGCCATCCTGACTAAACAATATATCAATTAAATATCTACGCGAATATATTGCTGAAATTAATATAATTGCAAACACCACACAAGTCAAGTATACACATAATCCGACATGTCGCATAAAATTTCGACGTAATCAGAGTACACTTGAAATACATTCGTGCAAACACACGAGTTCTTCCTTTCTAACGCAATTTACGTCGATCGCTTCCATAATGTTAGATTTAGATCGACTGTTTTACCGCGCGCTCACCCTAGTGTAGATAGCGCATTGTTCGGTGCCTTTGTTCTTTCACGACGCATTAAAACCGTTACACTGTATTTTCTTTATATACAGGTTGTAACAAAAAAGGTGTAGGAGCCGCAAACCTGAGATTCCTGAGGTGATACTGAAGAACTTTTTCCTTTGCCAACATGTTATTTGGGGCTTCATATTTCAATAATTAACAAAAAACACTGGCCACTCAGAGCGCGCGTACAGCCCGCGCTCAGGGACAGTCCACAGCGCGTCGTGCTAGGTAGCGACGTTCGACCGGCGCCCCGAACTGTACACGCCAGTATAGCACGAAGCAAAAGTTAACATTGAATTATTCATTATTCATAAATGGAAGTTAACTATAGTACAAATGAAATCAATATGCCGTTTTCAATTGAGTAAAAAAGAATTAGAATGGACTGACTAACGTGTCTATCAAGTAAAACGCATGTTGTTGTGGAAAAACCCTGCCACACGTAGTAAACCTGACGAGAAGCGTCCGATAGACCCGCATGCGACAAATCATGGCAGCAACGGTTTATGGCATGACTTAAAGAAACGGCTATTTTTGAAGGAATTTGCCGTCGTAAAGTCAAGCATGGTATGTCAAGTTTTCGCGCCTATATGTCTTCAATAGCCTCAGACATACCATAAACCCGGAGTTCCGAAGGGCCCAACAATTTGTAATGGTACCAAATTGACCACCAAGACCCAGAGGAATTTTCCGCCACGCTGACCAAGTTTCGACACCCCGATCAAGGGACTAGCAGGTAGCACCCCCACTCCAAGACACTACCCCTCGACACAACCCCTCGAGAGGCAATATTTTCATGACTCTACAAAAAACCACCAACTCGTAGACATCAGAGACTCGACAGCCAGTTCACGTGTCTATACATTTGCATCAAGTCAAACTTGAATTAAACATCTTAGTAAAAATCTCAGAATTTCAAGTTTCAAAGCGCTCCGCTGGGCATAAACCCCCAAACGAGCATCGGCAATTCTTGCGCTATTTCATATCACAATAACGCGAAGAAAGGTCGAAACACATGTTAAATTTTAAACAATTCGCCAACAATTAAAATTAGACTTACCCGGTTTTTCAAAAATGAACCTGCTTCGACGAAAATGGCTCACTGTATCATGCTACCGATCCTGACCATTGCAAGTAGGTATCCCGCAATGCAAGACAGCTGATGTTACGGCCAGATCAGCGAACTCACTTTAATTGACAAAACTTACTACCTCCACGGCAACTATCACTGGCTTATTCTACAGTTCTTGGTCAGTCGAAGAAGAAACACATGGTGCACAACAGCCGATGTCTCGGCTGGATCAGTGAAATAACTTCGTTTCACAAAATTCCCATTATTGCACAATCACTGTCACTTTACACTTCAAGTGTTTAATTTTTATTAGTAATTATTAAGTTGATGATACAAAGAGCCTATGCGTATTATTCGCGTTGGTATTCTCAAATGCCACTTGCTTAAGACAAAAGCCATCTTTCACCATTTTTTAGGCCCTCGCACCTCCAGCGGTCGACGCCATCCCAGATCGATGTACGTTGCGTCTCGCTACAACGCAATACGCGATGACACGTAGATCGTACGCACTGAAAATTGCCTGCACGTTCGCGGCTTTTACAGGAGTTCTGAGACACCGTGTCCACAGTGTATCGTGTTTTGCCTCATTCTTATTAGAAGTATGCCATACATACGTTAGTAAAGCCTCATTTAGAAAAATTAAACATAGAAAAAGTTTCATCGTTGCACTGTTACTGTCTCATGGACATAATCTCCGACCCGTGGATCACTTTCCTCTTAACTGTGGTCGTCCTTTTCTACAGTACAAAAAATAAAAGATGTCTCCGATTTCGCTTGTTCTGCGCGATGGACGATAGTCTACGGATACCGATTAACGCCACCTATGGTGAATCTACTGTAGTACTAAAATATGTTTTTAAAATAACATTTTATGTCATCAAAGTTTGTAAATCATGGACTTCAGTTTCTTTTTAATCATTCCATTGCTCGAAACATTGTGTTTCGTGGATTGGCTTTGAATAAATTTTCAAAATTGCAATCTGAACACGGCCGGAAAATTTACCTGAAAATATTCCTCGGACTAATGTAAAGTTCTGCGTAATGAGTCTGAAGCACTGAGTTCGGGGAAACGCGCACCGAAGGGAGAAAGGGCTTTCCGTTCGATTTATTATGTTTAGAAAAAAGCCGCTGACGTCATTTTCGTAGCAAAATTTAACAGCGAGTAGAGTCAAGTAAATTAAAAAGCAGCAAACCTTGTCCTTTGGGCAAAGTATTGAAGGAGATGGAACGCTTGACATAGAATGCTGATAGCGACACGTATTCAGAATTATTTCAAACTAAGAACCATTTACCTTAATATACCACCCGCCTTCTTCGGACAATGAAGAATGGATTTACTTCTTAGTATACTCGTACAATCAAAATTTAACATAATATATATGTAACGTCCCGATGCAGCAATTCTCGATTAGAATTTTGCGGAGTTGTAAGTTCCGCTACACCGGCGTGACGAATACGGAACGTGTTTTCGCTTGTGGATACAAGCCGCGTTGAAATGGCAGGGTTGAATGATTACTCCCGAATTTGGCAACAACTGTATACAAATTGTATTGCCAATACAGTCGTTGTACAAGTCGAGTTGGTAAAAATGCGTTATACTTTGTTCGTTGATCTATATTCTAGCCCTGTGCAAGGTAGGCTGCTTTGTCTGTCTCGTCGCAAGTTCGACCGAAACTGTTCTGTTTACTTCCCGTCTTTTTTTTCGGAAGGAGTCCCACGGTGACTTCCTCCTTGTGTTAGCCGATTGGTTAAAACAAACAGTAGTTTTCCAATCAGAATGCAGGTTCGAGGTCCACCACTCTTCTGGTGCACCCGAAGCGCGGTATTTCCCGGAAGAAGTGGGGCGATACCTGCAACTGTGACGGGTCTGGAAATTTTGGCCCGATGGGAAGTTCCTCCGGGTTCCGGGAATCGGCTTCGTGTACCGTTACATTATGGCCGGGACCCATTGGAAGTCCAGGTTTATGACATTTGTCGATTATTGAGGGTGACGAGTGTAATTTAAATGATTATACTTTGTCTGCGCGTGAAATGAATTGCTTGCAGTCGACAAGCAATTGAACGAACTTCTTTCCTCAAAAATAATCCCTTGTTCCCGAGCTGCGTGCCATAAACCTTGCCAAACTTTCCACGCGTTATATTCCGTGGGACGGAACATAATCCCCCCGTTGAGAGAGTTAATCGATCAATATATGGTATATCACGATACATGAGATATTAAGCATGTGGTAATGCTCTGAGTGCTCTGTACATGTGGTTCTTAGTCTATGGTTGAGACCTCGCTTCGTCAATTATATGTGCGTACGCGATTTAATTCTAAACGTTTGCGTCGTGTCGCTAATAGCTAGTCAAAGGTCGCAGTGCTACTCGTTTCACGCTGCGTTTATACTCTCCGTGAACGGTTTTCGCGGTAATTACGCGGACGATTCCGTCGTCGCCTGGATGGACGGCCACTATTCTCCCAAGTGGCCACTGCATGGGTGGTGTGTTGTCCTCTCTCAGGATGTCCATAGATCCGATTGTTATGTCCGGTGGCTTCGCAGAGGCCCATTTAGATCGGGTGGTTAGTTCCTGCAAGTATTCCTTGACCCATCTTTTCCAAAAATGGGTCCTCATTTGTTGGATATGTTGCCATGCCGATAGCCGTCCCGAGGGAGTGGCTGAAAAATCGTAGTCTGGCACACTTGTTAAATAAGTTTCGCCAATAAGGAAGTGGCCAGGGGTGAGGCATTGCAAGTCATTCGGGTCTGACGACAATGGTGTTATAGGACGAGAGTTTAAAATTGATTCTATTTGGGTGATGAGGGTTAAGAGACCTTCGTATGAAAGTAATGTCTCGCCTGCTATGCGAGTGAGATGGTGCTTTACGCTTTTCACTGCAGCCTCCCATAGCCCGCTGAAGTGTGGCGATCTTGGTGGAATTGTATGCCAACTGATACCGTCATTGGCTAAGGTTGTGCTGATTGTCTGGTTTACATCCCGATCCTTCATGAACGCGTATAGTTCCTTTAGCTCCCGTTTTTATCCGATGAAATTTGTCGCGTTGCCGGAATATATATGCTTCGATAGACCTCGTCGCGCGAAGAATCGTCGAAGAGTGGCTAAGACTGCTTCGGTGGTTAGGTTGCTAACCATTTCTACGTGGACCGCCTTTGTCGCGAAGCATACGAAGATAGCGAGATATACCTTGATCCTTCCTTTTTTCCGGTGTGTTTTCTCCTTTATTGAGAGAGGACCACAAAAGTCTACACCAACGTGATAAAATGGCCTAGCGTAGTTTACGCGACCGAGTGGTAGGTCACTCATTCTATAATTAGGGACCGAAGGTTTCGCCTTGAAACATGGAATGCATTTGTACATGAGCTTCCTAACGAGGCGCTTGCCGTCAGGAATCCAGAATTTGTGGCGAATTGCGTCAAACGTCGCTAGGGTTCCGATATGGAAATTTCTTAAATGATAGCCCCCCACGATTAAATCTGTCACGTGATGTTTTTTAGGTAACAGTAACTGATGACGTGCGTCGTAGAGAATGTTTGCCCACGATAATCGCCCCCAACCCTTAGCAAACCGTTGTTGTCGATAAAGGGATTTAAGGGTGCGATATTCCCGATTACCAGAGCTGAGGTATTTAATGCGTGTATTTGTTGGCAGTAGCTAGTTCGTTGCACGGTTTTTATGATATATCGTTCGGCTCGTTCAATTTCGAAGGCGAATAGGGTACCCTTGTTTGCTTTCTTGCCCGAGCTGTTAAAATAGAATCCTAACACGCATGTGATTACACGTACAAGCCTATTGTATGAAGAGAATCTGTCGAAGCCATTCCAGTCGGTTAGTTGCGCGGTCAAGGCTATGGAGGGTCGTAATTCGGGTATGTCAACGGGTTTTATGCGATTGATCGGCCAGTGGTCCTCGGTTTTTGCTAACCACGTTGGTCCGTGAAACCAAAGCGTGTTGTGCATTAGCTCTGTAGGCAGTACGCCGCGGGATATCAAGTCGGCAGGGTTGTCTAATGACGATATATGACGGCCATTCACATCCCTTGCTACCTTCTTGTATCTCACTAACACGATGAGCGACGAAGGTTTTTAGCATGTGAGGAGGAGTTTTAATCCATTGCAATGCAATGGTTGAGTCAGACCAGCAGATTGTATAGGTGATTTAGGTTCGCCGTAACGAATGAGATATTGCTCGATATAAGCGGATAAGCAGCTGTGCTGCACAAAGTTCTAGTCGCGGTAGCATTATGACCTTGAGGGGCGCAACTCGCGATTTCGCCGATAGTAAACGTACTTCTACCTTGCCACTGTTGTCGATTGAACGGATGTAGATGCCTGCCCCATAGGCTCGTTCGCTGGCGTCGCAAAATCCGTGTACTTCTAACGACACCGGGTTATTGCACGTCATTCGACGTGGAATTGAGATCTTGTTAATTGCTCCCAGACCTTTACAAAATGTGACCCAGGCTGTGTATAAATTGGTCGGTACCGATTCATTACAATTTAGCTGCAGTTTCCAAAGTTCCTGCATCAGGATTTTCGCGTGTACGATTACCGGTCCAAGTAATCCCAATGGGTCGAATAGGGACGCGATTGTTGATAATATCGATCTTTTCATTATTCACCCTAAAGCGAGTGCCTGAATGGCGTTGTCCAGGTCCAGTCGTAAGCATATGGCGTCTGTTTTGTCGTCTAAATCATCTATGAGCGTGTGATCGTTCGCAGCCCATTTCCGTAGTTTTAAGTTGCCCTTGCTACACAGTTCTATGAGCTCGTCTCTAATTTGTATCATGTCCTCCCGGGTGTCCGCGTCCGTCAGAAGATCGTCGACATAGAAATCTTCACGCATGACCCTTTCACCCCGTGGGAAACGTTTTCCTTCGTCGTGAGCTAGTTGTGATAACGTACGAGTCGTTAGAAAGGGAGCCGCGGACGTTCCATACGTTACTGTATTTAGGGTGTAGGTTTTTATTGGCTCGTTGCTGGATGTTCGCCACAAGATCCTTTGAAATTTGCGGTCCTCCGGATGAATCTGTATCTGACAGTACATTTTCTCGATGTCCGCGGTTAATACATAGCGATGGAGTCTAAATCTGACTAGTAATGCGTTTAGGTTGTCTTGAATTGTGGGACCCGTTAATAGTGTGTCGTTTAGCGAGGTACAAGCAGAAGTTTTTGCGGACGCGTCGAATACAACTCGCAGTTTGGTTGTTAAACTGGTTTGCTTTATTATCGCGTGATGGGGTAGGTAATAGCCGTGGTCTATTTTATCATTAGTTTCCGACATGTGTCCTAACTCAATGTACTCTTGCATGAAACTATTATACTGAAGCCTTAGATCTGCGTTTTTGTTTAATCGCTGTTCTAACGACCGGAACCTTCGCGATGCGACCGAGAGTGACTCTCCTAGCATCGGCGCGTCATCCTTGAATGGGAGTCTAACTATGTATTGCCCGGTGACGGGGTCGCGAGTAGTGTTAGCCTTGAAATGGTTTTCTGCTTTATATTCCTCTTCGGATAGTATGGGTTTGCTACACGGTTCCTCAATTTCCCAGAATTCTCGCGATCTGCTCCTGAATGTGCGTTTGTGCTATGTTGCAACGCAGAGCATGCGGCGCGTTGTGCTCGGACATTCTTCCGGCGATGATCCAACCGAGTTTGGTTTTTTGTGAGGTGACGGCGCCGTTTGCTAACTGAATTTGCCCCACGCAGAGGAGCCTTAGGAACAACTCCGCGCCCAATAATCCATCTATCGTGGATGGTTGATTGAATGTTGGATCTGCTAGCGGGATGTTCTCCGGGATTTTTAACGCGCTCTTAGCAATTATTTGCGCCGAGAGCCTATCTGTTATGTGGGGTATAACGGGGATGGTCGCGTCGGTCTGAAATTCGTTCACACGCGATCTTATCTTTGCCGTAACGGTATGCGATACCGTGGTCGATGCCTTATTGATACCGATTACCGGAATGTCGATTCGACGTTGTGCTAGACCTAATCTATGCGCGGCGTCCTTAGTTAAAAAATGTGATTGCGATCCGGAGTCCAGTAGTACTCGGCATCGTTGTAAGTGACCCTTGCAATTCATTACTTTAATGATCGCGGTCGGGAGTAGCGTTTCTGTGTCGTTGCTCGCCCTTAGAGCCGACACGTTTACCTGCGTTGTGGAACGCACTTCGGTGTTTGCTTCCTTGTGCAACAATGTATGGTGTCGTCCATTACATTGTTACCATGAGCCTGCGAGACAATTCTTAGCTGTGTGATCAGGCCTGAAGCAATTGATGCAGAGACCTGCAGTCCTAATCATTCCTAGGCGTTGTTCTATGCTAGCGGTTCTTAATCTTTGGCAACTGGCCGTATAATACCTCTCCTTGCAAATACCACAGCTTGCTTCTACCGCTACGTGTACTTGTTGGGGGTTGCGCGTGGGTTTCGCCGGCAGATTCCGTTTAAACTCTAGTCTATTTTGCGATATAGATCCCCTAATTGATGCGTCGCGATTGGCTTCTAAGAACTTTCTTCTCGCCTGTAAGAAATCAAGTAACTGTTCCATGGAAGGTAACTCAACATTTTGAGTGTGTTCCTTCCATTTTAACCGCGTTTCTTCGTCTAATTTGGATACGATGGTGTATACTGGAAAGGCTCCTAAGAATGGCTTGTTTAAGGCTATTAACGCGCGATAGTGTTTTGTGGCGAGGTCCACGACTTCACCTAACGAGTCTATGTGTCTACTGCATGCGGACAAGTCAAATATCGCCTGAACTCTATTATTGATCACTATCGACGGATCATTGTAGTAGCGTTCAAGTATAGTCCACGCAACCAAGTAGTTGGCGGCCGTTGTTTCCAGCGATTCTACCTTTTCTGCGGCCTTTTCGCTTAGACACGACCTCAGATAGATCAGCTTCTGCGTATCTCGGAAACTAGGGTTATCGTGTACCGCTGAGCGAAACGCGTCGGCAAATCCGGGCCATGCCTCATATGAACGACTAAACGTTGGTAATTTTATGGTCGGCAATTTTACGTGTACATCGGATGTGATCGTTACTGGTGATTGAAAATGCGGGAGCGCGTTATTCAGACCAACGGGTGACGCGCGGTTTTGTGCCTTTTCGTATTCTTCTAACAACTCTTGAGCCTTTGCGATATACGTGATATAATTTTCGTTAATTTCGTTTCGTTCGACAAGCCGCTGCTCGTATACTTCGTCCGACACGACGAGTTGTAACGCGCCTTGAATTGACCCAAATGTCTTATAATCGTGTTCCATCTGGGCAACACGGAGGCGAACTTGGTGAATATTCTTATTCACTGATGGGTCGAAATCTCTTACGAAGTTCATAAACGTAGTGAATTTGGACTTGATCGCGCCGCGTTTGCGGATGAGTTCCTTCTCGGTGTGCACATTACCTTCACGCGACATGGTTAGTGTTAAAAGGTAGATGGAGGGACACGTGGAAGGATAGCGAAACTAACGAATGTGAACAGACTTACGTTTCACAGCTTCGTTGAGGATGAGATGGCTGCTTCTGCGAAGATTGGAGTCTGGCGTTCCTCGAGATGCCCAGTGCTCCACTGATGTGATGTTGATGCCGCTGTCTCAGCATCGTTGCACCTGGATTATCGCCCTCGTTTGGCCACGATGATCTGTGCTTCATGTGTTTCTGAGTCCAACGTTGATCGGTGTTGTCCAAGGGTGATGCACTGCCTGCCCAGTCGAATCCTCCCCTTGTTCGTGTTATCTCTGGATTGACTGTTTCCCAGCGCTCAATCCGGCTCGAAGGACCAAAATGTAACGTCCCGATGCCGCAATTCTCGATTAGAATTTTACGGAGTTGTAAGTTCCGCTACACCGGCTTGACGGATACGGAACGTGTTTTCCCTTGTGGATACAAGCCGCGTTGAAATGGCAGGGTTGTATGATTACTCGTGAATTTGGCAACAACTGTATACAAATTGTATTGCTGATGCAGTCGTTGTATAAGTCGAGTTGGTAAAAATGCGTTATACTTTGTTCGGTCTTGTCGCAAGTTCGACCGAAACTGTTCTGTCTACTTCCCGTCTTTTTTTTCGGATGGAAGTCCCACGGCGACTTCCTCCTTGTGTTAGCCGATTGGTTAAAACAAACAGTAGTTTTCCAATCAGAATGCAGGTTCGAGGTTCACCACTCTTCTGGTGCGCCCGAAGCGCGGTATTTCGCAGAAGAAGTGAGGCGATACCTGGAACTGTGACGGGTGTGGAAATTTTGGCCCGATGGGAAGTTCCTCCGGGTTCCGGGAATCGGCTTCGCGTACCGTTACATTATGGCCGGGACCCATTGGAAGTCCAGGTTTATGGCATTTGTCGATTATTGAGGGTGATGAGTGTAATTTAAATGATTATACTTTGTCTGCGCGTGAAATGAATTGCTTGCAGTCGGCAAGCAATTGAACGAACTTCTTTCCTCAAAAATAATTCCTTGTTCCCGAGCTGCATGCCATAAACCTTGCCAAACTTTCCACGCGTTATATTTCGTGAGACGGACAATATACAAAAAGTAAGCAAAGGGATATAGTAGTTAAGGCTACTTATAACTCTAAATGCAACTAAATAAAAACACGCATTGTATCGCGGAGCAAGTGAAGTGTCAGGTGCGGTCTGCCCACTGCGAATTATACACAAAGGGGGTACAAATAAGGTTTCCGCGCAATTTTTCTCGAACTATTAAGCGTCGTCGGCAAAGGAAACTAGAAGGGATCAGAGTTTGATGATTGGCCTGATTAGGGTTCCGTTTGCTGTAGCCGAAGTTACCACTCTAACTGGACTGTTGTTCCCAAGATGAAGCGTGTTGTTTCGTTCCATGGCCCATTTCGCTTGTGGGCGCCTACAGGCGCTTAGAAATTTTGCGTTTTTGTCACTGAGGGCGCTTATAGGCGCTCGACGTAGCTTGGTTTTCTGACACTCTGGGCGCCTATAGGCGCTGGATGCAGTCCGGCTTTCTGACACTGAAGGCGCTTTAGGCGCTCGATGAAATTTGGTTTTCTGACACCGAGAGCGCCTATAGGCGCGCGAAAATTATATCGATATTTATTCCTATACATATTATCTCAGTTAGACAAGAGTTAATGCTAATTTCGCTGGTATATATTCCGGTAGTCACCTGCTATTTAAACATTCAAATATTAGCGAATAATCAATGAAGGGAAGTTAGAGGGAGTGGAGGCACACGCTCTGTTGTTCGCATTGTCAGGAGCAGACAATAAGCGAATTGTAAAGACATCACTTCGTACCGTGGTAATTATTTTTTGCTCAGTGAATCGTTCCATATCGCCTCATCCCACAATTGAAATTTATATTTTACTATTATTTTCTTGTTTAGCCCTAGAATGAAACATTCGAATAAGGAAATGAACAGTAAAATGTACAAACATGGTACACCAGACAATTCTGATTCTGAGGAAACAAGTGGGATTGAAATGCCTGTTCCTTTTTACAAGTGTAAATTTAAGAAACGTCGCCTTTTATTATCTTCATCGGAATCAGAATAGAATTCATTGTCAAGCAAACTAACAAATCTTTCGAAAATAATACAAGAGACAATACACACAGTTTTAATGCAACTGTTCCATCCGGAACAAGCTATGGAATCATATAAAACCCACTTCACGGTTTTTTCCACAAATCCAGATGCGAAGAACCATGGCAGGAAAGGTTTATGGCACGACTTTAAGAAAGCAGCTATTTTTGAGGAATCGTCCGACATATAGTTAATGATGGCACTTAGAGTTTCGCGCGCATTTGTCCTCAATAGCTCCAGACGTACCATAAACCCGGAATTCCGAAGGGTTCAACAATATTGTACCGGTACCAAACCGACCATCGCGACCCAGAGGAAAAACCCGATCCGCTGACTAGGTCTTGGCACCCCCATCGCAGGTAACAACCCACCCTTTCACGCACAACCGCAGTATGAGGACAGGGGTGTCCAATTTCTTCGAAATCAAGAATCCTGATTGGCGAATGTTAATTTCGTTACTCGACAATGAAGAGACTTCCGGAATGGAAAGGGAACCAACCCGAGGTTTCCAAAAAGGAGAAAATAGAAGAAAAAGTCAGTCATCACCGACACTTCAAAGAATCTGACACACACACACACGCACACAAGTATTCTTTTGCAAATCTGTTAAAGTCTCTGTTAATATATCTATTTGTTACTTATAAGTCAAGTTAATCATTCAACCCTATATTCCCTCTCACCGTAAAGGTAACAGGGATTTCACGTCTACATCGGTGTAGAATTTGTCTGCCGGAGATTTACGACCTCTGGTGATTCGTAATCAATCAGAAAAATCGTGATCGCACCGTGAACGCGTGAACAGCAACTACTGTTCCAGAAATGTATAATTTTTTAGCCATTAGTATGCTAAATGGGTGAATTCATAAAATATCTATATCAGAATATTGGTGTAAAGATAAGCTGATAAGAATAGAGTCGTTTGGAGAAATAATGTCAAGGGATCGATATACACTATTGCTAAAAAACTTGCATTTTTGTGATAACAATATTCCAAATCACGAACCAATTATGAAAATATGTCGTATTGTTGAATAATTAATAACATCCTTTAAAAATGCATTTTATCCATTTGAAAAATTATGTATAGATGAAAGTTTGTTATTGTTTAAGGGAAGATGTTATTTTAAACAATATGTTCCGTCAAAAGCAAGCAGGTTTGGGATCAAATCTTTCGTATTGTGTGATAGTCAGACAGGCTGTAGTATTTAAGATTTACTTGTATATTCCGGGGCAAACATGATAATTTCTAAAGATATACCATCCAAATCAATAGGAAAGTCCGGACAAATAGTGATGACACTTCTTAAACCTTATCTTGGAAAAGGTCACACGCTCGTGATCGACAATTGTTACAGCAGTCCCAGTTTATTTATCGAATTACTCAAAAACTTAACCAACGCGTACGGGACGGTAAGAAAAAGCAGGTTGGGTATACCAAAATTGAATGAAAAGATTTTAAAAGGAGAATGTGTATTTCGTTCAACAAAAAATATATTAGCATTGAAATGGATGGACAAGGGGGATGTGTGGATGATTTCCACCTATCATTCTGCCTACATGATTGAGACAGATAAAATACATTATCTTACAAAAGACAAAATAATGAAACCACAATGTGTAATCGATTACAATAATACAATGGGGGCAGTTGACAAAGTTGACCAGATTTTATATAGCTTAAATTGTACCAGGAAAAGTTTAAAATGGTATAAAATATTTTTCTTTCATGTATTGGATTTAGCTGTATATAATACATTTGTTTTATACAAGCATCTAACTGGAAAAAACCTATCGTTTGCTAAGTTTCACTTACATTTAATAAAACAAATTTTGCACAAGTACCTCACAGGTAAAACACGTGAATATAAATCAATAGGTGGAAATCCTGATAATCTGCCTTTTCGCTTAATACAAAGACATTTTCCGTCTCCGTACACAAAAAATGCAGCAATTCGAAGAAACGCAAGACGCAAATGTGTAGTATGTCGAAAACACAACAAAAGAAGTGAGACACATTACCAATTTAAGAAATGTGATGTAGGATTTATCCGTGTTTCAAATTATATCACACTTTGTTAGATTATTAGTTATCTTGTGAAAAACTTTACATTAATATTACATTCGTAATATTTATACTCATTCGGTTCAAAGAAATAAATAATTTGTTTTAATGTAGTGAAATTCAGTTCTTTTATTATTAAAATATGTTTTCACAAAAATTCATCCCTACGCAAAAGTTCGCCGTTCTCGGCGCACATCGTAACTCAATTTCTTCCGTACGGTACGGCAGGTGCGTATCAAAGTCTGCAGTAGTCAAGGGGTTAACCTTCTGCTGTCGCCACTTGGAAAGCTGCTGAAGGTGTTGAAAGGTATTCAAGCATTTACCTGCGCCAAAAATGACACCTCGTGTTAGAGAGCAATTTCTCTACGACCGCGTGCCAAGAGACGCGTTGAGATTTTCGGGCTCGGGTTCCGGAACCCACGTGGTCGGTTCTCCTATCCAAAAAAAAATGAGCGGGAATTAGTTCTGTGAAATCCGACGGGTCAACGAACAGTGCGTGTAGTGGCCGGGAATTTAAGCTCGCCTGGATGTGTCACAGCAACATGGACATCTCCTAGAGGCCAGTGTTTCGACCTCTCAGTGATTTGACCTCTCACAAGCCTTCGAAATGCGGCGAGTACGATAAAATGAACTTCCAACACGTTGCATCCACAGTCAAGGATGCCGCACTTTTTCTGTGGAAGTTAGTGGCGTGCTAACCATGAACAGCGTACGCAGTCCCACATAACCGATTCCACCGAAGCCCAGCCCCGAAGAATCCAATACCGCTGCAAGAGAAAGCTTTAGGTCAGCTGAGGATCCTCCTATAGAGTGTGCGACGGTACGCGTCCAGGATTAGGAGCCTGGCCAAAAGGCAGGTTTTTGCCACCAACAATGGGTGCTTCTCTCCATATGGCAATGGAGAGTTTGAGAGCCGTCCACCCACCAGCAGCAAGCCATGCTCGTCCAGGAACGGCTGCAGTGAGGAGAGACGGGAAACATTGCGCAGCTCAGCACCCCGCTGAAGCGACACCACTTCTTCCGGAAAGGCTGACCGAAAAGTATGACCGCTCGCAAAGCCGAGGCACATTCCGCAGTGGTGGCGAAGCCTGTCACTGACGATTATTGTCCCTCTGCTAAGTTAAGCCAACCTGTAATAGTAAGCTATAAATGCCGTGAGTCGAGGGAGGGAATAGAAACGACATAATGTCTCATTTGGTGTGTTCTCTGTTGACACGTTGTAGGTAACCTTCCTCTGTTCCAGCTCTGCACTCTTGCTGTTTTCAGAAAGGGTCTTCGGCCACATGTTGGATACACCACTTAACCAGGCTGGACCTTGCCACAGATATCGGAACTCTGCAGCTCAGAGGGAGAGATGTCTCTGGTAACCAAGTTCGCCGGGTTGCTTCCCGAGCTGACGCGCCTCCAATGCTCAGAAGGTAGGTAGGTTTGAATGCTGGAAATCCAATGGGCGATAAAGGGCTTCTACAGTGACGCATTCTCCTTTATCAAGTGCAATGGGACGCTTGAGTCGGTCCATACGTGGAGTGAGGCCGGCTTGCCCAGACTTATTTGGACCCTGTTGCCTTTACCGGTGCTACCATTATTTTTGTCACCAGTAACGTGGTGTTCACGATGCCATCTCTACTCACCGTCAAATAAATGACAGCAGCATAAGCTCGCCGCGAAGCATCGGTAAAGCTGTGCAGCTCCAGAGGGTCGTCCGGAGTGTAGTGGATCAGCGGGAAATCGCCAGCGTGTCGAGCTGGTACAGTGACCCTCGAAATTTGGTCTATGAGAACGTGATCGGGTCCGACAATTCCTGGTCGCGATCGACGGCAACGATCGAAAGGTCTTGAGTTAGGGCGCTAACTGAAAGTCAATACCTGTGCTGCCCCGGCCTAGCGGGGCAAAAATGCTGGAGACCTTTGTGAGCACCGTGCGTTTGGTGACTGCGAACTGGCACCTGGGGTAAAGCATCGTCAGTAGCAACCATTAGGGGCGTTGTCTTATACACGTTCGACGTATTTCTACTCATAGGTGTATTCCTGTGTGTTTTAGGAGCCATAGCTTTGGAGGCGCTCGGGTGGAGGATCAGGTCGGCCGTTTGTTCAGCGTCTAGGACCTGGATGCGATTCTGCAGGAAACGTGCAAGCAGCTCGAACGTCGGTATTTTTCGGCTATTCTTACGCGACGTTTTCCAAGCGAGATAAGTGGTTTTATCGTGTGTTTTTTTTTTTCATAGAGATGTACAAAAACCACTCATCCCAGGCGTCCACAAGTTTCTTCAGGACAGAGTAGGCCCTGATTGTTTGCCGGAAAATGTCCAGGAGCCTCTTATGCTCAAACGCCGATTGGTGCTGGGCCGATGGGCAAGCTAGACGTGGCCGATGATGGGAGAACGACAGGAGACCTGTGTTCCCATATCGCAGTTTAGAGTCGTCTCACGCATAAGGAAGCCAGCGGTGGTGATCGACGTGTCTTGGATGCCCTTGGCCGCCTCACCTGTCAGACTGGACTTTACAGGAATTTCTTCGCGACTGACATGTGGGTAACGTCGATGACTAGGTTGCTGAATAGTACAGCAGGTCTCCCGAAAAGGTGGGAGGCTAGATCTTCGGGAGCTGCGGCTGAGCGTGTGCGGTTGAGCGGTTCCTAACGACCCCCTTTCCAGAACTGTTGCTGGCAACAAAATGTTATCGTTTCTTATGTACGTGATTACGGGGGCTTCCTTGAACTGTATTAACACCCGGTTGCCAGCTAGGAAGGTATCCCACTATCGGTCGAAAGTAATTTGCGCTGCTCCAAACTGTCCAAGACATATTATCCTTCTTCAGTTTGCAGATATTGTTCCAGAATCCTTAAATTCAGCCTGTAAGCTGCTTTTACTCACGTTGAATGTCGGAAAAGGAAGCGTACGACGTCGTGTCAACCGCGGTTGTTTTTTTCTCGCGCGTTTGAAACGTTACGACAAACGGTCGAAGTTTTTGCACACTCTGATGACGTTACGGAAACTGGCCGTTATAAATCATCAAACTGCAAACCGCGTCACAATTTCTCACAATAGAATCAGTCCGAATGCCCAGCAGCAAAGATCCCTCCGGTACTGTAATTGCTGTTTTTACTTTGAATAAAATAAGAGTTAACTTCTAAGACGCAAAGCTTGTGAGTTACTACCCGCTCGGGAACAACGAAATTGCCGAACGTGGAAAAGTGTATTCGGTAGTAGCAGCGGCCTTATCCAGCCCATTCAAAGTTAAAAACAATCCGCCCCTTTCGGGGCAACTAATTATTCATACGTGGGAACAACTTATTTCGTAAATTCAAATCTTAAAGAGCAAAGTGACAGTGATCGTGCAATGATGGAAATTTTGTGAAACGAAGTACTGCTTTCACTGTTCCAACCGAGATATCGGCTGCTGTGCACCATGTGTTTGTTCTTCGAGTGCCAGGATCGGTAGAATAACCCAGTGATAGTTGCCGTGCAGGTAGTAGGTTCTGTCAAATAAAGTGAGTTCGCTGACCTGGCCGTAACATCAGCTGTCTTGCACTACGGGATACCTACTTGCAATGGTCAGGATCGGTAGGATGACACAGTGACCTATTTTCGTCGAAGCAGGTTCATTTTTGGAGAAACGGGTAAGTCTAATTTTAATTGTTGGCGAATTGTTTAAAATTTAACGTACGTTGTACTAGATAGACACGTTAGTTAGTCCGTTCTAATACTTTTTTGTTCAATTGATAACGGCAAATTAATTTCATTTATATTTTAGTTAATTTCGATGCAAGAATAATGAATAATTGGATGTTAACTTTTGCTCCGTGCTATACCGTCGCGAACTGTTCGGGGCGCCGGTCGAACGTCGCTACCTAGCACGACGCGCCGTGGCCCGTCCCTGAGCGCGGGCTCTACGTGCGCTCTGATTGTTCAGTGTTTTTCGTTAACAATTCAAAAACAAAGCCTCAAACGACATTTTGGCAAAGGAAAAAGTTGTTCAGTTTCGCCTCAGGAATATCCCATTTCCGACTCCTACACCTTTTACATTACACCCTGTAGATAGAAAGATATTGCTACTCATACTGATTTTAATACTGTCAAATATGAAACGCACGCCGTTACAATCTGAAAAAATATAGCACTCCTTTAATAACACACTCACGAAATATTCTGTTAACAGTAGTCAATGTGTACACCACCTCCGCAAAGTTTTGTAAATTTAATGTAACCAGTCCTGCGGTAGTTAAAATCTAGGGTAGGTGGACAGACCTCAATGCAACTGCATATAACAGCTGAGTACTCTTGCCGCAACTGTACCAGCGTGTTGCGTAGCTATGAATCATTAATTTTCTGTTGGAATTTTTTTACCGTTGTCGTACCTGGCTGGGTCATGAAATACTCACAGCTAAAAAGTACATATTTCCCCTGTTTCAGGAGTATTCCAAAGGTAGCGACCACGTAAGGTAACTCCTCCGTTATAGTGGTGAAACTGAAGAGTCGCACCATTCTTGCTAGCCGTAATTTATAATGCATTCCAATTGGTTTATCATAATTTAATCTAATAGACCAAAGTATCATGGGCTCGCTATTACCAACTAATAGCGAAGTGGGCGTAGGAATAATAAACATTTATACCTGCGGAGTAACACCTGACACAAAGTACATGTAAACTATCCCGCGTGCAATGTATTTCTACTTCATATTCTGACTAGGCTAGACTCCAGCAAGCAAAGCACACATCTTGATTACCTTCAAATAACGTCGCTCTAACAATTCTACGTCCATATTGCGGTTCAATGTAGCTTAGCGGGCGTTCGATGTTGTATGGGGAAAGTTTAGGGAAGGTAGGAGACGAATTTCACAATTGTTACAAATGAGCTCTACAGTTGCCGTCTCGTAAATATATTCCGAGTAGCTGTAAGGGAAACCGCTTATTACCGACACAGTTACTACCCACAAAGGTTCCACGAATGCATTACGATACAATTGAATATTCCCTCTTTTTAGGTACATGTCACTCAAAGGATGTAGTAAGGCAGGCCTCTAGTTGCTTGTTAAAGTGATCTAGGTTTTTATGCACGATAGGAATGGTCAATAGGCGATAAACGGATCATGAATTATATATTACCGCTTATGCTGGTCAGACTTTTACATAGTAGCAGCTTTATTGCAAGGTTGTGCATTTGGTATCGTATACATGCATGCAAATATTTAGGTGTGCGAGAGTCTTCGGTTGTCTCTTTCTTTTATGCGTAGCTCAGTTCTCTTCGGTACGCCTTATTGATTTGTTGTTTGTTTCGCAGCGACCGCGAGGCACAGCAGTCGTAAGGTAGTCATTGAGCAAAGCGGACCTCGCGCTCTGTGCATGTCAGTTATTCCGCAGAACTTTCTTATTTTGACATGATTCTGTATTATATTATAAATACAGTACGTTGTGGGCCTACCACGCTTCCGCTGCGCGAAATGTGTGTGCAAGTTGACATTGCTAGCTTTTAATCGAACTTTCAGTCCAGTGCGTAGCGTGCCTGTGATAAGTTAGAATGCGTTAACTGTTTCTATGATAGCGGAGTTGGAAGCTCTTAATGCAACGAAACTAAGCGGGAATAATTGTGAAAATGTAGTGTGTCATTGTTGCTCGAGGCGACAAAGCTGATGGAATACATACATGGTACAGACACAGAACTGGACAGATAGAAGAAGCCAATTATTTGTAAAGTGTGGAAGATAAATGAGTCACGAATAGCTATGACTTTGTTGTTCTCAGTGGACCAATCATTTTGGACAAATTATATTCACTGTATGAAAATACAAACGAAGATATCGCACAAAGCACCTGGAAGTAATTTTGGTACAGTAGAAATCAAAACGTTGGTAAATAGTAAACTATATAATATATAGCTGTCGAATGTAATATGTGTGCCTGTCCTGTAGCCGAATTTGTTTCCAATCGGAGCGATAAGTAAAACGAAACATTTTTCGTTTCACTGTTATGACGATTAATATGAACTTGGTGAAAATAGTGGTGAAATTCCATCTAAGGTGTTCGACGTGATACTTTGTTTTGAACGTTGTTCGAAGCTAAAATGTCCACGGAATGGAATGTGGTCAAGTAAATTCACTGAAGCTATCGCATGAAAGGCACGGGTTTTGATTAAAGTTCGATTAAAAACTAGCAATGTCAACTTGCACACACATTTCGCGCAGCGGAAGCGTGGGTATATAAATGTAAATAGTATTAGGGATACTGAGAAATTTGCAGCCGTGGAAGGGTTAACGGTTGAAGATAGAAGCAATTGCTTTTGCGAGACATGTATGTTCTCATAATAAAATAGTACATTGCATTCGTTTTGTAAGCGCACGAAACTTTTGAACCAGGTGAGGTGATCCATACTGGCCCATATGGATCAATTGATATTGAAACACCGAGCCGTTGGAGATATTTCATGTTATTTAAAGATGAATGTCCTTTTCACATAGTTATTCGAAGAATACGGGTCGGATACGACCCATGGTTCCTTTGACATGTGTTACCCACACTATGGCTGCAATAAAATATTGTAGAAAAATAATTATAACTGTTTCGGCTTTCTTCACATCACTGATGCGTGAATGGGCACATAGATTCGCTGACGCTCGTTTGGCTCTTTATTTCCAGTGGAGAGCTTTGAATTTGAATGCGATGATTTCCACCAAGAACGTTTAATACAAGTTGACTTACTACAGAATGGATGAAGGCGTAGACCGGCTGATAAGTCTTCGATGTGTTCAAGTTGGTGATTCGATTTAAAGTGTTTCGTGTGTGTCGGAGTGGTTGTGTGTCTCCGAGGGGTTGTGTCTCGGAGTGGAGCTGCTACCGGCAAGTCCCTCTGTGTGTGTGTGTGTGGGGGGGGGGGGGGGGGCGAAAACCTGGTCAGCGTAGCGGAATTTTCCTCTGGATCGCGATGATAGGTTTGGTACTGTTACGAAATTGTTGGGCCCTTCGGAACTCCGAGTTTATGGTACGTCTGAGGCTATTGAGGACAGATGTGCGCGAAACTCTAAATAACATAATTGATTCTGTAACGGAAGATTCCTAAAAAATAGCCGTTTTCTTTAAGTCATGCCATAAACCTTTGCTGCCATGGCTCTTCGCATGCAGTCCTATTAAAAAGTTTCCTTTTAGATTCTGGCACGTGTAACAGGATCATTTTTTCCACAAGAACGACCCTAATTTTCAAAGCTAAGGGCAATCTTGTGCGGACTATTTTCATAGATATCCACCGATCCAAAGGTGTAGAATTGCGCTATTGTAGCCGTGACATATCCTAGTCACCCTGTACAGTCCATGCTGCATAAGAGACCAAAAGTTATCCTTACCACCGTTCGTCCTTTAATCTCCGTGACACATAATGAAGCTGCAAAACAATTTTATGAATGAACGGGACTGTGATTCTCCGGGTAGCTGGGTGTAGGTTCGGAAGCCTTTGGTGTTTTGCTGAACATAGAGGGCACAACAGTTGAAAGAATGGGAGGCCCAAGAACTAGACTTATTAAACGAAACGTATCGCCTATGCAATGGTGAAACTTTTTTATTTCAGACTTTCTTCATGAAACTTTTACCGATATATTTCTGAGGTTTTCCGTTCTTCTGACTCAAATGAGGACAAGCACGACGTATTTTAGAATACATTTGGACGCGTTGAAATCTATGGGAAACCAAATATAATAAAGGATGTCCTAGAATTCTTGTAAGGGCCTGGAAGGGATGATATCTGAGGTAATTCTGAGTACCTTCTTCTTCTGCTAAAACTTTGGTGAAGGCTTCGTTTCTGAATTGTTAACGAAAAACGTTGACCAATCAGGGAGCGAGTAGAGCCCGCGCTTAACAGCGAGTTTTCCTTATACGCGTTTGGAATGGACAGTGTTTTTCGTTAACAATTCAAAATCAATGCAGTAACCAAAGTTTTTGTAAAGGATGAAGTTTCTCAGAATCAGCTTAAGAATCACTCCTTCACTGCCTATACAGGAGTTCTGGGACACCCTGGAGACACTGAATCGTGCTTGCACTCATTTTAATCAAAAATATGCCACAAATACATTGGTAAAGTCTCATTAAAAATGTCACAGGAAAAAGTTTCACCGTTGCATTATTGTTGTCTCACAGATATGATCTCCGACCTACGGATATCTCCCTTTTGACTACTGTTGTCCTTTTCTATAGTGCCAAGAATCACATATGTCTCCGATTTCGCTTCTTCTGCGCGATTAGTGATAGTCTACGGATCCCGATTAACGCCATTTATGGTGAGTCTACTGTAGTACTAAAATCTATGTTCTTTAAATAACATTTTAAGTTATAAAAGTTTGTAAATCAGTGACTTCAGTTTCATTTTAATTATTCCATTGCTCGAAACATTGTGTCTCGTGGATTGGCTTCGAATAAATGTTCAAAGTTACAATCCGAGCGCAGCTTGAAAATGTACTTGAAAATACGTCTCAAACTAATATAATGTTCTAAATAATGTGACTGAAGCACTGAGCTCGGGAAAACGCGCACCGAAGCGAAAAAGCTTTTCGTTCGAATGGTCACGAATCGTACGTGATTCCGATATGCGAGCATAGTCCAGTGTCCCTTACGTATAGCAGTTCAATAGCAGTAGAACTAACGGTTCGCATGTCAAAAAATAAGGCGAATTCACTCGGTGCCGTCGGTCTTTACCGCGCTACGTCACCTCGCCCTGTCATCAAAGGAACAAGGGAGATAGAACGTGTGATTGACAGAGACCGACGGCGCAGCGCGTGTGATATAATAAAAACAAAGTACCGTTGTCTGAACAATATGTATGCTCTAGTGAAAATCAAATGCGATTAGGAGACGCAGCGCTGGTCCTTTTCCAGCACTTTCTGCAAGGCGGTCCTTCGCACGACGCCATACGAGGAAGAACGACGCGCGAAAAGATAGTTTCGAATGTTCCAAATTCTCCGACGAGCGAGAGCCTTGTAGTGAACGTGTACCTTCGCGCAATTCATCAGAGCACGCATCCGCGCAATCCGTAACCTAAAACTTGGATGTTAGACATATGTAACTTCTTAAAACGGAGAAGTAGATAAAAATGTTAAGATATAAAGCAAGCCTAATAGCCAAAGGTTGTGCTCAACGATACGGCATAGATTATCTATCATCTATACCATGTGAGATGCCGAGCCTCCACGAACTGACAACGCAAGGTTAGGGGGATAAGCCTTTTGCATCACCTAATTCCACTCAATCGCCCCCACGCTTGCATCGTAGCAGTCACAAAGATGTACGTGTCACATATGTATAATAAGTACATTATTATACATACGTTTCATCTCTGCCTATCTCGATCTTTCCATTTACTGCTACGTCACGCGGTAGTCCTAGGAGGTGACAGACTAAACCAGTAATGACAGAACGTGTTGATGCAAACGGTGCTTGTATTTTGATTGCACGGCATCGCGGATAGTAGGAATAATAGAAACATTTGCACCGGTTCTTCGGTACGAATCAGTTTAAATAATAAGTTGTTGCAGAAAAGAAATGAAAAAATATCTAAACTTGAATGAGAACATCTACAGAGTGTCACAGAACTACCTCGACAGACAAAAAGGGGTGACTGCTAAGGTGATTCCGAATGCCCTCTTCCTTTGCGAAAATGTCGTTCGAGCCTTCGTTTCTTAATGGTTAACGAAAAACAGCGAGAAATCGAAGTGCGCGTGGAGCTCGCGCTCAGCCGTGAGAGTGGTACGTTCGATCCTGACGGCCGGCCGAGGCCGAAATCGTGAACAAGTTGCTCGGTCTAATAGAAGCGTTAAGCAAAAATTAGATCGAATAAGGAATAAAACAATTAAGAATAATATCGAATTATTCGTTGTTTATGAATAACCAATAATGAAGCAACCCCAAAGATTTGGTAATAAAAATCAGTCGCGTTTGATATGTAAATTGCAATGTAGTTTGCATGGTCTTAGGCTGCGGTCACAGTGGATGCGTGTTTGTATAAACTGTGGTTCTGGCGAATGCGCAGAACGCTGGTTGTCGGAGGAACTAATAAGCTTTATCGATATTCACGACTTATCTTATGCATCGGAACGAGTTTATGCAAGCGTAGCCTATTGGGCAGTTCCAGTAGACACGGGACAGTCGCAGTGTAACTGCCATAACTACCGTGCTCCCCACCCGCAATTACGTTTCGCTGCCAAGAATCAAACTGTGGTGATTTGATTTGCCCACTCTGCTGGCTGCACATTCCAAGGAGACGCGCATACTACGGATTGCACTTCAACCGATGACTTAAACGACGAATTGGATTTTCACTTACCTTATATGCTGCTTCAACGTTCTGGCGCTCGCCCAACGAAGGTCGCGGTGAGGCGGGAGGGGAACCCTCGCGCAGCTCAGCACACTGTTGAAGCGACTCCACGTTTTCCGGAAAGGAGGTGAGCTGGAAGATCCGTACGGCCGCTCGCAAAGCCGTCCAGCTCCGCACACTCGCTGTTTTCAGGAGGGGTCTACGGTCACATGTTGGACGGACCACTTAACCTGGACGTAGGTTGCCACAGATATCGGAAATCTGCAGCTCAGAGGGAGAGATGCCTCTGGTAACCAAGTCCGCCGGGTTGCTTCCCGAGCTGACGTGCCTCCAATATTCCGCAGGTGGGTTGGTTTGGATGCCGAAAATCCGGTAGGTAATAAAGGGCTTCCACAGTGATGCATCCGCCTTTATTGAGTGCGAGGGGACGCTAGAGTCGGTCCATGGGTGGAGCGGGGACGGCTTGCCCAGACTTATTTGAACCCTATTGCCATCACCGGTGCTACCATTGTTTTTGTCACCAGTAGGGTTGTGTTCGCTATGCCATCTCTACTCCCCGTCAAATGAATGGCAGCAGCATAAACTGTACAATTCAGCGATTGAAAAAGAAATTAAATTACTCAGATTCGCTTTTTTCACACGTCTGTTCTCCGAGCAAGTTTATTTATTGAGTGATTTAAGTCACTTATGAAATACAACTAACCTAAGAAAAAGATCGGTAGTTTGATCGAAGCACCAGGTTCGGAAAACGCACACTGATGCGAAAAGGATTTTTCGTTTAAATTGTTGCGTTTAAAGGCGTCCTTTTCGCAGCACGGCTTAACAGCAAGTACAAGGCAGATGAAATTTAAAAAAAAACCAAGCCCATTCGCTTGGCGCCATCCGCCTTTACCACGTTGATAGCGCCTCGCGTACATAATTATTTAAACCAAGAACCAAGGACGCTTGTCTTTAACAAACGGAGTACTTTACCACCAAATACACAATCTGATGCATCTTGGTTGGTCTGAATAAATAAAAATCTAATTTCTATCTCTGCTATACAGCGAATATAATTTTCTGTTGACGTGGTTGTTTCGATCAATTCTCTACTGAAAATAATTGAAATATAATAAGAGATTCGAAATATAAACAGTGTGAATCTAAATCTAATCTAATCTAAATAGAGAGTGTTCTAGAACTACCCTTGAAGGCCGAAAATGGGCTACAATTGAGGTAATTCTGAACACCTTTTTTCTTTACAATGTTATTGGTTGAGGCTTCGGTTTTAAATGGTTAACGAAAAACATTGACCAATCAAAGCAATCGTATAGCCCGCACTCTACTGCGAGAGTGCTCTGTTCGATACTGACGGTCAGTCTAATAGGAAGCGTTAAGCAAGGTTATATCAAACAAGGAATAAACAAATTAAGAATAATATCGAATCATTAATTACTCCTGAACAAGGACTGAACTAATTAGTAGTTATTTGTGTAGAATCAATTATTCGAATGACTACAAAACTTATCAATTGCGGCCCACGTTAAATTAAGAAAGATTGACAAAAGATTTCAATTAGACTCACCCACTCATCACATAAATGAATCTGCTTCGGCAAAAATGGATCATTGTCACTGCGTCATCTTACCGACCCTGACCGTTCGAGGAAGTAACACTGTATCGGGTTCGGCTGTATCGGTGAAACAACTTTGTTTCACAACATTACCTTCATTGCACAATCACTGTCACTTTTCACTTCAAGATTTGAATTTACGAAACCAACTGTTCTCACATTTGAACTATTGGTTGCTTCGAAAGGGACCTATTGTTATTAACTTTGGAGGTGCTCGACATGGCCCCTTCTACTATCAAATACGCTACTACACGTTCGGCGTTGTCCTTGTCGTGTACCCGAGCGGGTAGTAAGTCGCGAGCTTTGTGTTTTGGAACTTAAGGTTTATTTTACTGAAAGTAAAAACAGCAATTATAGCGTCGCAGAAAGCGATCTTTACTGCTTGACATTTGGAATAGTGCTGTTTTGAGAAATTCTCACGCAGTTACCAACGATGGGCGAGGGATAGTTGGAACAATGTTATAAGTGAGAGTTTCGGGCCTTCGCCAGGGTCGCGATTTATGGTGGAAACGCCCTTGCGGCGCACGTGCTGGCCAGCAGAGTTTTTCGGTTCACAGGAAATATGGCCGTGGTAACTTAATGGATACATTTTCCAATCGTCGGAGAAGGTATAGCATTACGAGGAGTGTAATAAAAGATACTACCTTGAACCTTCCATACAGCGCTTTTCCGGAGGATTAGCGAATGGGTGAAATGCAAAGTCCTACGTATAGAGCGGCAAATGACAATTCGTAACAGAATAAAGTAACTTTCCCAATTTTACTTTTCTGGGTCTGATAATTTGTTCAATATATTGGTGAGGTTCTTTCGATTAATATTAGACCAAACTCTGCATTATTCGGATCATATTTACATACCTTATTTGGTTTATCAATCCGGGCACGTTGACCGAGAGCATGCTAGGATATCTTACTCGAAATATGCCACCATTTGTGCAAGAATCTCTAATATGTTTAAAGAATACCTTGTTGTATTTTTTATAAAATTCTTTTTATTTATTGCTTATTTTTAGGTGTTATGTATGTTGTATTATTCATTATTATATTAATCGTTATTTATGAATAGTTCAGAAATTAAATCGTTTTGAATAAATATTTAATTCTGAGAAGAGAGCCCGAAAGCTGCTGACTTTGCTTATGTTCAATCCATTACTACTTATCGTTACTCTAACTCAAAGTTGTCGTAAAATCACCGTCTTTGATATCATTGTGTTCGAAAAACCCCCCATCAACATGTTAGAAAGCATTTTATGCAAAAAAAAATTAAAGTTATACAAACAGATTTTTAATTAATGCATCGCCTATCGCACCATAAGGGATCACGTTTAAATACCAACCGCGACTTCATTTCAAAAGAGGCTAAGATGTTGGTTGACTCGTCTGTTTAAATTGAAGACTGCTACTAAGGAGAGTACGCTTTTGGATGGGGATAGAGTTTGCCACTTCTAGAGTAGTTACCAGATTGTCATATAGGGAGACAGTTCTGTATATTGAAGTCAAGTAAACATCAGCTTGCAGATAAAAGCGTGCCTTCATTACATTAAGCATGATTACACATACATTGTAACCAGTGAATCATACTACCAATACATTAATCATAGTTCCAATACATTCCACTGTATGCTTCAGAAAGATAGTACCACTCAAACGGATTTCAATACTGTGAAATATGAAACGGACGCCTTTATAATCTGAAAAAAAAAGAAAAATATTAAAATATTTGCTGACTGTCTTGCTGTGAACTGAACTTTCTTCAGAATGAAGCATCGTACGAAAAAGTTTTATTTTGACGCGCATAGTTATTTTCATTCCGGTTTTTCCAAAATATCCAGTTGTATCGGTTTAAAGCACAATTTACGATTATATTTTCGAACTCAATTCTCTCGAAATTGAAATTTCGTACGAAAAACTTTTATTCTTTTTTTCGTCTTATTTTAGCCCATAGAATCGCCCCTTAAAACATTTGCTACCTGTAGCAGGACACCGTGTATACTACCTCTGCAAAGTTCTGCAAATTTAATGTAACCAGTCCTCCGGCAGTTAAAGTCGGGGGTATAAGGATAGATCTAAATGCAAGGACATATAACAGCTGCGTCCTCTTGTCGCTGTTGTACCAGCACGCTGCGTAACTGTAAAACCATTAATTTTCTTTTGAAATTTTTTACTGGTGTCGTATCTGCTTGGATTATGAAACACCATTTAAAATTTATCTCGTTATACGCATTTCTATTATATCGTTACGTATATATGTCCCAATTTGATGTCGTGCTCACATTGATTCGTAGATTTCGTCTTGCGAGTTCAGTACAAACTGCCCTTGCACCATTAAGTAAAACACGTGAATCAATTGAACCACAAGAAAAGAATAATCCTTGACAAGTTCTACGCCCATTTCCGTGTTCGATATCTGTTTGGAGCAATCGATTTCATAACACTCATTTTCCTTGTATAACAGGGTGCTTTCGAATACAAGCTGTCCCAGCCCAAAAAGGAGCGATTGTTGAGGTGGTTCTGAATAACTTTTTTCCTCTACGAAAATGTTGGTTGATGCTTTGCTTTTGAATTATTAATGAAAGCGCTCGACAAGCAGAACGCGCGCTCAGCGTCCAGGGCGTTTGGGTTGGCCGTCACGATCGCACGTGACGCTCTCGCGGCTGAGCACGTACTCTAATTGGTCAGCGTTTTTCGTTAATAATTAAACAACAAAACCTCAAGCAAGTACTTCTAGCAAGTACTTTTCCTTAAAGGAAAAGGATATTCAGAATCACCCCAGCAACCGCATTTTAGGCTCTTGAAGTAGTTCTGGGACACCGTGTATAAAAACACTCACCTTCACCAACGTAACGCTGAAAGATATCGATATCGCAGTCACGCCAACGAACAGAAAGTCTTTATGGCCGTCTTGAACGATTTTCAGATATCTGTGTGAAAAGCGTTAAATTGGGACCACGTAACCACTACCAGCTACGTACATAATAGTTGAAGGTATGACGAACGAAAGCTTTCAAATACAGTAGTCCGTTCAACAAGATGGGTCAGGCATTGTAAAACGAAACGTCCGCGTGCTGACCTGGAGACCTGGAGATCGTCACTTATCGTGCAATATGTGAAATTTGATAGTTTACAAGATCGGGCCAAATTTGTGATGTTTGTTATTTTTCCGATGGCAACGGCTTTTATAACAGCTTTTTCCAGTGGAAAGCGGCGCGTCGCTCACTCGGAACTCGCATATCGGTAAAGGAACACTAATGCAATGACGAGACATTTTCATTTTTGAGTTTTTTAAAATGAAATTTTCCCTGACGTATTTGTGACTCTTTTCTGTTTAAAATGACACCAAGTACGATATAGTTTGATATATCTAGTCGAAATATAATTTACGGGCTTAGGTGCTTACTGGTGCCGGATAATAAAGGAAATGTAAACTGTTGCATGCTCTTGGATAGAGGGCACTGGGGTGAGTTGGAGTAAGAGCGGTTGGCAGAGTACGTTAGCAGAGGGACGTAGAATAAGTGTACGGTGTGTAAAGAAATTATATGTAACGACCACCACAGGGTGATTCTACACCTTAGGGTCGATAGACATTTGTGAAAAAGCTCGTGCAAAATTGTCCTTGACCTTGAAAGTTAAGGCCAACATTTTGTTTGTCCTATATGAGTCTGTTCGTCACGCGGGTAAAAAGCGTCAATGGAACCATGGGTAGCAACTCAACCGTTTTCATTTTTACCGTCGTGGCGAGTAGAATCCGATAAGATAATTTTCAAGATCAAGGACAATTTTGTACGGGCTTTTGTTCACAAATGTTCACCGATCCGAAGGTGTAGAATCACCCTGTGGTGGTCGTTAAGTTATAAAAAGCAGTTTACAAGTATAGTCCAAAACCGCACAATTGATTAATACACTATAACGTAATATAAACTATATCGTATTTGGCCTCATTTTAATGAGCGAAAGGTCACAAATTCGTTGGTAAAAGTTTAATCAAAGACAAAAGTCAATATTGAAGATGTTTTGTCGTTGCAGTATTTTGCCTCATGTATGTTTCTTTCAATGAATTCAATGTTCACGTCTGGTTTTCTTTTACTCATTGTGTTATGTTTTACGTTCGGCAAAACATCAGAAGTCTCAAAACCTCGAATGAGCTACATGAAGTACCTAAAGCGCTGTCCACTGACAAAATCGTTTTCAAGCTTTGCGATGCATCATGAAGACTAAGGGGTAAAGAGGAAACAGTGGTGGAGATAACTTTCGCTCACTTCTGTGGAGATCAGAATATCGTCATTTACTGAGAACCTACTGTAGATGCAACGGACTACTGTTCAAAGTGCTCACCAACGTACTATAGGAAGATGAGAACATGGCTAGTGAGATGATACAGGAGCAAGAACGAAACGTCGGTGGCTCCGCTTCGACCCATTTCTGGCCCTTCCGAAGACCGTCTTAGATTCTTATGGGCATGCACACTAAGATGTCTGCGCTATTGTTTTACGACACTTCAGATTCATTGACAGGCTTCTATCCTATTCGGTTTCAATATGTGCCACTAGCAATCTTTGTCATACGGTCTGACAGGTGTTGTATTACGAGTTACGACTAATAGACTTTAACTAGTGGCGGGACTGGCATTCCTCTGCCTAGCCATCTTGTTATTTCCTTATAGTATACTACTATGTATATGGTATACCTATAGTATACTACTATGCGTCACCTATGTGCTCAGCACGCGAATGTTCTCCGTATTTCGTGACTCATCTCGCTGATCGGACTATAAACATTGTATTGCATTGCAGAAACTGATACTCTATATACAACTTAAGCAGTATCAAATGTTAGGTGGTAGAGTTCACTAGAGACGACTAAATAAGAATAATTACATGTTAGGTATATATTTTAGTCACACAAATATAGTTAAATAAGCAACACCGCAACCTGCAGAATCCCATGGGTACTACCGACTTCAAAAATGTCAGATATCAATTAACAAAACGTTGGCCGTCCGCTTAATTAACACGGAGCTGTAGAGAGTAAAATTAACGTATAGGGTGTTCTGTTACTGTATGTCAATATTTCGAGCGGTAGTTCTATAGACCAATACAAATCGAAAATCCAGAGTAGCGATTTTGCGTTTAAGGTTTTGTTTGCAAGATATCGATGTTTTAAGAAATAGGGTCCAGACGCTTGTATATAGGCAATCTGACGGTCTCCGGAACGAGTCAGAGGCCCCGCACAGTGGCACATATTTACTACATGCAGGGATTCTTACTGACGTTGTAACTTACTTTGCCCTATGACCCGACAATCCGTTCCTGCAAGAAAGGTACACATCTCATATTGTATGGCGTTCAACCCGCTTACTTGTAAAAATCCACATGGGCATATCGAAATCCGCCCGATGGGATTCTCAAGTAAAGAGGGTGGACGCTCCTCTCTATGTGCAGCTTTTCACACCTACCGCTATTGCCCCGTGCACGAGTGTCCATGTGATCTCGCACCTCGATTGTCCAGTCCGCGAATGTTCACAAAAATTACAGGCACTTTACCCCTCAATTCGCCGTAATACAGGAACCTACCTCTGCACTCAATAAACGTAAACTGGCCGTCCTCCATTGTTCCGCACTACACGCGCGCACAAAATGTAAATAATTTAAATAAAAACTAAGTGAAAAGCAATTAAAATAAAATTACCAATTAAACTAGCTCTAACGATACACTAAAAGTAAGACTAAACTTAAAAATAAAATTAACATGCAAACTAGAAAATACTGAAGCTGCCAATAATAATAATAAACAGATAATAAAAATTTAAAAAAAAAGTTAAAATTGGATGCACAGTAAGCTGCTGAAATATTTGCCACAACTACAATGCGTTTTCGTTAGTGACTGGCACCGAACTGACAATGAGACTCTTGAGAAGACCCCTTGCGATAAAATGCCAAAAATATGACGCAGTTTTCCGGAATTACATTCCCACCATTGCCTTGTAGCTCTGTTCATTAGAAAACACATGTTTCGGTATTCTTAAAAAGCGAGACAGCTCGACGCTAATTCACTCTTGACGGGCTTATAGCCGGCTCGAGCCCAGAAAAAGGCCCTGACGTAAGCCATACACGCTCGCCGGTGGTTGTCCGAGGATGATCTGCCATTTTATCTCATCGACATTTATTCTGTGGAGCAAATGATCAGTGCTCGACGTGAATGGTCAAAAATACGTAAATTTTCTGGTCTGCAAACTCCACTTTATAATTTCTAGTTCACACGTGTTTGGAAATTTAGTATGAGTTTCCGTGTAACGTCGCGATGCCGCAATTCCCGATTAGAATTTTGCGGAGTTGTAAATTCCACTACACCGGCGTGACGGATACGGGAACGTGCTTCACTTGTGGATACAAGCCGCGTTGAAATGGCAGGGTTGAATGATTACTCGTGAATTTGGCAACAACTGTATACAAATTGTATTGCTGATGTATTCGTTGTACAAGTCGAGTTGGTAAAAATGCGTTATACTTTGTTCGTTGGTCTATGTTCTAGTCCTGTGCAAGGTAGGCTGTCTTGTCTGTCTTCTCGCAAGTTCGACCGAAACTGTTCTGTCTACTTTCCGTCTTTTTTTTCGGAAGGAAGTCCCACGGTGACTTCCTCCTTGTGTTAGCTGATTGGTTAAAACAAACAGTAGTTTTCCAATCAGAATGCAGGTTCGAGGTCAACTACTCTTCTGGTGCGCCCGAAGCGCGGTATTTCCCGGAAGAAGTGGGGCGGTACCTGGAACTGTGACGGGTCTGGAAATTTTGGCCCGAGTGGGAAGTTCCTCCGGGTTCCGGGAATCGACTTCGCGTACTGTTGCATTATGGCCGGGACCCATTGGAAGTGCAGGTTTATGGCATTTGTCGATTATTGAGGGCGACGAATGTAATTTAAATGATTATACTTTGTCTGCGCGTGAAATGAATTGCTTGCAGTCGGCAAGCAATTGAACGAACTTTTTTCCTCAAAAATGATCCCTTGTTCCCGAGCTGCGTGCCATAAACCTTGCCAAACTTTCCACGCGTTATATTCCGGGGGACGGAACATTCCGTTTTATTTAAGTCGCACAATGTGAAATTGATATTCGTGGATGCGCAACTTCACGTCGAATCGCAGAGGGATAACGGCGATAGACGTTGGTTGCTTTCAAACTCGATGTATCTATTGAAAATATCGAGAAACCACTGTGTTCCTTGACTATTTCGCTGAAAGAATATACTTTTAAAAGTGTAGAACGTTATGGGTAAGATTGTATAAAAGGCGAAAAATTGTACTGACGGCACTTGAATCTCCTGCGTTTACGCGAGTCTGGCTGCTACATGTGTTTTCAAAGCTATGCAAGGAAAACAGAATGGGTCTTGAAAGTGGAAAGTAAACTGAAAAGGCCACGAACCCTTCGAGAGCGAATTACCGTCGGGCAGTCTGGGGTTTTAGCAATTCCGAAACGCGTGTTAAGTAATGAATAGAGCTAGAAGGGTCTTCTCATGAGTGTCAGTTCGGTGGCAGTCACTAACGAAAACGGATTGTAGTCGCGGGAAATATTTCTACAGCTAACTTTGCATCAACTTTGACCTTTATTTTTATATTTCGATTATTCTTTTATTTTTATTATTATTCATATCTTTATTCTTTTTTAGTTTGCATGATAATTTAGTTTTAAGTTTAGTGTTACTTTTAGTGTAGCGTTAGTGCTAGTTTCATTTATAATTATATTTTAATTTTGTTCACTTAGTTTTTAATTAAATTATTTAAATTCGGTGCGCGTGTCTGAAACGGCACAATGGACGACGGACTATTTATGTTTATTGTGTACACAGGCAGGTTCATGTATTACGGCGAAACGTGTAGGTGAGATTTTGATGAAAAAAATTATGCATAGTGGGGAGCGAACAACCTCTTTATCTGAGAATCCCATCGGGCGGATTTCGATATGCCCATGTGGATTTTAACAAGTAAGCGGGTTGAACGCCATACAATATGAGATGTGTACCTTTCTCACAGGAACGGATTGTCGGGTCATAGGGCAAAGTAGGTTACAACGTCGGTAAGAATCCCTGCATATAGTAAATGAGTGTCACTGACAAGGGAAGCACCCCAACTGTCCGACTTCGATTTTAACGAGTTTTTGCGAGATGATAGCATAAACGACCCTAATGATGTATGTGAAATATTAGTCGCAGTTACCTCATAGTTTTTAAAATATAAGCAGTTAAATGTACAGACCTCCGGATATATTAGGAATGCGACCCCAACTCCAAGATCTGCGGTAGCGACATAGGATGATTGTGTGAATTGTAGTCCAGAAGTTAAGCGATCGATCCTCGACGTACAATTTTATTTTATCATTACATTTGCATTGTGCACGATGCAGGATGATAATTGTCGTACATGCACGAGAAGCATAACACAATCTGGCACCAGGAGCACATAATAAGACCCTGCTTGCTACATGAACGCTTTTGGCTCTTCACTTCGTCCGGGAACGGAATTTGATTGACGTTGAGGAACAATTCTCGCGACGAACTTTTCCAAAATCAAACCGCAGATTTAATTAAAAATTACAATCCAGACTTTGTAATTAACAATGACCAAACCGGTTGTGAATACCGTGTGAATATAGATCGAACACTATCACATAGAGGGGAGAAGTCCACAGAAGTTTGCATCAAAGACGCATCCAAAGCCATTCGTATACAGCACAATATAGTACAACAGTATCTGGAAAACTGCTCCCAAAAGTATTTTTATGCCTGCAGGAGAGGAGTGGTACATTTGGACCGCAAGTTACTGAAAAAGTTCGACAGCTATGCACAAAATTCAGTAATGTTTATGTAACTGCCACACAATCTGGTGAACCGCAAAAGGATGCCTACGAAATGTTTTTAGTTAATATAATTCTTCCATACGTGAACAGCAATAAATTCTTACTGATTATTGACTCTTGGGGAGTTCAAACAAACCCTGCGTTATACGACGATAAATTCATAGACGGGAATAACACACCCACCTGTACGCTAAAGATTATTCCACCGAAATGCACGCCACTTTGTCAACCATGTGACGTATATTTCTACAGATAAATCAAGAACTATATAGCACGGTTTTAAGACCACTATGAGCTTTTCGGAACCGGTCGCGATATTACAAGATCAAACTGCATCAGGATTCCTTCGCTCATGCATAATCAATTCCAAGCACCGATATATACGCAAATGATAAAATACGCATGGTTTGCATCAAAATTAACTTCGTCGCGAGAATTGTTCCTCAACGTCAATCAAATTGCATTTCCGGACGAAGTGAAGAGCCAAAAGTGTTCATGTAGCAAATAGGGTTGTATTATGTGCTCCAGGTGCCGGATTGTGTTGTGTTTCTAGTGCATGTACGACAATTATCAGCCTGCATCGTGCACAATGCAAATACAATGATAAAAAAAAAGTCGTACGTCGGGGATCGGTCGCAGAACTTCTGGATTACAATTCACGAAATCATCTTACATCGCTACCGCAAATCTTGAAGTGAAGGTCACATTTCTAATATATCCGGAGGTCTGTATCTTTAACTGCTTATATTTTAAAAACTATCAGGTAACTGCGGCTAATATTTCACATACATCATTAGGGACGTCTATGCTATCATCTCACAAAAACTCGTTCCAATCGAAGTCGGGCAGTTGGGGTCCTACCCTTGTGAGCGGAGCCCTCTGACTCGTTACGGAGAGTGTCAGATTGCTTATCTATAGGCGTCCGGACCCCATTTCTTAAAACGTCGATATCTTGCAAATGAAGCCTTAAACGCAAAATCGCTATTCTGGATTTTCGATTTGTATTGCTCTATAGAACTACCCCTGAAATATTGACATGCAGTAGCAGTACACCCTGTATAGTACCATATATTATAACACAACTATTAAGTACCACAAAGATCGTATAAAATTGTATAAACCAACCTTAAAGCATGCTGATGACCTTGAATAGAGTGGCACACTTTTCTATAGAATATATCGTGGCTGACACCAAACCCTTCTTTAAGTTGTTCTTCAATTGCTGTTTTAAAACGATACCTGTCACCGAATTTTCATTCATTAGAACTTCCAGTGTCGCTGCTAGCTGTCCAAGTGAAATTATTTAATGAGATTTTCTTACGCAGCCACCGCAAATAAACCGCACGAGTGTTGCACAATGTACATAAAGCTCGAATCGTAGGTAATGTATACGCAAGCTAAGAGACAGATTCCAACTGACATGTGGAGAACAATTAAGGGGTGATATTTCTGTTCATCAAAAGGATAGTCAGCTGGGAAGAGGTAAGCCAGTTCCCGCGATTGGTTCTTCGGCACGAGAATATCCAAGAGTTTAGGTGTCCATGGCATTTGAAGGAAGAACACTACGCAAAGCGTTGCAGTCACTACAAGTTTAGTAGCGTCACGTTTGACGAGAAGCACGTAGAACTCGCGAATGTTTTTTTTTTTATTCTTTCTTACCCAAGTCCAGCGAAATGAAAAAGTACCCCTTTTCGGAATATTCGAGCAGAATGTCTATTTCTTCTTTTGGTCTAATAGTTTTCCAATCAGATCTGATACCTTCTATGAGTTCCTTATACTGGAATTACGTGAATGTCGTGCAATAGAAGACGGCAATAGATAAGAAACGAAAGCTGAAACAGGAAATCTGTCCACCTCACGGCTAAAGAATATGTAGTTCGCTTGTTTCAGGATTGCCCCAAAGGTAGCGACCACGTAAGATAACTGCTCCGTTATAGTGGCGAAACTGAAGAGTCGCACCATTCTTGCTAGCTGTAATTTATAATACAATCCAATTGATTTATCATAATCTAATTTCATAAATTAAAGTATCATGAGCTCTCTATTGCCAACTAATGGCGGAGTTGGCGTGGGTGTAATAAACATTTATACCTGTGGAGTAACACCTGACAAAAAGTACACGTAAGCTATCCCGCGTGCAATGTATTTCTGCTTCTTGTTCTGACTAGGCCAGACTCCAGCAAGCAAAGCACACGTCTTGATTACCTTCAAATAACGTCGCTCTAACAATTCTGCGTCCATAATGAGATTGAATGTAACTTGGCGTATGTTCGATTTTGTATGGGGAAAGTTTAGGAAAGGTAAGAGACGAATTTCACAATTGCTACAAATGGGCTCTGCAATTGCTGTCTGCTAAGTGTGCCCTGAGTAGCTTTAACGGAAACCGCTTTCTCCCAACGCAATTACTGCCTACAGAGTTTCTGCGAATGCATTAGGATCCAATTGAATATTCCCTCTTGTTAGGTTTATGTCACTCAAAAGGTGTAGTAAAGCAGGCCCGTAGCTGTTTGTTAAAGTGATCTGAGTTTTTCTGCATGGTGGGAACGGCCAACTGGCTATAAACGGATCATGAATTATAAATTACCGCTTATGCCACTCAGACTTTTACATAGTAGCTGCTTTATTGAAACATTGTGTGTTTGATGCTGTATGTATATGCACATATTTTGGTGTGTGAGAGTTGTAACTTTTCTCCCCCTTTTGTACGTAGTTTAGCTTTTTCTCTTCTGTATGCAGATCTCGCGCAGACCTCGCGCGATGTACATGTCATATTTGCCGCAGTACATTTCCATTTTAACGTGGCTCCGTATTTCATCGTTTGCCATATTATAAAGACAATACGAAATGTGCATGCAAGTTGGCATTGCTAGTTTTTAATTGAGCTTTCAATCTAGTGCATAGCGTGCCTGTGACAAGTTATGATATGTTATTAACTGTATCTATGATAGTGGAGCAGAAAACTCTTAATGCAACGAAATTAGACGGCAAGAATTGCGGAAATATAGTGTATCATTGCTCGAGGCGTCAGAGTTGATTGAATTGATACATGATATAGATACAGAACCGAGCCGAAAGAAGGGGCTAATTGATTGTAAAGCGTTGAAGAAAAATTAATTACGAACACCCGTCATTTTGCTGTCTTCGATGGATCAGTTACGACATGGAATGTTGATTATTTGTACATCATATAAAGCCATTTGGGATAAATTATCTTCAGTATGTACAAATACAATCGAAGATGCTGAACAAAGCGCCTGGGAGTAATTTTGGTGCGGTAAAAATCGAAGGGTTGGTAAATGGTAAATTGTGCAGGTTGTTCGGCTATATGTAGGCAAAAATGAAAGTTGTGAGTCTGTGGGCTAAAACAAGACGAACATATAGAATAAATTTTTTTCGTTTGAGGTTTCGTTTCCGGTAAAATTGAGTTTGAAAATTTATTGAATGCATATGTATTAACGAAGCTACAATATGGTACAACCGAAAATTGTACAAAAACCTGGAAGACGATGATTCTTCATGTCTAAATGCGTTGAAAACAGAGACTAGAATTTATTCATACCACGCTTTATTTTTAAGACATTTGAATTTCAAAATTCGTTAAGTATGCGTGTACGCAAGTAGCCGCAATCTGTTGCAACTGGCTTCCTTCAGACTCACTTTTCTTGAGAACGAAGCGTCATATGAAAGCATTTTATTATTTCTACTTATTTTGACATGAAGAATCACCCTCTTTCCGGTTTTGCAACAATTTCCGGTTGTACCAGGTTGTAGGTTTCTTATTACATCTGTAATCGATGAATTTTGGAACTCAATTTTCTAAGAAATGTTACGCATGCCGAAATTAATTCGTTTGTTTGATTTGCTCGGGAATGCGTCATTTGGAACGACGGTTAAGAATCTTCTAGAAATGTTTATTACCACGAGATGCGTGCGTGACCAAGACCGCACCTGTACACTTGAGAGTTCTCTTCTGGAGACTTGTACGGCGGGGGCGGGGGAGGGGGGGGGGGCACCAGATTTCTGGGCATTAAGACGCCACCTGCACAGCGTTTCCACGAACAGAGTCAGCGGCTCCTACCCCTTCCCTAATTTGGGTGCCTATTTTTCTGTATATAAAGACTGCAAAAGGGAACACATTTGGGCCATGCTGGAATTGGTTTTCACGAAGGCAACGCACATGTCCTAGTGCGTCAAAACCGGGATGACTGAACCACGGTCATTTCTATAAGAGTCCAACTCATTAAGTTGTGTTCAAGCCATCACAAGATCAAGGCAACCCCCTTCGAGCATCTCCCTTATTTCTTTCTTCGTTATAATTACAGTATACGTCTACTGCTGAAAACTAACTCCGTTTCGTTCAAACTCTTCTGTAATACTCTGGATTTGAGAATATTACGATTGTAGTTTCTAGTAAATATTCATTTCTCTGATAATCCGTTCCTTTAAAGAATCTTTATTGGAATAGAACCACAGTGTACATCATAGCCGCTCGTGCTGTGTATAAAATTACGGGTTCCCTTTTTACCTACTCGACTTAAACCATCCCTGTTCATATGGTTACATGGCGTTTACGTCGGCAATCCGGAAACACATACCTTCCTTGATTCTGGTGTCCGTAGATTTGGAATCTTCCTGTCCGCGTCTATCAGCTTCACCCGACTAGCGTCGGATGATCTGAGAAACGCATTGTTTCCTTCTGCCGTGTCTTTCTGCTCTCTGGCGCTTCATAACCGTCAGCGAGTCTGAGAGAACACGGAAATCTACCCAGGTCAATCACTCAAGGCTGGCGTGCTAACTTATCACCCCATACGGTTTTATTATTCAAATGGCCCCTTGTTGCCTACGCTGGTGCAGTCGCTAGCCCAGATCTTTTCCCGACTACACTCGCCAAGCCCTGGCTCGTAATGAAAACGAAAAATCAAACGAAAAAAGTTTATTATATCTTTTCATCTTATTTTATACCACAGAATTGTCCCCTTCATTTTTCCCCACACGTAGCCGAACGCCCTGTATTTATAACATGAATTTTTCAAACCAGGGAACAATTTCCAGAATTGAGAATCCTGAAAATTCGGGAAATTTCCCAGTTGCAGGGTATGGGAGTCGTACCTGGCAAAAGGTACTTTTTTGGCGCGTTGAGCAGCTCTACTTTAGCCGAGGTTTTATTGCACCTCGATTAATTTCACTTGACCACTTAGATTTACCATAAACTACTTGTTGTATAAAAAAAAATGTCAGTCAAAAATTGTGTGGTATCAAGCGGAGCATAGAATGTAATAATTAGTTCTTTGATAGTCCGCTTTTTTTATCGCGTTACGAAGGTCACCTTGAATTTTTACATATAATGTGCAGTATTTACCCTTGTGGTGCGAAAGAGTCGTTAATTATGAATGAAAAACTATAAGGTATATAGGATTAAAGAATAATAATTACGAAGATTTTCTTCAGTGAAAGATGATGGGAGGTTTGTGCATAAACAATCAATACAGCACTTGTCTGCTTATTACACGAGTGGAATGTTTACAAGCAGATCCTTCCAACCAGATAGTTCGATGTTATTGTTACGTAAAGTACTTTCGCAGATGCAAGTTATTGGTGTTGTCGAGGTGACTGTGATTTTACGATATTCGTTTATTTTTAAATATACAGTGTCGAAGGTGTAAAGAAATTATATGTAACGACCACTACAGCGTGAATCTACACCTTCGGATCGGTGGACATTTGTGGAAAAAGTCTTTTCAGAATTGTCCTTGACCTCGAAAATTACGGTCAATTTTGTTTGTCCTATCGGATTCTACTTATCATGAGGATAAAAAGTGTGAAAGGAACCATGGGTTCCTCGATCGTTTTCTTTCAATAAATGATGTTTATATTTTGCATTGGTTAGCACAGATTAGAAGGCTAACACAAAAGGCGGCGCGGTTACAACACAGCGGGCGCCTGCCGTAGAGGAGTTTTCGACTTTTAGGTAATTCAGGGCCACATGGATCGGTTTGCAGGCACCCCGCTGCATTATAATCGCGTCGCCTTTTGTGTTAGCCTTTCCTTTGAGTTCACTTACGAGCGGATCACCCTGTATATATTTAACACATATTTTCTATTTGTACATGACCAATTAATTCAATTACGTTTAAACTTAAATTAATTAATCAAATTCAGAGTGCGTACGTATGCATACCTTTTTGTCACCTAGTATTTTTATCACCACTCGCTGGCGCTGAAGCAGTCCGCTGTAGTGGAACCTGTGCATGTAGGTCGAAAACTCGTCCAAGCGTAGGCTTACTCATAGGTGAGACGAATAGTTCATGTGCATCTGTTGATATTGAAACGTCAAGCGGTTCGAGACATTTCATCTTATTCAAAGGTGCATGTTCTGCTTTTCATGCAGTATATTTTCACAGGGCGAGTCAATAAGAACTACTATCTAACGTAACTCACTACCTACTAGTTGCATGAAAAATGTGTTTAATGGATTATGCAGCATGTCAAGAAAGTCCCTCAAAGGGACGCATCGGATGGATACAATTATATGTTTTGTATGTCTCATGTTTTCTAGATATCAAGGTCACCTTGAGCTTTTCCAAGGTCAATGCATACTTTTTATTTAATTCCACCAGCTACCTACAGCATAATGAGCTTGAGTTGACCTTGGCGATAAAATACAAACGAAATCTTGAGTGTTTTACATATATAGCAGAACATGTGTTCAAAGTATTATCCTTCTACGTCTTTACATTTTTCAAGATGGTTCGAAATGGTTCGGTTAATAGGCTCCCACGTACACTGGATATAACTCCATTAAATTTTGTTATGAGGAACACTGACAGCTCCGGATACCAAAAGCACCAACAACTACAAAAGATATGCGATAGCGTATTGGCACAGGATGCAAAAAATTGCACCAGACACACTCAGAGCAGTTCGCCAATCTTCGCGGTACCATATTGAAAAATCTAAAGAAGTCCAAGACAACACTTTGAACACATACCCCGAATAAAAGTAAAACACTTACACTGGAGATTTTGTTTGAATTTTAGGGCCGAGATGAACTCAGGGTCATTGTGATGTAAGTCAGACATGTCGTACTTGAGTCTCGCGAGCTGCAAAGGGCTGTTTTCGCCTCTTGTCGTTCACTACCATCTACCATTTCCATAACCATTTGATTCGCACAGGAGAAATGGCAGAATGTGCTACCGCAGTATAAGAATAATCAGTAGCAGCACTCCGTGTTGGTCCCTTTAATTTTGGTATCCGTGGTTACGTGACAGGCGGCCATGTTGTTGGTGTAGTAGCCCGCGATGTTCCGATTGGTTGTTGCTACACTACAAAATGACGCTCGGTGTCGTGGGTGCGCACGAGGAAAACATAGATTCTATGGAGGGCAACTGATGCCATCTTGTCAGTACTAATACGACGCATGCGCTGTAGCATTTCTCAGAAACGATTTTGGGGGTGTATCACTATTGGTTATTCCTATACTGTGTATAGGATCACCGAGCATCATTTTGTATAACGATGATTTTATGCCATCTACCAATCTACCTAACATATACTACTCTACTGTCTTTTGCTAATTATTGCTTTGCTTCTATATTTCACAAGATTCAAAAAGAATACATGGAATCTACTCCACAGTGCACCCTTATAATAATTGTCATGACTCGTACCTACTCCGCATTTTACATATTAAATTTACGGAAACATAATATAAAAATCTGCAGATATCACAAAGAAGCACTAACCTTAATCTTTAGATATTACCTTTTACTGTAGTGGCCTGAGGGAGGAAAGCGCGTACAATGAGCAAGGATCGCTCAAAATATTTCTGTCATAATCGTATAAACCAGCACCAATTAATCCCTATTACTTGTTGGTGTACCTGCCGGTATCTGATTTTTAATTAGTATCTCTGAGATACTTGGATTTTCCGGAGTTGTAACGGTCGGTCCTGCGGTGGACCGAATGTGGGTGAATAAAGAGACGGTTGGGTATCTGTTTCCGGCTTACTTTATTCAATTAACCTTACTCTATGTGTACAGTATTTATTACTAGGCCATATTCCTACGCTGTCACCGTCTGTATCGCATCGGTATCGCGGCTTATTTCTACGATCGGTAACTGGTACGCGGCGAAAATTTCGGTCCCGGAAATTCACGGTCGGCTTCCAAACTACGCGGCCGACGGCTTAGAAACTAGGCAGTACTTATAGCTACGCGGTTTATTTACAATCGGCGGTCTTCCGACTCGGTCGCGTAGCGGTATCAAATGTCGCCCGTGCAACTCGAGGGAAGCGGTGGTCGTAGCAGCGGGGAAAGGGGTTGTCGCGCAACTGTGATTTCGGAAGCCTGACACAGAGGCGCGGAAGACTCTTTGATCCGTTAGGTTTACTGCAACCCGTGCTAAGTGGTGGTCTAGGGGGTGGTGTATTCCAGCACTCAATGAATCCGGCAACCGGTCCTGAGAGTGGCACCGAGGACTGTTGTCCCCTGGACCGTAACGGCAACCCGCGGTCTAAACAGTCATAAGGACAGGGCGACGGAGAGGAGTACCAATAATACCGATCCGTTATGGTACGGTTGGGCTTTTGTCGCTACTATGCCTCTATACTACTATACCTGCGTACTATACCTGCGAAAAGGGGTGATAGCTGAGGTGATTCTGAACACCTTTTTCCTTTGCGAAAATGTTGTTTGAGGCTTCGTTTTTAATTGGTTAATGAAAAACACCGAGCAATCAAAGCGCACGTAGAGCCCGCGCACGGCAGGTCGTGCTAGGTAGCGATGTTTGACCAGCGCATCGATCAAAACGCGCTGGTATACCGCAGAGACAAAAGTAACGTCGAATTGTTCATTATTCATGAATGGAAATGAACTAAAATACAAACGAAATCAATTTGCCGTTATCAATTGAACAATGAAGAATTAGAATGGACTTACTAACCAATCTATCAAGTACACCGTATGTCACATTTTAAACAATTGACCAACAAGTGGAGTTAGACTTACCTTTTTCTCCGGAAATGAACCTGCTTAGACGAAAATGGGTCACTGTCATCCTACCGATAATTCGACAAAGTAACACGTGATGCGCAACAGCTGATGTTCCACGGCCAGGTCGGTCATCTCACTTTACTTTCCAAATTTTACTTAACTGCACGACCGCTGTCACTTTTGTAAAAGTGTAACGCAACCTTCTGCAAAAATTTGGAGGGGTGATTCTGCAGGCCAAAACAAGGCGAAAATAAAAAATGATAATTTTGCATTTGAGGCTTTGTTAATAAGATACCGGTGTTTTAAAAAACGGGCAGCAGTGTTCAGTAGTAGTCATTTGCTACACGAAAGAGAAACAATGACCTACCGCACCGCGTAATCTGACACTCAAAAGGACACGTTTTACGTTGCACAGCATTCAACCTGCTTACTTGTAAAAATCCACATGGGCATATCAAAACCCGCCCAATGGTATTATCAAGTAAAGAGGGTAAAGGTCTTCAATCCACAATTTTGTTCTCGAAAACCAAATACACACGCACCACGATTGTCCCGGCCGCGAATGTATATGTGTATATATGGTTAACCATTTAAACACGGAGCCTCGAAGAACATTTTCGCAAAGGAAAAAGGTGTTCAATATTACCTCAGCTATCACCCCTTTTCAGCTCTTGAGGTAGTCCTGGGACACCCTATAGAAGAGTTGTTTCAGCGGCAGTTCGGTCGGAATCCATTTGTATTGCCAAATACCTTTAATCTCTACACATCGTTGTTCCTTGACTATTATGAGAAACGCGGTGGCGATCCTAGCCCTCTGTTGGTCCCAGTCGGAATTCACGCCTTCCTTACGCGTTCAGGATCTACCCGTTACAGAGTAAATTTTTTAAAGCTGCGTTAGTTTTTGGAAGAAATATTTAATAAGATTCATGGCACGTTTAAAGAGAAAAGATTATTTTTAATTGCACATCATTACAAAGCAATTGAATGGTACAATGGCCAAACAACTACGCTTGATGAAATCTTTTCTGTTTAAATGCGATATAACGCGGAAGTTTAGTCATTTTACTATTAAACAATTCATTTTATGCTCAGGCAATAAATCATTGTGACCCTAATTACTTTCTTTCCACTCTGAATATTCCTCCATTTCTTCCTCAAAACACCAACTAGGGGCGTCTATACTACAGCCACAACCCGCGGCTTGTGACGGCCGCAATTTACTGTTGAGGACGTACTGGTAAACTAGTCGCATTTAGAAATACGAAAATGGAAAATTGTAAAAATACTTTTCCCAAAAGGGTCCAATGGTTAGCGAGCCATGAACCATGCTAGCCGTTTGCACGAAAACTACTCAAATAGTAAATATCGTTATAGGAAGTTGACAATCGCCGAACGAATCTTTGTAATTCTCTTCATTATGGGAAGAAGGAAAATTGAGGTTGAAAATCGCTGATTCAAGAAGTAGTGGGAGATTATTTTTTCACCGAGTCTGACGGACAAGCTGTGTGCTTAATCTGTCGCAAAAGAATGAAAAATATCAAGACGAGTAATATTTTGCGGCATTATACAACTCTTTATGTAAAAGCGCATGAATCATTCTCCGCAAAATACAGTGAAAATTTAGTGCGTGATTTGAAAGTGCAATACGAAAGTAGCGCAGGTAGAATTAATCAATTGCGTGAAAAGTTTAGGGATTCCATATTTTTAATCGACCTGGCCTTCCTGCCAGATATCATACACCACCTCAATAGTCTAAACATGAATTTAAAAAAGGAAAAACAAACAATGCCTGATCGCATAAACGGATTTCAGAATCAAATTAATTTATTCATTGTAGAATTGGAAAGGAATAAATTACATCACTTTCCATCGTAGCTGAAGGAAATTCAAACATGAACTTTGTACATTGTGTAATAGCAATGCGAGAAATTCAACAGCAGTTTGCAACACGATTTAGAGATTCCAAAGTTTTAAACAGCGATATAACCATATTTCAATAAACCAGAAGCTTGCAGAATTGAGAAACAAAATATTCAGTATCGGTTCGAATTATGCAATTTACAGATAGATCCCTTTGTACTTAACAGGCACGACCACAGACAGAAATTTTTCAGATTACTAACTCCGGAAAAGTATTGCAAATTTGGGGATTCGGGCATGAGGATTTGCTCGATTATAAATATAAGAGCACCTTTTCGTCTTTGAAAAAATGATTAAATAGAAATATCGTTCATGAGTGATGGACGACTCACTGTTTTCTCTACTGAGAATATCGAGTAAAATTATAGTGGACATTCCACCGCTTGTTGAAAACAATGCACCGCCGCCATATTCACATTCAGAATCCGGTTAAGGTTAGGTATTTAGGTATTTTTAGTTAGTTTTTTTTAGAAAAACTGTCTCCATCAAAAAATATCACAATCAGATCCTGAATCAACTACTTTCCCACAAAAAGAAAGATAAGGATTAGAAGATGTGTAGTTAAATGTTATATAATACAAAGCCTATTTCATTACTAATTACTATAACAATATGTTCCATTCACAGCACCCCAGCAACATTTTTCGCGAGCTGGAACTACATCCAATCTCGAAGGCAAGATCTATTTGTAAATGTTATTTCCTTATTTTTAGTTTAACTGGAGGTGGAAGCTCAATGTTACACTGATTACCCAAATGATAAGAACGAAAACGTACAGGTCGTACACACAGTTGAATGTATTTTACAAATTTTACAAAAACTATATAAAAGAGAACAAAACAGTTCGACGAATAAATTGAAATTTGGAGTTTGTCAGTTCAATACGAGTTGTTGGGTTGATGTTCTTCGACTATTACAGATGGTACTGATCTTTTTTGCATTTGAAAATTTCTTTTCAGTGCGATAGTTAAGATGAAGGGGATTTTGAAAGATTCGAAAGCTGGTAGAAGGGAACTATAGGCGTTAGTTGGTAAGGAGCGACCAGGAAGGAGCCAGGGGCGTGTAGGAAAGCGTGCAGCGGAAGGGACGAGAACTCAGGGTGCTGTTGGATTTGGGTTCTTCCCGACGCCCAGGTAAGCGGGTGGCAGGAGCCTAAGTTAGACCATTTTATGGTCTGCAGCTGATTTAAATTTGTCGAAATTCCGTATCTGGCGTTTATGTTTATGGTGTGTTTCCTGCGACCCAACAGTAAAGAAATTAAGAGATTCAAAATTCTTGAATTTAACTTCAATATTAATGATCACGCAGTTCTAATTGCATGGTACAACTGTGGCATTTTTGAGCCTCGACCATGAAGTATTGATGGAGATGGACTGCTCGATGGATACAAGAGGATGATAAAACTCGAAGCTGAGGTTCCTTTGCTGTCTGTGGAAGAACTGTAATGGATGGAACTACAATCTTCTTTACAACAAAATTTTGTATATTTAATGTTCTACTTACTTCTAATGTTTAACTTCTAATTAATTTTGGCATTGTTACTTTTACTACATTGTTAAGTATATATTTCTCTTTCGTTAATTTCCTTCCAAATTCTACTCAACTACCGGTGCGATAACAACAGAAATCACTAATGATATTTTTCCAATTTTCGCGGCACGTAACACAGGAATTAATACGATACAGATAAAAAGAGAGAGGTAATGGTGGGGAAACCGGCAGATTAAAGTACCCCATACACGATGAGACTAGTCTCGAGACACGTCCGCGGACATGTCGGAAGGACCGTTCGAACGGAGCTATGCTGGTCGAAGGAGACTTATGCCCTCTATACTTATTTGGTTCTACCGTCTCTATGCTATTCTTGCGATGAAAAAGGAAAGAAGAGCAATCTCCACCAGTAATGGGAGAACGAATAGACTGATGGTAGAGACCGTGCATCCTTAGTCGGAAAAGAAATTTGTTACCTGAAGCGATATTTCGAGATCTGGACCCGAAAGGTATTTCACGATTGCAGAAATTATACGTTCTTAGTGGCCACCATCAATCCAGGTGCTTGACTCTGCACATTACACATCATAAACCCATTGTCTTAGGAAACAACAGTCGACGGACAGTTGTCTACTTCTGCTTGAAAATGATTACAATTGAGTAATAGCACATGCATGCTCCGCTTCGTTGCAAATTCGTAGCAAATTTTCCACCTCCTTCTCGGTAAAACTTTCGCATATGGTACGACTAGTTACGCTCACTAAAGATGGAGTGTCTTCCTCCTCGAGTTCCGCGGATTCCGGTAGATTCAGATATACAGGGTGTAACGTAAAAGGTGTAGGAGCCGGAAATGGGGGATTCCTGAGGCGAAACTGAACAACATTTTCCTTTGCCAAAATGTCAGCTGAGGCTTTGTTTTTGAATTGTTAACGAAAAACACTGGCCATTCAGAGCGCGCGTAGAGCCCGCGCTCAGGGACGGTCCACGGCGCGTCGTGCTAGGTAGCGACGTTCGACCGGCGCCCCGAATAGTACGCGCCGGTATAGCACGAAGCAAAAGTTAACATCGAATTATTCATTATTAATTAAAATATAAATGAAATTAATTTTCCGTTATCAATTGAAGAAAAAAGTATTAGAACGGACTAACTAACGTGCCTATCCAGTACAACGTACGTTAAATTTTAAACAATTCGCCAACAATTAAAATTAGACTTACCCGTTTCTCCAAAAATGAACCTGCTTCGACGAAAATAGGTCACTGTGTCATCCTACCGATCCTGACCATTGCAAGTAGGTATCCCGTAGTGCAAGACAGCTGATGTTACGGCCAGGTCAGCGAACTCACTTTATTTGACAAAACCTACTACCTGCACGGCAACTATCACTGGGTTATTCTACCGATCCTGGCCACTCGAAGAACAAACACATGGTGCACAAGAGTCGATGTCTCGGTTGGAACAGTGAAAGAACTTCGTTTCACAAAATCTCCATCATTGCACGATCACTGTCACTTTGTTCTTCAAGATTTGAATTTACGGAATAAGTTGTTCCCACGTATGAATAATTGGTTGCCCCGAAAGGGGCCGATTGTTTATAACTTTGAAAGGGCTCGATATGACCGATGCTACTGCTAAATACACTTTTCCATGTTCGGAAATTTTGCTGTCTTGTTCCCGGGCGGGTAGTAACTCACGAGCTTTGCGTCTTAGAAGTTAACTCCTATTTTATTCAAAGTAAAAACAGTAATTACAGTTTCGGAGAGATCTTTACTGCTGGGCGTTCGGACTAATTCTGTCTTGAGAAATTGAGACGCGCTTTGCAACGGGTGTACAAGGGGCTGTTCGAAGAATGTTATAAGGGAGAGTTACGGGTCGTCGCGGGGAGCGCGCTTTATGGTGAAAAGGCCCTTGAGGCCCACGTGCTGGCCAGCAGAGTTTTTCGGTTCCCAGGAACCACGGCCGTGGCGAATTTAATGAAGACACTTTCTAGTCGCTGGGAAAGCGCTGCGGACAGTTCAAGACACTGTTAGATGTCTTTTACTACATCCTTTGTAATGCTATACCTTTTCCGGCGACTGGAAAATGTCTTCGCTAAGTTCATCACGGCCGAGTTTCCTGGGAACCGAAAAACTCTGCTGGCCAGCACGTGGGCCTCAAGGGCTTTTTCACCATAAAGCGCGCTCCCCGCGACGACCCGTAACTCTCCCTTATAACATTCTTCGAACAGCCCCTTGTCCACCGTTGCAAAGCGCGTCACAATTTCTCAAGACAGAATTAGTCCGAATGCCCAGCAGTAAAGATCTCTCCGGTACTGCAATTGCTGTTTTTACTTCGAATAAAATAAGAGTTAACTTCTAAAACGCAAAGCTTGTCAATTACTACTTGCTCGGGAACAAGACAACGAAATTGCCGAACGTGGAAAAGTGTATTCGGTAGTAGCAGCGGCTGTATCCAGCCCCTTCATAGTTAAAAACAATCGGCCCCTTTCGGGGCAACCAATTATTCATACGTGGGAACAACTTATTTCGTAAATTCAAATCTTGAAGAGCAAAGTGACAGTGATCGTGCAATGATGGAGATTCTGTGTAACGAAGTTCTTTCACTGTTCCAACCGAGACATCGGCTCTTGTGCACCATGTGTTTGTTCTTCTAGTGGCCAGGATCGGTAGAATAGCCCAGTGATAGTTGCCGTGCAGGTAGTAGGTTTTGTCAAATAAAGTGAGTTCGCTGACCTGGCCGTAACATCAGCTGTCTTGCACTACGGGATACCTACTTGCAATGGTCAGGATCGGTAGGATGACACAGTGACCTATTTTCGTCGAAGCAGGTTCATTTTTGGAGAAACGGGTAAGTCTAATTTTTGTTGTGGCGAATTGTTTAAAATTTAACGTACGTTGTACTGGATAGACACGTTAGTTAGTCCGTTCTAATACTTTTTTCTCCAATTGATAACGGCAAATTAATTTCATTTATATTTTAATTAATAATGAATAATTCGATGTTAACTTTTGCTTCGTGCTATACCGGCGCGTACTATTCGGGGCGCCGGTCGAACATCGCTACCTAGCACGACGCGCCGTGGACCGTCCCTGAGCGCGGGCTCTACGCGCGCTCTGAATGGCCAGTGTTTTTCGTTAATAATTCAAAAACAAAGCCTCAGCCGACATTTTGGCAAAGGAAAATGTTGTTCAGTTTCGCCTCAGGAATCCCCCATTTCCGGCTCCTACACCTTTTACGTTACACCCTGTATGTCGCTCCGTTACTGTGTCTCATGCATGAGATACAAGCTCCGTGCAATTTTTAATGGTAACACTTTTATAGTATTCTTTATAACCGCCGGCACATCGGAACAGTAGCATCATCATTTTGGTGACGTTTAATTTTAAAATTTCGTCCTGATCCATGGACTGTAGTATGGATGCGATACTGGTAAATTCAACTCAACAAATCTACGTTCTTTATATTTTAAAATGTTTGCAGGTTATAAGAGTATCTAAAAGCAAACTTGCAATTTTTAGGGAATGGCATTGTATGGGCAAACACAACACCCTGATCGCCACGTTACTGCTGACCAATCCGCCTGCGTTTTGAAAAATAGACTGTGAACACTATTCGGGAGGAAGTGATATGTATGAAAGACCAAATTAACAATTTGCAAAGTACCAAAGTGGAAAGTACCAAAGAATAGCTTAAGTATTAATACATCATATGTATTGATATAGAAATATTAAAAGCTAAGTGCAATTCGTAACAGCTCTCTATAGTTCCGGGATTATTATGTTATACAGGGTGTAACGCAACCCTCTGCAAATATTTTAAGGGGTGATTCTACAAAATAAAGCAAAAATCAAGTGTGACAATTTTGCATTTGAGGCTTTGTTTACGAGCTACCGATGTTTAAAGAAACGGCGTCCGAACGCCAGGAGATAGGCAATCTAACGCCAGAGGCTCGAGTCCAACAGCTGCGTTCAGTGGCAGTCATTCGCTACAACGCCGCAGGAACCATGACCTACCGCACCGCAAAATCTGACACCAAAAACGCACATGTTTTACGTTACACAGTATTCAACCTGCTTACTTGTAAAAATCCACATGTGCATATCGAAACCCGCCCAATGGGATTATCAAATAAAGAGGGTGACGGTAGTCTTCAATCCACAATTTCGTTCCCAAAAACCAAATACACATGCACTGCGATTGTCCCGTCCGCGAGTGTCTATGCTTACGCTCGATTGTCCCGTCCGCGATTGTTCACAATACACCTTTCAATACAGAAATTTGCAACACAGGAGGATCAAGTACACATGCACCACGATTGTCCCATCTACGAGTGTCCACGACTTGCACTAAACTTATTATTCCAAGAGATGTTCCTCGCGCCCACCATCCGCTTGAAAACAGTGGTTCAGCTTTCTCACGCAAGTCGTGTCACAATTTCCGAAAGTCTGTTATTATTGTCAGAGGACTTCATCATGTTAGCGTATTTCGCAAATGTACACGAACCCTTGCACATCTAGTACCACTATCACCGCACATAATCAATTGTAAGAAAAAGTAGCATTCAGATTGGCATTATTTATCTAGAAATTGAAATAATCAAGTTCTAAGAATTAGACTACATTAAAAATCAAGAGTAATAACAATAGAACTAAATGCAATGTTAAATCTATGGCGAATACTAAAATTCAAAGTACAACTAGAAAGTTTAAACCGTTTCATATTCAACATCGTACAAACAGCCACTTGCTCGATCGACTATACAGGGTGTAACGTAAAAGGTGTAGGAGCCGGAAATGGGGGATTCCTGAGGCGAAACTGAACAACATTTTCCTTTGCCAAAATGTCGGCTGAGGCTTTGTTTTTGAATTGTTAACGAAAAACACTGGCCATTCAGAGCGCGCGTAGAGCCCGCGCTCAGGGACGGTCCACGGCGCATCGTGCTAGGTAGCGACGTTCGACCGGCGCCCCGAATAGTACGCGCCGGTATAGCACGAAGCAAAAGTTAACATCGAATTATTCATTATTAATTAAAATATAAATGAAATTAATTTGCCGTTATCAATTGAAGAAAAAAGTATTAGAACGGACTAACTAACGTGCCTATCCAGTACAACGTACGTTAAATTTTAAACAATTCGCCAACAACTAAAATTAGACTTACCCGTTTCTCCAAAAATGAACCTGCTTCGACGAAAATAGGTCACTGTGTCATCCTACCGATCCTGACCATTGCAAGTAGGTATCCCGTAGTGCAAGACAGCTGATGTTACGGCCAGGTCAGCGAACTCACTTTATTTGACAAAACCTACTACCTGCACGGCAACTATCACTGGGTTATTCTACCGATCCTGGCCACTCGAAGAACAAACACATGGTGCACAAGAGCCGATGTCTCGGTTGGAACAGTGAAAGAACTTCGTTTCACAAAATCTCCATCATTGCACGATCACTGTCACTTTGTTCTTCAAGATTTGAATTTACGGAATAAGTTGTTCCCACGTATGAATAATTGGTTGCCCCGAAAGGGGCCGATTGTTTTTAACTATGAAGGGGCTGGATACAGCCGCTGCTACTACCGAATACACTTTTCCACGTTCGGCAATTTCGTTGTCTTGTTCCCGAGCAAGTAGTAATTGACAAGCTTTGCGTTTTAGAAGTTAACTCTTATTTTATTCAAAGTAAAAACAGCAATTGCAGTACCGGAGAGATCTTTACTGCTGGGCATTCGGACTAATTCTGTCTTGAGAAATTGTGACGCGCTTTGCAACGGTGTACAAGGGGCTGTTCGAAGAATGTTATAAGGGAGAGTTACGGGTCGTCGCGGGGAGCGCGCTTTATGGTGAAAAGGCCCTTGAGGCCCACGTGCTGGTCAGCAGAGTTTTTCGGTTCCCAGGAACCACGGCCGTGGCGAATTTAATGAAGACACTTTCTAGTCGCTGGGAAAGCGCTGCGGACAGTTCAAGACACTGTTAGATGTCTTTTACTACATCCTTTGTAATGCTATACCTTTTCCGGCGACTGGAAAATGTCTTCGCTAAGTTCATCACGGCCGAGTTTCCTGGGAACCGAAAAACTCTGCTGGCCAGCACGTGGGCCTCAAGGGCTTTTTCACCATAAAGCGCGCTCCCCGCGACGACCCGTAACTCTCCCTTATAACATTCTTCGAACAGCCCCTTGTCCACCGTTGCAAAGCGCGTCACAATTTCTCAAGACAGAATTAGTCCGAACGCCCAACAGTAAAGATCTCTCCGAAACTGTAATTACTGTTTTTACTTTTTATAAAATAGGAGTTAACTTCTAAGACGCAGAGCTCGTGAGTTACTACCTGCCCGGGAACAAGACAACAAAATTGGCGAACATGGAAAAGTGTATTTAGCAGTAGCATCGGCCATATCGAGCCCTTTCAAAGTTAAAAACAATCGGCCCCTTTCGGGGCAACCAATTATTCATACGTGGGAACAACTTATTTCGTAAATTCAAATCTTGAAGAGCAAAGTGACAGTGATCGTGCAATGATGGAGATTCTGTGTAACGAAGTTCTTTCACTGTTCCAACCGAGACATCGGCTCTTGTGCACCATGTGTTTGTTCTTCGAGTGGCCAGGATCGGTAGAATAACCCAGTGATAGTTGCCGTGCAGGTAGTAGGTTTTGTCAAATAAAGTGAGTTCGCTGACCTGGCCGTAACATCAGCTGTCTTGCACTACGGGATACCTACTTGCAATGGTCAGGATCGGTGGGATGACACAGTGACCTATTTTCGTCGAAGCAGGTTCATTTTTGGAGAAACGGGTAAGTCTAATTTTAGTTGTTGGCGAATTGTTTAAAATTTAACGTACGTTGTACTGGATAGACACGTTAGTTAGTCCGTTCTAATACTTTTTTCTTCAATTGATAACGGCAAATTAATTTCATTTATATTTTAATTAATAATGAATAATTCGATGTTAACTTTTGCTTCGTGCTATACCGGCGCGTACTATTCGGGGCGCCGGTCGAACGTCGCTACCTAGCACGATGCGCCGTGGACCGTCCCTGAGCGCGGGCTCTACGCGCGCTCTGAATGGCCAGTGTTTTTCGTTAACAATTCAAAAACAAAGCCTCAGCCGACATTTTGGCAAAGGAAAATGTTGTTCAGTTTCGCCTCAGGAATCCCCCATTTCCGGCTCCTACACCTTTTACGTTACACCCTGTATATAATATTCAAGCGATGTATGCCGAATCGTCACGAGTCGTCGATAGGACAACTCTGTTGCCTCTTTCTACGACCGAAAGAATAACAAATACTTCCAAACACTTTCCGTGGATACGACTCGGCATGCATCGCTTGGTCGTTATTTCTAGACGATCGAGACAGTTGCTGCTTGTACGACGTTGAATACGGAACGATTTAAACATTCCAGTTGTACTTTGAGTTTTAGTATTGAACATACCTTTACTATTGCGTTTAGTTTTATTGTTATTACTTTCGTTTTTTAATTTAGTTTGGTTCTTAGAACTTGATTATTTCAATTTCTAGATGCAAAATGCTCATCTTAAAGCTACTTTGTGTTAGAATTGATCATGTGCGGTGCTAGTCGTGCCAGATGTCCAAAGGATCGTGTATATTTACGGAATACGCTAACATGATGGTGTCCTCTGACAATAATAAGAGACTTTCGGAACCTGTGACACGACTTGTGTGAAAGAGTGAATCACTGTTTTCAAGCGGGTGGTGGACGCGAGGAACATCTAGAATAATTTTAAGACCGCGTTTTAAATAAATTTAGTGCAAATCATGAACACTCGCAGATGGGGCAGTCGTGTGTACGCATAGACATTCGCGACCGCGAGAATCGTGGTGCATGTGTATTTGGTTTTTGAGAAAGAAATTGCGAATTGAAGACCATCACCCACTTTACATGGTAATCCCATTGGGCGAGTTTTGATATGCCCATGTGGATTTTTACAAGTATACAGGTTGAATGCTGTAAACGTGAAACGTGTGCCTTTTGGTGTCAGATTACGCGGTAAGGTAAGTCATGGTTTCTCTTCCATGTAGCGAATGACTACCACTGAACGCAGCTGCCGGACTCGAGCCGCTGCCCGTCAAATTGTCTACCGGCAGGCGTTCGGACCGCGTTTTTTTACACATCGGTATGTTATTAACAAAGCCTCAATGCAAAATTTTCATTCTTGATTTTTGCTTTATTTTGGCCTGTAGGATAACCCCTTAAAATATTTACACAGGGTTGCGTTACACCGTGTACATGATCGAAATGGAACATACATTTTTAGAAAACAAGCACCCATTGAAGAGACCCCATTCGGTGTCGATCGTGCTTGGCTACGTCCCTGACAAGCCGCTGTACAGGAGCGATGGCGGCACAGCGCAGTGAACTCGTTGCCGACAGGTCTTTTCTCCATCTGTCCACATTATGAATCGTTTCCAGCAATTTCTCGGGACAGTTTCTTCTTAAGAAAAATATACAGGATCCGTCACTATTAAGTAAATTTCTGCTAGACCTCTAGTTTTTCGTAAAAATACAAAAGTAGTGAGTGGAAAGAACGCACATTGCTTTATTTTTAAACTTTGGTAGCCAGTTACAACCATTCAGAACTACAGAAAATAATAAAGTACACCATTTTATTCGGCAGACTCCTCCCTATTTTTGCAAGTACCAAGGAAATTCATATCGTTTTAGTTTTTATGTAATACGTCATTTATTATCCAAAATCGTATGTTTCTACAAAGTTTCATGTTTTTCAAAAACTATACGTGATGCAGCAGTCCTGTTCTCGGATTCGTATACAGGACGACAAATTTCACAACGGTCACCTATCGAATATTGCAAAACAAAAAAGAGAGTTAAAATTTGTCGCACAATGTTACTAAAAACAGACAAATCGACACTTTCTCCAACTTTTCAATGTTAAAGAGTTTTATCCAGTTTTTATTTTTTTGACGTAAGTTTTTTCGTTATTCTGGGCATCGACCCGAAAGATTTGAAGAGTATTAATTCATGGACCCCTAGTCATCTGCAGTTGTTGGAAGACGCAGCAGAGGCACGAAACGAGAACATTTGTCCGTTTCGTTTGAAGTTTGAATCATACCTGGAAATGTTGCAGGAATCAATGTAATATGGATGTTTTTGTATAGGTAGGTTACTTATAGATACTTATATTGATACATGTCTCCCTTCTTGGATTTAAAATTAATTCAAATAACACTGTTTAACACGAATTTTGTTTTGCAATATTCACTAAGTGATCCGTGTAGAGTTTCTCGTCATAAATGCGAATCCGGAAGCAGAATTGCTCTGTCACCCTCAAATTTCCAAAATCATGAGTTTTTGTACAAACATGGGATTTTGGGTAAAAAAAAAGAGGAATTACGTGAAAACTAAAAATGATAGAAACTTCATCTTGGTCTTAACAGATAGGGGACAATCTCCCTTTACAACAATGTATAGCTTCATAGTACTTTGTGGTTTTGACTTTTTGTCAAAGGCAATCAAAGTTAAAAAAAGAATCGATGCACGTAATTTCTATTCTTTACTTTTGCATTTGTAGGAAAAATTAGGTCTTGGGAATACAGTCTCTTTACGATATTGAATTCTGTATGCATTTTTGTAGAAGAAACAGTCCAAAGAAACTGTCGGAACGGTTTTTAATTCGGACAGGTCGAGAAAATGTGCGTCAGCTTCGTGCTGACGACGCTTTGCCGCCATGCGGTCATCGCTCGCGTACGTCGGGCTGGCAGGGCCGTAGCCACGCATGAACGACATCGCGTGGATCCCCTTACATAGCATCCATTTTTTAAAAATAATAACTGCTTTCTTTCTTGGACAATAATTCCGGAAATACAACAAAGTCGTACGAGTCACACTCAGTTTTCAGTATTTCTGCATAAGTATATATGATTTGTTAATACGAAGCCTTTTAATCCTAAGAAAACCTAGGCGACATTTATATTCCGACAATCTCCGTCTTCACGAAACCTCACAAAATTGTATTACTTTTTCACTTTGAGCTATATCTCAGAAGAATTGTAAGATATCTGTTTAAGAAAGACGTACAAATGATACCTAAATGGATTTCGCGTTGGCTTCAAATATTATTTGATAAATTTCAAATATTGATATATTTGGGACAGTATCTCGAATTGCATACAATCATAACAATCAAAATTTTGTAAGTTCATAAACAATGTTGTTAACTGCAGTTGACATCGCATTAACAAAAGATATGTGTTTATGCAGAAATACTGAAAACTAAGGGTGATACGTAAGACTTTGTTGTAATTTCGGAATTATGGTCCAGTAATACATGAACGAAATGAAACGTACATTGTTAGAAAGCAGGTACTATATAAGGGGTCCACTCGATGTCGATCACCCGTGGCGACGGCCCTGCCGGACCGACATATACGAGCGATGGCTGCATGGCGGCAAAGCGTCGTCAACGCGCTGCCTATGCACATATTCTCGACCTGTTCGAATTAAAACCCGTTTCCACAGCTTTTCTGAACTGTTTCTTCTTCAGAAGTGCATACAGAATCTAATATGAACTGATTTCAGGCCAGAGAGCTAACTTTTGCTACAAATGTAAAAATAGTAAGTGAAAAGTACGCGCACCATCTCTTTTTTTAACTTTGACCGCCATTGACAAGCATTCAGAACCATAAAATATAACAAAATTGTATATCACAGTATTCGGAAGACTCTCCCCTATCTTTTAAGGCCAAAATGAACTTTCTATCGTTTTTAGTTTTCACGTAATTCCTCCTTTTTGCCAAAAATCGCATGTTTTTACAAAAATTCATGTTTCTCGAAATCTGAGGGTGATAGAGCAATTCTACTTCCGGATCTGCATTCAGGATGAGAAACTCTATAAGATTCACCTAGTGGTTATTACAAAACAAAATTCGTGTTCAACAGTGTTATTTGCGAGGATATGATCTAACTTTTCTCTCTACATCTTAATTGGTATAAAATATCTTCTTTGTGCTACATTTTTTCAGTCCTGGTAAAGAAAGAAATAAAAATGTACCTGCATTTTCGCTCACGCCAACAAAATTAGAAGTGGTTTCTTCTTGCTTACCGTTCGTACGTTGAATATTTATTTTTTCTCCCATTGCATCGAATGGTAGAGAAAAAAATGGTCGAGCGATACTTGTATTCCCACAATGCCCTGTGATAAAACTCTCACATCGCCGTCTTTACGAAACCTCACAAAATTATATTACTTTTCCGCTTTCAGCTATATTTCAAAAGAATTGCAAGGCATTTGCTTAAAAAGGACGTACAAATGGCGCCCAAATGGGTTTGACGTTGACTTCAAATATTACTTGATAAATTTCAAATATTGATATATTTGAGGCAGTATCTTAAATTGTATACAATCATAACAATAGAAATTTTGCAAACTCGTAAACAATGTTGTTTGTTTCGGTTGACATCGTATTAACAAATCATACATATTTATGCAGCGATACTGCAAACTGAGTGTGATTCGTAAGACTTTGTTGTAATTTTGAAATTGCGGTACAAAAATACATGGACGAATCGAAATACACATTGTTAGAAAGCAGGTGCTATGTAAGGGGATCCACTCGATGTCGATATTACGTGGCTACGGCCCTAGCGGACCGCTTACGCGGGCAATGGCCGCATGGCAGCTAAGCATCGTCAACACGTTGCCGATGCACATTTTCTCGACCTGTCTGAATTAGAAACCGTTCCGGTAGTCTGTCTGGACTGTTTTCTCTTCAGAATTGCATACAGAATCCGATACCAAAAAACGCTTTCGTACCAGAAACCTAACTTTTCCTACAAATGCAAAAATAACGGGTGGAAAGTACGCGTATCGACTCTTTTCTTATCTTTAATTGCCATTAACAAGCATTCAGAACTACAAAATATTACAAAGCTATATATCATTGTATTCAGGAGACTCTCTTCTATCTTTTAACACCAAGAGGAACTTTTTATCGTTTTTTAAATTTTCGCGTAATTCCTCTTCTTTGCCAAAAATCGCATGATTTTACAGAAACACATGATTTTGGAAATCTGAGGGTGACAGAGCAATTCTGCTTCCGGATTCGTATTTAGAACGAGAAACTCTACAAGGATCACCTAATGCATATCGCAAAACAGAAAAAAATTTTCATTCGTTGGATAGTGCAATTATAATCGTATATCAATTATTCATAGGTTATTACTTCTGATCGGCTAATTTCTAGTCAGCGGAAGATGGTAAGTAAGAAAGCAGGACCGTTTTCGGAGGAAGCAAGGCAATTACTACTTCGGTACACTGCTTTGAGCATGAGGATGAGCACAAAGGTATGGCGAGGATAGGACGAAGAATGGATCAACAATAACATGTAGGTAATCACATTAAACTATTAACACACAGATTTGTCAGTTTGCGGTTTACTTTCGAGTAGTTTAGATTGATCAAGTTCTCTTAAGAATTCTATAGTGAAGAGCTATTAGGTTCTCCTTTATTTCTTTAAACATGCCAAAAGTTCGAAGAAGTAGAGAAGTATTAATGTGTAGCGGTTAGAGTGTGGTGGAAGGACTGAGCGGAAAATTATGGAGTGGGAGTTAGGAGAGCGTTTCGTCCTGGGCCTGCTAGAGGACTCGTCAGTAAGGCTACCTAGCAGACCCTTGCCTTAGACGTCGGGATAGTGAGGGATAGTCGCAGGATGTTTATATAGGACCTGATGTCGGGGCGAGCACTTTCGAGAAAGTGGCAGCTCGCGCCGAATCCCTCTTGTGGCAGGACTTGGAGGTCGCTACATTACCCCCTTGCCAGTGTTAACGATACCGATATTCACCGGCGTCTGTAACTCTCTGAGGCTCGATCTATCTGTTGATGATGGGATTGGTCGGGGCCCGTCCTCTCTTTCTGCATCGCGTTACGGCGAGCGCGTGCTTTAGCCGTGATGCAGTCGTATACGCTGCTGTCCTAGGGTAACCGCCTCTCTCTCTCTGCAGCATGCGTCGTGCATATTTCGTCGGTGCGTTACTCCGAATGTGCGATGCGAACGCGTATGCCGGACGTCCCAAGGATCGGGGCGGCGTCGATGCGTAGCGGCGGCGGAGACTTCGTGTCTGCGATCCTTTTCTTGGGTTCGGCGTCGTGAACTGCTTGGCTTGGCTATCCTAGGAGAGGGGTTACGATTTTTCGGCTATTGGGCCTAAATCCAATCCAGGTCATCGGAGCTGTCTTGTTCCATCGTGGTCCTTGCGCTGGAGTCCTTCCCTAGATCACGTCGGGGTCACCAATTTGTAGCGGTTAGAGTGTGGTGGAAGGACTGAGCGGGAAATTATGGAGTGGGAGTTAGGAGAGCGTTTCGTCCTGGGCCTGCTAGAGGACTCGTCAGTAAGGCTACCTAGCAGACCCTTGCCTTAGACGTCGGGATAGTGAGGGATAGTCGCAGGATGTTTATATAGGACCTGATGTCGGGGCGAGCACTTTCGAGAAAGTGGCAGCTCGCGCCGAATCCCTCTTGTGGCAGGACTTGGAGGTCGCTACAAATGCAATTTTGGATTGAAAACGATTCGAATTTTGTTAATGACGAAAGCGATTCATTAAGCGTTAACTGCAAAGTCTACAACAAAATGATAAAATGTGAAAAAGAGTGGAAGCTAGTGCAATATGCAAATACTTCTTCGCATAAAAAAAAACACATTGCAAAGGGAGCTAATCTACATGAAAACGAAAATTTTGAAAATGAGACCACGATTCCAATACAAAACGAGTTTTATATGGACTTGATACGAGCTATGGTTGCCATTAATATACCTTAATAAATAAGAATTAGTATGTAAAAATGAAACAAATAAAAAAATTAATAAATAAACATTAATATGCCTTGGAGAGTATTTAATAATGATACATGGCGAATCACCGGAACCTGTGTTAAGAAGATGGGGCACATGGATTGGTGTTGCGTTGTTTTGTGTTGAATATTTTGATCATATTAAGGAGGCATAGTGGGATTTCAAAACATAATCATATAAGTGACAAAATGAAATTCCTTATGTTTTAATGAAAATAGATACATTTATGTTCTTTTATACCTTTAGTCAGTTCGAACGTTCAATCCAGGACGATGCAGCAATAAAGATTGTACAAGAAGTATTTCAACAGGAACATCTACCAGAAAATTTAATGCATATCAAAACTCGTTTACATATCTTACCGCCTACAATACAGAAATTCGAAATTTTTGGCTTGCCATTGACCAACTCTACAAAGCTTTATACGAACTGTATTGTACAGTTAATGAATATACTGAGTAATTGCGGTGTGCAAATAAGAAAAAAGGTTTATAGCACTTTGGAAAAAATACTGGATTTGCAAAATTATTAAAACTTTTGTGAATATTATACAATGGAGGCGTAAAACGGCCAATAAATGTATCAGATTGTTGTTGGAGCAATTTGAGTATGCTCCAATTACATCCCGCGATGTAGAACGATCGTTTTCGGCATATTAATTGATTACTTATTACTGACAAGCACCACCAATTAAAGGTTGCAACCGTGAAAAAAATGCTTGTAATTTATTGTGATAAGAACTTCAATATATCTAAATAATAGCAACGACATTGTTAAAGATACTCTTTATATGTAGTTAATATATGTTGCATCTCTTCTGCGCATATTTACATGTTTTTCGCGCATATACTGCATATGCTTTTTGCATATTTTAAGGTCATATACGGAGTGTCGCAGATCTTCTGTCAGAGCCGGAACGGAGTGATTCCTAAGGTGATTTTTAGGCCTTTTTTTCTTTGTCAGAACTTTGTTTAAGCCTCTGTTTTCTTTTTATTTTTTAGCGAAAAACAGTGGCCATTCGAAGCGCGTATAGAGCGACCGCTCAGCTGAGCACAGGTCGTAATACGCTCGATCGCGGTCTTCAACACTCGCGGTTGAGCGTGGACTCTACGCGCGCTCGGATTCGTCACTGTTTTTCGTTAACAATTCAATAACGAAGGCTTAAACAATGTCTTGACAAAAGAAAAAGTTGCTTCGAATCATCCCAAGAATCACTCTTTTCAGGAGTTCCCCAGGTATATCTGCAGTTTAGTAATAAATGTAATCGGACTTTTTTTGCATCCTCGAATATACAGGGTGTTTCGCTACCTCATGTAAGTATTTTATAAAACGATTGCTAAGGCAGTTCTGAACAACATTTTCTTGTTCCAAAATATTGGTTAGTGCTTCGTTTTTTTTTTTCATTAAAAACATTATTAAAGAATTATACTTAAGAATTATTAACGAAAAACACTGACCAATCAGAGCGCGTACAGTCGCAAGAGTGATCAAGACCGCGGTTGAGTGTATCATGATCTTCCCTCAGTTGGTTAGTGTTTTTTTATTAATAATTTAAAAATGAAGCTTTAATAAACATTTTGGCAAAGGAAAAAGTTCTTCATCATCGACACAACAATCATCCCTTAAAACAGGGGTTCCCAAACTTTTTCAGTTTGCGGCGCACTTATAGGTTTAGTTTTGTCATGGCGCTCTAGTTGAAATATATATACAGTCGTGTTCAACAAAGTGTTGTACAAGGTTTGTGCTTTACAACTTGCCTACACAATCTGAGGCTTACATAGGTATGTATTGAACCGATACACAAGAATATATTATTATTAAAGAAAAATAGGGAAAAAATTCAATGTAACGGGTAAGCTTGGTGATCTCCACATATTTTTCCAAAGCCAGGGATACGGCTTGACACTGCCACTCTCATTTCTTGCTTCACGTTGATTTTTGAGCGATATTTGCTCTTTATTACAGCTATAGCTGAAAATCCGCTTTCGCATAAATAGAATGTTGCAAAGGGAATGAGAATCCTTATAGCTTTTGAACCTAGAGCTGGATATTCATTTTAACGGTTATCCAAAACTCCACCATGTCGGAGCAAGCGAATATTGTTTTAAGGCTATTGTTACAAAAGAGTTCAATGAGACTCTCTTCTTCTTGTGAAGTGAATTCTGATGGAGTTGGAGAATGGAAAGGATGTGGGATCCTTGGAAATTTTTCGACACTTCCTTCCGCAAAGATATTTTGCAAACCGTTGTCAGTGAGTTTCGAAAGGTGTTCCGTGGAAAGGGACAGCAAGTCTTGAGAGATAACGAGCTCATTAGAAGACGCGTATTCATGCAATTCTGGGAAACACTCTTGACCGCCATGCTTATTAATTTTTCTTATCCACAACTGCAGTTTTTTCCTAAACGCCGCAATCTTCTCCAATAGTTTCAAGATGTGCATGTTATTGCCTTGCAGAGACAGGTTCAAGGCATTCAGTTTGTCTAATATATCGCACAAATATACCAGTTTTAGTAAAAAGTCTGGTTCGTGAAATTATTTCATAATTTTGATTCGTTCGGGAACGTGTCATCCGGGACGACGGTTGGAATTTTCTACAAATGTTTATAATCATAAGACGTGTACGCGACCAAGCCCGCACCTGCACACTTGGGATCCGTCCTAAAGGAAACTCAGACCTCGGAGAGACAGACCAAATTCCTGGAAGGCACCAGCCCTACAAGGAATAAAGAGAATCCGGAAAATCAGAAGACCACCCTTCGCAGCGTTCCCACGAAACTGGAGCAACTACAGTTACCCGTTCCACAACTACGAGCCTAATTTTTGAGTATACAAGGACCACGAAATTCAACCAAATCGAGCTAGTCCTGGCCATGCCTTCGTTGCGTTAGTTTCGTTCGTTGACACAGACATTGCAAGATCAGGTTACGCTCTTATTCTTTGACAATTATTATAATAGTTAGAGAAATCAAGTTGTCAGATGTGAGGAAACAACCGCGATGTGACACTTCTCGCGTACTTGCTTTTAAAAGTCCCCTTATGGTTTGCAAGCCATCCAGCTATTTTTGAGGAAGCCGTTTTTACAAGTTGCACATGGTATGTTTACCTCAATAACAAATTGCAGTAACCATAAACTGAGGATGTTCGAAGGGCCCGCGGTCCCAAGGCTAGCGGCCGGTGACCACGCAGCCGAAAGGTAACGTTCCTGAGGAAATCCCGCTGCGTTGCCAAACCTACCACCGGCTGACTTTTCCCCTACCTCATCAGCCCGCCACTCTAAAATATAATACGATGTGGCGCAAAGAGTAGGCGGTGATTAGGAAAATGTGGGAACCTGATTGGCAGGTACCCTTCCCAATTAGCCGATCAGAGAGGAGAATTTTAGAAAAACAAGCAGTTTGGATCGACCAGTCACTGAGTAAACAGTTTTGCAGTTAAACTCAACTATAAAATTGTAGGAAATTTTCGAGTCCCAGATCCAAACAAAGGGGATGAGTTTATGGTGCAGACGTGACACTTAGTGAATGGGAGGGCTTAAAGAAACAGCAACGGTTTCAAAAATTTGTCAAAAGCCCTCCAAGTTTCTATAGTGATAGACGCACCATAAACTCACAGATGGAAAACCCCAAGTAATCGGAGAAAGCGAGAGACGATGGGTTTTCCGCGGCCAAAAACCTTCCCTTACTCCGCGGACTTCGGAGGGCGGATTTTTAAATAGAAATGCGTCGCGATTGGGTGACTTCGAAAAACGCCCACTTTAGAATAGGTATAAGTAGATGCAGCGAGCCGAGTTATATATATACAGGGTGTAACGTAAAAGGTGTAGGAGCCGGAAATGGGGGATTCCTGAGGCGAAACTGAACAACATTTTCCTTTGCCAAAATGTCGGCTGAGGCTTTGTTTTTGAATTGTTAACGAAAAACACTGGCCATTCAGAGCGCGCGTAGAGCCCGCGCTCAGGGACGGTCCACGGCGCATCGTGCTAGGTAGCGACGTTCGACCGGCGCCCCGAATAGTACGCGCCGGTATAGCACGAAGCAAAAGTTAACATCGAATTATTCATTATTAATTAAAATATAAATGAAATTAATTTGCCGTTATCAATTGGAGAAAAAAGTATTAGAACGGACTAACTAACGTGTCTATCCAGTACAACGTACGTTAAATTTTAAACAATTCGCCACAACAAAAATTAGACTTACCCGTTTCTCCAAAAATGAACCTGCTTCGACGAAAATAGGTCACTGTGTCATCCTACCGATCCTGACCATTGCAAGTAGGTATCCCGTAGTGCAAGACAGCTGATGTTACGGCCAGGTCAGCGAACTCACTTTATTTGACAAAACCTACTACCTGCACGGCAACTATCACTGGGCTATTCTACCGATCCTGGCCACTAGAAGAACAAACATATGGTGCACAAGAGCTGATGTCTCGGTTGGAACAGTGAAAGAACTTCGTTACACAGAATCTCCATCATTGCACGATCACTGTCACTTTGTTCTTCAAGATTTGAATTTACGAAATAAGTTGTTCCCACGTATGAATAATTGGTTGCCCCGAAAGGGGCCGATTGTTTTTAACTATGAAGGGGCTGGATACAGCCGCTGCTACTACCGAATACACTTTTCCACGTTCGGCAATTTCGTTGTCTTGTTCCCGAGCAAGTAGTAATTGACAAGCTTTGCGTTTTAGAAGTTAACTCTTATTTTATTCGAAGTAAAAACAGCAATTGCAGTACCGGAGAGATCTTTACTGCTGGGCATTCGGACTAATTCTGTCTTGAGAAATTGTGACGCGCTTTGCAACGGTGGACAAGGGGCTGTTCGAAGAATGTTATAAGGGAGAGTTACGGGTCGTCGCGGGGAGCGCGCTTTATGGTGAAAAAGCCCTTGAGGCCCACGTGCTGGCCAGCAGAGTTTTTCGGTTCCCAGGAAACTCGGCCGTGATGAACTTAGCGAAGACATTTTCCAGTCGCCGGAAAAGGTATAGCATTACAAAGGATGTAGTAAAAGACATCTAACAGTGTCTTGAACTGTCCGCAGCGCTTTCCCAGCGACTAGAAAGTGTCTTCATTAAATTCGCCACGGCCGTGGTTCCTGGGAACCGAAAAACTCTGCTGGCCAGCACGTGGGCCTCAAGGGCCTTTTCACCATAAAGCGCGCTCCCCGCGACGACCCGTAACTCTCCCTTATAACATTCTTCGAACAGCCCCTTGTACACCCGTTGCAAAGCGCGTCTCAATTTCTCAAGACAGAATTAGTCCGAATGCCCAGCAGTAAAGATCTCTCCGAAACTGTAATTACTGTTTTTACTTTGAATAAAATAGGAGTTAACTTCTAAGACGCAAAGCTCGTGAGTTACTACCCGCCCGGGAACAAGACAACAAAATTTCCGAACATGGAAAAGTGTATTTAGCAGTAGCATCGGTCATATCGAGCCCTTTCAAAGTTATAAACAATCGGCCCCTTTCGGGGCAACCAATTATTCATACGTGGGAACAACTTATTCCGTAAATTCAAATCTTGAAGAACAAAGTGACAGTGATCGTGCAATGATGGAGATTTTGTGAAACGAAGTTCTTTCACTGTTCCAACCGAGACATCGGCTCTTGTGCACCATGTGTTTGTTCTTCGAGTGGCCAGGATCGGTAGAATAACCCAGTGATAGTTGCCGTGCAGGTAGTAGGTTTTGTCAAATAAAGTGAGTTCGCTGACCTGGCCGTAACATTAGCTGTCTTGCACTACGGGATACCTACTTGCAATGGTCAGGATCGGTAGGATGACACAGTGACCTATTTTCGTCGAAGCAGGTTCATTTTTGGAGAAACGGGTAAGTCTAATTTTAGTTGTTGGTGAATTGTTTAAAATTTAACGTACGTTGTACTGGATAGACACGTTAGTTAGTCCGTTCTAATACTTTTTTCTTCAATTGATAACGGCAAATTAATTTCATTTATATTTTAATTAATAATGAATAATTCGATGTTAACTTTTGCTTCGTGCTATACCGGCGCGTACTATTCGGGGCGCCGGTCGAACGTCGCTACCTAGCACGATGCGCCGTGGACCGTCCCTGAGCGCGGGCTCTACGCGCGCTCTGAATGGCCAGTGTTTTTCGTTAACAATTCAAAAACAAAGCCTCAGCCGACATTTTGGCAAAGGAAAATGTTGTTCAGTTTCGCCTCAAGAATCCCCCATTTCCGGCTCCTACACCTTTTACGTTACACCCTGTACATCTATCGATCTATCGGTGAATTGTTGTAGCGATTACGAAAGAACTCCGCGACTAGTAGAACCGATCGCCACTGATCCTTACGATACGAGATCAATATATATACATCCTCGTTCAATCGTCAAACCTGACAGAGTGTAATTTTAGAAACCCCTCTCGACCTTCCTACAAAATATTTGAAATAAAGTAAATATGTTAGATTTACACATACACGCGACCTTAGTTGAAAACTCCTTCACTACTATTGTTCACATGTTATAAAGTATACACAGGATATCTAGTTAAAAATACGGTAAATGTTTATTAAACTATTATACAGGGTGTCCCGGAACTACCTCAAGAGCCGAAAAGGGGCGATAGCTGAGGTGATTCTGAACACCTTTTTCCTTTGCGAAAATATTGTTTGAGGCTTCGTTTTTAAATGGTTAACGAAAAACACTGAGCAATCAGAACGCGCGTAGAGGCCGCGCTCAGGGACGGCGCACGGCGTGTCGTGCTAGGTAGCGACGTTGGACCGTCGCCCTGAACAAAACGCGTCGGTATAACATGGAGCAAAAGTTAACATCGAATTATTCATTATTCATGTAAGGAGATGAACTAAAATACAAACGAAATCAATTTGTCGTTATCAGTTGAACAATAATGAATTAGAATCGATTGACTAACGATTCTATCAAATACACAACGTATGATACATTTTAAACAATTCACAAACAATTGGAATTAGACTTACCTTTTTCTCCGGAAATGAACCTGCTTAGACGAAAATGGGTCACTGTCATCCTACCGATAATTCGACAAAGTAACACGTGATGCACAACAGCTGATGTTCCACGGCCAGGTCGGTCATCTCACTTTACTTCCCGAATTTTACTTTGCTGCACGATCGCTGCCACTTTTATGAGGGTGTAACGCAAACTTCTGCAAAAATTTTAAAGGGTGATTCTACAGACCAAAACAAGGCGAAAATCAAGAATGACAATTTTGCTTTTGAGGCTTTGTTAATAAGATATCGATGTTTAAAAAAAAACGAACAGCGGCTGTCAATAGCAGTCATTCGCTACACGGAAGAGAAACCATGACCTACCGCACCGCGTAATCGGACACCCAAAAAGGTACACGTTTCACGTTGTACAGCATTCAACCTACTTACTTGTAAAAATCTATATGGGCATATCAAAACCCGCCCAATGTGATCATCAAGTAAAGAGGGTGACGGCCTTCAATCCACAATTTTGTTCTCGAAAACCAAATACACACGCATCACGATTGTCCCGGCCGCGAACGTGTATGCACACACGCGACTGTCCTATCTGCTAGTGTCCACGATTTGCACTAAACTTATTATTCCACTAGAATACTTAAATCGTTCCGTATTCAACACCGTACTAAGCAGCAACTGTCTCGATCGTCTAGAAGTAATGAACTACCGATGCATGCCGAATCGTCGGGAGTCGTATCTGCGTCGTCGGCAGAGAGGGTAACACTGTTGCCCTTTTCTACGGCCGCAAGAATAACAAATGCCGCCGAACACATTCCCTAGACGCGACTCGCGACCATTCGGCATGCATCGATAGATCATTATTTGTAAATGGTCGAGACAGTTGTTGCTTGTACGACATTGAATACGGAACAATTTAAACACTCTAGTGAAATAATAAGTTTAGTGCAAATCGTGGACACTCGCAGATAGTACAATTGTGGTGCAGGTGTACTTGATTCTCCTGTGCTGCAAATTCTGTGTTGAAGAGTGTATTGTGAACAATTGCGGACGGGACAATCGCGTGCACGCATAGACATTCGCGACCGGGGAATCGTGGTACGTGTGTATTTTGTTTTCGAGAACAAAATTGTGGATTAAAGGCCGTCACTCTCTTTACTTGATGATCACATTGGGCGGATTTTGATATGCCCATATGGATTTTTACAAGTAAGTAAGTCATGGTTTCTTTTCCGTGTAGCGAATGACTGCCACTGAACACAGCTGCCCGTTTTTTCAAACACCGGTATCTTATTAACAAAACCTCAAATGCAAAATTGTCATTCTTCATTTTCGCCTTGTTGTGGCTTGTAGAATCACCCCTTAAAATTTTTGCAGAAGGTTTTTTTACGCCCTCGTAAAAATTACAACGGTCGTGCAGCAAAGTAAAATTCGGGAATTGAAGTGAGATGACCGACCTGGCCGTGGAACATCAGCTGTTGTGCATCACGTGTTACTCCTTCGAACGGTCAGGATACGTAAAATGACCCAGTGACAGCTATCGTTCAAGTAGTAAAGCTGTGTCAAGTGTAGTGAGTTCGTTGACCCGATCGTAACATCAGCTGTTGTGCACCGCGTGTTACGTTTTGGAATGATCCGGATCGGTAGAATGATCCAGTGACGGTTATCGTTCAAGTAGTAAGCTGTGCCAAGTGCAATGAGTTAGTTGATCCGATCGTAACATCAGCTGTTGTGTAGTTCGTGTTACGTTTTCTAATGATCGGTAGAATGACAGTGACCCATTTTCGTTGAAGCAGATTCATTTCTGGAGAAACAGGTAAGACTAATTCCAATTGTTGGTGAATTGCTTAAAATGTAACATACGTCGTACTTGATAGACTCGTTAGTCAGTCGATTCAAATGCTTTTTTGTTCAACTGTTGTGTAAACATTTTTTCCGGTTATTTATCGACTATCGTCGATAGACGAACGTCTTATAGACGTGCATAGAACGTCTTCATAACGTCTTAGAAACGTCCTATCACAGAATAGAGCGTTTTCTATATGCCCTGTGGCGACATTCTAAGAGCGTTTTCTGGGCATCCTGTGGCGACATCTTAAAAACCTTTTCTGGATCTTTTCAGAAATTAGAGTATTCTTATTAGAGTATATAATAGAGTATAAACTAACGACTTAGGCACTGGTTAGTTTACAAACCCTGTAAAACGCTGTCAAAATGTATAGAATTTAGGTCCTCGGAAAGTTTATAGGACGTCCCAGATGGATGATTTTAAAACGTTGAGAATTCAGGTCCTAAACACGTCCATAGGACATTTCAGACGGACGTTTTTAACCCTTTCGCTACGGCAGTTCGGTCCGCCTTTGTGCTGCCACTGCACTGGACCCCGCGCCGAAAGTGTACACATTGCGTGTGGCCAGCTTATCTTGGAAGAAAACGGACTTTTCTTTAAAATGGTATATTCGTAATTTCTACATGAAGGATATAAACTTATTTAATGCTTATAAAGAGTCTGATTAGCAATTGATAATAGTCAAAGAATAATATACAGTAACTAATAATTTAATTCGGTATAATATGTTTTAAAACATGAAAACACGCACAACCCAACATCACATTCTTGACATTTATAACGAAGTTCTCGTCTCTTATCGTTCTTCGCACACACAACGCAGCTTCATGATTTATTTTTTCCAGTAGCTTTATAAATTGAAGGAACATGTCTTCCGTTGAGTCTTGCTGAGTAATTATTTCCGGACGTAATAGGATGACGCGTTGCTTTTTCCGATATTTCTTTAAAATTTTATCTATTACTTTCAGTTGAAATTTTGCGATTGATATTGTTTTGTTGCTTTTAAATTTGTATAGACAATATGAATTCCATAAGCGCATATCAGTCATATGGAAGAAATATTTTTTATACCATTTTGTTGTTTTTCGGGAACAAGTTATAGTGCTGATGACCATGTCGGTCCTGTCTACAGCACCCATCAATTTATTACAGTCGTGTACACAAGATGGTTTCTATAAAATTTCTTGTGCACTGTGGTGTTTCGGTACATCCAAAATTCTTCTGTATGTATTGTTGAAATCATGAAAACCTCTTTTTTATCGTGCCATTTTATAGCTAACATATTTGCAGACGAGCGAAAGCACGCTTCTGATTTTTGTAATTTTTCGTTCGTGTTTGGCATTCCTGTTCTACTCTTTTTTACAATGCCACACGTATTTGTGCGATTTTTATTTAATATATAATGTAATGCGAGGCTTGTGTACCAATTGTCGACGTAAAGGGTGTGGCCTTTACCTAAATATGGTTCTATGAGGGACATTACAATACTTCCGGACTTACCACAGTCTTTATATTCGGGCCCTATAGTGGTAGCAGTCCCCTTATAAATAACAAAGTCTTGAATATAACCCACCTTGCAGTCACAAAGAACAAACGGTTTTATCCTAAACCCATTTCTCTTCGATGGAATAAATTGCTTGAAAGACAGTCCGCCTTTGTATAGAAGCAGACTTTCGTTTATATACAGATTACAGTGAGGGCAAAAGAATTTGTAAAGTGTTCCTCGTAGCTCATCCATTATTTTGCTGATTTTATATGAACGATCGGAATTGGATACATGCTCGTCACTAAAATTGTAGAAGTAATAAGGAGCGATCTCTGCTGTGTGCTTCACTAAAAATATCGCTTCTCAATAGTTTATCTCTGCTCCAGTGTTCTGCTAACGAGAACCTTTTGTTTCTGGCCATCGGAAAAGGGATAGCGATGAAGCAATATAATTCATTTAGCTGTGTAGCAGCTATTATTTCATTGTTGTTCTTCTGCCAATAGTTGTTTGCTTTCCCAGCAATATATTCTCTCAATTTTTCGTTGACAAATGACTGAAAATAATCTATAATTTTCCACGAGTAACGTATACCTGCTTCAATTCCTGAATTTCGTGCGTTAAAGTGATGAATTTTTCAATCTCCATTTCTTCAGACCCTGAGGTACTTAGCACATTTACTCGTCTTTTTTTGCGAAGTACAACTTTCTGTACCCGATTCGCTTTCATTGCAGCTATTAATCAACTTCTGCGAAAGTGTTCACCAGTTGCAACTCTCTTGAAACCATTTTGAGAAGGGCCAGACCTGAACTCTTTATTGAAATGAAAAGCAAATTAGGATCGATCGCAAGCAAATTATGAATTACGATCTTGTAGGAAATGAGAATACGCTTCCACAGCAGGCGGACGAACCAACACAAAAACCCTCTGAAATTCTTTTTCCTAAAGTTTGCTCTATTCGCATGAATTGTCTATTCCCTTATGGCACTTAGCAGTAATGAAAATAATGGAGTGTTGTGTCCCGATATTGTAGGTAGCTGACAGTAGTGCATCAGCATTGAAGGTTCTTGAACCGAGCTATAGAATACGCAGAATTGCAATCATTATAGAATCAGCACAACGTGACTGATCGATCACGTTAAAGTTGTTGCCAAGTGAACTTTCATGATACCGCGTGACTACTCCTACCAATTTTGTCACACCCAAAGCTGATAATAAAACTAATGGGTCTCACCCAAAAAGGGAGACACGCGATCAAAGCATAAACGAATACACGACGTATCTAAGTCACCTCTGTCTAGTTCAAGAAAAGCTGCAATAAACTAAGTGTTATTGAGGATCGCCTGGTGGATTCCAATCCTTTGTCCGCTCGCGAGCCCAGCTAAGCCAAAATCTCGCAACCGCTCCGAGTCGAACGTCTCGGGGCACAAGAGGAACTAGAACAAATATGATTCGAATCATGTGATTTATGTTTTGTGTCAAATAAATTCCACGGCGGTCACAAGAGGCACTGCTATCTAACAACTCCGCCAAGAATGTTACGCGCTTCAACCGGCACACGTCGCTATTATGTGGATACCAGATATATCCGGCGATCGTCTCCGCGGATTATCATACGGATGCCGGATATCCAGCGTTATGCGGGTGTAACGTAAAAGGTGTAGGAGTCGGAAATGTGAGTTTTCTGAGGTGATACTGAACAAATTTTTCCTTTCCCAAAATCTAGTTCGAGGCTTCCTCTTTGCATAGCTAACAAAAAACACGGAGCAGTCAAAGCGCGCGTAGAGCTCGCGCTAAGGGACGGTCCACGACGCGTCGTGCTAGGTAGCGACGTTCGACCTCCGCCCCGAACAGTTCGCGCCGGTATAGCACGGAGCAAAAGTTAACATCGAATTATTCATTATTCTTGAATGGAAATTAACTAAAATATAAATGAAATTAACTTGCCGTTATCAATTGAACAAAAAATAATTAGAACGGACTAACTAACGTGTCTATCAAGTACAACGTACGTTAAATTTTAAACAATTCGCCAACAATTAAAATTAGACATACCCGATTCTCCAAAAATGAACCTGCTTCGACGGAAATAGGTCACTGTGTCATCCTACCAATCCAGACCATTGCAAGTAGGTATCCCGTACTGCAAGACAGCTGATGTTACGGCCGGGCCAACGAACTTACTTGATTTGACAAAACTTACTATCTGCACGGTCACTGTCACTGGGTTATTTTACAGATCCTGGCCATTCGAAAAACAAACAGATGGTGCACAACAGCCGATGTCTCGGTTGGGACAGTGAAAGAACTTCGTTTCACAAAATTTCCATCATTGCATGATCACTGTCACTTTGCTCTTCAAGATTTGAATTGATGAAATAAGTTGTTCCCACGTATGAATAATTAGTTGCCCCGAAAGAGGCCGATTGTTTTTAACTTTGAAGGGGCTCGATATGGCCGCTGCTACGACCAAATACACTTTTCCACGTTCAGCAATTTCATTGTCTTGTTCCCGAGCGGGTAGTAGCTCACGATCTTTGCGTCTTAGAAGTTAACTCTTATTTTCTTCAAAGTAAAAATAACAATTACAGTGTCGGAGAGATCTGTAGAGAGTTCGTATATTAATTAGGATCGCGTGTATGTGCGTAATAATTAAGTTTTATTCAAGCTCTCAAACGTAACACTTAGCGTAGGGTTGGTACAAGATTGTCTACTTCTAGTATGTCTGCTCTATTCTCATTCACGATTGTTGGTTCGATCAAGACTCTGAAACTCTTGTCGAGTCCCCCGGCTGACTACTTTCTTGCTCGGCTAATTGGCAAGGGTCTGCCAATCATGTTCCCGCATTTTTCTAATCACCGCCTACTCTTTGCGCCCTTAGCGTGCTATTTTTCAGAGTGGCGGGGTGATCAGGCCAGGGAAAGTCAGCCGGGGGTAGATTTGGCAACGCAGCGGAATTTCCTCAGGGACCGTTACTTTCCACCGCGTGGTCACCGGCTGCTAGCCTTGGGACCACGGGTCCTTCGAAAATCCTCGGTTTATGGTACTGCAGATTGCTATTGAGGTCGTACCAGGAAACTACTAATAAACATGCCGTGTGCAAATTATAAAAGCGACTTTCTCAAAAATAGCTTGACGGCCTGCAAGCCATAAACCGAACTAGCCGTTTGCACGAAAATCTGTTCGTTTATTGCTACGGCCAGCCGCTACATTACCCTCCTACCAGTGCAAACGTTACTCTAATTACGCCAGTAGAAAATTACATATGATTTAATCTAAAGGCTACTCGCAATTATTTCATAGACGATTACGCTTCTAAAAGTAGATCTATCACCAACTTACTTGTAGGCGATCCGGAAATCTAACCTGCCTACTTGAACGAGTTCGCATAGTTTCCTGCGTATCCGTCGGCCTACCATCTGATCGCTCCGTCCGTACGGTGGTTGATACAATTTGTTCGCGCGTTTCATCTAATACTGAATCGGTATCAGTAGAGCTATTAAATGTATAGGCTGGTTTCAAACGATCAATCGATACAGTGGAATCTTTACCTCGAATCCGCAACACGTAAGTTTTATCAGCGCGAGAAATCACTGGAAACGGGCCTTTGTAGGGGTTTTGAAGAGGCCTTTTCACCGAATCGACTCGAACAAAAACATGAATCGCGGAAGCTAAATCTTTAAAAACAAATACCTTCTTCTCACCATGGCGCGTTCCCTCTACCGGACGTAAATCGTGAAAATGCGCACGAAGTTGCCGTATTAAATCTAACGGTTCTGAATTAAACTCGGTATCGTTCGTAAAAAATTCTGCCGGAAGGCGTAAATTTTCACCGTACACAAGTTCTGCAGTCGACGATTTTAAATTGGGCCGATACGCTGCTCGGATTCGTAAAAGTACTACTGGGGGGCAATCAGTCCTACGATCGTCATTGTGACATTTAATTGCTGTCTTAAACTGACGATGGAAACGCTCGACCATACCATTAGCTGCAGAACGATACGCCGTGGTCTTAAGATGATTAGAACCTAATAGCAAGTTCAGCTGCTTAAAAAGTTGCGATTCAAATTGCCTACCACGATCTGTCGTAATCCTAAGTGGGGTGCCGAACCGTGCAACCCAACCAGCGACGAAAGTTCTCGCCACTGTCTCAGCTTATATATTTGTAAGTGGAAACACTTCAGGCCAACGAGAATACCTGTCCACGCAAGTAAGACAATACCTATAGTCTCGTGAAATCGGTAGCGGCCCTACTAAATCTATATGAACGTGATCAAACCTAGCGGTGGGTACTATAAAACTACCTATTGGGCTTGACACGTGTCGCGTCACTTTCGCTCGTTGACACACAATACAGTTACGTGCCAACTCACGACAGTCTTTGTCTATTTTCGGCCACACGTACCTCTGTTTAATGAGTTTAACCGTACCTTTGATTCCGGGATGCGCTAATCCGTGAATCGAGTCGAATACCTGGCGACGAAAAGGTTTCGTAACAAATGGTCGAACATTTTCGGTCGAAACATCACAATAAATTGATAAATCACTTGCCAGTAGCTTTACACGTTTCAGTTGGAACGAACTACCTGGCGTTGATAGCAATTCTTTCAGCTCTGGGTCTTCCTCCTGCGAGTTTTTTAGTTTTTCGAAATCTAACTTCGCAGTTACTGCTTCTACTCGTGATAAAGCATCCGCTACTTCGTTATTTCTACCACTGATATGCCGATTATCTGACGTAAAATGACTAATATAATTTAAATACCGAAACTGCCTGGGCGTACATTTTTCTGGCTTCTGTTTAAGTGCAAACGTAAGGGGCTTATGATCCGTATAAATAGTAAACATACGACCCTCTAGAACATGACGAAAATGTTTCACTGATGCATAAATGGCTAATAACTCGCGGTCGTATGCGCTGTATTTACGCTGAACCGCCGACAAAGACTTTGTGAAAAAGGCAAGCGGTTGCCATGAATCACCTACTAGTTGCTGTAATGAAGCACCTAATGCAAAATCTGACGCGTCAACCATTAAACTAAGCCTTGAATTTGCCGATGGATGCGCTAAGAGCGTAGCACCTGCCAAAGCGTTTTTAAGCTTGTCCAACGCAACTTCCGCTTCCGAAGACCATTGCACCGGACTATCGCCTTTAATCTTACGGCCCTTCAACAATTGGTTGATCGGGATTTGCAGACTCGCCGCATCAGGTATAAATCTTCGGTAAAAATTCATCATACCAAGAAATCTTCGCAGCTATTTAACCGTCTTAGGCTTCGGAAAACTAATAATAGCCTCGACCTTTTCTTTCAGAGGTTTCGTCCCTTTGGCGCTAACAGTATACCCGAGAAATTTGCCTTCTTTTACCGCGAACACACACTTGCTCGGATTGATAACGATGCTGTACCGATCTAAACGTAAGAAAAGTTGTCGAACGTGTTCTTTATGTTCGGAGTCGCTACTAAATGCTACTAATAAACATGCCGTGTGCAAATTATAAAAAACGACTTTCTCAAAAGTAGCTTGACAGCCTGCAAACCATAAACCGAACTAGCCGTTTGCACGAAGATCTGTCCGTTTATTGCTACGGCCAGCCGCTACAGATCTTTACTGCTGGGCGTTCGAACTGTTTCTGTCTCGAGAAATTTTGACGCGGTTTGCAGTAGTGAACAAGGGCTAGATGAAAAAGTGTTATAAAGGAGAGTTACGGGTCGCCATGGGAGGAGCGGTTTATGGTTGTTCACGCGTTCACGGTTGCGATCACGATTTTAATCGAGAATTCGGATCACCAGAGGTTGTAAGTCCCCGGCAGACAAATTCTACGCCGATGGAGACGTGAAATCCCCAATACCTTTACAGTGAGAGGGAGTACAAGATTGAATAATTAAATTGACTTGTAACTAACAGCGATGTATTAACATTTGAGCCTGTGATACTCGGTACAAATTTGCAAACAATATATGTGTGTGTTGACGATTGTGTGTGTGTGTGTGTATTAAGATTCTTTCAAGCGTCGGTAACGGCTCGCTTTTCTTCCTGTTTTCTCCTTTTTGGAAATCACGGGTTGGTTCCCTTTCCATGCAGGATGTCTCTTGATTGGCGAGTGACCAAATTAGCATTCGCCAATCGGGATCCTTGATTTTCGTGGAAACTGGACACCCCTGTCCTCATAGGGCGGTTGTGCGTGGGGTGTTATCTGTGATGGGGGGTGCCAAGACCTAGTCAGCGGACCGGGTTTTTCCTCTGTGTCGCGATGGTCAGTTTGGTACCGTTACAATACTGTTGGACCCTTCGGAATGCCGGGTTTGTGGTACGTCTGGAGCTATTGAGGACAAATGCGCGCGAAACTCTAAGTACCATCATTGATTATATAGCGGAGGATTCCTCAAAAATAGCCGCTTTCTTAAAGTCGTGCCATAAGCCTCAGCTGCCATGGTTCTTCGCATCTGAATTTGTGGAAAAAACCCTGAAGTGGGTTTTATACGAGTAACAATAGCTGTTCCGGATGGAACATCGTGAACAAATGAAATTGTTAAATAATAGTGAATAGGGTTGTGAATGTGTATGAATGTTGTAAATGTGTGATGTTGAATGATATGATTCTGAGGATGAGAGATCTGAATCATTGAGGTGTCCGCATATGATGTTCGTCTACTGCTCTAGATGCTGGATGGGTTCCCTTGTGGATGTGCGATCTGGTTGATTTGGTAGTGGCACCAGTCGTTTGATGTTCCGGTCTAGCACACCCTTTACAGTGTTGGCAGTGACTACACGGATGATACCGTCGGAGCCTGGATGTGCCTTGATGACGCGAGCAAGGGGACATTGCATGGCCGGCACGTGATGTTCTCTAAGGAGGACAATCGTGCCCTCCTTGATTGAATGTGTGCCGTTGAACCATTTGTTACGACACGTTAGCTCGTTCAAGTATTCCCTCTGCCATCTAGTCCAAAAATGCTGTTTTAATTCTTGAATGTGTTGCCAGGGTGAAAGTCGGTTGTTTGGAGTGTCCCTGAAATTACGTTCTCGCAGGCTCGTTAGTGAATCGCCAATTAGGAAATGGCCAGGAGTGAGTACTATGAGATCGTTCGGATCGGAAGATAAGGGTGTGAGAGGTCTAGAATTTAAAATGGATTCGATTCCTATGATTAATGTATTAAAGTTTTCAAAGGTGAATAGTTCAGTGCCTACGACGCGCTTCAGGTGATTTTTCAATGATTTTACGACAGCTTCCCAGAGTCCACCGAAATGAGGGGTTAAGGGTGGAATAAAATTCCATTCGATGCCTCTTTGCGCTAGGAAGGTTTTGACATTGTTATTGTGATCTTCCGTTTGGAGTAGTTCTCGGAGTTCACGCAACTCATTGTTTGCGTCGACGCAGTTGGAACCGTTATCTGAATGTATTGGTAAACAGAAACCTCTTCTTGCGAGAAATCTACGTAGGGATGCGATGAAGGCTTCACTCGTGAGGTCGCTTACGAGCTCGAGATGAATGGCCTTGACTGCAAGACAGACAAAGACGGCCACGTACACCTTGATTCGCGTTTTCTTTCGGTGACGTTTTTCCTTGATATAAAATGGGCCGCAGTAATCGACCCCCACGTGGGTGAATAGGCGAGATTTCATAACCCTTTCTTTCGGTAGGTCGCCCATGATGTAGTTGATAGGAGGTGGTTGCAACCGGCAGCAGCGGGTGCAATTTTTAATGGCCTTCCATGTCTGGCTACGACCATCAATTGGCCAGTATCTCCGTCTGATTACGTATAAGGTAACCTGTGTGCCTGAGTGTTGCTGAATTCGATGTTCGGCGTTGATTATTAATTCAGTTTCCCGTGATTTGAGAAGGATGATTGGGTGTTTTTGACCAAATGGCATCATTAAATGTTTTAACTAACCCCCGACGCGGAGTAGTCCGGTTTGATCAATGAATGGACTCAATCGTTGTAATTTTCCTTTTATCTCGTCACCCTTATTGTTTGCGAGACACCGTGGCTTGTCAGAAAAATGAATCCTTTGTAATAGTTTGATTGTTAGTTCGGATGCTGTTAGAGCACACTTTGCATTGTTTGGGTGTCTCCAACGAAGGCAGTAAGCAACGATTCGTTGCATCCTTCCCCACGATGAACATTTATCTAGGATGGTGGTGTCTAGAGGTGTCGTATTGAAACACATTGTTAACTTTTGCTCGAGGATGAAGTCAGTGGTTTCATCTCCCGAACTGGCCAATGAGGTTCGTCCTGCCAGTGATTCTGGTCCGTGATGCCAGATGGAAGAACGCAGGAACTCTTCTGGTGTTTTGCCTCTGGAGATCAAATTCGCGGGATTGTCCTCGGATGGGGCATTCCGTCAATTTTCGTTGCGGGCCCTGGTTTGGATTTCCGCAACTCTGTTGACGACGAAGGTTTTTCTGATATGTGGAGAGGTGTTGATCCACTGTAGTGTTATTGTTGAGTCGATCCATAAGACGATGCGATTGATTGATATGTGTAACGCTTCCTTGACGGTAGTAACTAATGAGGTGAGTAATAATGCCGCACACAGTTCCAATCGTGGAATTGATTGGGTCTTTATAGGGGCGACCTTCGATTTCGTGAGAAGAAGTTGTACCTCAGTGTGTCCGTGTGCATCGAGTGAACGGAGGTAGACACAAACTCCACACGCTCGCTGGCTAGCATCGCAGAATCCGTGCAGTTCTACCCTGATGGCTTGAGGTAATGTGGTTTTACGTTGGAAGATGACCTTGTTTTCAACAGTGATAATTGTGAATAGAATTGGGTCCGGTGTGGACTGCCATCGGCAAATGTTCGTCCTAGCTTATCTTCATGGTCCAGATTTTTTGCAGTATGATTTTCGCGAGGATAATGACCGGACCCACGAGACCTAATGGGTCGTATATTTTTGCGATCTCGGAACTGATAATCGGTTTGGTGATGGTTGATGGGATGGCTGATAATTTGACTGAATTTGAAATAGTGTCGTCTGTTGAATTCCAAACAATTCCAAGTGTTTTGATAGTACATGATTCGCCGAGATGCAATTTCTTGTTAACTTCTTCTTCTGTCAGTCCCTGGAGTAGCTGTTTGTGATTGGACGCCCATTGTCGTATACTCAATCCTGCCCGTCTCAATAATATAGTCAATTCTTCTCATAAGATGAATGCTTTTTCTATTGTGGATGCTCCAGTCAATGCATCGTCAACGTAGAAGTCGCGAGATAAAACCTTGGAGGCTCTTGGGAAGTGGTGTCCTTCGTCCTGCGCTAATTGTGTGAGACATTTTCTCGATGTGGACATACTGATGTATCCGGAATCTGATTAAGATGTCTAGAAGATTGTCTTGGATTCTGGGGCTCGTGTGTAGGATGTCGTTTAGAGATAGTCTGGAACTGGTTGTAGCGGAGCCGTCGAATACCACTCTCAACTTGGTTGTTTGACTGCTGATCTTGGTGACTGCATGATGGGGTAGATAGTATGCGCCATCTGAGCTTGCGTCGTCCCTGACTTCCGTCATGTGTCCCAGGTCGAGATACTCTTGAATGACCCTATGGTATTGTTCGCTGGTTGCTGGTTCTCGATGCAGTTTCCGTTCCAAGGAGATGAAACGTTTCATTGCGCTGTTTTTCGACTCTCCAAGTCGCGCTGGGTCTTCTCTGAAGGGTAGTGCGACCACATATCTGCCTTCCTGATTCCGTTTGGTATTATGGACGGAATGTTCCTCACACCATCTTTTCAGATTCGGAGAGGTGACGCACTTGTGGACGTTCCTCGATTTCCCAGAATCGGTTGAGATCCTGTTGTAGAGCGGTGATTGTATGGCAGGATTTAGATCTTGTCGGCGCTGCGGTTGGCGCGCTCTCTCCGATAACCCATCCGAGTCGGGTTTTTTTCTAAGAATAAGTCCGGCCCGTGCGACGCTGACAGATTAATTTGACCAACGCTTAATAAAGAGAGTGCTACGCCGGCACCAAATAGAAGATCGACTGGTGCAAGGCAATGAAAATTGGGGTCTGCCAATTTTAAACCCTTAGGTATGTTGATTGCGGAACGGTTAATCGGCTGATCTGGGATGAGTGATGCAATGTGGGATATCGTTAGGAATGTTAATTCGCGTTGATACTCGTTAATCTTTGAATGAATAGTCGTTGTAACCGTCTGTTCCGCGATAATGGATAATGTGTTAAGGGCGTCAATGGGTACAAGGCAACGGTTTCGCTTTACATTGAGTTGTTTAGCGAGACTTTCGGTTATGAAGTTCGTCGTAGCACAAGTATCTATTAGAGTGCGGCACGAGATCGGACGTTGATTTTTGTCTAGTATGAGAACTTCCGCGGTTATTAAAATATCGTTTGTGCGCGTGCCGACTACGAAGGTGTTATGTTGTTTGGCTTCTGACGAATTTGCAGGTTGCACTAGTCATGTTGATGAATGTCTATTGCTTGAGGAGGCCATATCGTTGCTACCGGTGCGTTCTGTCTGATGCAACAGTGTATTGTGCTGTTTATTGCATATTCGACAAGATCCTCGAATGCACGTATTCGCGTTGTGTCCCTTCCGGAGGCAATTCGGGCATAGCGAGGCCTTTTTGACAGCCGCTATTCGTGTTTGCACGTTATTCGCGTAGAAAGTCTCGCACGACCAGATGCTGTGTTCTCCGTCACAGATGGGGCACTGTTGGATTTTGGAAAATTCGCGATGTGTGGTATTAGCGAAACGTCCATTGCTTGTGGTTGATCGATCAGGTCGTTCTGTGGCTGAAGTTAGAAAAACGTGGCCGCGCGATGTATGGTTTTTTGCATTTCGACGCGTTTCTGATGATCCAACGTGGTCTCGCCTAAAGCTCGTGGTCGGTTTTGCAGAAGATGCTGGTACACAGTTTGCTCTTTTCTCAAGGAAACTCAGCAAATCTCTGTACGATGGCATCTGCTTATTTTTTAATGTAAGCTCCCAATGCCAGGCGGTGTCGGAGCTGATTTTTGACAAAATGAGTGAAACTAATAAGAGCTATTCCACGACGTTGTATTCTCGCCTAGATTTTTTAAAGCGCATAGATGTTGGTTAAATGTGTCCACGAGGTTCCCTAGACCTTCCGGTGTATCCGTTGTCAATTTTGGCATGTTCCGAATTGTATCGCAATGCTTGATGACAACGCCGCGTGGGCAATCAAATTTTTCCTTCAGTATTTCAATAGCGTCGGAGTAATTAGAATCTGTGGCGTTCAGAGATTTTATGCTGTCGGCTGCCTTTCCGGTCAGGGTGGATCGTAGATATTGCAGTTTCTGATCTGCCGTTAGATTGTCATTTTGATCCATTACCGATGAAAATATATCGAAAAATTACGCCCAATTCTCGATTGTTCGATCGAACGTTGGCAAGCGCATTTCCTGTAGGCTTGATGCTGAATGGAGCTGAAGCGGAGGGCGTGCAAGTATCTGACGTGCTGCGTCGTACACGGATCGAAGCATTTTCGCTTTCTATATAAACGGTGGCTCATGTGATCGTCGCGTAATAATTGCTTCGAATCTCGTAACGGTGCGATTCTTCCGATTCGTCCAATTCCTCGATTCTAAATTGAATGTCGTCGAAACTTTTCCATATCTCATTCAGATCGTTGAGATGTGTACTGAGTAACGGAATGTTGCGTTGTTCGGATTGTTCGATGGAATCGAGGAGCCTTGAGAACGCCGTGATTTGACCCATTATATTTCTCTGCTTGCGTCGCAAGGTGCTAATGTTAATTCCTTGTGTGGTGGATTGTGATGTTTCCATGGATTTGTTTGCCATGGTGGAAATTCAAGGTCGGAGTTTATGGGTTTGGCTATTCGAACGAGCCTATCTTGCAATTTCGATGATGCAGATCGTTGGTGAGCACCGCTAGGAAGTCTAGCTCCTTGGGATGCGTAACGCAAAAGGTACTCTGCTGGTTAGCACGTGGGGCTCAAGGGCCTTTTCAGCATAAAGCGCGCCCTCCGCGACAACCCGTAACTCTCCCTTATAACATTCTTCGATCTAGCCCTCATCCACCGTTGCAAACCGCGTCACAATTTCTCAAGACAGAATCAGTCCGATAGCCCAGCAGTAAAGATCTCTCCTACACTGTAATTGCTGTCTTTACTTTGAATAAAATAAGAGTTAACTTCTAAGACGCAAAGCTCGTGAGTTACTACCCGCTCGGAAACACGACAACGAAATTGCCGAACGTGGAAAAGCGTATTTGGCAGTAGCAGCGACCATATCGAGCCCCTTCAAAGTTAAAACCAATCGGCCTCTTTCGGGGCAACTAATTATTCATACGTGGGAACAACTTATTTCATAAATTCAAATCTTGAAGAGCAAAGTGACAGTGATCATGCAATGATGGAAATTTTGTGAAACGAAGTTCTTTCACTGCTCCAAACGAGACATCGGCTGTTGTGCACCATCTGTTTGTTTTTCGAATGGCCAGGATCCGTAAAATAACCCAGTGTCAGGGACCATGCAGGCAGTAAGTTTTGTCAAATAAAATGAGTTCGCTGACCTGGACGTAACATCAGCTGTCTTGCACTACGGGATACCTACTTGCAATGCTCAGGATTGGTAGGATGACACAGTGACCTATTTTCGTCGAAGCAGGTTCATTTTTGGAGAAACGGGTAAGTCTAATTTTAATTGTTGGCGAATTGTTTAAAATTTAACGTAGGTTGTACTTGATAGACACGTTAGTTAGTCCGTCTTAATTCTTTTTTGTTCAGTTGATAACGGCAAATTAATTTCATTTATATTTTAGTTAATTTCCATTCATGAACAATGTTAACTTTTGCTCCGTGCTATACCGGCGCGTACTGTTCGGGGCGCCGGTCAAACGTCGCTACCCAGCACGACGCGCCGTGGACCGTCCCTGAGCGCGGGCTCTACGCGCGCTGTGAGTGGCCAGTGTTTTTCGTTAACAATTCAAAACCAAAGCCTCAGACGACATTTTGGCAAAGGGAAAAGTTGTTCAGTTTCGCCTCAGGAATCTCCCATTTCTGGCTCCTACACCTTTTACGTTACACCCTTTATAGAAAGGTGAGACGGTATAGAGGAAAGAAAGAAACATCGCTCGCTCCACCTGGTTACACTTCTATTCCTTCTGTCGATCACCTGAGTAGCTTTGGTTAGGTTATATTTTTATCGGTATACCACCATCTATTCTATTGCTTCACCATTCTTCAGATCTCTTAATGGAGTCATAGTTCTCTCGGTCTCAGTATGTACCACTCACAATCTTTGTCATGCAGTCTGACATGTATTTTCACCGTTTTGATCTGTAACGGAATGACATGTGACGATAGATAGGAATATTAGCCTTTCAACAATTGTGGAGGGATATTAAGCACCCAACAGATCCGTCTTCCTTTGCCTCGCCACCTTGTAATCTTCCTAATAGTATACCATGTACCGGGTGCTAGACACGTGAATGTTCTATTTTTTTCCCTCACTCGTATCGCTGAATTGACTATAGACATTGTATTATATTTAATAAACTAATGCCGAGTGTAAACCTGAAGTGTTTGTTCGCGATGTGCCGCGTTTCGGGGCACGGATTAATTCCTTGACAGAGTCGTAAATTCCGCCTTAACCACCCTTGTATGCTACGTCGCGACGCTTGCCCGCCAAATTAATATTCGGCAATTCTTTTACATGAGCAACATATTCATGAACGATGAACTTTTACAAGAATGTTTGAATTGCCGTACGTGGAAGACTGAATAATTGAAGCAACTTGAATTCTAAGTCTCGCGTCATTGGACCTTGGCAAGGTTGATCTTTAGAGAAAGTTAAAGTTATACTGATGTGTTCGACTGCTGGAACGGTTCTGATATTAACGGTTTGATAGTTGAACCGTTTCTCATGTTCACTTCTCGACGGTCGAAGTGTTTCTCTTTTCGGAAGCAAGTCCGACGGAGACTTCCTCCATGTGTGCGCTGATTCGTCAAAACGAAACGGTAGTTTTTGCCAATCAGCGCACAGGTCCCGGGTCCACCCCTCTTCCGATGTGTCCGAAGCGCGGTATTTCCCGGAAGGAATGGGACGATACCTGTAACCGCGAGGGTTCTGGAAATTATGACCGCGGTGGGAAATTCCTCTAGACCCTGTGAGTCGGCATAGCGTACCGTTACAATATGGCTGGGACCCTTCGGAAATCCAGATTTATGGTATTTGTCGATTATTGAGGATGATGAAAATAATTTTAATGGCAACGTTTTGCCCGCACGTGACATAAATTGCTTGCAGACGGCAAGCAACTTAAACGAAATTCCCTCCTTCAAACATAAACTTTTTCCCGAGGTACGTGCCATAAACCTTCCCAAAATTTCCACGCGCGTTATTCCGTGCGACGGAACATCAAAAGCGCTACTAAATGTTGGTAAGCCGTGTGGGCAAGTAAAAGTGCAGAGGACGTCCAAGCGTTGCTTACATTAAGGAATACGTTGCTAACGATACAGGTAGACCAGACGTAGTAATTAGCTGCACTTTTCGGCCGATTTTGAGAGGCAACGCCATTTTTCCCATTGCACGTCTGAGTCCCCGCAAGGGGCAAAGTGCTCGCGGCACCTCAGATTTCCACATCATCCTTAGTGTACCATAGTCGATTCGCTTTTTTTTTTCGCACGGCGTCACTTTCTGTCCGATTTCACTGTGCCACATGCTAATAGTTTCTGCTGCATGGGTGATAAAGAACTGTGTAAAAAATGAATCCCGAAGATACATCTAGATAGTCTGTGATACGAGCAACGACGTCCAGCCTCCCCGTATATGTTTTAAATTTACCAAGCACGTCTAAACGCGCATGAAAATCTAGATTTTCCACGTATTCATTAAAATGTGGACAGTGAAAGCTATATGCACCTTAGAGATTTGTACAATACGTTACTAATTACACGACCCCAACGTATTGCATATAACACATTGTAATAGGCCTACTGGGGATACTACTGAAAGAGACCGCATCGACGGTAGTAGTCCATGAGTGATGTAGAAACTTATCTCTGTGAATCACCCTCATGCGTCCACGCTGTTCATACGGTACGGGCCTGAGGTGCCTCGAGCACTACAGCCCTTGCGGTAGGCCCAGACGTGTAGCAGGACAAAGAGGCGTTGTCTCTGAAAATATATGTAGACAACTAAATAAGATAATATATAGACGACTAAATAAGAACAATTACTTATGTCTCACAAACATAGCTAAATAAGCAAAAACGCCGTCTGCAAAATTCCGATGGAACATCAAAAAGTGAAACAACTATTAACAAACCGTCGGCTGTTCGCTTAATTAACATTGAGCTAAAGACAGTAAAACTAATATGTATAACAGTATTTCTGGCGTGTGAGACCAAACCCGCAAGTATTAGGTACACCAAATGAATGGTATAAAAATGTACAAACCGACCTTGAAGCATACTGATGACCTCGAACAGAGCGGCACACTTTTCAATGAAATATATGGTGGCCGGCATCAAACCCTTTTTTAGGGTGTTCTTCAATCGCTGTTTTATTACCATACGTGTCACTGAATTTTCATTCAACAGAACTTCCGTTGTCGCTGCTGACTATTCAAGTGAAGTTATTTCACGAGCTTTTCTTACCCAGCCACCGCCAATAATCCACACGCGTGTTGCACAAAATACATAAAGCTTGTACGGCCGGCGATGTGCAGGGTGTAAATAAATTGTATGTAACGAGCACCACAGCGTGATTTTACATTTTCGGATCGGTGGACATTTGTGGAAAAAACCCGTACAAAATTGTTCTTGACCTCGAATATTACGGTCAAAACTTTTTCTTGTATATACGTAACATCGCTCCCTCTCTTTCATTCTCTCGCTCTAACCCGTGCTGACCAATGCAAAATATTAACATCATTATTGCAAGAAAACGGTTGAGTTCTGACCCATGGTTAATTTGACACTTTTTACCCTCAGGACGAGTAGAATCCGATAGTCGTGCCTCGTCGTGCGGACAAACGAATAATGAAACGAAAGAGCGCCTCGTGCCGCGCGTCGAACCCTCAAATGGTACCTATTATAATAAATATAGGCTGGAGCCCCCACGAATCGTTCTAAGAAACTATGACAACGGATCGATCCTGCCTCAAGTGACGTTCTAAAAATGATAGGTTTTATTAATACTCAATATCGCCACGTATGCTCGATTTTCTACGAGGGAAGATTAAGGAAGGTAAGAGACAAATTTTGCAGTTGCTAAAAACGGGCTGTACAATTGCTTTCCGGTAATTCCTACCGACAAGGTTTCCGCGGATCCATTAAGGTCCAATCGAATGTTCCTTCTTTTTACGTTAAGTGCCTGTCACTCAAAAGATGTAGGAAGGCAGCCCTGTAGTTTGCTGGTTAAAGTGATCCGACTTTTTATGCATGGTGGGAACGGCCAACAGTCGATAAATGGATTCTGAATTATAAATTGCCGCTAATGGTATTTAGACTTCTACACAGAAGCAGCTTGATTGAAAGACTGTGTACTTGACATCGAATGTATATGCACATATTGTGATATGGGAGAGTTTTCGCTTCTCTTTTTCTTTTGCGCATAGTTTAGTTTTTTCTCTTCTGTATGCAGCCCTTATTGCTCTGTTATTTGTTTCGCAGCGATCGCTAGGTGTGGAAGTCGTCGAGTAACCGTTGAGCGAAGTGGATCTCGCGCGATGTGCATGTCACATCAGTGTTATTCGGCAGTACTTGTCTTATTTTAACACAATTTTCATATAGTAAACACAATATATTACTGGCCTAGCACGCTTCCATTGCGTGAAATGTGTGTGCAAGTCACGTTGTTAATTTTTAATTGAATTTTTAGTGTAGCGCGTGGCATGGCTGGGAAAAGTGAGTGTGCATTCATAACTGTTTCTATGATGGAAGAAAAGGAGGCTCTTAATGCAATGATGCTGGACGGCAAGAATTTTCCGTTGTAGAAATGTAGTGTGTCGTCGTTGCTCCAGGCGCAAAAACATACGTGAACAACTTATGCGTACAATCGAAATCGAACCGCTGGTAAAGGGCAAACTATATAACAAGAAGGTATAAACTAATTATTCGTTATTCGTGTAGAATCAATGAATCGATTGACTAATAAACCTATCAATGACAACCCGCGTTAAATTAAAAAAGATTGACAGAAGATTCAAATTAGACTCACCCATGCATCCAAAAATGAACCTGCTTCGACAAAAATGGGTCACTGTGTCATCCGACCGATCCTGACCATTGCAAGTAGGTATCCCGCAGTGCAGGACAGCTGACGTTACGGCCAGCTCAGCGAACTCACTTTATTTGACAAAATTACCTATCTGCACGGCAACTAGCACTGGGTTATTCTACCAATCCTAGCCATTCGAAGAAGAAACACATGGTGCACAATAGCCGTTGTCTCGGTTGGAACAGAGAAACAAAACTTCCATCATTGCACAATCACTGTCACTTTACACTTCAAGATTTGAATTTATGACATCAGTTGTTCCCACGTATGAATAATTGGTTGTCCCTCAAGAGACCGATTCTTATTAACTTTGAAGGGGCTCGATATGGCCGCTGCTACTGCCAAATACGCCTTTCCACGTTCGGCAATTTCGTTGTCGTATTCGGGAGCGGCTAGTAACTCACGAGCTTTGCGATTTAGAACATAACTCGTATTTTATTGACAGTAAAAACAGCAATTACAGCGTCGGAGAAATCTTTACTGCTCGGTATTCGGGCTCGTTCTGTCTTGAGAAATTGTGACGCGGTTTGCAACGGTGCATGATGGCTAGTTCGAATAATGTTATAAGGGAGAGTTACGAATCGTCGCGGGTGGCGCGCTTTTTGGTGAAAAGGCCTTTGAAGCCCACGTGCTGGCCAGCAGAGTTCTTCGGTTGCCAGATAACACGGCCGTGGTGAGTTTAGCGAAGACATTTTCCAGTCGCCAGAAAAGGTATAGCATTATAAAGAATGTAATAAAAGATATCTAACAGTGTCCTGAACCTTCCGAAGCGTTCTCCCAGCGACTGGAAAATGTCTTCATTAAATTCGCCACGGACGTGTTTCCTGGGAACCGAAAACCTCTGCTGGCCAACACGATTCAAGGGCCTTTCCACCATAAATCGCTCCCCTCACGACGACCCGTAACTCTCCCTTATAACATTTTTCCAGCTAGCTCTCGTCCACCGTTGTAAACCGCGTCACAATTTCTCAAGGCAGAATCAGTCCGAATGCTGAACAGTAAAGATCGCTCCAGCACTGTAATTGCTGCTTCTACTTTCAATAAAATAAGAGTTAAGTTCTAAAACGCAAAGCTCGTGAGTTTCTACCTACTCGTCAACATGACGACGAAGTTGCCGAACGTGGAGAAGCATATTTAGCACTAGCAGCAGCCATATCGTGTCCTTGCAAAGTTAATAACAATCGGTCCCTTTCGGGGCAATCAATTATTCATAAGTGGGAACAACTGATTTCATAAATTCAAATCTTGAACTGTAAAGTGACAGTGACTGTGCGATGTCGGAAATTTCGTGAAACGAAGTTATTTCACTGATCCAGCCGCGAAATCGGCTGTTATGCATCATGTACTTCTTCTTTGAATAGCCAAGATCTGTAGAATAACCCAGTGATAGTTACCGTGCAGGTAGTAAGTTTTGTCAAATAAAGTGAGTTGGCTGATCCGGCCGTAACATCAGCTGCCTTGCACTGCGGGATACCTACTTGCAGTGTTCAGGATCGGCAGAATGACGTAGTAACCCATTTTCGTCGAAGCAAGTTCATTTTTGGAGAAACGGGTAAGTCTGATTTTAATTGTTGGCGAAGCGTTTAAAATTTAACGTACGTTGTACTTGATAGACACGTTAGTTAGTCTGTTCTAATTATTTTTTGTTCAATTGATAACGGCAAATTAATTTCATTTATATTTTAGTTAATTTCCATTCAAGAATAATGAATAATTCGATGTTAACTTTTGTTCTTTGCTATACCGGCGCGTACTGTTAGGGGCACCGGTCGAACGTCGCTACCTAGCACGACGCGCCGTGGACCGTTCCTGAGCGCGGGCTTTACGCGCGCTCTGATTGCTCAGTGTTTTTTGTTAATTATTCAAAAATGAATCCCCAAATCACATTTTGGCAAAGGAAAATGTTGTTCAGTATCTCCTCAGGAATCTCAGATTTCCGGCTCGTACACCTTTTTTTCTTACACCCCGTATACGTTTGTATACTCACAGAGAGGTTAATGATCTGATGGGAAACCTATCGTTACCAATTTCTGGATCGTAGCCGGTAAGATGTTTAAACGATCCTTTATAAACATTAAATTTTGCTAAAGTTCGTTTTGTTGAAGCATTTCTTCCGCGGCCGGAATAGCAGCAGCATCATTTTCGTTAAAACTTAACACTACCTGTTAACATGAAAAACAAAATGTATGTAGCGTTATTCAAATCTTTTCAAGTTCATTTTACTATTTACCCTCCGCTATCGGCACTATCCGGTTTCGATGCAAGTACTGACTAATAGATTCAATTATTTGAGCGACCTAGATGATTTAGATGAGCATGATATATGCATTTACACGACAAATAACATATGCAATATATTATTTAATTATGCAAAAAGTGCAAAATAAAAAAATATGTTTTTAGAAACCTCCAATTACGAAACGTATTTCTGGCCAGTTGGATTCGTTTAACTATTTTCTATGAAAATATGCATTTGCATAAACATCCTCGGTCTAGTTATGATGATTATTGTCAACTTCTTGTAAACAATGGAAAAACACAGCTAAGTGTATTCGACATGACATTTCGCTTCGAATGATGTTTAGAAGTAAAATGCCCGCTGAATGGAATGTGGCTCAGGTAAATTCATCGAAGCTATGGCACGAAAGACTCGGATATACAGGGTGCCCTTATATCTAACCCTAATATCTTCGAAATTATGTAAATATCGGTTAATGTTTCCAACAAATGTTAAATGTTTTTCAGGGTAACATAATTCAGTGCTAATAGTTTCTTTGTAGGTGCAGGCGTATCAAGGTCAGTTACAATTTTTTCAATGGAACCATATATTTTTTAATACACCAGTCGGTGTAGCTCATTATTCCCCGTAAAAAATGCTTAGCCTACTTGTATCGAAAAACGTAATTAGTTTACGAGATATAAGTTAGGTAATTAACATAGGTCATCATTGTATCCCTTTTGTAATGCTAGAATTGAAGTATCTGCTAAGTTGATAGTTTTTCGATACAAGCAGGTCAATAAATTTTTATGGAAAATGACGAGTTGCACTGATTGGTGTATTAAACAAATGGTGAACTTGTCGAAACGTTACTCAGTCCCCGATTTCGATGATTTTTGGGTAAGTTGTAGAAATCACCGCTTTGAACAAGTTTTTCCCCTTGCCAGAATGTCGGACTCTCCTTATTTCCAAGATGTTTGCAAATATATTTTCGTTACTCACGCATTTAATTCGGTCCATACGTGTGGATCGCACGGTCCCAGCATGAGTCTATTCGTTCTTTTGATACCATGCAATATGCTCTTCTTTACCTTTTCATCACAAGAACAGCATAGAGATGAATAGACTTAAATAAGTGTGGAGGAAATAAGTTTCTAGGTACCAGCGTAGGTCCGTTGCGACGGTGCTTCGTACATTTCTGCGGGCGTGTCTCGAGACAAGTCTCATCATGTATGGAGCACCTTACGAATATATGGAAAATATATAGTCCAAACCTAACCCGGACCCTGTATAGATGCTGAATTCGGAATCCCCATTGTGTCATGAGTCATTTGACACTCGACGATGAATGCTAATGTAGCGAAGATGTTTGTGTTGGTTACGTCTGTACAGGCAGAATTCAATGTAACAGCAGCCGGCTTAAATATAGTCCGAACCAAAGTTAATATATTGTAGGATTAAGTAGGACTAAGCGACCGGCGGTGCGGGACCCGAAGCAATGTGTGTGCGTGTGTGTGTTTACGTGTGTGCCTGAGCGTGAATGTTGTGAGTTTTTCGACAGAAATTTTAGCGTTTAGACATAAGGACGGTCGCGGGAACGAGGCAAGAATGGCAAGAAACGCGCGGGAAGACAGAGTGAGTTTGGACGGCGAACGACACGACCGGCGAATGATACACGGCTTGGGTACACGAATTATATGAACGGCTTACGACACAGGATTAACGATTATTCACTCCGCGAATTGTATATCCACCGATATTTTTGTCACGCGAATTAAATATGGACAGTGTACGCGTTCGCCGTAGAGTGGCGCTCGCGCCGGTAGATCGGCGCGATCGATCGACGCAATTGATGATTTTCAGTCTTACAACCAGCTTCTGTTAGCACGGTCGAAACCACTAGTTCTCGCTCATTAAAGAGTCTATGTTATGTTAATACTTTATTTATACTTTAAAATAAAGAGTGATACAAAATTAAAAGTACCAGCTACCGCTTGCACGGTTAAAGCCGACCGCTGCCTGCCCATTGAATAGACAGTTAAGTAAAAATACTGGTGATCCTACAATATTAATGATTTTAATTTTGGGTAAATGGATAGCTTGACCAATTAACATCTTTAATGTATTAAGTTAGGTTCGGACTGACGGCGGTCGGCGGAAGTCACATTAGTGATAGCAAAAGCCATAAACCGTAAAAAATTTGCAGAGTACCGCTCGCAGCATAGACTTGATTTTTTTCCGCATATGCAGGTGTGAACAAGAGCTTCAAGGGAGCTGCGTTTCGTGTAAACATACCGCCAGGCGGAGGAGTGCCGGCTATACTTGTGACTGTCACAGATGCACACATGCGGCCAGGATTCAATGCATCAATAACGAAGATCTATTGCGAATATCTCGGAAACCGGGACAGTCCGCTATTTTTGTGGTGACAAAATGGTGATTTCTATAACGTGTGCAAAAACCTTCGAAATCGGAGCCTGAGTAACGTTTTAACAAATTGACCTAGAATTGCAGTGTGTATTATTCGCATCCATAATGAAGTTTCCTGACACGACACAGGGGTACGAGTACGCCGCGCTCCCCAAGTATAACGCCAGAATAACAAAGCCAGAACAATAAAGTAAACTTCCCGAAAAACTCATTTTGCCCTTGAAAATTAAGGTAAAACTCTGCTTTATCGTATTTTTATTTTACTCATCGTGAAAATACAAAGTGTCAAAGGAACCAAGGGTCGCAACTCAAACGTTTTCCTGCAATAATGTTGGGGTCATTCCATGCCGAATCGAATACTTTTTGACGTCGACATCAGGGATTTTGTTCTAACTGAAATATATTGTAGTTCATGTGAAATTAGGGGGGGGGGGAGGTTAAGTCATCATGTAGCTTTCTCCGAAATTGTTAAAAAAATACGGACCTTTGAATTTTGCAATTTTTGGCCATTTTGGAGAAAACAGGCTGTGCTTTTGAATTTTTATCTCGGAAACTACTCAAGCGATTGCGATTTTCTTTTTTTTCAATTTAATTTACAGGCTTCGATCTATTGCAGTGCATTTTTTTTTTTTTGGGACAAGCAATTTTTCATTATGAAAATTGTAAACGAAATCTTTTTTTGCAAATTTCTCCATGAAGGCCATCACGGGTTTCAATTTTGAGAAAAATATTTTCAAATTACTTGAACTCTTAGCTACAAAATAAGCAAGACACTTGAAAATTAACGTCACAATGAGCTGTAAAAGGTCCGGCATGTCCCCGTTTCGAGCAAGCGGGCCGCCCGCTGCTAGCGGGTTCTGCTATCACGATCGGCTGCCTGTACCGCTCGTACCCCATAGTACCTCCAATGAAATGTAACAACAATATCGACAAGATTAGTATACGACTAAATGATCCTATTCATAGTTAAAGAACAGTTTCTTTAATCTTGTGGATATGAATGTAAATGATGTGAAACAACTTCGCTTCACAAAATTTACGTCACTGCACGATCACTGTCACTTTTCACTTCAAGATTTCAATTTAAAAAACCAGTTCTTCCTACGTTCAAAAAATTGCTTGCCCTGAAAGGGACCGATTGTTAATACGCTCAAATACGCTGTTGCACATTTGGCAATGCTGTTATGGTGTTTCCGAGCGGAAAGTAACTAGAGCGTTTTAGAACTTAACTTTTATTTCGTTGAAAGTAAAAACAACAATTACAGTATCGGATAAATATTTACTGCTCGGCGTTTGGGCTGATTCTGTTTTAAGAAATTGTGACGCGCTTTGCAACAGTGGACGAGGGTTGGTTGGAAAATCTTTATAAGGGAGTGATACAGGTCACCGCGGGCGGGCGCGGTTTATGGTGGAAAAGGCCACGTGCTGGGCAGCAGAGTTTTTCGGTTCCCAGGAAACACGGACGTGGCAAATTTAATGCAGACATTTGTCAGTCCCCGGGAAATTAAGAAATTAAGAGTGACGGAAAGTAATTTGGGGAATAGTATATTGTAAGTAGATTTCTTCCCAGGAATGAACATAGTAGGAATGACGTTAAAGAATGTAGAAACAAAGCAGTAATCAGTAAAAGTCGATTACAGGGGACGGGTTTGAAGTGATAGGTGCACGGCGGATAGCCACGCGACAAATGTATGTACTCCGCACTGAACGTGTTAAGAGCTTCCTTCTCCTCTATCATAAAAGCAGTTAAGAATACACCCTAAATTTCCCACGCACGCTACGCACTAGACTGAAAATTCAATTAAAAATTAGCAATGTCACTTGCACACACATTTCGCGCAATGAAAGTGTGCTAGGTCGATAATATGTTGTGCTTACTATTTGAAAATAGTGTTAAAATAAGGCAAGTACTGCCGAAGAACACCGATGTGACATGCATATCGCGCGAGATCCGCTTCGCTCAATGGTTATTCGACGACAGCGATCGCTGCGAAACAAATAACAAAGCAATAAGGGTGTATTCTTTAATTAGACTTCACCGTTACTACACGTTCGAAACAAAATCAACGCTGTTCCACGTGAAGTTATATTCAACCTTCTTATGGATCTGGAATTGTTGGATAAACGATACTTGAAGGTAATCACGACATGTGCCAAGGCATCGGCAATCTGGCCTAACCAGAGCAAGAGGCTGCAATATGCAATACGTGCGTTTATATACGCCTTCTTTGTGACAGCTGTTACTCCACAGGTATGAACGTATTTATCTATACCCACGCCTACGTCGCTTTTCAGTTGGCAACAATGAGCTCATGCTGCTTTGACTGATTAAATGAAATTGGGATAAATCAATGACATTGGATTATAAATTGCAGCTAGCAAGAATAGTGCGACTCTTCAGTTTGTACACTATAACGGAGCAGTTATCTTTCGTGGGCGCCACCACTGGGGTAGTCCTCAAACAAGGGAACTATATAGCAAATGATCGTGAGGTGGATAGATTTTCCGTTTCAGCTTTCATTTCGTGTGCATTGACGTCCTTCTATTGCACGAAATTCACGTGTTTCCAGTACAAGGAACTCATGGAAAATATTAGGTCGGATTGGAAAACTAACAGGCCAAAAGAAGAAATGGACATTATACTCAAGTACGCTGAAAGGGGATACTTTTTCATTTTGCTCTACTTGGGTAAGACAAAATCAAGGTATAAGAGCATTCGTGAATTCTACGTACTTCGCGTCAAACGCGATGCTATTTAACTTGTAGCGACAGCAGCATTTTGTTTGGTGTTCTTCCTTCAAATGCCGTGGACACCGAAGCTTTTAGATATTATCATGCCGAAGAACGAATCCCGAGAACTAGCGTATCTGTACCCAGCTTACTACCCAGTCGATGAACACAAATATCACTCGTTAATTGTTCTCCACATGACAATTGGAATCGGCATACTAACTTTCGTGTACATTGCCAGCGATACGAGCTTCATGTATTTTGTGCAACACGCGTGCGGATTATTGGCGGTGGCTGGGTAAGGAAAACTCCTGACTACATTTTATTTGAACAGTCAGCAGCGACACTGGAAATCCTGATGAATGAAAGTTTGGTGACAGGCATCGTTTTAAAACAGCGATTGAAGAGCAGCTTCAAGAAGGGTCTAGTGTCAACCGCGATAAATTTTATAGAAAAGTGTGCCACTCTGTTCGAGGTCATCAGTGTGCTTTAAGGTCGGTTTGAACATTTTTATACTATTTATTTGGTGTACCTAAGAGTTGCAGGTTTAGTCTCACACGCCAGAAATGCTACTGTACATATTAGTTTTACAGTATTTCGCTGAAATACGCGACTGGCTGACTGTTCGAAATACGAGAATCGCAATCCCCCCTTCTTTGTTTGAAGTAGCCGCGCTGAGCGGGAAATCGGAGAACGAGAGAGAGGCGTGAAGTCGTAAATCTTTACGGTCGAGCGAACAGTGACGTTATCTAGTAGAAGGATAGAAAATGTAATGCTCTCTCGCTTTCTTGCGTGTTATGTATATATTCGTATAACCGTGCAGACGGCAAGCAATTCTACCAAATAATTTTCCTCAAAAATAATCTGTTTCCGAAATGCGTGCCATAAACCTTGCCGAAAATTCCCAACGTATTGTTTCGCATCGGACGGAACATCTTGTCTTCCTGTTCCGGAAGGAAGTCTGCAAGCGACGTGAATCGCTTAATGTTAAAATGAGAGAGCATGCATATTCTATCCTCTAAAGTATAACATTTCACCTCGGCGGAAGCTTACATGGTTTGCCGCTATCTCGAACCCCTCGCTCGTTGACTGTGTTCGCTTTCGCCACCTTGGAGATTAAAGTCAAGCCGAAATAGGAGACCTGTCCGATACAAGCAACGGACCGGTCCCGAGCCAGTTGCTTATTTCAGCGAAGTGTGAGAACTGTTATATCGCGGGTGTTTCTTCACATCTGATAATTCGATTTCCCTAATTATTAAAATAATTGTCAAAGAATAAGAGCGTGTGTGACACGGAATTAGTAAATAGGTGTGTGCTTGATTCATACGATTCTACCTGCTCTGGAATCGCTTAGTGTTAAAATGAGAGAGCATGCATATCCTATCCTCTAAAGTATAACATTTCACCTTGACGGAAGCCCTTATGGTTTGCCGCTATCTCGAGCCCCTCACTCGTTGACCGTGTTCGCTTTCGCCACCTTGGAGATTAAAGCCAAGCCGAAATAGGAGACCTGTCCGATACAAGCAACGGACCGGTCCCGAGCCAGTTGCTTATTTCGGCGAAGTACTATACTTTCTTTAGTTCAGTGTACATTAAGCGACTGTCCATTAAGAGTTGTTTCATTTTTTGAAGCCTGTGGTTCAAACGGAATCTCGCAGACGGCGTTTTTGCTTACTTAACCATGTTCGTGAGACATATGTAATTATTCTTATTTAATCATCTATAGCGGTGAACGTGTTTATCAGCATATACAATGCCTGGACGTTCACTGTACTTTTACTTACCCACACGATCGATCAACATTAGGTATCGCTCTTGAATTTCACACACAGTGGTATAGTGTATTAAATATAATACAATGTCCATGGTCTGTTCAGCGATACGAGTTAGGAAAGAAACATAGAACGTTCACGTGTCAATCACCTGATACATAGTATACAATATTGTCTCGAAATAAGGCACGACTTTCCGCTTCGAAGTAAGGCGACGGCTATCCCCCCTTCTTTGTTTGAAGTCGCTGCGTTCACCGAGAAAACGGACACCGAGAGAGAGGCGTGAAGTCGTAAATTTTGACGGTCGAGTGAACAGTGACGTTTCTTTAGTAGAAGGATACAAAACCTAATGCTTCCGCAGTTCCTACCGTGTTATGTATACATACTTTCACTCACATGAATAGTTTAATAAACAAGCAAATATCCTGTATATGCTTTATAACTTGTGAACTATGTTAGCAGTAATCGTGCAATACATACATGTCGATCATTTGTTGGAACAATGACATAACTCGAAATTTACAGTTTTTGGGTTATTAACAAATGATTCCGTGCTTACGTTAACTCCGTATGTTTCATTAGTAAGGCTCCATAGTGGTACATAAGTGGTACAGTACTTCGCTGAAATAAGCAACTGGCTCGGGACCAGTCCGTTGCTTATATCGGACAGGTCTCCTATTACGGCTTGGCTTTAATCTCCAAGGTGTCGAAAGCGAACACGGTCAACGAGCGAGAGGCTCGAGATAGCGGCAAACCATAAAGGCTTCCGTCGAGATTAAATGTTATACTTTAGAGGATAGAATATGCATGTTCTTTCATTTTAACACTATGCGATCCCTCACATCTGCTAACTCGATTTCCCTAATTATTAAATAATTATTAAAGAATAAGAGCGTGTGTGACACGGAATTAGTTAATAGGCGCGTGCTCCATTCATACGATTCTACCTGCTCTGGAATCGTTCAGTGTTAAAATGAGAGGGCATGTCATATTCTTTCCTCTAAAGTATCACATTTCGCCTCGATGGAAGCCTTTAATATTTCGCCGCTATCTGGAGTCCCTAGCTCGTAAACCGTGTTCGCTCACGGCCCCTTCGGGATCAAAGTCATGCCGAATAATCTACTGATTCGATATAAGAGACTGGCCAGTCTGCCAATCTTTTCTAATTTAACGTGGGCTGCAATTGATATTCTACACGAATAACGACTAATTAGTTTATTCCTTCTTGAGGAATAACGAATAATTTAATATTGTTCTTAATTTGTTTATAGCTCATTCGATATAACTTTTAGCAAACGCCTCTTATTAGATCGAGCGACTTGTTCACATTCACGGCCTCGACCGAGCGTCAAGTTCGAACACAACACTCTCGCGGCTGAGCGCGGGCTCTACGCGCGCTTTGATTGGTCAATGATTTTCGTTAACCATTTAAAAGCGAAGCCTCAAACAACATTTTCGCAAAGAAAAAAAGGTGTCCAGAATCACCTTAGCTATCACCCCTTTTCGGCTCTATGGGGAGTTCTGGGACACCCTGTATAAATATGTACAAGAAAAGATATGTATCCATTTAGCAATATACCAGGTATTCCACGAAACACTTTTTTCGGTTTTTCAATTACTTGCGGTAATCTGACAAAAAATATTTTAGACGAAAGCTGATCAGTTTTCGACATTGCGAAAACAGTTCGAAAACTTTTTTTATTACTGTCAAAGCCACCTTCATTTTTTTAATGGCATTTTATATATTTGAATCTACAATATTATAGCCAGTATCAAAACGAATTTAATGACTTAGTATACCATGACCTTCGCAAGTAAATCGTTAAGTCAAAAATATAAAGTGCCATTTAAAAAAAATAAAAGTGGTCCTGAAAACAATTAATGACAAATTTCGGGTTTTTTTTGCAATGTATAGCCTATAGAAAATTGACCAACTTTTGTTTAAAATATTTGTTTGTCAGAATATCGCAATTACTTGAAAAATCGTGAAAAGTGATACGTGTATAAATCTTTCATTGTGATTTTCAAGATTAACGTAAGATCAAAAGAATTTCAACACAAATTTTCGCCTGACAGATTGTTCCGTACTTTCTATACTTAACGAAAAATTTAGCCCTCCGAAGATAAAACGGACACATCGTAAATCGAGATGAAAGCGAAACCCTTGAAAATTGTAGTGGTATTATAGTTATGCTCCACAATTTATATTAGAAGCTATATTGTGTAAGGTTTCATTTCATAGTTTCATTAACAAAAATTCGAAAATAAAGAGGTTTTATCGTAGCATTAGTGTTGTCTCACCGATATTGGATCCCTCCGAGCGACCCACGGAACGCCTTCTGCTTGATCGCTGTGGGCGAAGGAATAACAAATGCTGGAACTTTAGCCCTGCCTCGTAAGGCATCAAATTTCACTACATCTACGCGATAAGTGATAGTATCCAGGTTCGATTTCTCAGCACCTATCGAGCGTCTATTGTATCATGTGTTCAGCACGCGAATGTTCCGTTTTACACTTCTGAGAGCGCTCGTTGAACGGATGACAGTATTTCAAAGCTCTTGGCCGTCGTACTCTCAGCTTTTATACATATACTTAAATAATGGCGGTTTGAAGATCCCAATTTAACGCTTTTCAAATAGATATCTGCAAAGTGTCCAACACTCCCATGACGTCTTTCTCTTTATCATGATGGGCGTAATACTGGTATGTTTCAGCGTTACATTGGTGAAGGTCAGTTCTTATATGTACGAAAGCACATTGTTATGCAAGGAAAACGAGCGTCGTGAAATTTATTGCTTCAAAATAGGTATCGAACATGGAAATGGGCATAGAACTTATCAAGGATTACGTATTTCTTATGGTTCAATTGATTCACATGTTTTACTTAACGGTCCAAGGGCAGTTTGTACAGAACTCGCAGGACGAAATTTACGAATCAATGTGAGCACGACATCAAATTCGAAAGTAAATGCGTGAATATATAATAGAAAAGCGCGTAATGATATATAATGTTTTGAATAGTACGTCATGATCCAAGTATATACGACAATGTTAAACAATTTCATCAGATAATTAATGATTTACAGTTACGAAGCGTGCTGGTACAACAGCGATAAGAGGACGCAGCTGTTGTATGCATTAGCATTAAGGACTGCCCTCACACCCCCAATTTTAACCGCCGGTGGACTGATTGCGTTGGACCTGCGAACCTTTGCGGAGGTACCGTGTTCACCGAATGCTGCTAGTGTTCTCTGATCACGGTAAGAGGGGTACCTCTGCTAGAACCAATTTGCGGTCTATTTGTGCAGCTTTCACTGCAGCGGGCAGAGTTGACAGAAAGTGTAACAGCTGATAATACGGAGAAAGAAGACAGGCCCACACCCAAAACAAGTACCCTCTTAATGTGAACAGAGAATGGAATTCTTTGTGAATGCTAAATTAACCCCTCGCGATAGGGTGACGGGGTTTTTGATGACTCGATTAGTTTACCAACAGTGAAGCTTCTTGTGCGTTAGGAGTAAAAAAACCATTAAACCAAGTTCTGTTTTGTAGAGTGCAGAGAAAGTATTGAGGTGTTGCGTTGATACATATGTGCGAGGGATGCGTTATATCAACTGTAGTTAGTATTATATTTACTGCTTTTATAAATTCAGATACCGGTAACTATGAACCGGTCACTGTCCACCTGAGACTACAACAAGTTGCGCAAAGAAATGAAAATTCTAAAATGAATTTTCCACTATTTAGAGTATACGAATATGTCTATGTAACACAATGCATATACGAACGTTTGGCACTTACAATAATTTTTGTAAACTTGTTATTTGCTCAAAACATAAATTGAAAAGTTAAGTCGCCTGAAGAATTTGGCGTAGTGGTGGGTGATGATGAGCAGTGAAAAGCGGTCGGGCGGCTGAAACTATGCGGTAGAGTGTAAAGGAACAGCCGCGTGGGTCATGAGAGACCCTGTCACCTTACTGCAAAGTTACCGTACTCCGAGTGCTAAAAGAGGATGTTTTATTTTTTCAGATTATAAAGACATCAGTCTCATATTTCACAGTATTAAAATCCGTATGAATGGTAATGTCTCTCTAAAGGATACAATAGAATGTAGTTAAACTATAGCCAATGTGTTAGCAGTAAGATGTATATATGTATTTCAGTTGTGTGTCTAAAAGAAACTGCTTACTCGAATACAATATACTTGGCAAAGTTTACGCAGTCTTAGCAAAAATTGTTATTTTGATTCGTGTATTTAAGGAAATCTCATTTCCGCGTACTTCGTAGCATTACATTTTAACATACTTACTTCGCGTACCTCGCGTTCACTTTCTTCAATCAAAGGGCCCAATGCAATTGATTGGCGTTAGTTTTCAATTTTTCACTAAATTACTCCATTTCTGCCCAGAAGACTTCCGTTTTTTGAGTTCGATGACTCAACGCAATTTTATTTCAGTCACTTGTGTAGTCCGTATATCGCTGTTCTTCAGACACACTACGTGGTCGTTTATGTGCACTATGCGACAATCGCCCGAATTACATAGTACTTAAGAAAAAACACGTATAGTTAATTACGTTCTTATACTGCAAATTGTCTCTGAATGACTGGAATGATGAGTTGCTATCCGCTCCGGAACACGACAATGACATTGCCGAACATGGAAGATCGTATTTGACCGCAGGAGGGACCATGTCGAGCCCCTTCAAAGTTAATAACTGTTGAAACGTGGGGACAACTGGTTTCGTAAATTCAAATCTGGAAGAGTAAAGTGACAGTGATCGTGCAATGATGCATCGGTTGTTGTGCACAACGTGTTACTTCTTCGAATGCCCAGAACCGGCAGAATGACCCAGTGACAGTTAGGGATGGGATCAAGTCCAATATGTACTTACGAATCCGAGTTAATTTCAATAACCAAGTTTCATTTCATGAGTTTCGATTATTACTCAATAACAATAAAGTTTTAATGAGTATACTTGCAATGTATTCATTTTATACTGTCAATACGCATACGGTATGTATACGGTGGAAGGGAGATTGAACGTTTTTGTTTAAAAAAAACACAAACTTTATTGACACGCGAAGGATAGCGGATGGTTATCATATACTCGAATACTTGAGTTCTCGAGTAGTCACTTCACTTCCCTTCCTGAGTCTTTGAACTCTTCAATTCTCTGTTGTATGGTGGGGCTAGACGTTTCTAGACTCGAGTGTTACACAATATGACGACATTTCGGTTTCGCCGTAAGAATTCAAAATTGGTTTCGAACTTTAGAATGAATACCTGAAGATTCAAAAACGCACTTGTAACTTGTTCGATCTCAGAGAGATTCGAACCTATCGCAAGTAGTACTCGAACTCTGTGTGTGGATGAGATACAAATAGCAGGTTATCTGTTCTCACTATTGTACATGCAATAACATTCAAAAAAAAGTTTAAAGGTGGTATAAAGTGCACGGTGTAGAAAAATTATATGTAACGGCCACCATAGCCTGATTCTACACATTTAGATCGGTGGAAATTTACGAAAAAAAAGTCAGAAATTCTATTCAGTATCCCATTTTAACGGCACTTGCTCGCGATTATCTTTGTATCCGGGGAACATCTGTCGCCTCAGAAAGAATATTTTCGAAAGCAGGAAGCATTATTGATAAAAAGCGAAATAGGTTAAAGCCGAAAATTGCCAACCAATTATGATTTCTAAATACTTGCAAATCTACTAATGTAAATTAATAAATTAATCACTAAAAATATGCCAAACAACTTGATTTTGTTAAAAAAATATGGTCAAATAAATGTATCGGAATGCACGAATCATTATGGATGTGCAACTCTTTAAAAAAAGGTGATCAGAGGTAAGCTTCTGACTCCAGCCACCTCTGGCGCTGTGCAACAGTCACGCTCATGGTTTAGTGAGTGAAGAGCATAAGTGCTTTATGGTGGTGCACCTCCGACTTCAGTTTAGTACCAATGCGCATTTTAAGAGGTATCTGATCGAACAATATAGAGGAAAATTGGATTCAACATCAGGGATTTTGTTCTAACTGGAGTATATGGTAGTTCACGTGAAATTGGGGGGGGGGGGGGGGGAGTTAAGTCATCAGTTAGGTTTCTTCGAAATTATGTAAAAAATACGGACCTTTGAATTTTACAATTTGTGGCCATTTTGGAGAAAACAGTCTGTACTTTTGAATTTTTATCTCGGTAACTACTCGACCGATTGAGAACTTTTTTTTCATTTTAATACACAGGCTGCGACCTGTCACAGTCAATTTTTTTTCTTTTTTTTTGGATAAGTCATTTTCCATTATGAAAATCGTAAACAAAATCTTTTTCTATAAATCTCTCCTCGAAGGCCATCACGGGTTTGAATTCTGAAAATAATATTTTCACATTCCTTGAAGCTTTAGCTGCAAAATAAGCCCTGGATCAAGATGGGCACTTGAAAATTAACGTTACAATACGCTCTAAAAGGTCCGCCGTGCCCCTGTTTCGGGTAAGCGGGCCGCGCGCTAGTCGCGGGTTCTGCGATAACGGTCGGCTACTGTACCGCTCACACCGCATAATACCTTCAATAAAATGTGAAAACAATATCAGCAAGATTACTGTACGATTAAATGATCCAATTCACAGATACAGAAGAGTTTCTTTAATCTGTGGGATATGAATGTAATTGAGAATGATCTTTAATGGTTTTAGAACCATGTAATATTCCGATTGAACGTGGTTGTACCATATTTCTTCGATCTACTTTTTATGTCCATTGTATAGCCCTTTTAGGTTTGCGTCTACCCAGTACAATGTTAGCAATAAATGAAAGGTACTGTGGGATTTCCCGGATGCGAAACTTCCTATATATTCGGGCATCGTTTTTCCAAGCTTTCAGTCACTGCGACATTTTCGTATCGTACACTACTTATTGTAGAAAAGTGAGTGAATTGCCGAAAATGGTGCATCAGAGGTGTTATAATCCTTTTAAACAAAAGGAACATAGCGTTTGTTCGAAAAGACTCCGCAGCATAACAGTACGATTGGATCAATTATTTCCAACTCTTCCCGAGAAGGGATTGATATATAATAATTGTCACCTCAAGCTATGCTTCAAAAATAGAAGACAGCAAACAGAAGCTTCATTAGCTGAACCAGGGCCATCTCAATTACCAAACGAAGAAACATCGAATAGTGCTGAAGACAATTTCAGCAACGATTCAGTGAGTATTGAACCGGCCACTCTTGTAAATTCCACAAACCTCCTAATACCGTCTTTCAAAGATTCTCCTGTAACACAATGAACTTTAAGGTCCGTAAGGCGAACATCAGAAAAATAGATCGCATCTCTAGTCACCTGAGATCAAAAGTAAATACCGAAAATTGTCTGTTAAATACTAAAGATAGTGCTAATGTAATTCAACAATTTAAAGATAAATTTCATTCAGAAGTTAATAGTAGCGAAAAAATTCGAAGTCTTACAACTTTGCCTAAATCATGGAGCATTGACGTAAGTAGAGTCATGCCGGGAAGAAAAGATCTTATATCGGTTTCAATAAATGGATCTAGGGAACATGTGCAAAAACGATTAGTACTGGGCAATCTTAAAGAAATTTATGAATGTTTTAAAGAGAGAATATTCGATTTAGTACATTTGCGAGTGTGCGACCAAGAATATGGAATTTCTATATCTCGTCTGTGCTACGGCTTAATTCCACGATCGGTATCTGGTATGCGGCTTTAATCTACGCGGCGGAAATTTCGGTCGGCCTAATATGTACTACACGGAGGTCGGATTAAGAACGAGACGGGACTTATAACTACGCGATTTATTTACATTGGCGGATCGCGGTTCGCGGTAACGTAACGACATCGGATGTCGCCGGTGGGACTTGGCATTAGCGGCGGTAAAGAGCAGTGGGGAAAGGATTTGTCCCGTAGCTGTGATTTCGGCAACCCGACACAGTCGGCGTTACGGCAACCCGTATTAACGGCGGTCTAGGATGTGGTGTATTCCAACAATCAGCAGATCGGCAATCAGTCCTGGCAGTGGCACCGAAGACTGTTGTTTCTTGAACCGTAGCGGCAACCCGTGGTCTAATCAATCGAAAGGAGAAAACGGCGGAAAGGATAGACCAAAACCAGCGATCCATAAGAATCGGTTACGGGCCTTCTTCGCTACTATGCCTCGACGTATTTCGGTATAGAAGCGTTGCGTCAGCGGCAGTTCGGTGAGAAGCGACTTTTGTTGACAAATGCAGCTAATTTCTATACATCGTTACCCCATAATAATTCTGAAAAACACGGTCGCGGTCGCGGTCGGAATTCGCGCCTTTATCATGCGTTAAGATCTTCTCGTTACAAGTTCTTAGAACGCTTAGCGACAAAATTGTCATTTTGCAAACGCACGATTACATCGCTGAAGCTCAGAGTTTGTATTTAACGCAATGGAAGCAATTGATAGATAATGGAGAATTTGTCGTCATTGGCGATTTTTCCGAAAATTATAGTTTTGTCGTGCAAGATGCGGTATAAAGTTACCATTAGAGCAATAAACAGATCACCCTTCATCCTTTTGTAATGTATGGTGTTGTGCCCCGGTATCATATTATAGCTGACAGTAGTGCATCAGCATAGAAGGTCTCGGAACAAAGCCAAATTCCAATCGTTTTGGAATCAGCACAACGTGACCGATCGATCACGTTGAAGTTGTTACCAAGTGCACTTTCATAATACCGCGTGACTACTCCTACCAATTTTGTCACACCCGAAGCTGGTAATAAAACCAATGGGTCTCACCCAAAAAAGGCTCTCGTTAAAAAACCATAAGCAAATACATATCGCATTCGAGTCTCCTCTGTCAACGTTCGAGTAAGCTGCAATAAACTAAGTTTTATTGAAGATCGCCTGGTGGATTCCAATCCTTTGTCCGCTCACGAACCCGACTAAGCCAAAATCCCATAACCGCTCCGAGTCGAAACACTCGGGGCACAACAATGGTAAAGAAAAGAGTTATGATTTTTTTATAATTTCTGGAAGTTTAGAGCATAATACAGCTGCTGTTCATATTAAAGAAAAATTAGTTCAATACCTAAACAATATATATCCGGGAAATGTGAATAAAATTGTGTGCCTTTCTGACGGAGCAGCAGTGCGATACAAAAACACAAAGAGTTTCATTAATTTAACACGTTATTATAACAATTTCGGTATTTCTGCTGAATGGCATTTTTTGCAACAGCTCACGGTAAAGGCCCATGTGATGGTGCTGGAGGAACCGCGAACTGACTTGCTATGCGCACAAGCTTACGACAGCCTGCACATAATCAAATTCTTACACCAGAAGATTTTTTCGAATAGGCGAAAGCATCTTCTTCAGACATTACGTTTAATTCCGTAAGTGAGTTTGAAAACAGTAAACATGCTGCGACTTTACAAACTCGCTTTGCCGCAGCATTGCTAATTATTGGCACTAGAAGTTTCTATAGCTTTACGCCATTGTCAACTAAAGAAATAATTTGCCAATCTTGCTCGTGCGATAGTAGTGGTTCTGTGTTCAGCATAATGAAATAGTCTTAATTATTCTTTCTTTGCTGTTCCGAAGTCCTCCGCACATAAAGATTCCGTTCTACCACTGGCAATAATCCGTCTTCATATCCTTTCCCGATGAAAGAACACCACCAGCTTCTCGTGGTTTCCACCGAGCAATGGCACCTTTTTGTTATAGATAATTAACAAGCATAGAAAGTAATACCTATGTATCAGTCAAGTTGTAATAACAAAAGGTGTCGTTGGCCAAGCGTGGCTCCGCGGTTAGCACACGGCTACTTACCCAAAACAGGGTCACGCCGCGCCTTTTACAGCTCATTGTGACGTTAATTTTCAAGCGTTCATCCTTATCCAGGGCTTATTTTGTAGCTAAAACTTCATGGAATATGAAAATATGTTTTGTAACAATTTCGAAGGATGCTCAGTGACGACTTAACCACCCTTCCCCTAATTCCACATAAACTACAATGTATCTCAAAACAAAATTCCTGATGTCGACGTCAAAAAGTGATTGTGACGTCTTACGTCACTTCTGTGTTAGTCACACAGTTACGAGAAGTATAAGACGAGGAGGTATCCTCGAGTGCGCAAGCGTACTCAGATATCACTAGGCACTCGAGCGTGAATGCGCGGTAAATTGGATTCGAATATTCAGACGCGTGATATTTTAAACCCTTAGCCGCGCGACAGTTTAAAACTTTGTCAATAGAACACTTTAGATAACCAAACTCAAATCAATACAAGGGTCCTCTACCCAAACCATAGATGAACTCCAGACGCCGGAAACACTTCCATTGTTCAGAAGAACATGGCACTATCGCAAACTATCGAACGAAGTCAAGGGTCCAGGGTGGTCCTCCACTTTCCTTTTTACCCCTACTACCCTGATGTTTGGAGTGGAAGGCTAGTATAAATGCAGGATGCGTTTCTGCAGTTGTTTCATTCGTATATATTTTTCAAAGCATTCGTATATTCTTTAGAGCATTCGGTATATATTTTTCAGAGCATTCGTAGATATTTTCCAGTAGAGTTTTTAGTGACGCAGCGGTTTCGGCAGTTCTCTAGCAGGTTTTAAATTAACAGCTAGCAGTTATAGAGTCAGTGCGGTACTTAGAGGAAAACGCTTTGAGGGAGTAAAAACAACTAGGTAAAACAACCCACCTTTCTTACATTAAATGTGAGCGCCTGAGCCGGGCGAACAGTTTAATTACCCAAATCCTTTAATCAAATAGATACCAAGGTTGAAGCCATTGCGCGCACTCCGTGCGACAATCGGGAAAATACAGAACGGAGCGCTTTCTTAGCGAACTGATTATGGATAGTCCACGACATATGGAGGTAAACTGAGGACAGATATTTGATCCCATTTATCCTGAACCTATATCAATTAGTTGATTTATTCCCGCAAAGTCGGTAACCAAGAAAAGGAAGGCTCGGCGAGGTAAAAGAGGAGGCCGCCAACAACGCCAGAAAAGAGAAAGGGCAGCTATCTTGGCTCTTTTAACGGAAAACCTACGGTTAGAGCCAACAATTGGACCAACCGCCCCACCACCCAACCCAGTGCCAGAGCTGATTGATTTAACTTTACAAGAGGACTACCCACAAGGACGAAACAAAGAGGTGACTCGGCACGCCCCCAGACCCCCTACCCCAATCGAGTTAATTGACACTGGAATATGTATTAAAATCACAAATAGCGAATCCGTACCTAGCAATATTATTAAATCTTTCATGCGGAATATACACGATTCTACAATACCTCCAGACATTTGGGAATGGTGCAAAGAAATGTCTGACGAATAAATCTGAAATTCAAAATTTAGCTTAACGACCATTCATTTCAATCACCTTCCTTCCTTTCGTACTGTTAAGCCCCAGTGACGTACTCGTGACGTCACACATTTAATATCGTTCCACGTGGTATCCCCATCATTTCCGATACAAGCTAATAGAATACTAGGCTCGAGTCATTCCATGCCGAATCGATCATGTGACGTCACGAGTACGTCACTGGGTATAACAGTACGAAAGGAAGGAAAGGTTTTAATAATGGCTGAAGTAATTAAACTATTACGTTCGCTTTATTACTGATCAGACATATTCCTACACCATTCCCAAACATCAGCTGGTATTTCCGGATTATTGATATTATATATATATATGACTGAATGATGTTCGTTAGGAAGTTTTCCGAATGTTGGATCTTAAAACTAGTACTAGTATCGATGATTTCTAACGGAATATCGGGGTTAGGGGTGTGGTTCACCTGTAAACTCCTCCCGGGTTCGTCCTCCTCCAGTGTTAAGTCGATGATCTCAGGTATAGGGTTTTCCTGTGGGGCGGTCGGTTCAGTGCCACTGCCCAGTCTTAAGTTCTCCGTTAATAAAGTTAATATCGTTTCCCTTTGTTTCTTTAATCTTTGTTGTCGTTCCAGAGATAATTGACCTGACATTGGAGGATGAACCTGGGAGGAGCGATCAGGTGAAACACACCCCAAGACCCCCAACACCCATAGAGATTATTGATACAAACGTTAGTTTAAAAATTCATAATACACAAAACATACCGACTAATATAATTAAATCTTTCGCCCATAATATCGACAAATCAACAATTCCTATTGATGTATGGGAATGGTGTAGAACTATGTCGGATGAAATAAATTAAAAACATATAAACATAACTCGTGCAGCCATTTTTGAATCTTAACCCATCCATTTTGTTCTGTTAACCTAAGTGACGTACGTGTGACGTCCCAAATGTCCTAGGACATCGATGTCGTGCGACTCGAGTGTATTCACATAACTCGTCGTTAATCCCGTAATCTTTAGTACAGCGGCGGACATATGTATACTTATGATCATAATCATTTTCAATCTTACTAGGTGGAATCATTGCATGCGAAGTTATATTTGAGCGCGCTTTATTACGATATTGTATTTTTGAAGTGCGTGCGCATAACGCGCAATAGTACAATATACGTTTTGTTTCTCAACTTAAATGCATTTAAATGTATCATTTTACTACAACATTATATAATAGTTTAAGTGTTTATGTATAAGTATAATTATAATATCACAATATGATTTATCGTGAAAAGTGCAATTCACTAATCAAGTATCCTGGAAACCTCTGAATATAATTATTCTATAAAATCTTGTATTACATTTTAAAATAAAAGGGCCATAGATCATATATTTCTACTGAAATTATAAATAATACAACTTTTTGTCTATGGACACATACAACATATTTGATTGGAAATTAATAGGAAAGGCAACAAAGTAAAATGACAACATTTCTTGTGTTAAATTTCAGGGACACATACTTGTGAACATAATGCTCGAACTATATTTTCTTGTCTTTTTGTTTACGTTTTGGAACATCTAAGTAAAATTGAACATTGTTCAACTTAATATTTCATAGCACATCCCTTATTTTTTATCACTTCAGTTTTACGAGGTTTTCGTTTTTGGGAAATATTATCTACAGTTTTATGCAATTCTATATATATGCTTTATAGCTGCACAACAATCTCCAACAGTTATTCCCAATTCATTAGAAATGCTTCGATATGTGTTACCTTACTTTCGAAGCAGCTGTATTTGCAGCCGTTGTTGAGGTGTAATATTTTCACCTTTACTCATTATTAAAATAGTAGTAATTAACATTCACTTATACCGTGTACTGCACAGAACATCCATGCTCGTTCCTCGTACAACGAAAACCGAATGTGGATTGTTTACATTGTAAGAAAGTCGTACAGCGGACGTTTATAAGTATGTGTCGGCCGCTGTAGCGTATGTATGCCGACCTTGGCACATCAGAAATATTTAGGAAAGCACTACATGCATTATACCTTCAACCTATAAAATGAAAATGATAACACTTATATGACTCTTCTGATATAGTTCCTAGATCTTTAACTAACGCTGTGTTCATGAGTATACAGGGTGTCCCAGAACTCCCCATAGAGCCGAAGAGGGGTGATAGCGGAGGTGATTCTGAACACCTTTTTCCTTTGCGAAAATGTTGTTTGAGGTTTCGTTTTTAAATGGTTAACGAAAAACATTGACCAATCAGAGCGCGCATAGAGCCCGCGCTCAGCCGCGGGAGTGTTGTGTTCGAGCTTGACGCTCGGCCGAGGCCGTGAATGTGAACAAGTCGCTCGGTCTAATAAGAGGCGTTTGCCAAAAGTTATATCGAATAAGGTATAAACAAATTAAGAACAATATCAAATTATTCGTTATTTCTGAAGAAGGAATAAACTAATTAGTCGTTATTCGTGTAGAATCAATGAATCGATTGACTAATAAACCTATCAATTGCAGCCCGCGTTAAATTAAAAAAGATTAACAGAAGATTCAAATTAGACTCACCCATGCATCCATAAATGAACCTGCTTCGACGAAAATGGGTCACTCTGTCATCCTACCGATCCTGACCATTGCAAGTAAGTATCCCGCAGTGCAGGACAGCTGATGTTACGGCCAGGTCAGCGAACTCACTTTATTTGACAAAATTTGTTACCTGCACGGCAACGATCACTGGGTTATTCTACCGATCCTGGCCATTCGAAGAACAAACACATGGTGCACAACAGCCGATGTCTCGGTTGGAACAGTGAAAGAACTTCGTTTCACAAATTTCCATCATTGCACGATCACTGGCACTTTACACTTCATGATTTGAATTTATGAAATCAGTTGTTCCCACTTATAAATAATTGCTGGCTCCGAAAGGGGCTGATTGTTATTAACTTTGAAGGGTCTCGACTTGGCCCTTTCTACTGCCAAATACGCTTTTCCACGTTCTGAAATTTCATCGTCGTGTTCCCGAGCGGGTAATCACTCGCGAGCTTCGCGTTTTAGAACTTAACTTTTATTTCGTTGAAAGTAAAAACAGCAATTACAGTGTCAGAGAGATCTTTACTGTATGGTGTTCAGACTGATTCTGTCTTGAGAAACTATGACGCGGTTTACAACGGTGGACGAGGGCTAGCTGGAAAAACGTTATAAGGGAGAGTTACGGGTCCTTACGGGGGGCGCGCTTTAGGGTGAAAGGCCCTTGAGGCCCACGTGCTGGCTAGCAGAGTTTTTCGGTTCCCAGGAAACACGGCCGTGGCAAATTTAATGGAGACATTTTCCAGTCGCCGGGAAGGCACTGCGAAGCGTTCAAGACACTGTTACATTCTCCGAGATGCTACATCTTTTATTACATTCTTTGTAATGCTATACCTTTTCCGGGGACTGGAAAATGTTTTCACTAAATTCACCATGACCGTGTTTTCTGGAAACCGAAAACTCTGCTGGCCAGCACGTGGGCTTCAAGGGCCTTTTCACCATAAAGTGTGCTCCCCGCGACAACCCGTAACTCTCCCTTATAAAATTCTTCGAACTAGCCCTCATCCACCGTGGCAAACCGCGTCACAATTTCTCAAGACAGAACCAATCCAATAAGTTTTGTCAAATAAAGTGAGTTCGCTGACCTGGCCGTAACATCAGCTGTCCTGCACTGCGGGATACCTACTTGCAATGGTCAGGATCGGTAGGATGACACAGTGACCCATTTTCGTCGAAGCAAGTTCATTTATGGATGCATGGATGAGTCTAATTTGAATTTTCTGTCAATCTTTTTTAATTTAACGCGGGCTGCAATTGATAGGTTCATTAGTCAATCGATTGATTGATTCTACACGAATAACGACTAATTAGTTTATTCCTTCTTGAGGAATAATGAATAATTTGATATTGTTCTTAATTTGTTTATACCTTATTCGATATAACTTTTGGCAAACGCCTCTTATTAGACCGAGCGACTTGTTCACATTCACGGCCTCGGCCGAGCGTCAAGCTCAAACATAACACTCCCGCGGCTGAGCGCGGGCTCTATGCGCGCTCTGATTGGTCAATGTTTTTCGTTAACCATTTAAAAACGAAGCCTCAAACAACATTTTCGCAAAGGAAAAAGGTGTTCAGAATCACCTCAGCTATAACCCCTCTTCGGCTCTATGGGGAGTTCTGGGACACCCTGTATTGCGCACTCCGCGGAGGTAAGTGGATGGAATCATTTACGACCGATAATTAATGGCGACATTTAAGTAGCCAATTGGCTACGCCTTTATGAAATTGGGATAACGCCCGTACCCGCCTTTTAAGTACACGGGTGGGCACCATGACACCTTAGCTATATTACCGCTAGTTTATTTACTGGGGTACAGATATGTGTATATATAGGTGAAATATATAATAATAATAATAATAACAATAACTAAGCACGAGATAGGCAACCATGAAGAAAATAAGTAAGTTATCCAAGTTCTAGATTGAGTAAAAATAGATAACATAAATACGCGTATTATAGACGTGCAAGACAATGCAACCGTACAAGTACCCAAGTATTAAAAAACGCTTACCTGGGCCATATCCAGTTCCCTTAATACGTTCCCCTTCATCCAATATAAACCTTTATTATGTTGCATAGTGCACTGACATACACATATTTTGCCGTGCACCACGGTGTCGCACCCCTTCCTTTCCATCATGAGGAGTTTGTCCCTATTTTCCTTAAATATTCATGTTCCGCTGACTGTAAGCAAAGGAGGCACCTGCGTGCGCATTCCGCTCTCGAAACCGGGGGACCCAGAGAGGAAACCAGAGCCATGCACTTTAGGCTGGATGAGCACACTAATGCATCTAATCCTGTTAAGCAATTCATACATATCATTACTCATATGCCCTGGAGTTCACCTAGGTCTTAAAATAAAACATACAAAACTATCCTAGTCCGAAATTAAAACAACATTGTATATTTTTATACACTCAAGTCAATGCATAAAAATTCAGTATTACGTAAAAAGTACTCTAGTAGTAAAAAACCACAAGAAAAGTCACTACAGTCCAACTACAGAGTCGTCGTCCTATATCTAAAAACCACTAAGTATCCAAATTACCATGTTAAAACATGCGTTTGTCAGATTTTTAAGTTCTAAACAGGATGTTCCCCATTATTAGGCCTTGAAACGGGGGTCCGCAAACCACGGGCCTCAGTATACTCAAATATTTATATATGTGGTCCCGAATTTTATTCCTGCATCTCCCATTATTCTTACATCCGAGACAGGGGCACTACTAGTGCCCTCTGTCTCTATCATCCCTATCCTTCGCCGCTAAGATCAACCTACTTATCCGAGCAATCCGCCTGAACGCGTCCTCGCTATCGCACATTATGCGCCCGAGCTCCTCGCAGTTTCTCGGAAATCTAAGTTCCATATCCCTCCAATTCCCATCAATGGTCTCCCTCCATCTCGGCCATACGAAGAACGTGTGTTCTGCATTGTCTGTAGCACCTTCGCCACAGTACCTGCATGCGCAACTAACCCTTTTGCCGAATCTCTGAAGGTAGGCGTTAAACGTTCCGTGATTGGTCAGCAGCTGGGTAATCCAGTAATCGGCCCTGCAGTGACCCGCCCCGTACCATTTCCCGAGGTCGTGGATAATCGATCTAGTCCAACTGTATAAATCATAATTCCCCCATCTCTCGGCCCAGGCATCCAGAATCCATTTCTCCCTATCCCTTTTTTCACCCTCGTCTTTCTTGTATCCTGCCCGACCTTATCCCGTTCGTCATATTCAAGAGCGTATCTTCTAGCTATAATATCATATGGAGGAATCTTTGAAATGACCCCGGCGGTCTCCGTCGATACCGTTTTGTATGCTCTACATACTCTTATTACGCTCACTCTCCTCACTTTATTTATTTTTTCGACGTAGGTCTTCTTGTTCAAACAAGTCGCCCATACCGGCGCCGCATACAAGACCATGGACCTCCCGACCAATTCCAGTAATCTCTTCTTTTCTAACTCTGGTCCACCTATGTTTGGCATTAACCCAGCAAGGTTGTTCATGGCCCCGGTAGCCTTACCGGTGGCCATGTCCAGATGTTTGTTAAACATCATGAGCTCGTCAATTATCACCCCAAGGTATTTTACGGAGCTTTTATTGGGTATCTGCATACCTTCGATATGGACCAGAGTACTAGCTCTCGGCCAGTTTCTCTTGCGGAAGACGATTACTTCTGTTTTGGACTCGGCTAATTGTAGCCCGAGCCTTTTAACTTCCCTGCCGATGATGCTTGCAGCTAGGCCGGCTCTGGCCGCGGAGGTCCCTGGCTCGTGTGCCGACGCCATGACTAAGACATCGTCCGCGTAAGAGACCATTCTACTCTCGTCGGCCGCCGGCGTATCTCCGCCCAGGTATTTTCCCACACAGCCAACCACTCTATTGAAGGCAATGCTCCATAGCACGGGGCCCAGGACCGACCCCTGTGGCACCCCCCTACTAAACTGTATTTCAATAGCCTCTCCATCTACCCTAAACACTCCCCATCTATCCTCCAAGTAATTAGCGATAAGATCGACCAGATACCCAGGTACACCTGCATTATGAACTTCTAGCACTATGTCCCCCCATCTAATCTCGTTAAATGCATTTTTTATGTCTAATAGAACTGCCGTAGTGTACTTCTTTTTCGCCAAGCCTCTTTTTACACACGCAACTACCTCCTTAATAGAATCAATAGTGCTCCTGTCCTTCCTGAATGCATATTGCCTTTCATTTATGATCCTATTCTTTTCCAAATAACTATTCACTCTCTCAACCAATATCCTTTCGAAAATCTTCCCGACCACACTCCCCAGACAAATAGGGCGATACTTCACCTCATTTTCCGATACCTGCACCATGTCTCTCCCGTTCCCACCACCATTACCTGTACCAGTAACACCTTTAGGTATAAGTACTATCCTCGTCCTTTTCCATCTGTTGGGAAACCGTCTTTCCTTCAGACATTTATTATACAGATCCAATAGTGCCTCTGGTCTAAACCTGCAGACCAAACGCAATAGGCTACCCTCGAAACCATCCATTCCAGGGGCCTTACCTCTTTTTAAGCTGTTTGCCGCATTCCATAATTCCTTCTCGTTTATCATATCGGGCACGTCAGCCGTACCTGCTGGTATCCTAAGGTAGCTGGGTCCAGGAGGGAACATCTCCTGAATCCTCCTCGTTGCTTCTTCCTTACTCATATTGAGGGGTCTCGTTCCCCCTATCTCATTTCTTACCATCTTATAGGGCTTACCCCAAATGTCGTCGTTCAGTGTATTTAGGAAGGTTTTCCACGCATTCCTTTTATGTCTTCTTATTTCCAGTCTAAATCTATTTTTACATACCTTATATTTCTCCCAAAGCCCTCTAACAATGTTATCCTCACAATGCTTCCTAGCAGCCCTGTAGTATTTCCTTCTGCACGCATTACACTCTTTTTTGATCTTGTCGAGATCAGCGCTCCACCAGTATATATCAGCGTTTGTTGTGCGCTTTCTCCCCATCTTTACCCGGGGTGCACACATGTCGCAAATCCTGCGTAATCATGTATCGAGTTCTCCGGCTCCCCCATCTGCGGACTGTACGACTTTAAGACGCTCATTTGAGATTCTTGCTTTGAGTCGACCCATATCAGCCCTATTCATGTTCCACCTCCTAGATCCCTTCGGTGCATTGTCCCAAGCAGATACTCGGGGCTTTACCTCGTTGAGTTGGTAGGTGATCGTGACGTGATCACTTAGGGATTCCTCATCTCTAATCCTCCAGCCTTCCACTCTCCGAAAGGCCGTGGCCGTTGTTAACGTCACATCTACGGAGGACGCTCCATTCCATCTAATACAGGTATATTCCTGTCCAGTGTTGCAGCATTGAAGCTCATACAGATTCATCTGCTCCACCGTGAAGCGTCCTCGCCTGTTCTCCCTCCTAGACCATACCCTTGCTTCAGCGTTTGCATCTCCCGCAATTATGATATTAGTCTCTGATTTTTCCCTCAAGTAATTTGCCAGCTCCATGACATTATGCCAGAAGCCGGCAAACTCCTCGAAGGGTCTATTCGGGGAGAAATACATTGAAACTATCACCCACCCATCGATTTCAACGGCCACCAAACCTTCGCCACTCATCACCATTTTATGTTTAAGCACTGCGCCAGCCCTGACTACTATTGCAGCCAGGTTATCTCCGCTCTTGTACCAGTAGCCACCAATCTGGTTGGTGTTAGGCTCGCTAATAATGCCTATATCCACATTATGCTTCGTCATATACTGAATCGCTAGATTCTGGGCCGCATAGCATTTATTGAGATTTGTTTGCATACATTTGATTCCTTCAGACCCTCGATCCCCGGTATTTGTACAGTTATTCTTACGTGTCCTTTTAGCTCCTTTATTCGTTCCGTGTTTACACCGTGTCTGCATTGCTAGCAGGTTCCTCTCCTTCCTTCCTTATGTCCTCATTCCTAGTCCCACCTCCATCTCTTTCTCCCCTCCTTCTTACCTTCTCCCTGCATTTATGTTCCCTACTATCCCACCCCCCACATTTCCAACACCTAGTGGATACGTACGGTAACATTTTCACACCGCACCTCGCCCACCCAATCCTTATACTCTTCATCTTGTCCAACTCCTCAGCCGCCGCGCTTGGCATTTTTACCACCGCGTTTTTAACCCCCCATACCTCATCGTATATCTTAGTGATGCGTATCTGCTTCGTCTCTTCAATGCCCGCATCGCCCGTACAGCTAGCTATGGCCCTCACAATTTCCTCCTTTCCAACAGAGGAATCTATGCCTCCCTCTTATTCTCACTGCACTCGTCGGCCCTAGGACCTCACACATCTTGATATCCCTCCCCATGACCTCCTTTATAACATCCCTCCATGACGCGGCTTTCTCTCTATCCCCACACTCAAATAGAATGGCTCCTGTTTTAGTAGCCCGTACGGTCCTGATCCCTCTCTTCTCTAGATCCTCCGGGCCTAGGTTGACCCCTTTCTTTAACTCCACCATGGCCTCTTTATACTCCTTGCTCTCGTGTATCACATACACAGCTGACCCTCTCTCCTTCCCTTTATCCTTTCTCTTAGCCCCAGTGGCAACACGAACCCCTGTGCCCATCCTACTGTCATGTCCCTGCGATACCTCGCTCTCTCTAGTCACCCTTTTGTTCCCGTTGTTCCCTCTGTTCTTCCTTCCTCCACATCCGCCCAATTCACCTACTTGTGTCCCCCGGCAATTCCGTCTGTGTTCCTATCGTCCTAGTCACTCTCCTCACGTTCTGTGGGGTCCTAACAACCGCGTTAGTATCTACTGTACCAGTTGTCCTATCATCTGTCCCTACTTTTCCTCTGGTACATTCGGCCATCAAATGATCTAGGCCATTACACGCATAGCATTTTTTTCCGTTCTTGCAATTGTCAGCAAAGTGCCCCTCGCCACCACACCTGAAGCACTTCCTTGTCACCCTGTATTCTCTTACCTGGCACACTGTCCAGCCTAGCTGTATCTTCTCTAGCTCTAGGATCCTATCCGCTTTCTTACCCTTCATCTCAATGCATGCTATCTGCTGATTGTATCTAGTACTCCTCCTGAAGATAACCCTGCAACTGGTATCCTTATTACCACACTTATCCTGTACGCTGTTCATTACTTCCTCCTCGCTAAGGGTGGCATCGATTCCCAGGATGATGATCCTCTTCATACTTCCATTGAAACAGTGGAAGTCGATCCCGGCCTCGTACATCCTGTCAGCCAGTTTGTTTGCATCTTGCTTTCCTTTTACTTTAATTACTACGTTGTCATTAGCGTAGCATTTCTTCATTACCACTATTTCCACATCGTCCGCCTTGACTTTACTCTTCACTTCCTGTAACGTTTGTACATAGCTCTGCTCTTTACCCTCTCTTACAATTATCGTGTGCATAATATCTCCTTCATCTATATCCGCCTCCGTGATTGTTATCTTATCGTTTTTGGAGTTCCATTCCTCTCTTGGCATCTTCTCCGTTACCCTACGTTTTCGCGTCTTACCCTTCCTAGGTTCAAAGGTAAGGCCCTCCGGCGTACTATCCGACTGACTGCTATTAGCCACTCTCTTCCTCTTGACACCCTCACTCTCCCCATCCTTGCTCCCTATCCCTCTTTCTCTGCCATTGCCTACTGAACTGATGCCTGGCTCTGGGGAGTGGAGAGCTGATTCCTTCTCTCTCCACCTTCTTATTACCTTCACCCCTTTTTCAATGAGGTTCTGGATCGCTTCGCGAGTACCTCTCCCCGCCTCCTTTGTTGCCTCCATCACCTTAAGACTGATCTTAACTTGGGACTCCCAGTTCTCCAGTTCTCTCCCCAAAATCCCACTAATATCATCCACAAGGTTAACGGTATCGGCAGACCCCTTCACCCCCGCCATGACCTCACTTAGGTCGTTAACGAACTCCTCTTTCGCAACGGTGTCGATATTTTCATCGTTGCCGATGATCCTAACCATCTCCTCGCTGATAACATTAAGGTATAGGTAAATATACTCACCTCTCTCATTTTTCCTCGGCGTGCTAGTGTTCACCCGGCATTCTTCCTTCCCTTTACCAGGGTTATTTACTTCCGGGCTACTTTCCGGCGATACCGTAATCCTTGTGGTATCGCCGTCCTGGACTCTCATGCCGCATCGTCCAATTTCCTTCGTCCTTTCTCCTGTTCCTCTTGTTCCCTCATCATCTTCCTGGATTTTAAAAGAATGGTTTAAGAATTTGCTATTATCCATACGCATACTTTTATATAGAGCGGTTCGGCCATCATGGTACCCCCACCGCGGTGGGGGCCTTTCCCCGCTTAATCTAAAGGCCCTATTTATGCGTGCCGAAGCTGAGAAGCAGCTTGTCGGGTGGCCAAGTCCCTATCGACACGAATGACTCTACGAAAAAAAGGTTACCGGATAGGCCGGCGCCATATTTTAACAAAGGTTTAACGTCCCCCTTGTCGATTGGGAGCCACCCCATCCGAAAGGGTGCAACCCCCAGTCCTCCAGCTAGACGTGCCGGGATTTACCCAACCCGGCGTAGGGTATGAGGAAATACCCGGCCAAGATAATCCTCCATACACCCGCCCGCGGGCCGTAGCTTCAACCCCCGCATTGGCTCCAGCCAGCGGTTGATGGGCCGGCGACAACGGACATGCCGGTTCAGGGCATCTTTGCCTCTCAAGGAGGACTTACGGTTTTGCCATCTTCCCCGGCAGAGGTCCGTACCGCCTACCCGGCACCGGCCCCGGTCGGGGGGGCTACTACTCCCCCCCCCCCCCCCGGCTAGTCTGCGGGGAATATCCGCAGGGCCCGCAGCCGAGTCCCATTCATCCATCATACATTCACACAGACACACCACTCCCTCCGGTTCCACTGAACCAGGAGAGAGACCACTCACTCTTTCGCCTCCTCCCCAAGACAATGTCGAGGAGAAGAGCCCAGAGAACACCACGTGGAGGTGAGGTGAGTGGAATTTTCCCGGCCCGGGCCCACCAACTTAGCCGAAGTATCACTCCTAGGAGTCATTCTCCTATTTGTGGAAACATCAGCGCCATTGTGGTTCCCGCGAAAGTCGCGGGACCCGGACCGAGCAGGCCCTCCTGGGGTGTTACCTGCGATGGGGGTGCCAAGACCTAGTCAGCGAACCCGCTCTTTCCTCTGGGTCGCGATGGTCGATTTGGAATGCCGGGTTTATGGTACGTCTGAAGCTATTGAGGACAAATGCGCGCGAAACTCTAAGTACCATCATTGATTATACAGGGTGTAACGCAAAAGGTGTAGGAGCCGGAAATGGGAGATTTCTGTGGCGAAACTGAACAACTTTTCCTTTTTCCAAAATGTCTTCTGAGGCTTTGGTTTTGAATTGTTAATGAAAAACACTGGCCACTCAAAGCGCGCGTAGAGCCCGCGCTCAGGGACGGTCCACGGCGCGTCGTGCTAGGTAGCGACGTTCGACCGGCGCCCTGAACAGTACGCGCCGGTATAACACGGAGCAAAAGTTAACATCGAATTATTCATTATTCATGAATCCAGATTCATGGTATATCGATTATTGAGGATGATGAAAATAATTTTAATGGCAACGTTTTGCCCGCACGTGACATAAATTGCTTGCAGGCGGCAAGCAACTTAAACGAAATTCTCTCCTTCAAAAATAAACTTTTTCCCGAGGTACGTGCCATAAACCTACCCAAAATTTTCACGCGCGTTATTCCGTGCGACGGAACATCAAAAGCGCTACTAAATGTTGCTCAGCCGTTTGGGCAAGTAAACGTGCAGAGAACGTCCAAGCGTTGCTTATATTAAGGAATACGTTGCTAACTATACAGGTAGACCAGACGTAGTAATTAGCTTTACTTTTCGGCCGATTTTGAGAGGCAACGCCATTTTTCCCATTGGACGTCTGAGTCCCCGCGAGGGGCAAAGTGCTCGCGGCACCTCAGATTTTCACATCATCCTTACGGTACCATAGTCGATTCGCTTTTTTTTCGCACGGCGTCACTTTCCGTCCGATTTCACTGTGCCACATGCTAATATTTTCTGCTGCATGGGTGATAAGGAACTGTGTTAAGTACATTGTTGTGCCGGACATTCTAGGATAGCTTACAGTAGTGCATCAGCATAGAAGGTTCTGGAACCGAGACATAAATTTTGCAGACTTGCAAGAGTTGTAGGATCAGCACAACGTGACTGACTGATCACGTTATAGTTGTTGCCGAGTGAACTTTCATGATACCGCGTGACTACTCCTACCAATTTTGTCACACCCAAAGCTGAGAATAAAACCAATGGGTCTCACCCAAAAAGGGAGACACGCGATCAAAGCATAAACGAATACACGACGTATCCAAGTCACCTCTGTCTAGTTCAAGAAAAGCTGCAATAAACTAAGTATTATTGAAGAACGCCTGGTGGATTCTAATCCTTTGCCCGCTCACGAACCCAACTAAGCCAAAATCCCACAACCGCTCCGAGTCGAACCTCTCGGGGCACAACAATATGTCTTCCCCGTATAAATTTTAAATTTACCAAGCACGTCTAAACGCGCATGAAAATCTAGATTTTCCACGTATTCATTAAAATACGGACAGTGAAAGCTATATGCACCTTAGAGATTTGTACAATACGTTACTTGTACGCTATTCGTACAATACATTACACGACCCCAACGTATTGCATATGACACACTGAAATAGGCCTACTGGAGATACTACTGAAAGAGAACGGATCGACGGTAGTACCTCATGAGTGATGTAGAAACTTATCTCTGTGAATCACCCTCATGCGTCCACGCTGTTCATACGGTACGGGCCTGAGGTGCCTCGAGCACTACAGCCCTTGCGGTAGGCCCAGACGTGTAGCAGGACAAAAAGGCGTTGTCTCTGAAAATATGCCGAAAAGTGCAGTTAATTCCCAAGCCTGCGACAGACGACTAAATAAGAACAATTACTTATGTATCACAAGCATAGCTAAATAAGCAAAAACGCCGTCTGCAAAATTCCGATGGAACATCAAAAAGTGAAACAACTATTAACAAACCGTCGGCTGTTCGCTTAATTAACATTGAGCTACAGACAGTAAAACTAATATGTATAACAGTATTTCTGATGTGCGAGACCAAACCCGCAAGTATTAGGTACACCAAATGAATGGTATAAAAATGTACAAACCGACCTTAAAGCATACTGATAACCTCGAACAGAGCGGCACACTTTACAATGAAATATATGGTGGCCGGCATCAAACCGTTTTTTAGGGTGTTCTTCAATCGCTGTTTTATTACCATACGTGTCACTGAATTTTCATTCAACAGAACTTCCGTTGTCACTGCTGACTATTCAGGTGAAGTTATTTCACGAGCTTTTCTTACCCAGCCACCGCCAATAATCCACACGCGTGTTGCACAAAATACATAAAGCTTGTATCGCCGGCGATGTGCAGGGTGTAAAGAAATTGTATGTAACGAGCACCACAGCGTGATTTTACATTTTCAGATCGGTGTACATTTGTGGAAAAAACCCGTGCAAAATTGTTCTTCACCTCGAAGATTACGGTCAAAACTTTTTCTTGTATATACTTAAGATCGCTCCCTCTCTTTCATATTAAGAAAAATATTAACATCATTATTGCAAGAAAACGGTTGAGCTCCGACCCATGGTTCATTTGACACTTTTTACCCTCAGGACGAGTAGAATCCGAGAGGATAAGACGAAATTTGGATCTTAATTTTTGAGGTTAAGGACAATTGTACACGGACTGCCTTTCACAAATGTCCACCGACTCGAAGTTGTACAATAACGCCATGGTGGTCGTTGCCTATGATTTCTTTACACTCTGTACACAAAAGTTATTATATCGATTTCAATTATCATGTGGAGAACAATTACCGAGTGGTATTTGTGTGCATCGACTGGGTAGTAAGCTGGTACAGATAAGCCAGTTCTTGCGATTCATTCTGCAGTAGAAGAACACTAAACGAAATGCTGCATTTGCTGCCAGTTAAATAGCATCGCGTTTGGCACGGAGCACGTAGAATTCAGGAATGCTATGGTAGTTTGATTTTGTCTTACCGAAGTAGAGCAAAATGGAAAGGCATCCCCTTTCAGAGTAGAGGAGTATCATATCCACTTCTTCTTTTGGGCTGCTACCTTTCCAATGCGATCTAATGCCATCCCTCAGTTCCCTGTACTGGAAACACGTGAGCTCCCTGCAATAGAGGGACGGTAATACACAAAAAATGAAATCTGAAACGGGATATTTGTCCACCTCACGATTATTTGCTATATGCTTCCCCTGCTTGAGGACTGTCCCGCTCGTAGCGTCCACGAAAGACAACTGCTCCGTTAGAGTGTATAAACTTAAGTCGCGCGATTCTTGCTAGCTACAGTGTATAATCCAATCTCATTGATTTATATTAATTTAATTTAATAAATCAAAGTACCATGAGCTCGTTATTGCCGATCTAATGGCGATTAGGCGTGGGTATAGATAAATACATTTATACCTATGAAGTAATAACTGTTACAAAACAGAAGGCGTAGATAAACGCACGTACTGCATATTGCAGCCTCTTGCTCTGGCCAGACCAGATTGCTGACAGCTTTGCACAAGTCTTGATTAACTTCAAATAACGTGTTTTCAGCAATTCTAGAATCATAACAAGTTTGAATATACCTCCACGTGGAACGGCGCTGACTTGATTTCGTTAATGTGCACGCTCACCGTGCAGTTGGTCTCTCGGGTAAACGTAAAGTAATGGTTAAATCTAATTAATGTGTTACGCACGGTGAAATTATTTCATAATTTTGACTCGTTCGGGAACGTGTCATCCGGGACGAGGGTTGGAATTTTCTACAAATGTTTATAGTCATAAGACGCGTACGCGACCAAGCCCACACCTGCACACTTGAGACCCCTCCTAAGGTAAACTCAGACGCTGGGAGAAACAGACCAAATTCCTGGGAGACGCCAGCCCTACAAGGAATAAAGAGAATCCTGAAAATCAGAAGTCCACCCTCGCAGCGTTCCCTAAACTGGAGCAACTGCAGTTACCCCTTTCACAATTACGAGCCCAATTTTTGAGTATATAAGGACCACGAAATTCAACCAAATCGGGCTAGTCCTGGTCACGCGTTCGTTGCGTTAGTTTCGTTCGTTGACACAGACATTGCAAGATCGAGTTAATCCCCTTCGAGCAAACATCTCCATTCAATACGTAGTTACTGTTTGGCTTTCATACTTCAATCTTCGGTGAGCCCCCGTGTAATTATTATACGTAAAACCCGTGGATTCATTGTATACCGCTCAATTTTTGTAACTTCCATTTCATCTTGAGTATACCAGTCATAGTTTTTCTCACAAGTTTTTGTTGCATTATACCTTCTTCTAATACATAGAAAATCCTCGATTTGAACGGGACCCAAAAAGTACATCATAGCCGCTCGTGGTGTACGCACGTTACGAGTTCCTTTACCTGAACCCAACCTGACCATCCATGTATATACGGCTACCCGGCGTGTACGTCGGCTGTCCGGAAACACACACCTTCCTTGATTCTGGTGAGCCGGCTACGTGGCGCTTCACACCCGCCAAATAGTCCGGAGATCCGGAATCTTTCCGTCCGCGCCTATCGGCTACCTGACGACGTCAGCTGCCCAGAGAAGCGCACTCTTTCCCTTTGCCGTGACTCTCGGCTATCCGACGCTTCACAACCGTCGGCCAGTCCTTGGAGAACACGATCCTGTTCCCGGGTCAGTCACTCAAGATTGACCTCTTAACCGACTACCCAAGTATCAGGTATAACCACAAACTCTAGAACCATTTCTCGGCCAAACTCGCCAAGCCCTGGCTCGCAACAAATGAATGCACTTTCTCCTTAACAACTGCTTATTACGTATAAAAATTATCTTTAGTGGTTCACGACGAAGGGACTCTTCATGCGGACAAACGAATAATGGAATGATAGAGTCCCTCGTGCCACGCTTCCAACTCTGAAATGGTACCTGTTATAATAAGCATTGTCTGGAGCCCCTACGAATCGTTCTAAAAAACCATTACACCGGATCGAACCTGCCTCAAGTGACGTTCTAAAGCTGGTAGCTTCTTTTATTAATACGCAATATCGCCACGTACGTTCGATTTTCTACTAGGGAAGATTAAAAAAGGTAAGAGACTTTCGCGGTTGCTACAAATGGACTCTACAGTTGCTTTCCTGTAAGTACTACCTACAAAGTTTCCGCGGATGCATTAAGATCCAATCGAATGTTCCTTCTTTTTACGTTTAGTGCCTGTCACTCACAAGATGTAGGAAGGCAGGCCTGTAGTTGCTGGTTAAAGTGATCCGAGCTCTTATGCATGGTGGGAACGGCCAACAGTCGATAAACGGATCCTGAATTATAAATTGCTGCTAATGGTACTCAGGCTTCTACACAGAAGCAGATTGATCGAAAGATCGTGTATTTGACATCGAATGTGCATGCACATATTGTGATGTGCGAGAGTTTTCCCTCCTCTCTTTCTTTTACGCCTAGTTTAATTTTTTCTCTTCCATACGCAGCCCTTATTTCTTTGTTACTTGTTTCGCAGCGATCTCTAGGCGCGGGAGTAGTCAAGTAACCCTTGAGCGAAGCGGATCTCGCGCGATGTGCATGTCATATCGGTGTTCTTCGGCAGTACTTGTCTTATTTTAACACAACTTTCATATAGTAATCACAATATATTATTGGCCTAGCACGCTTCTATTTCGTGAAATGTCTGTGCAAGTGACATATCTAATTTTTAATTGAATTTTCAGTCTAGCGTGTAGCGTGCCTGGGAAGAGTGAGGGTGCATTCGTAACTGTTTCTATGATGGAAGAGAAGGAAGCTCTTAATGCAACGAAGCTGGACGGCAAGAATTTTCCGTTGTAGAATAGTCGTCGTTTTTCCAGACGCAACAACATACGTGAACAAACTTATGCGTACAGTAGAAATCGAAGCGTTGGTAAATGGCAAATTATATAATAAGCTGTTTATTGGGTGTGTTCCTATATATGTATATCTATATACCTGTATATACACACACAGAGGTTAATGATCTGTTGGTAAACCTATGGTTACCAATTTCTGAATCGTAGCTGGCAAGATGTTGAAACGATCCTTCATAAACGTTAAATTTTGCTAAAGTTAGTTTTGTTGAAGCACTTCTTGCGCCGCCTTAATGGCAGCAGCATCTTTTTCTTTAAAACTTAAAACTACTCATTAACATGAAAAACAAAATGTATGTAGCGTTATTCAAATCTATTCAAGTTCATTTTACTATTTACCCTCCGCTGTCAACACCATCCGGTTTCGTTGCAAGTGCTGACTAATAGATACAATTACTTTAGTGACCTAGATGATTCAGATGAGCATGATATGTGCACGTACACGACAAATAACATATGCAATAGTATATTGCATACGTTTTTAAACATAAGTACGCAAAACATGCATTATGCAAAAAGTGTAAAATAAGAAATACGTTTCTAGAAACTTCAAATTGCGATACATATTTCTGGCCAGTTTTATTCTTTTGATTATTTTATATGAAGATATGCATTTACATAAACATCCGCAGTCTAGTTATGATGATTATTGCCAATTTCATGAAAAAAATGGAGAAACACAGCTAAGCGTGTTCGACATGATACTTTCCTTTGAATGATGCTTAGAACTTAAATGCCCGCGGAATAGAATGTGGCTCAGGTAAATTCACCGAAGCTATACAGTGGGTCTCCTAATATCTACGAAATCATGTGAATATCGGAAAAAGTTTTAAACAAAATTTGAATGTTTTCCAGGGCGACATAATTTAGTGTTAATAGTTCCTTTGTAGGTGCAGGCATATCAAGGTCAGTTACAATTTTTTCAATGGAACCATATATTTTTTAATGCACCAGTCGATGTAGCTCATTATTCCCCGTAAAAAATGCTTATCCTACTTGTATTGAAAAACCATTAGTTTACGAGATATAGGTAAGTGGGCCAACATCGTATCCCTTTTGTAAAGTCAGAATTGAAGTATCTGCTAAGCTGATAGTTTTTCGATACAAGTAGGTCAGTAACTTTTTTTATGGGAAATGAGGAGTTACACTGATTGGTGTATGCAAAAAATGGTTAACATGTCGAAACGTTACTCAGTCCTCGATTTCAATGATTGTTAGGTACGTTGTAGAAATCACCGTTTTCAATAAGTTTTTCCTTTTGTAATAACATCGGACTCTCCTAATTTCCAAGATATTTGCAAAAATATTTTCGTTAATGCCGCATTGAATTCAGTCCGTACGTGTGAATGGCACGGTCTCTACAATGAGTCTACTCGTTCTTTCAGTACCATGCAGTATAGTATGCTCTGCTTTGCTTTTTCATCACAAGAACGACATAAAGACGAATAGACTCAAGAAAGTGTGGAGGAAATCAGTCTCTAGGCACCAGCGTAGGTCCGTGGGGCGGTCCCTGCGGACATTTTCGCGGGCGTGTCTCGAGACAAGTCTCATCGTGTATGGAGCACTTTCCGAGTATGTGGAAAATACATAGTCCAAACCTAACTTTGACACTGTATGGATGCTGAACTCAGAATCCCCATTGTGTTATGGGCCATTTGACACTCGACGATAAATGCTACTTTTTCAGCGAAGATGTTTGTGTTGGTTACGTCTGTATAGGCAGAATTCAATGTAACGGCAGCCGGCTTAAATATAAGCCGAACCAAAGTTAATATATTAATGATTTTAATTTTGGGTAAGTTGATAGCTTAGCCAATTAACATCTTTAATGTATTAAGTTAGGTTCGGACTGACGGCGGTCGGCGGAAGTCACATTGGTGACAGCAAAAGCCATAAACCGTAAGAAATTTGCAGAGTACCGCTCGCAGCATAGACTTGATTTTTCCCCCGCATATCCAGGTGTGAACAAGAGCTTCAAGGGAGCTGCGTTTCGTGTAAACATACCGCCAGGCGGAGGAGTGCCGGCTATACTTGTGACTGTCACAGATGCACACATGCGGCCAGGATTCAATGCATCAATAACGAAGATCTATTGCGAATATCCCGGAAACCGGGACAGTCCGCTATTTTTGTAGTGACAAAATGGTGATTTCTATAGCGTGGGTAGAAACCTTCGAAATTGGAGGCTGAGTAACGTTTTAACAAATTGACCTGAAATTGCAATGTGTATTATTCGAAACAATAATGAAGTTTTCTGAAACGACACAGGGGTACGAGTACGCCGCGGTCCCCAAGTATAACGGCAGAATAACAAAGCCAGAACAATAAAGGAAACTTCCCGAGAAACTCATTTTGCCCTTGAAAATTAAGATAAAAGTCTTCTTTATCCTATTTTTATTCTACTCATCGTGAAAATACAAAGCCTCAGAGGAACCAAGGGTCGCAACTCAAACGTTTTCCTGCAATAATAATGTTGGAGGGTCATTCCATGCCGAATCGATCACTTTTTGACGTCGACATCAGGGATTTTGTTCTAACTGAAATATATTGTAGTTCATGTGAAACTAGGGGGGGGGGTAAGTCATCATTTAGCTTCCATCGAAATTGTTTAAAAAATATGGACCTTTGAAGTTTGCCATGTTTGGCCATTTTGGAGAAAGGCTGTACTTTTGAATTTTTATCTCGGAAACTACTCAACCGATTGGGATCTTCTTTTTTTCATTTTAATCTGCAGGCTTCGATATATCGTAGCGAATTTTTTGTGGTTTGTCAATTTCTCAATATAAAAATTGTAAACAAAATCTTTCTTTGCAAATTTCTCCATGAAGGTCGTCACGGGTTTAAATTTTGAAAAACATATTTTCAAATTCCTTGAAGTTTTAGCTGCAAAATAAGCCCTGGATCAAGATGGCTACTTGAAACTTAACGTTACAATACGCTCTAGAAGGTCCGGCGTGCCCCTGTTTCGGGTAAGCGGGCCGCGCGCTAGTCGCGGGTTCTGCGATAACGGTCGGCTGCTGCACCGCTTACACCGCATAATACCTTCAATAAAATGTGAAAACAATATCAGCAAGATTACTGTACGATTAAATGATCCAATTCACAGCTAAAGAAGAGTTTCTTTAATCTGTGGGATACGAATGTAAATGAGAATGATCTTTAATGGTATTAGAATCGTGTAATATTCTGATTGAACGCGGTTGAACCGTATTTCTTGGACCTACTTTTTAAGTTTATTATGTAGCCCTTTTACTCTTGCGTCTACTCGGTACAATGCTAACAATAAGTGATAGGTAGCACTGCGGGACCACCAATGACTTTTTCTGTCTAATTGCCTACTGCACTCCCACTCTTTACGACTTAACGCGCTACGCCTTCATGTGCACGGTGACCGAATTCATTTCACGTCTTATGCATACATGTCTTACAAAAACTGCTTTTTTTTGAAAGACCATTCAAAGGCCATGCACGCAGTACTCCCCACTCGAATATATTTGGCAGTAATCCGTAATTCCCTAAAAAATACATAAAAAAAATAATGAAATGTAGTATAAATTACAATCACAAGTTAAGAATTCATGAAAACATGAATTTTAGCATTTTTTAGTTTAAGGGTATGTTCACGCTAAGCGTACACTCATAAATTAAAGAATGCCTTTTCGTTTGTTCATTTCGGGTGATTTTCCCAATGCACTATTCCGACGCGAGATTAGAGCGCCACGTTCTGAAGACATCTTGCAACGCGTTTTTTTTTCTTTTTTTGCCACAGTGTTTACGAGGTATCCTAGAGCTACCCATACAGCCAAAAAGGAGCGATAGCTAAAGTGATTCTGAAAACCTTTTTCCTTTGTGAAAATGTTGCTTAAGGCTTCGTTTTTGAATAGGTAACGAAAAACATTAACCAATCGGAGCCCGCGCTCTGTCGCGAGAATGTCGTGTTCGAGGCTGACGATCGGTCCAGACCGCGAAACTGAACAAAATCACTCGGTCTAACAAGAAGCGTTAAGCAAAATTTATATTTAATAAGGAATGAACAAATTAAGAAAGTAGACACATCCATTCATTCATAAATGTACCTGGTTCGAGGAAAATCGGCCACTGTCACTGGATCATCGTACCGATCCTGATCATTCAAAATAGTAAGTGGTGCAAAGCAGTTGATGCCTCGGTTGGGTCAGTGAAACAACCTCGCTGCACAAAATTTACGTCACTACACGATCACTGTCACTTTTCACTTCAAGATTTGAATTTACAAAACCAGTTCTTCCTACGTTAGAAAAATTGCTTGCCTAAAAGGGACTGATTGCTAATACACTCAAATACGCTGTTGCACATTTGGTAATGCTGTTATGGGATTTTCGAGCGGAAAGTAACTAGAGCGTTTTAGAACTTAACTTTTACTTCGTTGAAAGTAAAAACAACAATTACAGTATCGGATAAATATTTACTGCTCGGCGTTTGGGCTGATTCTGTCTTGAGAAATTGTGACGCGCATTGCAACAGTGGACGAGGGTTGGTTGGAAAATCTTTATAAGGGAGTGTTACAGGTCACCGCGGGCGGGCGCGGTTTATGGTGGAAAAGCCCACGTGCTGGACAGCAGAGATTTTCGGTTCCCAGGAAACACGGATGTGGCAAATTTAATGCAGACATTTTTCAGTCGCCGGGAAATTAAGAAATTAAGAGTGACGAAAAGTAATTTGGGGAATAGTATATTGTAAGTAGATTTCGGTTTATTTAATCTTGTGAAATAACGGTTATTTTTGAGCTCTTCCCAGGAAGGAACATAATAGGAATGGCGTTCAAGAATGTAGAAACAAAGCAGTAATCAGTAAAAGTCGATTACAGGGGGCGGGTTTGAAGTGATAGGTGCATGGCGGATAGCCACGCGACAAATGTATGGACTCCGCACTGAACGTGTTAAGAGCTTCCTTCACCTCCATCATAGAAATACAGTAATGTCTCGAAATAAGGCACGACTTTCTGCTTCGAAATAAGGCGATGGCTATCCCCACTTCCTTGTTTGAAGTCGCCGCGCTCAGCGAGAAATCGGACACCGCGAGAGAGGCGTGAAGTCGTAAATCTTGACGGTCGAGTGAACAGTGACGTTTTTTTTAGTAGAAGGATAGAAAATCTAATGCTTCCTCGCTTCCTACCATGTTATGTATACATACTTTCATTTACGTGAATAGTCTAATAAACAAGTAAATATCCTGTATATACTTTATAACTTATGAACTATAGTAGCAGTAATCCCGCAATACATACATGTCGATCATTTGTTGTAACAATGAGATAACTCGAAATTTACAGCTTTTGGGTTGTTAAAAAAGGATTCCGTGCTTACGTTAACTCCATATGTTTCATTAGTAAGGCTTCCATAAGCGGTATTTTAAAAGTAAGTACGTGAGAACTGTTATATCTCGGATGTTTCTTCACATTTGATAACTCGATTTCCCTAATTATTAAAATAATTGTTAAAAAATAAGAGCGTGTGTGACACGGAATTAGTGAATAGGCGCGTGCTTCATTCATACGATTCTACCTGCTCTGGAATCGTTTAGTGTTAAAATGAGAGGGCATGTCATATTCTATCCTCTAAAGTATCACATTTCGCCTCGATGGAAGCCTTTAATATTTCGCCGCTATCTCGAGTCCCTCGCTCGTAAAACTGTGTTCGCTCACAGCCCCTTCGGGATCAAAGTCATGCCGAATAGTCTACTGTTTCGATATAAGGCATTGGCCGGTCCCGAGCCAGTGCCTTATTTCGAGATATTACTGTAGTTAAGAATGCACCCTAACTTCTTAGGCATGTTACGCACTAGACTGAAAATTCAATTAAAAATTAGCAATGTCACTTGCACACACATTTCGCGCAATGAAAGTGTGCTAGGCCGATAATATGTTGTGTTTACCATTTGAAAGTAGTGTTAAAATAAGGCAAGTACTGCCGAAGAACACCGATGTGACATGCATATCGCGCGAGATCCGCTTCGCTCAATGGTTATTCGACGACAGCGATCGCTGCGAAACAAATAACAAAGCAATAAGGGTGTATTCTTTAATTAGACTTCACCGTTACTACACGTTCGAAACAGAATCAACGCTGTTCCACGTGAAGTTACATTCAACCTTCTTATGGATCTAGAATTGTTGGATAAACGGTACTTGAAGGTAATCAAGACATGTGCCAAGGTATCAGCAATTTGGCCTGACCAGAGCAAGGAGCTGCAATATGCAGCACGTGCGTCTATGTACATCTTCTTTGTGACAGCTATTACTCCACAGGTATAAATGTATTTATCTATACCCATGCCTACTTCGCCATTAGTTTGGCAATAATGAACTCATGGTACTTTGACTGATTAAATAAAATTAGGACAAATCAATCAAATTGGATTATAAATTACAGCTAGCAAGAATGGTGCGTCTCTTCAGTTTGTACACTATAACGGAGCAGTTATCTTTCGTAGGCGCTAGTTTCACAACAGTCCTGAAACAAGGCAACTATATAGTAAATGATCGTAAGGTGGACAGATTTTCCGTTTTAGATTTCATTTCTTGTGCGTTGCCGTTTTTCTATTGCACGAAATTCACGTGTTTCCAGTACAAGGAACTCATGGAGAATATTAGGTCGGATTGGAAAACAAACAGGCCAAAAGAGGAAATGGACATTATACTCAAATACGCTGAAAGGGGATACTTTTTCATTTTGCTCTATTTGGGTAAGATAAAATTGAACAATGATAGCGTTCGCGAATTCTACGTACTTCGCGTCAAGCGCGATGCTATTTAACTTGTAGCGACAGCAGCATTTTGTTTGGTGTTCTTCCTTCAAATGCCGTGGACACCAAAGCTTTTGGATATTATCATGCCGAAGAACGAATCGCGAGAACTTGCTTATCTGTACCCAGCTTACTACCCAGTCGATGAACACAAATATCATTCATTAATTGTTCTCCACATGACAATTGCAATCAGTTTGCTAACTTACGTGTACATTGCCAGCGATACGAGCTTCATGTATTTTGTGCAACACGCTTGCGGATTATTGGCTGTGGCTGGGTAAGGGAAACTCATGAAGTCATTTTACTTGAACAGTCAGCAGCGACACTGGAAATCCTGATGAATGAAAGTTTGGTGACAGGCATCGTTTTAAAACAGCGGTTGAAGAGCAGCTTAAAGAAGGGTCTAGTGTCAACCGCGATAAATTTTATAGAAAAGTGTGCCACTCTATTCGCGGCCATCAGTATGCTTTAAGGTCGGTTTGAACATTTTTCTACTATTTATTTGGTGTACCTAAGAGTTGCAGGTTTAGTCTGACACGTCAGAAATGCTACTGTACATATTAGTTTTACTTTCTTTAGTTCAGTGTTCATTAAGCGACTGTCTATTAAGAGTTGTTTCATTTTTTGAAGCCTGTGGTTCAACGGAATCTCGCAGACGGCGTTTTTGCTTACTTAACCATGTTCGTGAGACATACGTAATTATTCTTATTTAATCATCTATAGCGGTGAACGTGTTTATCAGCATAAGCAATTCTTGGACGTTCACTGCACTTTTACTTACCCACACGACCGATCAACATTAGGTTTCGCTCTTGAATTTCACACACAGTGGTATAGTGTATTAAATATAATACAATGTCCATGGCCTGTTCAGCGAGACGAGTTAGGAAAGAAACATAGAACGTTCACGTGTCAATCACCTGATACATGGTATACAGTAATGTCTCGACTAAGGCACGACTTTCTGCTTCGAAGTAAGGTGACGGCTATCCACCCTTCTTTGTTTGAAGTCGCTGCGTTCACCGAGAAAACGGACACCGAGAGAGAGAGGCGTGAAGTCGTAAATTTTGACGGTCAAGTGAACAGTGACGTTTTTTTAGTAGAAGGATACAAAACCTAATGCTTCCACAGTTCCTACCGTGTTATGTATACATACTTTCATTCACATGAATAGTTTAATAAACAAGCAAATATCCTGTATATGCTTTATAACTTGTGAACTATATTAGCAGTAATCGTGCAATACATACATGTCGATCATTTGTTGTAACAATGACATAACTCGAAATTTACAGTTTTTGGGTTATTAACAAATGATTCCGTGCTTACGTTAACTCCGTATATTTCATTAGTAAGGCTCCATAGTGGTACATAAGTGCTACAGTACTTCGCTGAAATAAGCAACTGGCTCGGGACCAGTCCGTTGCTTATATCGGACAGGTCTCCTATTACGGCTTGGTTTTAATCTCCACTTTTAATCTCCAAGGTGTCGAAAGCGAACACGGTCAACGAGCGAGAGGCTCGAGATAGCGGCAAACCATAAAGGCTTCCGTCGAGATTAAATGTTATACTTTAGAGGATAGAATATGCATGTCCTTTCATTTTAACACTATGCGATTCCTCACATCTGCTAACTCGATTTCCCTAATTATTAAAATAATTATTAAAGAATAAGAGCGTGTGTGACACGGAATTAGTTAATAGGCGCGTGCTCCATTCATAAGATTCTACCTGCTCTGGAATCGTTTAGTGTTAAAATGAGAGGGCATGTCATATTCTAACCTCTAAAGTATCACATTTCGCCTCAATGGAAGCCTTTAATATTTCGCTGCTATCTGGAGTCCCTAGCTCGTAAACCGTGTTCGCTCACGGCCCCTTCGGGATCAAAGTCATGCCGAATAATCTACTGATTCGATATAAGAGACTGGCCAGTCTGCCAATCTTTTTTAATTTAACGTGGGCTGCAATTGATATTCTACACGAATAACGACTAATTAGTTTATTCCTTCTTGAGGAATCACGAATAATTTAATATTGTTCTTAATTTGTTTATAGCTCATTCGATATAACTTTTAGCAAACGCCTCTTATTGGATCGAGCGACTTGTTCACGTTCACGGCCTCGACCGAGCGTCAAGTTCGAACACAACACTCCCGCGGCTGAGCGCGGGCTCTACGCGCGCTTTGATTGGTCAATGATTTTCGTTAACCATATAAAAGCGAAGCCTCAAACAACATTTTCGCAAAGAAAAAAGGTGTCCAGAATCACCTCAGCTATCACCCCTTTTCGGCTCTATGGGGAGTTCTGGGACACCCTGTATAAATATGTACAAGAAAGGATAGGTATCCATTTAGCAATATACCAGGTATTCTACGTAACACTTTTGTCGGTTTTTCAATTACTTGCGGTAATCTGACAAAAAATATTTTAGACAAAAGCTGATCAGTTTTCGACATTGCGAAAACAGTTCGAAAACTTTTTATTAATGTCAAAGCCACCTTCATTTTTTTAATGGTATTTTATATATTTGACTCTACAATATTATAGTCAGTATCAAAACGAATTTAATGACTTAGTATACCATGACCTTCGCAAGTAAATCGTTAAGTCAAAAATACAAAGTGCCATTTAAAAAAATAAAAGTGGTCCGGAAAATAATTAATGACAAATTTCGGACTTTTTTTGCAATGTATAGCCTATAGAAAATTGACCAACTTTTGTTTAAAATATTTGTTTGTTAGAATATCGCAATTACTTGAAAAATCGTGAAAAGTGATACGTGTATAAATCTTTCATTGTGCTTTTCAAGATTAACGTAAGATCGAAAGAATTTCAACACAAATTTTCGCCTGGCAGATTGTTCCGTACTTTCTATACTTAACGAAAAATTTAGCCCTCCGAAGATAAAACGGACACATCGTAAATCGAGATGAAAGCGAAACCCTTGAAAATTGTAGTGATGTTATAGTTATGCTCCACAATCTATATTAGAAGCTATATTGTGTAAAGTTTCATTTGATAGTTTCATTTTAAAAAATTCGAAAATAAAGAGGTTTTATCGTAGCATTAGTGTTGTCTCACCGATATTGGATCCCTCCGAGCGACCCACGGAACGCCTTCCGCTTGATCGCTGTGGGCGAAGGAATAACAAATGCTGGAACTTTGGCTCTGCCTCGTAAGGCATCAAATTTCAATACATCTACGCGATAAGTGATAGTATCGAGGTCCGATTTATCAGCACCTATCGAGCGTCTATTGTATCGTGTGTTCAGCACGTGAATGTTCCGTTTTACACTCCTGAGAGCGCTCGTTGAACGGATGACAGTATTTCAAAGCTCTTGGCCGTCGTACTTTCAGCTTTTATGTACTTAAATAATGGCGGTTTGAAGATCCCAATTTAACGCTTTTTAAATAGATATCTGCAAAGTGTCCAACACTCCCATGAAGTCTTTCTCTTTATTATGATGGGCATAATACTGGTATGTTTCAGCGTTACATTGGTGAAGGTCAGTTCTTATATGTACGAAAGCACATTGTTATGCAAGGAAAACGAACGTTGTGAAATTTATTCCTTCAAAATAGATATCGAACATGGAACTGGGGATAGAACTTGTCAAGGATTATGTGTTTCTTGTGGTTCAACTGGTTCACATGTTTTATTTAACGGTCCAAGGACAGTTTGTACTGAACTCGCAGGACGAAATTTACGAAACAATGTGAGCACGACATCAAATTGGAAAGTAAATGCGTAACGACATAATAGAAATGCGCGCAATGATATATAATATTTTGACCAGCACGTCATGATCCAAGTATATGCGACAATGTTAAACAATTTCAACAGATAATTAATGATTTACAGTTACGAAGCGCGCTGGTACAACAGCGATAAGAGGACGCAGCTATTGTATGTATTAGCATTAAGGACTGCCCTCACACCCCCAATTTTAACTGCCGGTGGACTTATTACGTTGGACCTGCGAACCTTTGCGGAGGTACCATGTTCACCGAATGCTGCTAGTGTTCTCTGATCACGGTAAGAGGGGTACCTTTGCTAGAACCAATTTGCGGTCTATTTGCGCAGCTTTCACTGCAGCGGGCAGAGTTGACAGAAAGTGTAACAGCTAATAATACACAGAAAGAAGACAGGCCCATACCCAAAACAAGTACCCTCTTAATGTGAACAGAGAATGGAATGCTTCGTGAATGTTCAATTAACCCCTCGCGATAGGGTGACGGGGTTTTTGATGACTCGATTAGTTTACCAACAGTGAAGCTTCTTGTGCGTTAGGAGTAAAAAAAAAACCGTTAAACCAAGTTCTGTTTGGTAGAGTGCAGAGAAAGTATTGAGGTGTTGCGTTGATACATTTGTGCGAGTGATGCGTTATATCAACGGTAGTTAGTATTATATTTACTGCTTTTATAGTCTCGTTGCATTTATTGGGAAAGATGTTCCAACTATTCGATCAAATTCAGATACCGGTAACTATGTACCGGTCACTGTCCACCTAAGACTACAACAAGTTGCGCAAAGAAATGAAAATTCTAAAATGAATTTTCCACTATTTAGAGTATGTCTATGTAACACAATGCATATACGAACGTTTGGCACTTACAATAATTTTTGTAAACTTGTTATTCGCTCAAAACATAAATTGAAAAGTTAAGTCGCCTGAAGAATTTGGCGTAGTGGTGGGTGATGATGAGCAGTGAAAAGTGGTGGGGCGGCTGAAACTATGCGGTAGAGTGTAAAGGAACAGCCACGTGGGTCATGAGAGACCCTGTCACCTTACTGCAAAGTTACCGTACTCCGAGTGCTAAAAGAGGATGTTTTATTTTTTCAGATTATAAAGACATCAGTTTCATATTTCACAGTATTAAAATCCGTATGAATGGTAATGTCTCTCTAAAGGATACAATAGAATGTAGTTAAACTATAGCCAATGTGTTAGCAGTAAGATGTATGTATGTATTTCAGTTGTATGTCTAAAAGAAACTGCTTACTCGAATACAATATACTTGGCAAAGTTTACGCAGTCTTAGCAAAAATTGTTATTTTGATTCGTGTATTTAAGGAAATCTCATTTCCGCGTACTTCGTAGCATTACATTTTAACATACTTACTTCGCGTACCTCGCGTTCACTTTCTTCAATCAAAGGGTCCAATGCAATTGATTGGCGTTAGTTCTCAATTTTTAACTAAATTACTCCATTTCTGCCCAGAAGACTTCCGTTTTTGAGTTCAATGACTCAACGCAATTTTATTTCAGTCACTTATGTAGTCCGTATATCGCTGTTCTTCAGACACAGTGCGTGGTCGTTTATGTGCACTATGCGACAATCGCCCGAATTACATAGTACTTAAGAAAAAACACGTATGGTTAATTACGGTCTTATACTGTAAATTTTCTCTGAATGACTGGAATGATGAGTTGCTATCCGCTCCGGAACACGACAATGACATTGCCGAACATGGAAGAGCGTATTTGACCGCAGGAGGGACCATGTCGAGCCCCTTCAAAGTTAATAATTGTTGAAACGTGGGGACAACTGGTTTCGTAAATTCAAATCTTGAAGAGTAAAGTGACAGTGATCGTGCAATGATGCATCGGTTGTTGCGCACAACGTGTTACTTCTTCGAATGCCCAGAACCGGCAGAATGACCCAGTGACAGTTAGGGATGGGATCAAGTCCAATATGTACTTACGAATCCGAGTTAATTTCAATAACCAAGTTTCATTTCATGAGTTTCGATTATTACTCAATAACAATAAAGTTTTAATGAGTATACTTGCAATGTATTCATTTTATACTGTCAATACGCATACGGTATGTATACGGTGGAAGGGAGATTGAACGTTTTTGTTTAAAAAAAACACAAACTTTATTGACACGCGAAGGATAGCGGATGGTTATCATATACTCGAATACTTGAGTTCTCGAGTAGTCACTTCACTTCCCTTCCTGAGTCTTTGAACTCTTCAATTCTCTGTTGTATGGTGGGGCTAGATGTTTCTAGACTGGAGTGTTACACAATATGACGACATTTCGGTTTCGCCGTAATAATTCAAAATTGGTTTCGAACTTTAGAATGAATACCTGAATATTCAAAAACGCACTTGTAACTTGTTCGATCTGAGAGAGATTCGAACCTGTCGCAAGTAGTATTCGAACTCTGTGTGTGGATGAGATACAAATAGCAGGTTGTCTGTTGTCACTATTGTACATGCAATAACATTCAAAAAAAAGTTTAAAGGTGGTATAAAGTGCACGGTGTAGAAAAATTATATGTAACGGCCACCATAGCCTGATTCTACACCTTTAGATCGGTGGAAATTTACGAAAAAAAAAGTCAGAAATTCTATTCAGTATCCCATTTTAACGGAACTTGCTCGCGATTATCTTTGTATCCGGGGAACATCTGTCGCCTCAGAAAGAATATTTTCGAAAGCAGGAAGCATTATTGATAAAAAGCGAAATAGGTTAAAGCCGAAAATTGCCAACCAATTATGATTTCTAAATACTTGCAAATCTACTAATGTAAATTAATAAATTAATCACTAAAAATATGCCAAACAACTTGATTTTGTTAAAAAAATATGGTCAAATAAATGTATCGGAATGCACGAATCATTATGGATGTGCAACTCTTTAAAAAAAGGTGATCAGAGGTAAGCTTCTGACTCCAGCCACCTCTGGCGCTGTGCAACAGTCACGCTCATGGTTTAGTGAGTGAAGAGCATAAGTGCTTTATGGTGGTGCACCTCCGACTTCAGTTTAGTACCAATGCGCATTTTAAGAGGTATCTGATCGAACAATATAGAGGAAAATTGGATTCAACATCAGGGATTTTGTTCTAACTGGAGTATATGGTAGTTCACGTGAAATTGGGGGGGGGGGGGGGGGAGTTAAGTCATCAGTTAGGTTTCTTCGAAATTATGTAAAAAATACGGACCTTTGAATTTTACAATTTGTGGCCATTTTGGAGAAAACAGTCTGTACTTTTGAATTTTTATCTCGGTAACTACTCGACCGATTGAGAACTTTTTTTTCATTTTAATACACAGGCTGCGACCTGTCACAGTCAATTTTTTTTCTTTTTTTTTGGATAAGTCATTTTCCATTATGAAAATCGTAAACAAAATCTTTTTCTATAAATCTCTCCTCGAAGGCCATCACGGGTTTGAATTCTGAAAATAATATTTTCACATTCCTTGAAGCTTTAGCTGCAAAATAAGCCCTGGATCAAGATGGGCACTTGAAAATTAACGTTACAATACGCTCTAAAAGGTCCGCCGTGCCCCTGTTTCGGGTAAGCGGGCCGCGCGCTAGTCGCGGGTTCTGCGATAACGGTCGGCTACTGTACCGCTCACACCGCATAATACCTTCAATAAAATGTGAAAACAATATCAGCAAGATTACTGTACGATTAAATGATCCAATTCACAGATACAGAAGAGTTTCTTTAATCTGTGGGATATGAATGTAATTGAGAATGATCTTTAATGGTTTTAGAACCATGTAATATTCCGATTGAACGTGGTTGTACCATATTTCTTCGATCTACTTTTTATGTCCATTGTATAGCCCTTTTAGGTTTGCGTCTACCCAGTACAATGTTAGCAATAAATGAAAGGTACTGTGGGATTTCCCGGATGCGAAACTTCCTATATATTCGGGCATCGTTTTTCCAAGCTTTCAGTCACTGCGACATTTTCGTATCGTACACTACTTATTGTAGAAAAGTGAGTGAATTGCCGAAAATGGTGCATCAGAGGTGTTATAATCCTTTTAAACAAAAGGAACATAGCGTTTGTTCGAAAAGACTCCGCAGCATAACAGTACGATTGGATCAATTATTTCCAACTCTTCCCGAGAAGGGATTGATATATAATAATTGTCACCTCAAGCTATGCTTCAAAAATAGAAGACAGCAAACAGAAGCTTCATTAGCTGAACCAGGGCCATCTCAATTACCAAACGAAGAAACATCGAATAGTGCTGAAGACAATTTCAGCAACGATTCAGTGAGTATTGAACCGGCCACTCTTGTAAATTCCACAAACCTCCTAATACCGTCTTTCAAAGATTCTCCTGTAACACAATGAACTTTAAGGTCCGTAAGGCGAACATCAGAAAAATAGATCGCATCTCTAGTCACCTGAGATCAAAAGTAAATACCGAAAATTGTCTGTTAAATACTAAAGATAGTGCTAATGTAATTCAACAATTTAAAGATAAATTTCATTCAGAAGTTAATAGTAGCGAAAAAATTCGAAGTCTTACAACTTTGCCTAAATCATGGAGCATTGACGTAAGTAGAGTCATGCCGGGAAGAAAAGATCTTATATCGGTTTCAATAAATGGATCTAGGGAACATGTGCAAAAACGATTAGTACTGGGCAATCTTAAAGAAATTTATGAATGTTTTAAAGAGAGAATATTCGATTTAGTACATTTGCGAGTGTGCGACCAAGAATATGGAATTTCTATATCTCGTCTGTGCTACGGCTTAATTCCACGATCGGTATCTGGTATGCGGCTTTAATCTACGCGGCGGAAATTTCGGTCGGCCTAATATGTACTACACGGAGGTCGGATTAAGAACGAGACGGGACTTATAACTACGCGATTTATTTACATTGGCGGATCGCGGTTCGCGGTAACGTAACGACATCGGATGTCGCCGGTGGGACTTGGCATTAGCGGCGGTAAAGAGCAGTGGGGAAAGGATTTGTCCCGTAGCTGTGATTTCGGCAACCCGACACAGTCGGCGTTACGGCAACCCGTATTAACGGCGGTCTAGGATGTGGTGTATTCCAACAATCAGCAGATCGGCAATCAGTCCTGGCAGTGGCACCGAAGACTGTTGTTTCTTGAACCGTAGCGGCAACCCGTGGTCTAATCAATCGAAAGGAGAAAACGGCGGAAAGGATAGACCAAAACCAGCGATCCATAAGAATCGGTTACGGGCCTTCTTCGCTACTATGCCTCGACGTATTTCGGTATAGAAGCGTTGCGTCAGCGGCAGTTCGGTGAGAAGCGACTTTTGTTGACAAATGCAGCTAATTTCTATACATCGTTACCCCATAATAATTCTGAAAAACACGGTCGCGGTCGCGGTCGGAATTCGCGCCTTTATCATGCGTTAAGATCTTCTCGTTACAAGTTCTTAGAACGCTTAGCGACAAAATTGTCATTTTGCAAACGCACGATTACATCGCTGAAGCTCAGAGTTTGTATTTAACGCAATGGAAGCAATTGATAGATAATGGAGAATTTGTCGTCATTGGCGATTTTTCCGAAAATTATAGTTTTGTCGTGCAAGATGCGGTATAAAGTTACCATTAGAGCAATAAGCAAATCACCCTTCATCCTTTTGTAATGTATGGTAAAGAAAAGAGTTATGATTTTTTTATAATTTCAGAAAGTTTAGAGCATAATACAGCTGCTGTTCATATTAAAGAAAAATTAGTTCAATACGTAAACAATATATATCCGGGAAATGTGAATAAAATTATATGCTTTTCTGACGGAGCAGCAGTGCGATACAAAAACACAAAGAGTTTCATTAATTGAACACGTTATTATAACAATTTCGGTATTTCTGCTGAATGGCATTTTTTGCAACAGCTCACGGTAAAGGGCCATGTGATGGTGTTGGAGGAACCGCGAACTGACGTGCTATGCGCACAAGCTTACGACAGCCTGCACATAATCAAATTCTTACACCAGAAGATTTTTTCGAATGGTCGAAAGCATCTTCTTCAAACATTACGTTTAATTCCGTAAGTGAGTTTGAAAACAGTGAACATGCTGCGACTTTACAAGCTCGCTTTGCCGCAGCATTGCTAATTACTGGCACTAGAAGTTTCTATAGCTTTACGGCATTGTCAACTAAAGAAATAATTTGCCGATCTTGCTCGTGCGATAGTAGTGGTTCTGTGTTCAGCATAATGAAATAGTCTTAATTATTCTTTCTTTGCTGTTCCGAAGTCCTCCGGACATAAAGATTCCGTTCTACCACTGGCAATAATCCGCCTTCATATCCTTTCCCGATGAAAGAACACCACCAGCTTCTCGTGGTTTCCACCGAACAATGGCACCTTTTTGTTATAGATAATTAACAAGCATAGAAAGTAATACCTATGTATCAGTCAAGTTGTAATGAAAAAGGTGTCATTGGCCAAGCGTGGCTCCGCGGTTAGCACACGGCTACTTACCCAAAACAGGGGCACGCCGCGCCTTTTATAGCACATTGTGACGTTAATTTTCAAACGTCCATCCTGACCCAGGGCTTATTTTGTAGCTAAAACTTCATGGAATATGAAAATATGTTTTGTAACAATTTCGAAGGAAGCTCAGTGACGACTTAACCACCCTTCCCCTAATTCCACATAAACTACAATGTATTTCAATTAGAATAAAATCCCTGATGTCGACGTCAAAAAGTGATCGATTCGGCATGGAATGACCCGAGCCTAGTATTCTGTTGGCTTGTATCGGAAATGATGGGGATACCACATGGAACGATATTAAATGTCCCTAGGACATCGATGTCGTGCGACTCGAGTGTATTCACGTAACTCGTCGTTAATCCCGTAATCTTTAGTACAGTGGCGGACATATGTATACTTACGATCATAATCATTTTCAATCTTACTAGGTGGAATCATTGCATGCGAAGTTATATTTGAGCGCGCTTTATTACGATATTGTATTTTTGAAGTGTGTGCGCATAACCCGCAATAGTACAATATACGTTTTGTTTCTCAACTTAAATGCATTTAAATGTATCATTTTACTATAACATTATATAATAGTTTAAGTGTTTATGTATAAGTATAATTATAATATCACAATATGATTTATCGTGAAAAGTGCAATTCACTAATCAAGTATCCTGGAAACCTCTGAATATAATTATTCTATCAAATCTTGTATTACATTTTAAAATAAAAGGGCCATAGATCATATATTTCTACTGAAATTATAAATAATACAACTTTTTGTCTATGGACACATACAACATATTTGATTGGAAATTAATAGGAAAGGTAACAAAGTAAAATGACAACATTTCTTGTGTTAAATTTCAGGGACACATACTTGTGAACATAATGCTCGAACTATATTTTCTTGTCTTTTTGTTTACGTTTTGGAACATCTAAGTAAAATTGAACATTGTTCAACTTAATATTTCATGGCACATCCCTTATTTTTTATCACTTAAGTTTTACGAGGTTTTCGTTTTTGGGAAACATTATGTACAGTTTTATGCAGTTCTATATGTATGCTTTATAGCTGCACAACAAGCTTCAACAGTTATTCCCAATTCATTAGAAATGCTTCGATATGTGTTACCTTACTTTCGAAGCAGCTGTATTTGCAGCCGTTGTTGAGGTGTAATATTTTCGCCTTTACTCATTATTAAAATAATAGTAATTAACATTCACTTATACCGTGTACTGCACAGAACATCCATGCTCGTTCCTCGTACAACGAAAACCGAATGTGGATTGTTTACATCGTAAGAAAGTCGTACGGCGGACGTTTATAAGTATGTGTCGGCCGCTGTAGCGTATGTATGCCGACCTTGGCACATCAGAAATATTTAGGAAAGCACTACATGCATTATACCTTCAACCTATAAAATGAAAATGATTACACTCATATGACTCTTCTGATATAATTCCTAGATCTTTAACTAACGCTGTGTTCATGAGTATATGTCCACCACTGTAAATCGTCTTGAATAATAGGAACGAAACATGCCTACGTGATTGAAATTTTATGTAACGGAAATTTTGGCATCGTTTTTTATATTTGGTCATTCAAATAAAAATTTTAAATTATGTTTATCGTGTTGCACATACTATTTGCAATATCCGCAATTAGCGTAGTTTCGGCAACTAGCCTGCCCAAAACATTTACAAGAGCAGTAAATGAGGTAATAAACTGAACAATTTTCTCCTTTGCCAAAATGCCGTCTGAGGCTTCATTTTTGAATAATTATCAAAAGATAATGAGCAATCAGAGCGCGCTTAGAGCCCGCGCTCAGAGATGGGTTACGGCGCGTCGCGCAACGTTCGTGTTTCGTGTATATGGAAGTTCGGGACAAAATTCGTAACTTTGTTTCAGTATGGAAGTTTCTCATAATTCCTTTTTTATATTTATTTTTGCATTGCTATTCTGTTAGCCCTCTATATCCCAATTTCTTTCGTGTCTAGAAAACAGTTACTTGATCTAAAATTATCCAATATTAATCTTCAGTAACGACCAATTACTAGTTTACCACTTGTATACTATTTATTATAAAAACGATTTGTAATAAATAATATGTAATGGAAATTTCAATTAATTGCAATTTATCGTCTTGAAAAAAATGGAGCAAAAATCGGAAGCTGCAAATTGCTATAAATAAATACCTTGTGTATAGATGGATGTCATTTACAATATATTTTAGTTACATCAAGAGAAAGGCAAATGTTTAAATTAACTCAAGTGCTTTATCGGATGTGCCGAATGCACGAGTAAAATTCCTCTACGAAGGTTCCATAGGTGTGCTAAGGGCCTGAGCGGAGAGCATCGTATCAACAATTTTCATTATACATATACTTTGTTTCGGGCAAATATGGGCAGCTAATTGAATTGAAAGCTATATAAAGTATAACGTTTCCTGAATTAATGTACAAAACATCAAGGTGGTGTTTTTTGGACTTTTTCATTAAGTCTCCTCAAAGTGAACAAATTTTCAAATCTACAAATATTCTATGAATTACGTTTGTCCAAAGAAGATTCACCACAATCTACGGTGCTACTCTCAATTTTAAAAAAAGGTTAGTTTATTCATTAAAAGTACATACGTCTTTGAAATCTACGTTTCTTTCTGGACAATTTGATATATAGAACATCACAATTTAAATACTACAGATATTTGACTTTTGTCCGTTATATGAAACACTGTGCGGCGCACCGAACAAAACGCGCCGGTATAGCACGGAGCAAACGTTAATACCGGATTACTCGTTATTCATGAATGAAAATGAACTAAAATACTAACGAAATCAATTTGCCGTTATCAAATGAACAAAAAAGGATTAGAATGGCCTAACTAACGAGTCTATGTATACACAGTATAAAGTAGAGTGCGTACTTGTGCGAACATACGTTCAAACATTAGAAATGTTGAATTCCACCGTGTGTTGCATTCTGTAGCAACTATAGTGGGAACACATCGGCATTTGCTGATCTTTGCGCCGCAAATAATGTTTTTCTCGTAGTCGTGGATTTTGCGAAAAGTTTTATCATTTTTGTACACTTTTCTCGGTCAACTTGTAGGAACGTTACTCAGTTTCCGACCTCGATGATTTTTGGATACGTTGTAGATATCACCATTTAGAATAACTTTTTCCTCTTGCAAAAATGTCGGATTCTCCTAATTTCCGATATCTTCGCAAAAAAACTTTCGTTCCTGGTCCAGTGAATCATACCTGTACGTGCGCATCTGCAACACAGTGCAAGCATAGCTGACACTCTGCCGCCCGGTGGTATGTTTACATTGAACGCAGCTCCCCTAAAGATCTCGTTCACACCTACATATGCGGGAAAAAATCAGGTCTATACTGCCAACAGTAATTTACAAATTTTTTGCGGTTTATGCCTTTCTCTGTCTTTAAACGTGACTTTTGCCGATCGCCGTCAGTTCGAACCTAACTTAATATACCAATAATGTTAATTTGATCAATCTATCCACTTATCCAAAATAAAAATCATTAATATATGGAGTTTGGCTTAGAGTATACTTAATCTGGCCGCTTAACTGCGGCCGGAGGAGTTCATGAACGGTACAAAATGTGTAAAGTACCCCCGACATTGGTATTAACCGGTATGCACCGCAAGGAGGTTGTCGGGCGGATTTTGCATATCATGTGTGTGGGCCTGCTTGTGTGTTTTATTGAGCGCGGGTGTATCATTGCGAAGATGTACTGCAACCGTCATCTTTGTTATTTTGCAAACGATTTTCGAATGTGGCCGTTTCATCGGAAGAGGCATCAGTCCTGTCACATCGTTTATGATATTTTTTAAAAAGATATTTGCCGAAGTATTAAGTTTTCGAACGCAGCGGAAGAACTAATTTTTTCCTATATATGCAGATGTGAACGATAGCTTCAAGAGGGTTGTTCATTTGTCTGAAAACTAGATGCGACGTAAAGATGAAGGGATCAATCGCTGATGAATGTAAATATACGGCTGGGCGGCAAAGTATCGGCTATGCTTGCAGTATGTCGCAGACGCACACGTACGGGCAAGATTCACTGTACCAGTAACGAAAGTTTTTTACGAATATCTCGAAATCTAGAGGAGTCCCAAATTTTTGCAAGAGGGAAGGGTTGTTCGAAACGGTGATTTACGAACTACCTCGAAAACCAACGTCGACCGCCGCTTATACATAAGTATAGGAAAAACATAGAGAAATCATCGAAATCGGTGATGACTTCACGGATCGATAATTTCATCATGAAATGTAGAATGAAGAGTGATGAAATATTACCTGCGGATCTTTCATGTGATTATTTTTTAGGGGCGTCTGAGGGTTAAATATTGTAAACGAATTTCGCGGGTATTGAGAACTTACGAAGCGTCAGGAAATAGACAGGGAGAGAGGGGTGAGAGAGATCGATAGAGAGACAGAGAGAGAGAAATTGCGTATGTCGCAGTTCTAACGGTTAGCAGCTAGGGACGCATTAGTGGAATCAGCGCCCAGACGAAAAGTCTACCACGTGTTTCGAATAGAATTGAGTTACAACGCATTAATTAAGCGTCTCCACATTTTTTACTACATTTTAATGTCTACAAGGACCTCTGATTGGCAACAATTTGAAATATGCTGCCCATATTGCAAGTATTATAGTAGAATTATCATACTTTTAGTCGAGGGCCCTTCGCTGCCCATTGCCGAGGCTGAAAACATATGACGCCGGAGGGGTTTGCGCGGGAGAATGTGCGTTGCGGCGCTGCGCCGTCGTTAGTCGAGAACGTGACTGTGAAGAGTTCGGATGGGTTCGCGTGAAGTATACCGATTTTATTAAATAATTTATTTTGTGCTCTGTGCTCTCGCCACAGAAGGTCAATTGTAAAGCGTGGTTTCTTAAGTCTTCGTGATTTGGAATTCTTTGAAGCATCGACAGTAAAGGTAATGCGTTATAATTCTTGTAATTCATATTATAATACATACATTCTTGTTACAGAAGTAAAATTCGTTGATTGCATTTTCGTTAGTTTCTTTAACAGTTATTTAATATCTAAGAAATGAATATTTCTAGTATTACATTAATTCAAGAAATACAGTTTACAAAATGGCGAACATAAGTAACATTTTTGCGCAAATATTTTAATTTATTTTACTTCTACTAATCTCGATAGCAAATACGCCCATGATAGTTCATTTTAGAGATAGGCGATATTCAGAAATCATCTATATTAACATCCATGTTGAAATCGGTATCTAGTATCAGATTCAGCGAATTTTCGAAACATCGATGATTTCCCAACAAACCGTGAAATGAATATACCACAATGAATTAGCAACATTAGTATTTGGAAAATGTTTATTCTCAAACTAAAAATATAGCAATTGAAGAAATTATAGCATTAGTATTACAGGTCCCGAAATTCTGTATGAATAGATTGCAAAAAGAGCATTTTGGTAACAGGTTTGGCTTTCAATCAATTTCGTTGCTTGTGAAGTACAAGTTCTGCTTAGGCAAGTAGTCTTTTCGATGCTGGGGACGTTGCAACAGATGATAAATATTTTATAGCACATTTTTGCAACTTTGGAAAAGTAGAACCAATATGGCTCAATCGACCAAATATGGATGTTTGATCCCCTACTATAGATATTTTGTAAACATCGTTGAACATCACCCATCCCGAGTTTATTTCGTAATACGTAATTCGTATTAGAAATTATATTCTGGTTTTTACTTTTTCCTCCATGTTCAATTACTTCACGGCGGCGACCCTAGCGTCATTTAACGAGCGGGACAAGGAAGTTTTTAATTGTTCCATTGTTTGTACGTTCTCGAGTTTTCCGAATAATCACAATTTTAACGCGTAGGCCTAACCCGCAGTGGAACATGTCGAACCTGCCGCACGTCGACTTTGATGAAAATTACAAGGAAGGTAGTTCTTAAAAAAATGTTTGACTCGTATTTTTTGCTACAGGCAATTGTCCATGCTGAAGGGGTGAAATCCATCCCCCAAAGTTGAGGATTGAAAATACATTTTATGGATTATCTCGAGAACTGCGGGGTGCAGAACAAATTTTTTCTCAATTTTTGAGATTTAGAATGGGAAACTTAGCCTCGTAAAAATTATTGCAAAACAATCATTTGTTTAAACAATATTAATTTTTTATTAATTTTTCGTGCAGAATATTTTTCAACTTTCACGTCAATTTGCGTGTGTGATCTATGAACTAAAAAAGGGATAGGTGTTTCTGGAATTATCTGTCTTGAATCATTCAATTATATGTAGCTTACTAAATGCACAGTTTTCGCGCAGTTCGTTCAAAGAGAAGTATTCGGGCACTTGTCGTAGTAGAAAGCACTGAGAATGAAATCTTAATTGTTATTAACATTACTAATGTAAATAATTCGTGCTCATGGATAGCATGACAAAATTAATTTAAGAGTATTGTACTACATTAATTGTTATCCTATTCTTTGTGTCGTCCGTTTTCATAATACCTTGCGGATTAACAAAATATGGAAGTCTTGTAAGTATTTTTTTTCGCGTTGTCCATTAGTACTAATTATATTAGTAATATTAAAAGTAAACAACCAGGAAAAAGTTATTGCAATCAATATGGATTAGTGTCAACCAACACATTCTGGCTCTTTACCTATAAGGGTTATTTATAACCAGAATTTTAAATTGAAGATATCTATTAAATTTTACACCACGACTGACTTCTACAATTGGCAACTACAATTTGTCTTACATGTTAATTGTCTAATATGTTCTTATGTCTTAAAATACATGAAACAGATAATAGACACAAAAATTGATGTAGTACAGTATTCTTTAATTAATTTTTTTCATTTGCCAATGAGCACGAATCATTTGTATTAGTAACGTTAATAACTATTAAGGGTTTACAGTACTTTTTCTAGCACACGTGTTCGAACACTTCCTTTTGAACGGACTGCGTGAAAACTATGCATCTAATAATTGCGCACAGTTAAATAATCGAAAACAGAAAATTCCAGAAACACGTACCTCCTTATTTTGTTCCATAGCCCGCATACACAAATGTACATGAAAATTGATAAGCATTCTGCAAGGAAAATTGATAAACCATTAAAAAAATCCGTTTAAGATTTGAACAAATGATTATTTTGTAATAATTTTTGTACAATTATTTCCTAATTTGCTTAATGTAGCTAAATGGCCCGTTCGAAAGCTCACAATTAACAAAAATTGCTTCTCTACATCCTCTACTTCTCGAGATAATCCAAAAAATGTATTTTTTTACCAACAACTATCTTTTCCTATAAACTTCATCGAAATCCGCTTATGTGTGTTCGACATGTTTCCTTGTCAGACGTACCACTTTTGAACCACACGACAACCACAAAATGGTGATCTGCTTGCAATTGTAAGAAGATGATAGAAACAAGAAATCATACGTTTTTTCTTGTTCTAGTCGTTGTTTTCATTGTACGGTTGTCGCATGGTTCAAAAGTGGGCTGTCTGATTTAGGCCTTAAAGGCACCTCAATAAATTCCGTCCTTCATTCGGTACGCGGTTGTTGGCTCGTTTTGCATTTCTTTTCGCGTCAACATTTGTTAACACAAGCTTGAAATGCGAAGAGAAAGAAACAAAAGTCAAACGTATATTTCTGTACGAGCATGTAACGCGGCAAATAATTTAGACATTAGTATAAAACTTTACATTTTCGAACATGTTTCTAAATGTGTCATGTGCACTTTAGGACGAAACGCTCCCTGCAAACATATTAGCAACATGCCCAAGATTTCAGCGACTAGTGACATCAAGAATTATCAACAACATTCAGTTCAACGGAATTTTTCAAATGTCACACACGGAAGGAATTTAAGGAATTGAAGAGAAGCTACCCGATTCTTTCCTTTTCAATACATTGGTTTGCTGGTACTTTCGTCGACTAGAGAAGGTAAGTAATATTACTCATTACTATTAATTTGTATTTAATTGCGCTAACTCCTCGCCGATGTCATTCGGATAATAAAACTTAGGCCTTCTGTCAGCGATGTGTTGTTGTGTTAGCGGCACAGTGAATATCCATTGTAAAACAATGGACGGCTATTCACGAAGTGTCAATCAATATTTTTCTGTCTAAAGGGGTGTTCTCAGAATTTTCTTATTTTATTATAATTATTTGGAAGTAGCATGCCTTGTCGATATCTTCGATACTATACGTTTTGTAAACAAAGGGTGTCTGCTAACGCTAGCTATGGTCGTATCCATCTCAAACGCTTCGAGTACACATCTTTGAATTGAAACGTATTTGCCTCATACGCTGTACATACACGTTATAGCTAAGGACATATTGTGGACAGAACGCCTTACTCCTCAATATTTGTCTGAACTACTCGCTCAATAACGTATCTGTATGCTGTGTACATAATGAGAGATAAAAGGTCATGTTTTCACAGACCTTTCTCTGTAAAGTGTTTATTAGTTGTAGCTATGGCTTCGCTTAATAAGAAACGTTCAGGTAGACCGTTACGAACTAGTAATTCTAGCGACATATTACAACAAAATTTGTTGTAGAACTGTTTCTTAAATTTCGCGATTCATAAGGAAGTCGACGCTTTAAAATGTAATGGAGCTGAACGACGTAGCGCTTTAATCGAACTTTGAATTACGAGAAAAGAAGAACCAAATCCATACAGACGTTATAATACGATTTAAAACCTACCACGCGATGCTTTATCGATGAAGCTAAGCCATTTGCTGCCTACAGCACGGCGGAGTTTTCGTTGGACAACTTTGTGCTCGAGGGGTTAACCCTCCGACTACTACGATTTCTGTGCCTGTGGCAGTCACTTCTGACTCACACCGATATTTCACTAACACACATTGATGTTGCTCAAGCTTCTCACCAATGCTATACTGACACAGGCGATCGCTCGAGCCAACAACCGCGCCGGTATACTATTAGGAACTCCTTCGCTTTAATTTACGTTACGATTTTGGTTGCACATTACGGGAAATTAAAAACCTTGTGAATTGTGAAAAATCATATAGATTCTATATTTATATTATTACATCTATTACATACAATTCTATTAGTTCGTATTGAGTGCTTGTTGCATACATGTCTTGTTAGAGAGGTCATGGCAAACGGATCGGACACACGTAAAGAACAATAATTTATTAGTACATAAATTAAGTATGGTATTAACGATTTTGATGTACAACTAGAAAAGTGAAGATAATAGAACAACAAAAGATAGGCAGCGCCCGACATATCGATTGTGCCTGCCTTCTCTTCATCCGATTCCGAACCAAAAATCGTACAGAATTATCGATCTTCAACATGTCTCTCACAATAATTACATTTATTAGAATATCTGCTGTTGCTTCCGATGCAAAAACAACATCTAGTTCGTTTCTGTGCAGCCAATTTTGTGTTTTTTTTTTAAATTATTTTCCATCCTGTTGCTTCTGTTGCACTTATAACATTTCTATAGAATCCTGTATTTTGATTTTTAAATTCAGTCGCACCGCTATCTATATTTTTGCAGTCAACTTACGTGCTAATTGCTCCAGAAGTACTTTCCTTTTCCTCGTTGCAGAATGTTCGTTTTCCCACGTGGGGTATTTTGTCTGCCATATCGCAAATGCATTATATGCAGCTCTATCTAAGTAGTATATAAATAATGAAAGTGGCCAACGGCGGGTACAACGTCGACACGAATACACTCTTATTATTTTATCTAAAATGTCCACATCACTTTTTGTCGAATTATAATAACTTATTATATCTGGCTTGAATTTGTCTGCTGGCGTTGAAATGTTGTGCTCGTGGTGTAGTGTTGAAAGTAATACTACACATTTTCCTGCTTCCGGTACATATGACCCTAACGTCAGGTTTTCAGTAAATAAAAAATAAGACGAATACTGACTGCGGATTCGCGTATCTATTAGTGTTTTCGGCAAATATATTTTATTCTTGCGTATGGTTCCAACTAAAGAAATGTTATTTTCTAACCGTTCCTCTGCTAAACAGAGGTCAGTAAAAAAATTAGCTGTTGTTACACAGCGCTTAGGATTTTAAAAAAATCGGTCAATTGTTTTACGATATGTTCACCTTGCTGTTTTCCTGGGGTATTTCTGTGTTTCCCCAAATACACATCCATATTACAGCAATAAAAGTTGCTCGAGTCGCAAAGCGTCCAAATTTTAATTCCATACTTCCTTGGCTTGCTCGGCATATACACTTTGAAAGAACAACGTCCGCGAAATGTCATTAGTTGTCCGTTCACACAACCCGTGTAACTTGCGTCATAAAAATCTTTACAATTTTGTGTTAAAGTATTTGTAACTTCTCGCAGTGGTGCCAGTTTATCAGAAGATTTTCTCTTCCCTCTGCTCTGGAATCGTTTAGTGTTAAAATGAGAGGGCAGATCATATTCTATCCTCTAAAGTATCACATTTCGCCTCGGTGGAAGCCTTTAATATTTCGCCGCTATCTCGAGCCCCTAGCTCGTAAACCGTGTTCGCTCACGGCCCCTTCGGGATCAAAGCCATGCCGAATAGTCTACTGATTCGATATAAGAGACTGGCCGGTCCCGAGCCAGTGCCTTATTTCGAGATATTACTGTATATCGTATACATTGGGACGGATCACTTATATCAAGTTTCGGGAATCTTGGAACCCAAATGCTATCACGTAAAAATCTTAGAAATTCGTCGAACGAGGAATTGAAGAATAATTCACAGTTGCCATCAAAAGTTTCGGGCCAGGCAGATTTTTTTTCATATTTTGATTTTAGGTTTTAGATTTTTGGAATTAACAAAAAAAGAATTTAACTTTAAAGAAGATAATACATTTTATTGTAAACATGTAACCTTTGGTAATGACTAAAAAAAACATAATACATATGTTATTTAACGAAAGGCAAAAGACGCCCGATCATAAATATCGGGCCAGGTACTTCAGCACTCGTTAAATCATAGAAATCAATTGAATCACTGGAAAGTACTTAAAAAAACAACAGTAATGTTTAATATTTGGTAGTCATGTCCTCAGAGATAATGACGTGGCATTGAGACTCGACTAAATGAATGATCGTGTCGTGAGGGATTTTATTCCATTCTTCACTTAAAATCTTGAATACATCCCGTTTATTTGAATGTCTCTTGTGTCACCTTAATGTTCGGAAATTGAGCAGGCCATTTTAAAACTCGCACTTTTTTGGCAGACAAATACTGTGTGATACAGTCTTCAAAGCGTGTTTTGGATCTCTATCATGTTGAAAGATCCACCCATCAAGCATATTATCCTTGGCAAAAGGAAGCATTTGTGTTTGTCCAGTATGTCCTTATACACGAAGCGATCCATCACATATTCAGTTTCTACCAACTCCTTCATAGGAGTGTTCCATCCGGAACAAGCTATGGAATCATATAAAACCCACTTCACGGTTTTTTCCACAAATCCAGATGCGAAGACCCATGGCAGCGAAGGTTTATGGCACGACTTTAAGAAAGCAGCTATTTTTTAGGAATCCTCCGACATATAGTTAATGATAGCACTTAAAGTTTCGCGCGCATTTGTCCTCAATAGCTCCAGACGTACCATAAACCCGGGATTTCGAAGGGTCCAACAATATTGTACCGGTACCAAACCGACCATCGCGACCCAGAGGAAAAACCCGATCCGCTGACTAGGTCTTGGCACCCCCATCGCAGGTAACACCCCACCCTTACACGCACAACCGCAGTATGAGGACAGGGGTGTCCAATTTCTTCGAAATCAAGGATCCTGATTGGCGAGTGTTAATTTCGTTACTCGCCAATGAAGAGACTTCCGGCATGGAAAGGGAACCAACCCGAGGTTTCCAAAAGGGATAAAATAGAAGAAAAAGTCAGTCGTCACCGACACTTCAAAGAATCTGACACACACACACGGACACAAGTATTCTTTTGCAAATCTGTTAAAGTCTCTATTAATATATCTGTTTGTTACTTAGAAGTCAAGTTAATCATTTAACCCTATATTCCCTCTCACCGTAAAGGTAACAGGGATTTCACGTCTACATCGGTGTAGAATTTGTCTGCCGTAGATTTACGACCTCTGGTGATCCGTAATCAATCAGAAAAATCGTGATCGCACCGTGAACGCGTGAACAGGGAGAGGTTCCCCAGACGATGAATCCTCCACCACCATGTTTCACTGTTGGTATTTGGTATTTAGAATTGCATCTGGTGACAACAGGACGCCGAACATACTGTTTTCCGTCGCTTCCAAATCATTTAAACTTGGATTCATGAGAGAGCAGCACTTTTTTCCAATCCTGCACAGCCCAGTCTCGATGATTCTCGGAAAATTGCAATCGGGCTTTCTGATTCTTTGTGAAGATAAGAGGTTTCTTCACATCGACTCGTCCGAAAAGCCCAATATCTCTCGGACGTCTGGACACTGTCACACGACTCACATCGGCAAGGTTTTCGTCCCGCAAGTCCTAGGCGATCACGCCGCCAATTTTCTGAACATCAACCACAAATTTCCTTCTAAGTAGCTTGTCAACACGCGCTGTTGTTTTTCGGGGTCAGCCACTTCGTGGACGATCGGCTACATTTCGTGTAGTCTTACATTTGTTGAGGATATTGTTCAACGTTGTTTTACGTATTGCTAACAGCGCTGAAATTTCTCGCGATGGCTTGTCTTCTTTTACATACAACCATTTATTGTTTAAATTAAACACTTTCATGACAGTCGGCCACTATTTACTCTGTAGCCATTATTTTTTCAATACTAAAGAAAAAAAAACACTTCACCCGAAACTTTTGGTCGCCATTCTATATATGTGGTTCCTAGAACAGCGCGCAATGAAGAATCCGATTACAGACCGGTTATTACGAGAAAAGGCATTCTAGTATCAATCCGAGCTTATACTGAGCCGCCATTCGCACGCTCTGTTGTACCAGGCAGGGCCTACTACAACGGTGTTGGGACGAAAAATCACTGCGAGGGGAGTTCTACGCGCGCCCCGTAGTGCGTGCGCGCCGGGCTTGGAAAGACCCCTTCGTCACCTTCTAGACTATCGGAGGGGTAGACTGTCCCTTTCGGGAAGTGACTCACTTAACCGTCGCGCCCGCGATCCTGCACCCGTTTGGGAGCGTGGTCGCGGTCGCGGCGTTACTAGCGGGGTCACCAGCTCGAGGTCTCTTGCAGGTTCACACGGTGTGTGAAAGTTTAGTGACTGTTACAGACTAACCGTATTACGCTGCTTGCGTTAATGCCCGCGCTACCTTTACGGTGTTACGTTTTTGCTCGGGATTTACTTAGCTCCTATAGTGGGATTTGGTGTTGGGATGTCATATCTGTCTTCTCTGAAGCGTTGCTCTTGCGAAGCCTTGGAATTCTTCGAAAGTGTTTTCTTGAACTAAGTCTCCGAGTCGACAAGGCCATTGCATTCCGATTTCTGTGATTTTTCTTGATAATGTTTCTCTTATGCCTTGGAGGTCTTGGCACTGGAAGATTATGTGTTCTACTGTGTCTGTGCTTTCACAGTTGCAATTTTCCGTGTCAGTGAGGCCGAGGGCTTTGAGTTTAGTTTTGATGCCTCCGTGTTTTATGAGGAACTTGTATTGTGTGATGATCTATTTTCAGCTATTTCACTTGTAATCTGGTGGATACGTCGCCGAAGTATTTGAAGGTGATCCTACCCTTAGTTGATTCGTTCCATCTGTTTTGCCATGATTTCGTTGTCTCTTCTCTTATTCTTCTCTCGATGGTTTGTAGCTGTTTTTTTTGTCCGGGCGTGTGTCCAGTGGTGTGTGGTTGAGTTCTCCTATGTTGAACTCTTCGTTTTGTCTAAGTTTGTACGTCGCCTGTCTTTCGGTTAATAGCAAATCGTTTGGGTGTGCCGCGGCTATTACTTGCAGAGCTTCGTGTGATATTGTTCTGTATGCTTTTGTTGTTTTAATTAATACGTGTCTTTGCGCTTGTGCCAGTCGTCTTCTATGGTGAACGTTCATTTTATCCGCCCAAGCTGCTGCTGCATAGGTGATAATGGGTATAAATATTGCTTTGTATATTGTGTTTAGCGTTTTGGAATTCAGTCCCCGTTGTGCTTTTGTTGCGTGCGCTAAGTTGGTGAAGATCTCCTTGCCGTTTCCGTTATACAGGGTGTCCCAGAACTCCCTGTAGAGCCGAAAAGGGGTGATAGCTGAGGTAATTTTGAACACCTTTTTCCTTTGCGCAAACATTGTTTGAGGCTTCGTTTTTAAATAGTTAACGAAAAATACTGAGCAATCAGAGCGCATGTACCATAGAGCCCGCGCTCAGTGACGGCGCACAACGCGTCGTGCTAGGTAGTGACGTTCGACCGTCGCCCCGAACAGAACGCGTCGGTATAGCCCGCAGGAAAAGATAACGTCGAATTATTTATTATTCATGAATGGAAATTAACTGAAATACAAACGAAATCAATTTGTCATTATCAGTTGAACAAAAAAGAATTAGAATCGACTGACTAACGAGTCTATCAAGTACGACGTATGTTACATTTTCAACAATTCACCAACAATTGGAATTAGTCTTACCTGTTTCTCCAGAAACGAACCTGCTTCGACGAAAATGGGTCAGTGCAATTCTACCGATCAATCGAAAACGTAACACGAACTACACAAACAGCCGATGCTACGATCGGGTCAACGAACTCATTGCACTTGACACAGCTTACTACTTGAACGATAACCGTAACTGGGTCATTCTACGTATCCCGATCATTCGAAGGAGTAACACGCGATGCATAACAGCTGATGTTCCACGACCAGGTCGGCCATCTCACTTCACTTCCCGAATTTTATTTTGCTGCACGGCCGTTGTAATTTTTACGAGGTCGTAACACAGTCTTCTGCAAAAATTTTAAAGGGTGATTCTACGGGCCAAAATAAAGCGAAAACAAAAAATGTCAATTTTGCATTAAGGCTTTGTTAACAAGGTACCGGTATTTTAAAAAGCGGGCAGCTTGTTTCAGTGGCAGTCATTCGCTATATGGAAGGGAAACCATGAACCACCGCACCGTGTAATCTGATACCCAAAAGGCACACGTTTTACGTCGCACAGCATTCAACCTGCTTGCTTGTAAAAATCCAAACGGGCAGATCAAAACCCGCCCAATTTTATTATCAAGTAAAAAGGGTGACGGCCTTCAATCCACAATTTTGTTCTCAAAAACCAAATACTATGCGTACACGTGACTGCCCTATCTGCGAGTGTCCACGATTTGCACTAAACTTATTATTCCACTAGAATGCTTAAATCGTTCCGTATTCAACATCGTACAAGCAGCAACTGTCTCGATCGTCTAGAAATAATGATCTACCGATGCATGCCGAATCGTGGGCAGAAAAGGGCAACACTGTTGCCCCTCTCTACGACTGAAAGAATAACAAATACCGCCAAGCGCTTTCCGTCACTAGATTATTGTACCGATTCAGATCATTTGAAAACGTAACACACGCTGCACAACAGTTGATGTTACGGTCGGATCATTGATCTCACTTCACTTCTTGATTATTACTTTACGGCACAACCGCGCTGTTACTATTTGTATTGTCGTGTACAGCCGCGTCACCAATGACCGAACCACTGAGCACTTGGTGAATGCTTTTCATCGCGATGCACCTCTCGGTACCGCCGGGTTGCCAAGTCGGCGTTGCAATCGCATTTCGCGAAAATTACGAACATTCCGTAATATTATAAGCTCGAAACAGCAGCAAACCATAAAGGCTTCCGTTGAGGTGAAATGCGATACGTTAGAGTTTACGATTTTACGCTTCTCTCTCCCCTTCTTCGATCTCTCGCTTGGCGCTGCGATTTGAAATAAAGAAATGCGAATAGCGATTGTTTGCGCGGTGCAAGAAGGCATTTTCTGAAGCAGTCTTCAGCCACGCCTAGCACGCTTCGGACGAACGCGTAATGTTACATATTCGTGCTTTTTGCACAATGCAATTGCAATGCAGAAATGACTGCCCGGCGATACCGAGAGATGCATTCCGATGAAGAACATCCTCCAAGTGCTCGCTCGTTTCGAACACTGGCAACGAGATTTTACACCACGGGGTCCTTCCACGATTACAGACAGGACACTGGCGCTCGTCTCGATCCACCGCGAGACGAGAGGAGGATATTTTAGAGGAGTTTCATCGGGCTGGCACCCTCAGTATACGACGTAAGGCGCAGGGTAAAGTAAGTATTCAAGTGAAACAGATGAAAATTTGAAAAATGGAAATGTAATTCTTATTTTAATAATTAATTTCTGTATTTAATTTTAGCGTTAGTCGGTCAGCAGTGCATCGCGTACTAGAAGGACACGGGATACACCCGTTCAAGTACCCGCGGGTGCAGAATTTGCACCCAGTTGACCAGAATCAACGGATTCAGTATTCAACGGAGCTGTTGGGGTAAATCGCGCGTAATCCGTGGTTCTGCAGATACGTTTTGTGGACGGATGAAGCACTTTTCATGAGGGAAGCGTGCTTCAACGCCCACGATTCGCATGTGTGGAACGATGAGAATCCGTTTGCGATTCGCACACGAGCAGCGCAACGCCGATGGTCAATTAATCTGTGGGCTGGCATTTGCGGGGAATTTGTTGTTGGACCGTACATTCTACCCCGTAGATTGGACGGACCAGCATACAACAATTTTCTGAAGCATGTACTTCCGAATCTCTTGGAAGAAATTCCATTAGAGATCCTGAGGAACATGTATTTCTAGCATGATGGTGTACCCAACCATTATGCCTCAGATGTTCAAGCCCACTTAGCCAAACCTTTCAGGACAGGTGGATTGGCCGCGGTGGTTGTGTTGCCTGGCCCCACGGTCACCGGATATGAATCCGTTGGACTTTTATTTCTAGGGGTATTTGAAGGTACGTCCATTGCTATTCTTCTCTTCTAGTTGATTCAACAATTATTCATTAATACATTACATTCCATGAACATTTTGCACCTTTATTAATCATTTCAGGAACAGGTGTACCGTGAACCTGTCACGACTCCAGAAGAGCTGATAGGTAAAATTCACGGTGCCGTGGCAGCCATAACAACGGACACGTTAAAGAGCGCGTGCAGGACAGCCTCGAAGCACGTGCGAGGGCCTGTTTGGCTGCTGGCGAGGAACAATTTGAACAGCGGCTTCCGTAACTACAATCGGCGCCTTTCGGGGTCACCAACGATTAAAATAAAGAAAAAACACCCGAATACACGTAGATTAATAAAAAATAACAGCGGTCGTAAAGTAATAATCGAGAAGTGAGATCACTGACCCGATCGTAACACCAGCTGTTTGTGTAGTTCGTGTTACGTTTTCGATTGATCGGTAGAATGACACTGATCCATTTTCGTCGAAGCAGGTTCATTTCTGGAGAAACAGGTAAGACTAATTCCAATTGTTGGTGAATTGTTTAAAATGTAACATACGTCGTACTTGATAGACTCGTTAGTCAGTCGATTCTAATTCTTTTTTGTCGAACTGATTATGACAAATTGATTTCGTTTGTATTTTAGTTAATTTCCGTTCATAAATAATGAATAATTCGACATTAACTTTTGCTTCGTGCTATACCAGCGCGTTCTGTTTGGGGCGACGATCGAATGTCGCTACCTAGCACGACGCGTCGTGGTCCGTCACTGAGCGCGGGCTCTACGCGCACTTTGATTAGTCAATGTTTTTCGTTAACCACTTTAAATCGAAGCCTCGAACAACATTTTCGCAAAGGAAAATGGTGTTCAGAATCAGCTCAGCTGTCGGCCCTCTTCGGTTCTTCCGATAGTTCTGGGACACTCTGTATATTCATTTTTGCTAACCGTATCGGAAACCAGGCTTACCGCTTTTTTTTTAATGATCCTTTAATTACAATGAGCCGTTTCTAGCGCAACAGCGCGTTTACTGGCTTCTTTTTAAAGCAAATGGGATTACCGTCATCAGGTGAAATGGCATCTGTGCCAGGAAATTTTTCTAGGGAAAATTTTCAAAAACCTAGAACAGAGATGGAAATGAACATTAAATAAAAGCATAGGGGAAGGAAAGAACCATGCAGCAGTTATTGACAATTCAAGCACTGCAAAAGATGCAAAGCTGGGGCGGTAAGGGAGTGCACAAGCTGTCAGGCAAGAACGTGCAGGTCACGCACTTACTGACCTTCCAGCTCACTCCCGTTGGTAATATCATCAAAATAACAATAGTCATTGAAAAATGACAATCACAGGAAGATGGCATCGATAATCTGGAATATTTCACATAAAATTATTTCTGATCATAGATATACACGCATGGATCGCCACGCTTGAAAAGCAAAATGTTTCTGAGGAGACAAGCAGAATTCGCGGTTGACGCGGTTGAAGATAGTTAGCGGGCAAGGAGAATCGCAGTCCTCATTTTATACGGAATATTACAGGTCTCATAAGAACCAGTTAATCTCACAAGCCGTTTCGGGTGTGCGGAAACATTGTAATTTAGCCTAGCCTTTTCAAAGAAATCCTGAATTGATTCAGAGTTGGCTTCATCGAGAGGTCTAACAGTAGAGTAACGAATCGGTCTTGTTGAATATACATTTTAATATTTTGTTTTGAGTGATCCGAGCTTTAATGCTATGGGTTTTTCGAGCCGACCACCATATTAATATCCCATATGTAAGGAGAGATCTTAGACAAACCTTATATAAGGTCAACCTAAATTTCTTTTTTGAGGTTAGATCGGCACTCAATGAATCGCTTGAGAATCGTAAAAGCAGCCATAGTTTTATTCACTCGATCCGTTATCGCAGTATCCCATTTTAATCTGCGATCGAATACAATTCCTAAATATTGAACTTGATTCGCCCACGGGATTTCGATATTGTTGATTTTAATTCGAGGTGGATTTCTATTAAGTTTTGAACAGCGTCAATAGGTAAAAGTAATTGCTTGTATTTCGCTTGCGTTTACTGAGAGTTTCCAGTTTTTAAAAAAGGTTAGAATTTCATTTAAATAACTTTGGGTTTTGGCAACGAGGAACTTAACATTTTTAGCGGAAGTTAGGATGGCAGTATTCGGACACCACGTTTACCACTGACCGCACATCAGTCCGTCGCCGGAACGGTGGAGGTTTCTCTTCCTGGTCCGCAGTCTGGACGGCTCGTTTGTACACCTTAATTTTATCGTCGCGCTCGCACCAATTAGAAGCCAGTGGTTCGGCTTTTCTTCGCGTTATTGGTGTATGAAATAGCGGAAGTGTTTGGGGGTTTATGTCCAGCGGAGCGCTTTGAAATTGAACTGCTGTGATTTTGACTAAGAATCTTTAATACAAGTTTGACTTGATACAAAATGTATGGACAAGTGGACTGGCTGCTGAGTCTCTGATGTGTTCAAGCTGTTGGTGAATTGTATCGTACCTTGTCGATGTCGAACACGATACGTAGCGAGCGCCGCTGCGTGGATTAATCCTACCAGGGGGTGTAAGTCCCTGGACACCTTTAGGCGTCGCAACGTTTACTCGCGACACTGCCCGCCAAATTAATATTGAGCAGTTGATTAGAAGTGCGCGAAGTGCTGCCGCTTCCAGTGGAGGAATTAGGTCCCGCGTCGAATGGACCTTTGGCGTTTCTAATTAGAGCCGAAGATGCTCTCGGGTGACAATTTCGTGTGATCGCGTTCGATCTTTACGTCTCGCATGTCGAAGTAATTCTGTTGTGATCGCGTTCGATCTTTGCTTCTCGCGTGTCGAAGTAATTGTCTTTCGTGATCGCGTTCGATCTTTATTTCTCGCGTTCGATCTTTATTTCTCGCGTGTCGAAGTGATTCTGTTGCTGGCAGGTTCCAGGTCCACTACTCTTCCGGCGCGCCCGAAGCGCGGTATTTTCCGGAGGAAATGGGGCGGTACCTGAAACCGCGAAGGTTCTGGAAATTTTGGCCGCGGTGGGAAATTCCACTAGGTCCCGTGAGTCGGCGACGCATACCGTTACAATATGGTCGGGACCCTTTGGACGATTACTGAGGATGGCGAGAGTAATTTAAGTGGCAACGTTTTGCCCGCACGTGAAATAAATTTCTTGCAGACGGCAAGCAATTTGAACGAAATTTTCTCCCTAAAAAATAATCTTTTTTCCGCGGTACGTACCATAAACCTTACCAAAATTTCCACGCGCATTATTCCGTGCGACGGAACATACTTCTCCCCGTTGAGAGAGTTTCTCGATCAAAATTTCGGATCGTGGCGCATGCGATGTCCATGTCCGAATGTTGACTGGTTCCTCGCGCTGTCGGTGTCATCCGTTGATGGTACCATCCGTTGATGGTTGGTCACTCGATGATCCACGCTGGTGGAGATTGGGCCCGTCGTTGATCCTCTTGGTCCAGGGCCGGTACTGCCGATGATCCATTTCGCCCATTGGTCTGACCCGTCGATGGCTGTTTGGTCCGTGACTCGTTCCGTCGCTGGCCTGATCCGTCGGTGGCTCGTCTAATTGGAAGCCCGTTACGTTGGTAGCCCGTGTCGAGGGTAGTCCCTATCCTTATGGCGCGACATACCTTGACGATGACTGTTAGGAGACTGGTCCGCGTTTCAGGCCTCCTCGTTGATAGGTAGTGGAGCCAGCTGTTTCACGTTTCGCCTGTACTCGCCCTGAGCGCTTCGTTCGGTGATTGCTCTGATGACTCCGTCTGCTCCTGGGTGAGTTTGTGATACTCTTCCCAATTTCCAGGTCAACGGTGTAGCCTGGTCGTCTTTTAGGACAACTAATGTCCCTAACTTGATCGAATGGTCCCCGTTGGTCCATTTGTGGCGTACGTTCAGGTGGTGGTCGTATTCCTTGTGCCACCTGGTCCAGAAGTGCTGCTTCACCTTATGGATGTGCTGCCACTGAGAGAGTCTATTCGTAGCCGTTCCACTGAAGTCGATCTCAGGTACGCTCGCTAGCGAATCGCCGATCAAAAAATGGCCGGATCTTAGGGCAAACGGATCCATAAGATCGGGAGAAAGAGGCGTGAGGGGGCGAGAATCCAGGATGGCTTCAATCTCGGTGGTAAACGTTTGAAATTGTTCATACGTAAACAATTTTTCACCTATTACGCGTTTTAGGTGGTGTTTGAAAGACTTTACTGCTGCCTCTCAAAGTCCGCCGAAATGTGGAGACAGCGCTGGCATAAAGTGCCAGGTGATTTCCTTCCCGTTGAGGAAATCTCGAATCTGATCGTCCTTGCGAAGTATCTCGTAGAGGTCTAACAGTTCGTTTTCCGCGCCAACCAAGATTCTGGCATTGTCTGAATACACGTTTTTACATATCCCTCTACGAGCGATAAATCGTTTGAAGGCCGCGAGAAATGCCTCTGTGGTCAAGTCGCTGACCACTTCTAAATGAACTGCTTTCGTCGCAAAGCAGACGAATACGGATACGTATATTTTAATCCGCGCTCGATTATTGCCGTCGCGGTCGGTACGCTCCCCCCGATGATCCACCCTAGCTGCGATTTTTGCAGGATCAGATCATCTTCGCCGTCGCACGCGGAGAGATTATATTGTCCGACGCTCAAACAAGCTAGCGCTGGACCAGAGCCTATTAACAGGTCGATAGGTGCTGGACGGTGGAAATATGGGTCTGCCAACTTTACGTTTTTGGGAATGTTTAGCGTGGTGCGGTCGATTGTCGTTTCGGGTACCGATTCCGATATGCCCGGGAGCGTGAAGCACGTAAGTTTCCGTGTGAAATTCGTTACGCGCGATTTGATGGTCGTCGACACCATCTTATTCGTTGCCGTGTGTAACTCATTCAGCGCTCCTATCGATACGGACGCCTCCGACGTGGGCAACCGTAATCTTTTTGCGAGAGCTTCCGTAATGAAGTTCGCGTTCGAGCACGTGTCTACCAGTGTACGACATTTTACCGGTTTGTTGTCGCGGTCGAAAATGTCGATTATTGCCGTTGCAATCAGTCCGTCGTGTCGTTTGCCGGGTCTTTCGTCGTTTTTGTGCTTCGGTGACCGTCGTCGTCAGTCCGATTTCGTCGCGTTTCTTGCATCGGTATGCAATTTAGTGTTGTGCATCTGACCGCAGATGCGACAATTTCCGGCCTTGCAGTCGTTTGCCGTATGCCCGACTCGTAAACAATTTAAGCACACTCGCGCTCTGCGTGCTGCGTCGTTGCGTTCGTCCGTCGTCATGTCTAAGAACGTCTTACACTGGTAGATCTCTCTACAATTCTGATTGCAGAGTTTGCAATGCTGTTTCGTGTACGTTTTGGCCTTCGATTTGGCCGTCGTCGTCGCGGACGTGTATCGTTTCGCCGTTTCGTGCCGCGGCGAAGTTCGCGAATTATAAGTTGCGGCGGTTCGCGGATCGCGCTTCGTAGCGTTTCGTGGGTCGCGCGCATTGGGCGGTCGCTGTTCGCGTATCGCGACGTTTCGCGTTTTGCGCGACGAGAATTCGACTTCCGTGACGTCGGAAGCGTCGGATTGGTGCGAGGCCAATCGCAAATGCTTGAAAACATCCGTGAGCTTTGGAACTTCGGTGTTCACGAGCGTTTGCTCCCAAGCCTTTCGCGTTTCGCGCGCCATTTTCGAGATGCAGATGCTCATAAGAAGATCGTTCGCGATATCTTCCCATGAGCGTCCCAACGCTTGCAGTGACCGAATGTGCAACTGCATATGGTTGACTAGTTCCCTGCTCGCGTCCGCAGAATCCCTAGTCATCTTGGACGAATCACGCAATGACGATGCATGCCTCAGTACCAGAATGCGTTTGTTATCGTAAATTTCTGTTAAGTGCTTCCACGCCGCCTCGTAGTTCTGCTCACTTGTGGTGAACGCGTCGATCGCGGTCTCCGCTTCTCCGGTGAGCGATAAACGGAGGTAGTGGAGCTTTTGCACGTTGTTTAATTGCGGCTGCGTGTCGATCATAGTCGCGAACGCGTCTTTAAAAGTGATCCATCGCTTGATCTTGCCGTCGAATTTCGGTAGATCGATTTTCGGTAGGTGCACCGGAATCGATTGTTGTTTCGCAGCCGGTTCGCTGCTTTGCGGTAGCAAGGGTGCGCGTTCCGATCTCCTGAGGATCATGATTGCCGTTGCAACCACGTCGTCGAATACCTCAGTTACAACGTGCCGCTCGTTTTCGGTTTCTTCGAAGTTTTCAATGAACCCCAGTTCGTCTTGGATTTCATTGAACGTATCGAATTGCTTGCGGATCCGTTCGATCCGCTCTAGGAGCTTTTCGCGTTCTTTCTCCGAGTCCGCGAAGCCGTTTACGTAATTCACAAATGTCGTTACTTCTGATTTTATTACGCGTCGTTTTTGCTTCAGTGCCCGAACGCAAGAGTCCGATTGACTCGAAGCGTTGGCGATGTCACCCGCGGTCGCCATTTCGATTGAATTGAAGCCTTTGAAGGGAAGTGGATTCAAAGGAAGTGATCGTCGATCGATGCGTAACGAGTCTAGCTTTGATTGATGACCGTTCAGCTGCGCCTTAACCCTTGCCCGAACAGTCGCTGTTGGCGGTGGTCCTGTGGTTCTCCAGCTGCCGCGTAATCGTCCTTCCATCCGCTTCCGTTGGTTCCCACTTGCAGACTTCGCTCGTTTCCGGATGTGGTGTTCTCCGCTTCACTAGATCTGGCTCGAAGGACCATGAATTGTATCGTGCCTCGTCAATGTCGAATACGATACGTCGCGATCGCCGCTGCGTGGATTAGTCCTACCAAGGGGTGTAAGTCCCTGGACATCTTTAGGGTCGCAACGTTTACTCGCGACACTGCCCGTCAAATTAATATTGAGCAGTTGATTAAAAGTGCGCGAAGTGCTGCCGATTCCAGTGGTATAATTAGGTCCCGCGTCGAATGGACCTTTGGCATTTCCAATTTAAGCCAAAGATGCTATCGGGTGACAATTTCGTGTGATCGCGTTGGATCTTTACTTCTCGCGTGCCGAAGTAATTCTTTTCTGTGATCGCGTTCGATCTTTACATCTCGCGTGTCGGAGTGATTCTGTTGCTGGAAGGAAGTCCGTCGACTACTGCCTCCCTTGTATACGCTGATTGGTCAAACCATAACGGTAATTTTTGCCAATAAGCATACAGGTTCCAGATCCACCACTCTTCCGGTGCGCCCGAAGCGCGGTATTTCCCGGAAGAAGTGGGTCGGTACCTGGAACCGCGAATGTTCTGCAAATTTTGGCCGCGGTGGGAAATTCCTCTAGGTCCCGTGAGTCAGCGTCGCGTACCGTTACAATATGGTCGGGACCCTTTGGAAATCCAGGTTTATGGTATTTGTCGATTACTGAGGATGGCGAGAGTAATTTAAGTGGCAACGTATTGCCCGCACGTGAAATAAATTGCTTGCAGACGGCAAGCAATTTGAACGAAATTCTTTCTCTAAAAAACAATCTTTTTTCCACGGTACATACCATAAACCTTACCGAAATTTCTACGCGCATTGTTCCGTGCGACGGAACAGGTGGTTTGATTCAAAGTGTTATGTGTCGGAGAGATTGTGTGTTGAGAGGTTGTGTGTCTTGGAATGGGAGTACTACCTGCAAGTCCCTCGATCGGGGTGTGGAAACCTGGTCAGCGTGGCGGAATTTTCCTCTGGGTCGCGATGGTCAGTTTGGTACTGTTACCAAATTGTTGGGCCCTTCGGAACTCCGAGTTTGGGGTATGTCTGAGGCTATGGAAGACAGATAGGCGCGAAGACTCTAAATACCATGCTTGATTTTACGACGGAAGATTCCTTCAAAGATAACCGTTTTCTTTAAGCCATACCATAAACCGTTGCTGCCATGGTTTTTTGCATGCGGTTCTATTAAAACCTTCTCGTCGGGTTTAGTACGTGTGGCAGGGCTTTTCCACGATATACCGGCCCTCTTGAACGATTACGGTCAACAATCGATTACAGATGAAAACTGCGGACTCGACGATGTGCATGAGGACATAAATAATGTGTGAAAGTCTACAATACAAGATATGCTAAACTATTCTATATCTTACGATCTAACTAAATACGACTGTACATGTATGATATTGTACATATAATACAAGGTAGTGCGTGCAGACGCATGTCTGTTATGGTGTTGATGGTTGTACATCGTGTGTTGGAAGAGGCGGTAGATGCTTCAAACATCGTTTGTAGCTTCCGCTGACTGTCTTCACGATTAAGACGCGCAGAACCTTGTGCTCCCCTGGATGTAGTGCTGTGATCCATCCCAGCGGCCAGCAAAAGGGTGGTAGATGATCCTCTTTGACGATTACCAAGGTCCCAATCTTCACATCGGTTAGTGTATTGGTATGCCATTTCCTGCTTACTATCAATGTATGTAAATAGTCTTTGTTCCAACGGGTCCAAAAATGCTGTCGCATTTGTTTGATGTGCTGCCATGTGCTCAGTCGATTTGATGGCACGTTGGTGGTGATGTCCGGCTCAGGAATACTCGTGAGCACATCGTCAATTAGAAAATGACTGGGGGTTAGAGCAATAAGATCATTGGGATCACTGGATAATGGTGTGATAAGACGTGAGTTTAGAATTTCCTCAATCTCTGCTAAATATGTCGACATGGCTTCAAAGGTAAGCAAGGTTTTGCCCAGAACGCGAATCAGATGGGTTTACACGGACTTTACTGCCGCTTTCCAAATTCCACCGAAATGTGGAGCACGTGGTGGAATGAAATGCCACGTGATTTCTGGGGTGCTGATATATTCGCGTACGATGCTATTAACGGTGTTTATGAACGTGGAATGTAACTCGCGCAGTTCTCGCGATGCTCCCACAAAATTCATTGCATTGTCCGAGTATATGTGTGTCGCCCTGCAGCGTCTCGCGAAAAATCGTTTGAGCGTTGCTATGAAGGCCTCTGTTGTTAGATCGCTGACCAGTTCTACATGCACCGCCTTTGTCGCCAAGCAGACAAAGATAGCTATGTATGCCTTTACGGATTTGGTGTTACGTATACGTTTCTCCATTATGAAAATGGGACCGCAGTAGTCCACGCCCGTGGAGAGGAAGGGCCGTTGAAGGGTCATCCGGTGTACTGGGAGAGACCCCCCATCTGGTAATCTGACATAATGGGTTTCGCGCGGTGACATGTGGCACATGCGCGGTTATGATGTTCGACGGTCCGAATGCCGTCGATGGGCCAATATTTTTGCCTAATGTTGCTTAGTGTAGTTTGAGGTTCAGCATTGTAATGTGATTTGTGGTAGTGTTGTACTAGTAGATTTGTCACGTGATATCGCGGAGGGAGCAGTATGGGGTGTTTGGAGTCGTTCGCGATAGACGCTTGTGGGATGCGTCCTCCTGCCCGAAGAAGTCCATCCTCGTCGATGAATGGATTGAGGGTTTGCAATCTGCCCTTGGCATCCGACGGGGACAGCGACAGGTTCTTTAATTCACCTGCGAACTCCTTGCCTTGTAAGAGTTTGAGAATGCGTATTCTAGCTGTTTGAATTTCGTGGGATGTTAATGGACCTGATCGTCTGAGGGATGCGCGACTGTTGTGGACGAATCGCAAACAATATGCAATGACTCGTTGTAGTCTACTGAATGTTAAGAACCGGTTGATGAACTCTAAGCTGCTGTATGATGTAGGGGCGCGTAGTTTGTGACAGGCCACGATGACTCGCTGTCTGATAACCAGTGAGAACCTCTGTACCACGGCTTGTGGGTTTTGAGTTCGCGGAGATCAATGCCTCTGGAGAGACAATCGGCGGGGTTGTGCTCGGACGGGACGTGACGCCATTCCGCGTTTATGGATAATCGTTGTATTTCGCTTACTCGATTGGCCACGAACGTTTTGTAACGCATGTGGCGAAGTCTTTATCCAATGCAGAACAATCATTGAATCCGACCATAGGAAGATTTTGTCTGACTGAATTTGTAAAGCTGTGAGCGTGTTCTTTAGGAGCTTAGATAATAATACCGCGGCGCATAATTCGAGACGTGGAAGCGTTTGAGTGAGTGGCGCGATCCTGGACGTTGCCGTGATTAGATGTGATGCGGCGGATCCGGTGTTATTAGCCGTTTGGAGATACACGCAGGCTCCGTATACCTTTGTGCTGGCGTCGCAGAAACCGTGTATTTGTATGTCTGAGGGTTCATCTACTGTAATTCGACGCGGTATCGATAGCTGTTCTAGGTTGTTGAATTGCTCTTCGAACCGCATCCAAGCGGTTTGGATGTGGACGGGCACGGATTCGTCCCAGTTGGTTTTTAGTTCCCATAGAGCCTGTAGTATTAATTTTGCCTTTAGTATGGCTGGCCCGAGTAAGCCTAACGGGTCGAACGGTTGCGCTATGCGCGAGAGAATGGCGCGTTTGGTGATTCGCGGAAGGGGTTCGTCGCGATTGACGTGATAACGCAGGGTGTCGTTTTTGCGATCCCATGAGAGGCACAAGATTTGTTTGCTTTCCTCTAGGGGGATTGTCAGTAGCGCATCGTTGCTAGTCGCGGAAGAGGGTAGTAGTCTCTTGTCATTCGACGACCACTGTCTTAATTGGAAACCGTCTACTCGTGTCATGTCTATAATTTCGTCCCTGGCCTTTAACGCCTCTTGGAGATCGTCGGTGCCGGTCAATAGATCGTCGACATAAAAATCTGATTCTAAGACGGCAGCTACCTTTGGGTACCTGACTTGTTCGTGCCGCGCGAGCCTTTGGAGTGTTTTCGTCGCTAAGTATGGTGCCGATGCGGTACCGTATGTCACGGTGTTTAGTTGATACGTTACGAGTGATTTGGAGGGATCCCTACGCCATAATATTTTTTGATAGCGCCTGTCGGCCTCGTCTATCCAAATTTGTACATCTTCGTGATGTCGGCTGTAAGAACGTACTTATGTTCGCGAAAACGAACGAGGATTGCTATAAGATCGTCTTGAACGGTTGGTCCGGTCATTAGCCCGTCGTTTAAGGACAGTCCCGATGCGTATTGCGCGGAGGCGTCGAAAACAACACGGATTTTGGTTGGTAGGCTGTTGTCCTTTCGCACCGCGTGGTGTGGAGGGTAATAGCCTTCGGCCTTATTATCTTCCTGTATTAGTGACATATGCCCGAGCTCTTCGTATTCGCGCATGAGATCTTTATATTGAGCGCCGTGATGCGGGTTGCGCAACAATGCTCGTTCCAACGTTTGAAATAGCTTGAACGCGACCGTGTACGAATCGTCTAGATCGCGGATGCATGGTTTCACCGGCAGTTTGACCGTGTACCTACCGGTGATGTCGTCGCGGCGCGTTGTCTCCTCATAGTGTGCTTCACACTTTCTCTCCTCGGCAGAGAGGATTCGCTCATTAGAGTACTCGTCTATCTCCCAGAATCTTGCTACCTGGGTTTCGAGAGTGCCTAATGCGAGATGAAATTTAACGGGTTCGGTGGGTTTGTTGCCCATGTCTTCGCCTACCACGACCCAACCTAATACAGTTTTTTGGAGCATTATCCGCTACTCTGGAGTCTGAATTTGCCTTGCGCACAGTAGCTTCCAGAACAGTTGTGCTCCTAATAAGCCGTCGACAGGTGCGGGTGTGTTGAACTCTGGGTCCGCCAATCGGACATTTCGCGGTATGCATAATCGCGATTTGTTTATGAGATCGGACGGTGATACATCAGTGATCTTATCGACGACTAAGAATCCTAGTTCAGAGGTGAAGTCGGTAACGCGTGATTTGATCTTCGCGGTGGCGGACAGGGTGATTTGGGATTTCATTCGGTTCATTCCTAAGTTTGGACGTCGAATTTCCTTTGTCCTGAGGCCTGATCGCTTCAAGAATCTCTTAGTTAGAAAGTTTGATTGGGCGCACGAATCTAAGAAAACACGGCAACCGTATGGATGGCCCTTGCGGTCGAGGACATTTATAAAGGCTGTAGCGAGAATTTACCTGCTCGTCGGAGCGTAGATTGAGACAGGTTAAGTTTACGCGAGAAGTGGATGGCTGTGGTTCGAACGCATCTGTATGTAGAAGTTGTGTCGCTTGTTGCACACTCTATACGATCCCGATTTGCACTCGGATGCTGAGTGCCCCTTGCGCAGACAATCGAGAGATAGTCGAAACGGCCGATTGCATGAGTTTGTAGCGGCTGGCCGTAGTAATAAACGGACAGATTTTCGTGCAAACGGCTAGTTCGGTTTATGGTTTGCAGGCCGTCAAGCTATTTTTGAGAAAGTCGCTTTTATAATTTGCACACGGCATGTTTATTAGTAGTTTCCTGGTACGACCTCAATAGCAATCTGCAGTACCATAAACCGAGGATTTTCGAAGGGCCTGTGGTCCCAAGGCTAGCAGCCGGTGACCACGCGGTGGTAAGTAACGGTCTCTGAGGAAATTCCGCTGCGTTGCCAAACCTACCCCCGGTTGACTTTCCCCGGCTTGATCACCCCGCCACTCTGAAAAATAGCACGCTAAGGGCGCAAAGAGTAGGCGGTGATTAGAAAATGCGGCAACATGATTGGCAGCTGCCCTTGCCAATTAGCTGAGCAAGAAAGAGTCAGCCGGGGGACTCGACAAGAATTGAGAGTCTTGATCGAACCGGCACTCAGGATTAAGAGCAGAGCAGATTCTAGAAGTAGACAAGATTGTACCAAATCCTACCGAAGTGATACGTTGACTAGTTGGAATAAAGCATAATTGTTATACACACTTACACGCGATCCTATTAATATACAAACACACCTCAAGTTTTTCGCACGCGTACATTAGATGCGGTTTGCTACAAAGATCGCAACTCTATTGACTCTGCCTCGCATAGACGCTTTGCGCGGGTAAAGAATTTGTTAATTCCTCACGTTTAGTTTAACGGAGGTGGAAGCTCAATGTTACACTGATTTCCCAAATGGATAAGACCGAAAATGTACAGGTTGTACATACGGATGAATATATTTTACCAAGATTGTACAGAAAGGAAAGAAACGGTTCGGTGATTCACTTGAAGTTCGGAGTTTGTCAGTTTGACACGATAAGTTGAGTTCGTTACTCTTCGAGTACTAAAATGTTAATAATCTTATTTCTACATTTTTTAAATTTGGTCACGACGCGATAGAGAGGAGGAGGGGAATTTTTGAGGATTTGAAAATTGGTGGAAGGAAACTATGAGTTTTAATTGGTAAGACGCGACTAGGAAGGAGCCGGGGGGCGTGTAGTCAAGTGTCTAGTGGAAGGGGCGAACTTAGGGGGTTGTCGGGTTTGAGTTATTCCCGATCCTCAGGTAAGAGGGTGGCATCGGCCTTACCTTCGGAAAATGTGGCCGACCGGTTTATGGTCTGCAGTTGGTTGACGACATGTGTACAATGGTTTTACGATTACTGCGACCCAACAGGATTATTAATGGTTCGTTTTAAGGGACGGAGCTTGTACGCGGGCTCGGGACGACGCATTACGGACGCTACCGTTGGTTCCAAGTCTTGGCACCTATCGTGTAGGAAATCGAACATTTTCTGTAGTTTCGGGAAGGAGGTGTTGCGCGAGCGTTCCTTCCATTTAATATTAGCTTTGTTATCTACGCGGAGCGGCAATAAGTGGATGAGAATGGTATCTACTGAAGGTTGTCGAACGCTTGCAAGGCCCGGTAACGTGACTCGATCTCATTCAGAAATTTGCGCGGATCACGACGAGTGGCTTTGTTTATCGGTGCTAAATCGAGAATTGCTTGAATATGGTTAGCGACGATAATTGCTGCTTTATTGTAAAATTTCTCCAACAATGCCCATGCGGCTGTATAGTTGGATGATGAGTTTGAAAATTACTCGATGTTTTTCGCGGCTTCGCCACGCAGGCAGGACCGAAGATACACTAGCTTTTTACAGTCACTAAGTCGCGGATTTTGGTGTACAGTAGATTTCAACTGGTCAGCGAATCCTGGCCAGTCTTCATCGGAGACGTTAAACAATGGTAATTGTATACTTAGCAGAGATACATTGGTGAATCTACACCCAGCGAAACGCGGTTGGGGATGGCGGACGTTTCTGTTGAAGGCGATGGATGTGACGCTTACAGAATATCGTGGGCGCGAGATCGACACGACATATAAAAATTTTTCATTTCTATGCGTTCCTTCATTCGCCTACAGTGTCTTAATTCGGTCTCGGATTTCGCGAAGTTGGTATATTCTTCTTCTAAATCTATTAATCGGAATTGTAAATCCGATGTGGAACCTTCGGGAATATGAGAATCTAGCACTGATTTGAGTAGCTTCAATTCAAGTTTGAAGGCTTCGCGCCTCATTTTGAATGTTCTGATGCGGTCTTCGTGAGACGATTGTATTGAGATTGCGGCAGGGGTGAGATGAGGAATAGAAGAAATCAGGAAAACGCTTCGACTTTTATTAACTGACGCTAGAGAAAGACTAAAGAAAAACCAAATGAACCGAAGCATGGTGTGGTTTATACTGTTGGAGTGGGAGATAAGGACTAACAAGGGAACATACCGAAGTCGCACACGCCGATTTCTATAAAATTTCGTGGAGAGAAAGTTCTGAAAAAAATATTTGACACGTATCTTTTTTTTATCGGCAATGATCCATGCGGAAGTGTTGATAACAGCCCCCAAAGTTGGGGTCGAAATTACATTTTTTAGATTATCTCGGGAACCAAAAGGGTTAGACGAAAAATTTTTGTTGCAAATATGCGCTCTTGTATGCGGAACGTGATCGTACAAAACTTTTTCAAAAAAAATTATTTATGTAAATTACATATTAAAAATTTAAATTTTTGTATTAGTTTTTCATACTAAATATTAATTCACATTTATGTAAATCAACGAACGTAAACTATAGGCTAAAATAGGAGACACGTGTCTTTGGAATTTTTTATTTTTACCAATAAATAGGAATTATTGAATGTATAATTTTTTACCTGTCCGTGCGGTGAGAAATATCTTGGGTTGTATTTTAGGGTCACAGTCAATTTTTTCTACACTCCTTGCAATTACACTAAACGTTGATATTAATTTATATGTAAGAAATTCAATAATGAAGCTACAGGCTTGCAAAAAATGTATTTTCGACCCCAACTTTGGGGGCTGTTATCAACACTTTCGCATGGATCATTGCCAATAGAAAGAAATACGTGTCAAATATTTTTTTGAGAACTTTCTCTCCACAAAATTTCATCGAAATCGGCGTGTGCGACTTCGGTATGTTCCCTTGTAAGTGTAAGCGAATGCCACTTGGCACTTAGAGAAATAATGATCTGAACGTAAAGAAGCGAGGCCCTTCAAAGGAGGCTGAGAAAAAGTCCCTCAGCAAGTAAGCCCGCCGGGCGGTCAGCCCGCCACAACGCATTAGCCCATGGCAGTTTTCGCATAAGGACCGCGGGCCGATAGATCGGCCCGCTAGCACTAAAAGGGATAAACTTGGAATACACTGCTAACTTCTGACTTCTGTAACTTCTGCTAAAATCTGAACTGAACTTTTGGAAAAGCACCCCGTATACAGGGTGTTCTGCTACTGCGTGTCAATATTTTAAGGAACGATTGCTAAGGCGATTTTGAACAACTTTTTCCTTTGCCAAAACGGTGGTTAAAGCTTCGGTTTAGAATTATTAATGAAAAACACTAACAAATCAGAGAGCGTGTAGAGCGCGCGCTCAACCGAGAGAAGATCGTGATACGTTCAACTGCAGCCTTGAACTCCTATTCGGCTAAGCGCGCGCTCTACACGCGTTCTGATTGGTCAGCGTTTTTCGTTAATCATTAAAAAACTAGACCTTAATTACCGTTTCGGCAAAGGAAAAAGTTGTTCAGAATTGCCTCAGCAATCACCCCTTGAAATATTGACATGCAGTAGCAGAACACCCTGTATACAGGGTGTAACGCAACACTCTGCAAATATTTTAAGGGGCGATTCTACAGGCGAAAATAAAGTGAAAATCAAGGGAGATAATTTTCCGTTTGAGGCTTTGTTTATGAGATACCGATGTTCAAAAAACGGCATTCGAACGCCTGCCGATAGGCAATCTGACGCGTGAGGCTCGAGTCAAATAGCTGCGTTCAGTGGTAGTCATTCGCTATGACGCCGCAGGAACCATGCCGTACCGCACCGTAAAATCTGACACTCAGAAGGCACACGCGTTACGATGCATAGCATTCAACCTGCTTACTTGTAAAGATCCACATGGGCATATCGAAACCCGCCTAATGGGATTATCAAGTAAAAAGGGTAACGCCAGCATTCAATCCTCAATTTTGTTCCTAAGAACCAAATACACATGCACTGCGATTGTGCCGTCCGCGATTGTTCACAGTATACCCTTCAACACAGAAACTTGCAGCACGCGAGGATCACGATTCCACGATTTGTGCTAAACTTATTATTCCAGGAGATGTTACTCGTTTTTACCACTCGCTTGAATGCAGTGATTCAATCTTTGACGCAAGTCGTGTCAGTTTTTGGATGTCTGTCATTATTGTCAGAGAACACCATCCTGTTGTCGCAATTCTGCAAATGCGCACGACCCTTTGGATACCTGGACCCCCCTTACCGCACATAAACAATTGTAACAGAAAGTAGCTTTAAGATTGGCATTATGTATCTAGCAATTTCAATAATCAAGTTCTAAGAACCACACTAAATCCAAAAACGAAATTAATAGCAATAGAACTAAATGCAATATTACAGGTATGCCCAATACTAAAACTCAAAGTACAACTAAAATGTTTAAATCGTTCCGTATTCAACGTCGTACAAGCAGCAACTGTCTCCATCGTCTAGAAATAACTACCACTGATGCATGCCGAGTCGCACCTACTGAAAGTTTCCGGCGGTGTTTGTTATTCTTTCGACCGTAGAAAGGGGCAACAGTGTTGCCCTACCGACGGCTCATGACGATTCGGCATACATCGGTTGAGCATTATTTCTAATCGTTCGCGACGGTTGCTGCTTGTACGGCGTCGAATACGGAACGATTTAAACATTCTAGTGGAACAATAAGTTTAGTGTAAATCGTGGACACTCGCAGAGAGGACAGTCGCGTGTACGCATAGTATTTGGTTTTTGAGAACAAAATTGTGGATTGAAGGTCGTCACGCTTTTTACTTGATAATAAAATTGGGCGGGTTTTGATCTGGCCGTTTGGATTTTTACAAGCAAGCAGGTTGAATGCTGTGCGACGTAAAACGTGTACCTTTTGGGTACCAGATTACATGGTGCGGTGTTTCATGGTTTCCCTTTCGTGCGCCGTCACTGAGTGCGGGCACTACGCGCGTTCTGGTCAGTTAATGTTTTTCGTTAACCATTTAAAAACGAAGCCCCAAACAACATTTTCGCAAAGGAAAAGGGTGTTCCGAATCACCTCAGCAATCGCCCCCCTTCGGCTCTTCGGATAGTTCTGGGACACCCTGTACATATATGTAAGGATAGAATTTAATTAACACAATAAAATGATAAAATGTGATGTACAAAATTTGGACGCCGTGTGTCACAAACGAGAGCCGTCGAGAAAGTGCCAAGATTGATATCACTTGTTCGTAACTATTCAACAACCGCTTCCCTTGACGCCCTCGCGTCCTTTTTCATATCGCCACCAGAACGTTCTCGACACGTATTGTAAAAACCGAATTCATAACACCGAGCATAACACATTTTTTACTACATTTTAATGTCTACAAGGACCTCTGACTGGTAACAATTTGAAATATGCTGCCCATATTGCAAGTATTATAGTAGAATTATCATACTTTTAGTCGAGGGCCCTTCGCTGCCCATTGCCGTGGCTGAAAACATAAGACGCCGGAGGGGTTTGCGCGGGAGAATGTGCGTTGCGGCGTTGCGCCGTCGTTAGTCGAGAACGTGACTGTGAAGAGTTCGGATGGTTTCGCGTGAAGTATACCGATTTTATTAAATAATTTATTTTGTGCTCTGTGCTCTCGCCACAGAAGATCAATTGTAAAGCGTGGTTTCTTAAGTCTTCGTGATTTGGAATTCTTTGAAGCATCGACAGTAAAGGTAATGCGTAATAATTCTTATAATTCATATTATAATACATACATTCTTGTTGCAGAAGTAATATTCATTCATTGCATTTTCGTTAGTTTCTTCAACAGTTATTTAATATCTAAGAAATGAATATTTCTAATATTCAATTAATTCAAGAAATACTCTTTACAAAATGGCAAACATAAGCAACACGCTTGCGCAAATATTTTAATTTATTTTACTTCTACTAATCTCGATAGCAAATACGCCCATGATAGTTCATTTTAGAGATAGGCGATATTCAGAAATCATCTATATTAACATCCATGTTGAAATCGGTATCTAGTATCAGATTCAGCGAATTTTCGAAACATCGATGATTTCCCAACAAACCGTGAAATGAATATACCACAATGAATTAGCAACATTAGTATTTGGAAAATGTTTATTCTCAAACTAAAAATATAGCAATTGAAGAAATTATAGCATTAGTATTACAGGTCCCGAAATTCTGTATGAATAGATTGCAAAAAGAGCATTTTGGTAACAGGTTTGGCTTTCAATCAATTTCGTTGCTTGTGAAGTACAAGTTCTGCTTAGGCAAGTAGTCTTTTCGATGCTGGGGACGTTGCAACAGATGATAAATATTTTATAGCACATTTTTGCAACTTTGGAAAAGTAGAACCAATATGGCTCAATCGACCAAATATGGATGTTTGATCCCCTACTATAGATATTTTGTAAACATCGTTGAACATCACCCATCCCGAGTTTATTTCGTAATACGTAATTCGTATTAGAAATGATATTCTAGTTTTTACTTTTTCCTCCAATGTTCAATTTCTTCACGGCGGCGACCCTAGCGTCATTATACGAGCGGGGCAAGGAAGTTTTTAATTGTTCCATTGTTTGTACGTTCTCGAGTTTTCCGAATAATCGCAATTTTAACGCGTAGGCCTAACCCGCAATCAAACATGTCGAACCTGCAGCACGTCGACTTTAATGAAATTTACAAAGAAGATAGTTCTTAAAAAAATGTTTGACTCGTATTTTTTGCTACAAGCAATTGTCCATGCTGAAATATACATTTTATGGATATAAAATACATTTTATGGATTATCTCGAGAACTGCGGGGTGCAGAACAAACTTTTTCTCAATTTTTGAGACTTAGAATGGGAAACTTAGCCTCGTAAAAATTATTGCAAAATAATCATTTGTTTAAACAATATTAATTTTTTATTAATTTTTCGTGCAGACAATTCATCACTTTCACGTCAATTTGCGTGTGTGATCTATGAACTAAAAAAGGGATAGGTGTTTCTGGAATTATCTGTCTTGAATCATTCAATTATATGTAATTTACTAAATGCACAGTTTTCGCGCAGTCCGTTCAAAGAGAAGTATTCGGGCACTTGGCGTAGTAGAAAGCACTGTGAATGAAATCTTAATTGTTATTAACATTACTAATGTAAATAATTCGTGCTCATGGATAGCATGACAAAATTAATTTAAGAGTATTGTACTACATTAATTGTTATCCTATTCTTTGTGTCGTCCGTTTTCATAATACCTTGCGGATTAACAAAATATGGAAGTCTTGTAAGTATTTTTTTTCGCGTTGTCCATTAGTACTAATTATATTAGTAATATTAAAAGTAAACAACCAGGAAAAAGTTATTGCAATCGATATGGATTAGTGTCAACCAACACATTCTGGCTCTTTACCTATAATGGTTATTTATAACCAGAATTTTAAATTGAAGATATCTATTAAATTTTACACCACGACTGACTTTTACAATTGGCAACTACAATTTGTCTTACATGTTAATTGTCTAATATGTTCTTATGCTTAAAATACATGAGACAGATAATAGACACAAAAATTAATGTAGTACAGCATTCTTTAATTAGTTTTTTTCATTTGCCAATGGGCACGAATCATTTGTATTAGTAATGTTAATAACTATTAAGGGTTTACAGTGCTTTTACTACCACACGTGTTCGAAGACTTCCTTTTGAACGGACTATGTGAAAACTATGCATCGAATAACTGCGTACAGTTAAATAATTGAAAACAGAAAATTCCAGAAACACGTACCCCTTATTTTATTCCATAGCCCACATACACAAATGTACATGAAAATTGATTAGCATTCGGCAAGGAAAATTGATAAACCATTAAAAAAATCCGTTTCAGATTTAAACAAATGATTATTTTGTAATAATTTTTGTAAAATTATTTCCTAATTTGCTTAACCCTAGATAACTAATCATTCGTCCGCGTGACGACGCACCCCCACTCGAATATGAAGTTCACAAACTTCCCCTCACTCCTCCGCCATCATTCTTTTTCTACCTTAATAATTTGAGTAAACAGTGCAGCGTGTGGTGCAATTGTGTTCACACGTCAATTAGGAATTGACTTACGGTCATCCCATCGTCCGCTCGACTAAAGTTTAGTTACTACGTAACTTTGTTGCAAAGGTATGTACATTACATTTCTTTTCATTTTTATTGTTTTGTTGGTTGATAGTGGAATGGTTTTCTCATATTGAGGTTAGATTATGTGTATTTGAATATATTTCTTATTTTTAGATGGATTTGAGGAGACAAAAGGAGCAGATAAAGCAATGGATGAATGCAGAAACGGAAGACGAATATGAAGAGGAATCTGACAACTCATTTTTGGAAGTTGAGGATAATTTAGAGGAGGAAATACACTGGCACACTAGCAGCGAATCCGATTCTCTGAGTAGCTCCTCGGAGTCTGACGATGATCGCATACGACCTAGTAAGAGGCAAAGAACTAAAATAATAGACTCAGATGACTCTCAAGGCGAGAATATCAGCGTCAATAATACTCAAACCTCAAATACTCGTAATAGCAATCCACATGTTCTCCAGCAAACTAGCCGACTTCTCTATGGAAAAAATAAACATAAGTGGCTGTCTACACCTAGGTCAGCGTCCACCCGTACCTTGAGGCGGAATATAGTGCACTTTATACCAGGTCCAAAAGGAGGGGCTAGGGATCTATATGAACCCATAGATTTATTCTCTCTGTTTTTGACTAATGATATGTTACACCAAGTAGTGACATTTACGAACGCTGAGATAATTATTCGAAAAAAGAACTATAAACACGATTCGCATACAGTATCATTGACTAATTTGTTAGAGATAAAAGCTTTGCTCGGCTTATTATATAATTCAGCAGCTATGAAAAGTAATCACTTGCCAACTCGTATGCTTTTCAATACCCAACGATCGGGTACAATATTCAAAGCTTGTATGAGCGCGGAAAGATTTAATTTTCTTATAAAATGCCTTCGATTTGACGATAAGCAAACAAGAGACGTAAGAAAATTAGTTGATAAGTTTACGCCTATACGTGAACTGTGGCAAAAAATGATAGAACATTTTCAAAAATGGTATACACCGGGACCGTACATTACAGTAGATGAACAGCTGGTTGGATTTCGTGGTAGATGTCCTTTCAGAATGTACATCCCAAACAAACCAAACAAATACGGAATAAAACTTGTTATGGCTGCAGATGTAAATAGTAAGTACGTGATAAATGCCATTCCGTATTTGGGAAAAGGTACTGATCCTCAGAGACAACCATTGGCTACGTTTTTCATAAAGGAAATAACATCTACTTTACATGGAACCAACCGTAACATTACAATGGATAACTGGTTCACATCTGTATCTTTGGCGGATGAGCTATTGAAGTCACCTTATAATTTGACCTTAGTTGGCACTCTTAGGAGTAACAAAAGAGAAATTCCTGAAAAATTAAAAAATTCTAAATCACGCGCTGTTGGTACTTCAATATTTTGTTACGACGGCTATAAGACATTAGTTTCGTACAAAGCCAAATCAAATAAAGTTGTTTATGTTTTGTCGACTATTCATGATCAACCTACCATCGATGAAAATACGGGAAAACCAGAAATAATAAACTTTTATAATAGTACAAAGGGTGCGGTAGACACAGTTGATCAAATGTGTTCAAATATGAGTATTAACAGGAAAACCAAAAGGTGGCCGCTATGCGTGTTTTATAATATGCTAAACCTATTGGCAATCAACGGCTATGCTATCCATGTCTCTAATAACGTTAGAAACAAAAAAAAACCGATGTCTCGGCGAGATTTTTTTATGAAGATGGGAGACCAACTAATGGAGCCCTGGCTACGAGACCGGTTACAGACGGTGACTTTGAGGCGTGATATCAGAACCATGATACAGGATATTCTAGGTGACGTGCCCAGTGTAGAGGCTCCAACTCATTCTGCGTCGAATCCGCGCAAAATATGCTATTTATGTCCATCGAAAGCTCGACGAATGACAAAACACCGTTGCATGAAATGCAAGAATGCAATTTGCGGCCCCCATAATGTGGACATATGTAGCAACTGTATATAATCGTTTTTCCTAAATATTTTGTTCTTATTTAGTACCTACTTACCCATACTATTATACCACGTAACAAGTTCCTATTTTTATTAAACAGTTTTGTTGATATTAACGCGTTTTAATGCGTAGTCCGCTCGACGAATGACAAAACACCGTTGCATGAAATGCAAGAATGCAATTTGCGGCCCCCATAATGTGGACATATGTAGCAAATGTATATAATCGTTTTTCCTAAATATTTTGTTCTTATTTAGTACCTACTTACCCATACTATTATACCACGTAACAAGTTCCTATTTTTATTTAACAGTTTTGTTGATATTAACGTGTTTTAATGCGTAGTCCGCTCGACGAATGTGTAGTTATAATGTAACTGAGAATTAAGTTTAGTTATCTAGGGTTAATGTAGCTAAATGGCCCGTCCAAAGCTCACAAGTTTAAAAAATTGCTTCTCTACATCCTCTAGTTCTCGAGATAATCCAAAAAATGTATGTTCAACCCTCAACTGTAGGGGTTAGTTTCGACGCAGAATGGACGATTGCTGATAACTAAAAGTACGTGTCACATCGTTTTTTTTTCGCAACTATCCTCTCCTGTAAGCTTCATCGAAATCCGCTTGTGTCTGTTCGATATGTTTCCTTGTCAGACGTACAACTTTTGAACCACACGACAACCACAAAATGGTGATTCGATTGCAATTGTAAGAAGATGATAGAAAGAAGAAATCATACGTCTTTTCTTGTTTTAGTCGTTGTTTTCATTCTATGGTTGTCGCGTGGTTCAAAAGTGGCCTGCCTGATTTAGACCTTAAAGGCACCTCAATAAATTCCGTCCTTCATTCGGTACGCGGTTGTTGGCTCGTTTCGCATTTCTTTTCGCGTCAACATTTGTTAACACAAGCTTGAAATGCGAAGCGAAAGAAACGAAAGTCAAACGTATATTTCTGTACGAGCATGTAACGCGGCAAATAATTTAGACATTAGTATAAAAGTTTATATTTTCGAACATGTTTCTAAATGTGTCATGTGCATTTTAGGACGAAACGCTCCCTGCAAACATATTAGCAACATGCCCAAGATTTCAGCGACTAGTGACATCAAGAATTATCAACCACATTCAGTTCAACGGAATTTTTCAAATGTCACACACGGAAGGAATTTAAGGAATTGAAGAGAAGCTACCCGCTTCTTTCCTTTTCGATACATTGGTTTGCTCGTACTTTTGTCGACTAGCGAAGGTAAGTAATATTATTCATTACTATTAACTTTTATTTAATTGCGCTAACTCCTCGCCGATGTCATTCGGATAATAAGCCTTAGGCCTTCTGTCAGCGATGTGTTGTTGTGTTAGCGGCACAGTGAATATCCATTGTAAAACAATGGACGGCTATTCACGAAATGTCAATCAATATTTTTCTGCCTAAAGGCGTGTTCTCAGAATTTTCTTATTTTATTGTAATTATGTAGAAGTAGCATGCCTTCTCGATATCTTCGATACTATACGTTTTGTAAACAATGCTAACGCTGGGGTGTCTGCTAACGCTATGGTCGTATCCATCTCAAACGCTTCGAGTACACATTTTTGAATTGAAACGTATTTGCCTCATACGGTGTATATACACGTTATAGCTAAGGACATATTGTGGACAGAACGCCTTACTCTTCAATATTTGTCTGAACTACTCGCTCAATAACGTATCTGTATGCTGTGTACATAATAAGAGATAAAAGGTCATGTTTTCAGAGACCTTTCTCTGTGAAGTGTTTATTAGTTGTAGCTATGGCTTCGCTTAATAAGAAACGTTCAGGTAGACCGTTACGAACTAGTAATTCTAGCGACATATTACAACAAAATTTCGTTGTAGAACTGTTTCTTAAATTTCGCGATTTATAAGGAAGTCGACGCTTTAAAATGTAATGGAGCTGAACGACGTAGCGCTTTAATCGAACTTTGAATCACGAGAAAAGAAGAACCAAATCCATACAGACGTTATAATACGATTTAAAACCTACCACGCGATGCTTTATCGATGAAGCTAAGCCATTTGCTGCCTACAGCACGGCGGAGTTTTCGTTGGACAACTTTGTGCTCGAGGGGTTAACCCTCCGACTACTACGATTTCTGTGCCTGCGGCAGAGTCACTTCTGACTCACACCGATATTTCACTAACACACATTGATGTTGCTCGAGCTTCTCACCAATGCTATACTGACACAGGCGATCGCTCGAGCCAACAACCGCACCGGTATACTATTAGGAACTCCTTCGCTTTAATTTACGTTACGATTTTGATTGCACATTACGGGAAAATAATAACCTCTTGAATTGTGAAGAAATTATATAGATTCTATATTTAATCATTACATCTATTACATACAATTCTATTAGTTCGTATTGAGTACTTGTTGCATACATATCTTGTTAGAGAAGTCGTGGCAAACGGATCGGACACACGTAAAGAACAATAATTTATTAGTACATAAATTAAGTATGGTATTAACGATTTTGACGTACAACTAGAAAAGTGAAGATAATAGAACAACAAAAGATAGGCAGCGCCCGACATATCGATTGTGCCTGCCTTCTCTTCATCCGATTCCGAACCACGAATCGTACAGAATTCTCGATCTTCAACATGTCTCTCACAATAATCACATTTATTAGAATATCTGCTGTTGCTTCCTATGCAAAAACAACATCCAGTTCGTTTCTGCCCAGCCAATTTTGTGTTTTTTTTTTAAATTATTGTCCGTCCTGTTGCTTCTGTTGCACTTATAACATTTCTATAGAATCCTGTATTTTGATTTTCATATTCAGTCGCCCTACTATCTATATTTTTGCAGTCAACTTACGTGCTAATTTCTCCAGAAATACTTTCCTTTTCCACGTTGCAGAATGTTCGTTTTCCCACGTGGGGTATTTTGTCTGCCATATCGCAAATGCATTATATGCAGCTATATCTAAATAGTACATAAATAATGAAAGTGGCCAACGGCGGATGCAACGTCGGCATGAATGCTCTCTTATTATTTTATCTAAAATGTCCACATCACTTTTTGTCGAATTATAATAACTTATTATATCTGGCTTGAATTTGTCTGCTGGCGTTGAAATGTTGTGCTCGTGGTGTAGTGTTGAAAGTAATACTACACATTTTCCTGCTTCCGGTACATATGACCCTAACGTCAGGTTTTCAGTAAATAAAAAATAAGACGAATACTGACTGCGGTTTCGCGTATCTATCAGTGTGTTTGGCAAGTGTGGTTTATCCTTGCGTATGGTCCCAGCTAAAAGAATGTTATTTTCTAACCGTTCCTCTGCTAAACTGAGGTCAGTAAAAAAATTATCTGTTGTTACACAGCGCTTAGAGTTTTTTCAAAAATCGGTCAATTGTTTTACGATATGTTCACCTTGCTGTTTTTCTGGGGCATTTCCGTGTTTCTCCAAATACATATCCATATTACAGCAATAAAAGTTGCTCGAGTCGCAAAGCGTCCAAATTTTAATTCCATACTTCCCTGGCTTGCTCGGTAATATACACTTTGAAAGAACAACGTCCACGAAATGTCATTAGTTGTCGTCTATACAACTCGTGTCAGTTGCATCATAAAAATCTTTACAATTTTGTGTAAAAGTATTTGTAACTTCTCGCAGTGGTGCCAGTTTATCAGAAGATTTCCTCTCCCCTCGTGTGATAGAATCATCAGAGCGAATGTATCGTAATATATTTACAAAACGGTCACGAGACATTACCGCTGCGTAAAACCGTCGAGACAGAGCTTCATTTTCTTTCCATAGATCGTGTTTGCTCTCACGAGATTCCGTAAATCTCCCAATCAGTAAAAGAAGCCCCAAAAAAAGCATCAAGTTCTATGCGATCTAGTGGCTTCCATTTATTTTCTGGGATACTTTCAGTTGCCTTCTTATTAGTATACGATGAAGGATAGAATTTAATTAACACAATAAAACGATACAGTGTGATGGGCGAAATTTGGACGCCATGTGTTACAAACGAGAGCCGTCCAAAAAGTGCCAAGATGGAGATCATTTGTTCGTAACTATTCAATAACCGCCTCCCGTGACGCGGTTACGTCCTTTTACATATCGCCGCCAGAACGTTCTCGACACGTATTGTGAAAGCCAAATTCATAACACCGAGAACGATCTGGCGCATGCACACGCACACACACGTAACGCCAGCGAGAGTGTCCACACGAGTTTTCCCACGCTCACATCCTACATATATCGAAAAGATCCTTTGTGGAGGGAATGGGGGAAGTTAAAAAAAGTTGTCCTTTCCCTCCACCTTTGTTCTCTGTACCTTAGAAATGTCCAGGAAACGTGTTGAAGTGTTTTAGAATATGCAAAACTATTTATCTTCTTCGAGAGTCGTATCTTTAAAGTGTGCTGAACATTGCACTGGACCGAATTGTTCTTGAATTATACAACATTATTTATCTCCCTTAAGAGTCGCATCCTTAAAGTTTCTTGTGATGGGCTGTAAACGTTGCGTTGGACCGAAGTGTTTCTTACAAATATGACTAAATGTTCTATTCTATTGAAAGGCTTCTAACGTTGCTTGAACTCGATTGTTACCCTATTCAGAAATGTTTTGGTTCACAATCCTTATCTGCTCTTACAGAGGTTTGTGCCATTAAAAAGGCAAAAGAATATAAGGGTCCATCCCATTTATGCATCCGGCCAACAGAACAGGTGTTTGTTCATCATATACTTCGTTCCTCAAACCATCGCGTTATTTAAATTATAATATTAAAAAGATAGTATTGGCTTATTATCTACGCTGGCGCTCTTATGACTATCCCATGACTACTCCTTGTGCCTCACGTGCGTGTAAATGACAAACGCGTATAAAGTGGTGACGCATGACGTCACACAACGCATTGTAAAAGTGAGACCAAGAACTAACCATTGAGTGAAAAAGTGAGTGCATCCGTTACTACGGCGATGCGTGCGGAGCCTCCTTTGAAGTTCGGTAGCCGCGCGCGGTGTCAGAGATAAGGCGAGGTGAGCGGACTCGTCAGAGTGTTCGAAAACCGCCGCGAACCGCTGTCTGCGAATCTGGATTTCCAGGGTGCGTCAGCAAAATCCGGACAAAAGAAACAGTTCATTGAAACACTTGTTTATTCGCAGAACACTTGATTTGACTAAAACAGCTTTTATATGTTATACAAGGGGCCCTTACTGAATCCTGTTATTCAATATAGCCGCCTTTCGCTTCAGTGACCGCCACGATGCTTTGTCTGAAGCGCGAACATGCTGTCTCTGACTGCTCCTTGTCCAAGTTAGCGAATGCTGCCTCAATAGCGGTCTGGAGTGATGTCACGTTGGGGTGTCAGGACTTATTAGACACTCTTTCAATGACGCTCTAAACGTAATAACCCAGAGGGTTTAAATCTGGACTATTCGGAGGCCATAATTCTTTGGATCGAAACATATGAATGTTATCGGAAAGCGAGTTTTACAGTAAATAAAGGGCTTGTACGAGTTGATGCGCCGTCTTGTAGAAAAATTTACGGCCTCCCTAGAGGCCACGTTTTCCGTCTAGGTTTTCACTACAGTACTCAGAGTCAGAAAGTATACCTACTTCGTGAGTGCTTCACCCTTTTTGAAGAAATGTGATGGCATAACCTTACCCTTGCTTGACACGACGCTCAGGGCGTTAACGTTGGCTGGAAATGTTATCCTGGCTATCACGGGAACATCCTCGGAATGATGAGCGAGCCAACGATCGTTCCTCCACTTCACTTTCACATCGACAGTGAAAATCTTTTCGTCAGAAAAGAATCTAAGCCTAGCCGTGGCTTCGTTTTTCAGCGAACTGGGAAACAGACTGCAGCAGACAATTCTCTTACCATTGGCAGACTCGGACAGCGTCTGTCGTACCTTGAACACATAGGATGGGTACTTCCGAGTGTCTTCAGCGATTCGGCGCATGGTGGCCTTACTCCCAAAATGGTTGCCAATTTTCTGAGTGACGTCGCTGGGTTTTCCAAAATGAACTCTTGAGCTCTTTGAACGACAGGACCTAAGTCCTTGCGGATTTTTCTTTTGAATGACGTCGCCCTGCTCTGGCGCATTCTGCCGCGATCGTAATGATGACAATGTTGTGCTTGTGGAACAAATGCTCGATATTTCTTTACTCATACGCAGCAAATAACTCATCCTATTTTGCTACACAACATAATAAATAATAACGAAACATACATTGGAAAGACAGGTGCTTTGCCAAACATAAAAAACCACATGCAATTTTAAAGACAGCATACCATTTGAGGAACAATATGAGATTACAGATTTTACCCCGTATCTCACTGCAAAATACAGGGTGTAACGTAAAAAGTGTAGGAGGCGCAAATGGGAGATTCCTGAGGCGAAGCTGAACAACTTCTTCCTTTGCCAAAATATCGTCTGAGGCTTTGTTTTTGAATTGTTAACGAAAATCACTGGCCATTCAGAGCGCGCGTAGAGCCCGCGCTCAGTGACGGGCCGCGGCGCGTTGTGCTAGGTAGCGACGTTCGACCGGCGCCCCGAACAAAACGCGCCGGTATAGCACGGAGCAATAGTTAATTTCAAATTATTATTCATGAATGGAAATCAACTAAAATACAAACGAAATCAATTTGCCCTTATCAATTGAACGAAAAAGAATGAGAACAGACTGATCTACGAATGTATCAAGTACAACATACGTTAAATGTTGAACAATTCGCCAACAATTGAAATTAGACTTACCCGTTTCTCCAGAAATGAACCTGCTTCGACGAAAATGGGCCACTGTCCCTGGGCCATTGTACTGATGCTGACGATTGCAAGTAGGTATCCTGCAGTGCAGACAGCTGATGTTACGGCCGGGTCAGCGAATTCACTTCACCGAAAAAAATTTACTACACAGCCACTGTCACTGGGTCTCTACCGATCCTGACCGTTGGGGGTACTAATTCGGAGCGCACAACAGGTGATGTCGCGGCCAGGTAAGTGAACTCAGTTCGTTTAACAAAATTTACCTGTTTCAATGCGCGGTCACTGTCACTTCTCACTTCAACATTTCAATTTGTGAAAAGTCCCTATGTTTAATTAATTTGCGGCCCTGAAAAGGGCCGATTGATGATAAATGAAGTAGATATTGATCCTACGTTTTGAAATAATTGTGGCCCCAGAGGAGGGGCCGAATGGTGGCCCTGAAAAGGGCCGATTGATAATAAGCGAGGGAGATATTGTTCCTACGTATTGAGACAATTGTGGCCCCAGAAGAGGGGCCGAATGGTGGCCCTGAAAAGGGCCGATTTGTGTTATAACAGATGAGGTTCTATGTGGCCACCGTTCGCTGCCAAGCACGCGCGAGCTCGCTTCGCAACGTTGAGCTGTACTTTGCGGAGTGTATCGGTCGAACTAGCCGCCACGGCAGCGTATACCCTAGAGACCACTTCTTCGCGGAATACAAGAGGTTGACGGTACACCTCATTCTGATATAAATAATGAAACAACAAAATGGTAAGCGAACGTACGTATAAATAAATATTTTTAAATTAAGTAAGATACAATAAAACGTAAAATGAAATGTACCTTAAAGTACTCCCAGAAATCAAAATCCAACGGATTCATATCCGGGGAGCGTGGGGGCCACGCAACAGCACCGCCGTGGCCAATCTACCCGTTCTGGAAGTTTTCATTAAGATATGCGCGGACATTTGCGGAGAAATGGGCGGGTGCCCCGTCATGTTGATAAAACATGCTCCTCTAATGGAATTTCTTCCAAGAGAGTCGGAAGAGCATGTTTTGAAAATGCTAGATATGACTGGCCGTCCGGCCTATCAGGAAGAACGTACGGCCCGATGATGAAATCACCGCAAATGCCCGCCCATAAATTGATTGACCAGCGGTCTTGTGCTACTCGTGTCCGAATCGCATGGGGATTTTCACTGTCCCACACGTGCGAGTTGTGGGCATTGAAGCATCTTTCCCTTGTAAAGAGGGTTTCGGCCGTCCGCAAAACGTACGTACAGAACGACGATATCCGCTAACAGCCACCTCGAATACTCCATCCTTTGGACGAAGTCCTGGGGTTTTAAAGATTGCACCCGCACGTATTTGTACGGGTGCATCTTGTCTTCTCGCAGAATGCGGTGCACCGTCGTGTGGCTGAAACTGTAACCAAATACAGAGATGTATTAGCAAGAGGAAAATTACATTTTGATTATAAAATTGTGATTTCCTTCACATTGCAACGTACCCCATTCTCTGGCTGATGTCGCGTGTGGTCACGGTAGCATCCCGGCAGACCTCTTCGAGTACTTCGTCCGACCGCGCCGTGGAAATTCGACGCGGTAGTCCACTATCACCCCTTTGAGGCTGTAGTGAGCCACTCGTTTGTAGGCGACTCGCGAATCGGCGGAAACACGCCGAAGATGGTTGGTCCTCACCGGGATACTTTTCGCGATATACCCGTGCAGCACTCTCGACATTGTCACCGCACAGCGCCTAAACAAAAAACCTTCGATAATACGTTGGGTTGCTACGCTCTGTACTTGACATCTTCGATGTTGGCTCGTTCAAACCTCTGAGAAAAATGTTTAGCAGTCAATCGCAGTTTTCTTTCCAGAAAGCACCCCCACCTACCCCACTACGTGTTCACATTTTTAGAAACAGTATCCGTATTCTTTAGAGAAGTGTAACATGGGGTTACTTACCATTTCAAAACATCTCCACGTGTTCTTGAAAACAGACATTCCAATGAGAACCAATAGCTGCAGCACTTGGAGTGAAGCGGACATCGACGTCTGGATTGCCCATTGTTACAAGCACTCTGGGTCCACGTAGCCCAAGCCCTTGCCATAAATGGTATGTACGCAAAATAGCGCCCAGAGTGCTTGTAACAATGGGCAATCCAGACGTCGATGTCTGGTCACTCCAAGTGCCGCAGCTATCGGTTGTCATTGGAATGTCTGTTTTCAAGAACACGTGGGGATGTTTCGAAATGGTAAGCAACCCCATGTTGCACTTCTTCAAAGAATACGGATATTGTCTCTAAAAATGTGGAAACGTAGTGAGGTAGGTGGGCGTGCTTTCTGGAAAGAAAACTGCGATTGACTGCTAAACATATTTTTCTCAGAGGTTTCAACGAGGCAACATCGAAGATGTCGAGTACGGAGCGCAGCAACGCAACATATTACAAAAAAATGTTCTTTGTTTACGCGCAGTGCGAGGACAATGCGGAAAGTGCTGCGCGGGTATATCGCGAAAAGTATCCCGGTGAGGACCAACCGTGTTCGGCGTGTTTCCGCCGATTCGCGAGTCGCCTACAAACGAGTGGCTCACTACAACCTCAAAGGGGTGATAGTGGACTACCGCGTCGAACTTCCACGGCGCGGTCGGACGAAGTACTCGAAGAGGTCTGCCGGGATGCTACCATGAGCACACGCGACATCAGCCGGAGAATAGGGTACGTTGTAATTGTGAAAGAAATCACAATTTTATAATGAAAATATAATTTTCATCTTACTAATACATCTCTGTATTTGGTTACAGTTTCAGCCACACGACGGCGCACTGCATTCTGCGAGAAGACAAGATGCACCCGTACAAATACGCACGGGTGCAATCTTTAAAACCCCAGAACTTCGTCCAGCGGATGGAGTATTCGAGGTGGCTGTTGGGGGAAATCGAGCGCATATCGTCGTTCTGTACGTACGTTTTGCGGACGGCCGAAACCCTCATTACAACGGAAAGATGCTTCAATGCCCACAACTCGCACGTGTGGGACAGTGAGAATCCCCATGCGATTCGGACACGAGTAGCACAAGACCGCTGGTCAATCAATTTATGGGCGGGCATTTGCGGTGATTTCATCATCGGGCCGTACGTTCTTCCTGATAGGCCGGACGGCCAGTCATATCTAGCATTTTCAAAACATGCTCTTCCGACTCTCTTGGAAGAAATTCCATTAGAGGAGCATGTTTTATCAACATGACGGGGCACCCGCCCATTTCTCCGCAAATGTCCGCGCATATCTTAATGAAAACTTCCAGAACGGGTAGATTGGCCACGGCGGTGCTGTTGCGTGGCCCCCACGCTCCCCGGATATGAATCCGTTGGATTTTGATTTCTGGGAGTACTTTAAGGTACGTTTCTTTTTACGTTTTACTCTATCTTACTTCCTTTAAAAATATTTATTTATACGTACGTTCGCTTACCATTTTGTTGTCTTATTATTTATATCAGAATGAGGTGTACCGTCAACCTCTTGTATTCCGCGAAGAAGTGGTCTCCAGGGTACACGCTGCCGTGGCGGCTATTTGGACCGATACACTGCGCAAAGTGCGGATGAACGTTGCGAAGCGAGCTCGCGCGTGCTTGGCAGCGAACGGTGGTCACGTAGAGCCTCATCTACTATAACACAAGTCGGCCCTTTCTTCAGGGCCACCATTCGGCCCCTCTTCTGAGACCACAATTGTCTCAATACGTAGGAACAATATCTTCCTCATTTATCATCAATCGGCCCTTCTCAGGGCCGCAAATTAATTAAACATAGGGACTTTTCACAAATTGAAATGTTGAAGTGAGAAGTGACAGTGACCGCGCATTGAAACAGGTAAATTTTGTTAAACGAACTGAGTTCACTTACTTGGCCGCGACATGACCTGTTGTGCGCTCCGAATTAGTACCCCCAACGGTCAGGATCGGTAGAGACCCAGTGACAGTGGCTGTGTAGTAAATTTCTTTCGGTGGAGTGAGTTCGTTGACCCGGCCGTAACATCAGCTGTCTGCACTGGGGGATACCTACTTGCAATGGTCAGGATCGGTACAATGGCCCAGAGACAGTGACCCATTTTCGTCGAAGCAGGTTCATTTCTGGAGAAACGGGTAAGTCTAATTTCAAGTGTTGGCGAATTGTTCAACATTTAACGTATGTTGTACTTGATACATTCGTAGATCAGTCTGTTCTCATTCTTTTTCGTTTAATTGATAAGGGCAAATTGATTTCGTTTGTATTTTAGTTGATTTCCATTCATGAATAATAATTTGACATTAACTTTTGCTCCGTGCTATACCCGCGCGATCTGTTCGGGGCGCCACGGTCGACGTGTCGAGAAGGAGATAATTGGGTGTGACGTCACGAGTACGTCACTGGGGCTTAACAGTACGAAAGGAAGGAAGGTGATAAAAATGGTCGTTAAACTATATTTTGAATTTCAGATTTATTCGTCAGACATTCCTTTGCACCATTCCCAAATGTCTAGTGGTATTGTAGAATCGTGTATATTCCGCATGAAAGATTTGATAATATTGCTAGGTACGGATTCGCTATTTGTAATTTCAATAGATATTCCGGTATCAATTAGCTCGATCGGGGTAGGGGGTCTGGGGGCGTGCCGAGTCACCTCTTTGTTTCGTCCTTGTGGGTAGTCCTCTTCCAGAGTTAAATCAATCAGTTCTGGCACTGGGTTGGGTGGTGGGGCGGTCGGTCCAGTTGTAGGCTCTAATTGTAGTTTTTCTGTTAAAAGAGCCAAGATAGCTGCCCTTTCTCTTTTCTGACGTTGCTGACGGCCTCCTCTTTTACCTTGCCGAGCCTTCCTTTTCTTGGTTACCGACTTTGCGGGAATAAATCAACTAATTGATATAGGTTCAGGATAAATGGGATCAAATATCTTTCCTCAGTTTACCTCCATATGTCGTGGATTGTCCAAATCAGTTCGCTAAGGAAGCGCTCCGTTCTGTATTTTCCCGATTGTCGCACGGAGTGCGCGCAATGGCTTCAACCTTGGTATCTATTTGATTAAAGGATTTGGGTAATTAAACTGTTCGCCGGGCTCAGGCGCTCACATTTAATGTAAGAAAGGTGGGTTGTTTTACATAGTTGTTTTTACTCCCTCAAAGCGTTTTTCCTCTAAGTACCGCACTGACTCTATAACTGCTAGCTGTTAATTTAGAAACTGCTAAAGAACTGCCGAAACCGCTGCGTTACTAAGAACTCTACTGAAAATTATATACGAATGCTCTGAAAATTATATACGAATGCTCAACTGCAGAAATGCATCCTGCATTTATACTAGCCTTCCACCCCAAAAATCAGGGTAGTAGGGGTAAAAAGGGAAGTGGAGGACCACCCTGGACCCTTGACTTCGTTGGATAGTTTACGATGGTGCCATGTTCTTCTGAACAATGGAAGTGTTTCCGGCGTCTGGAGTTCATCTATGGTTTGGGTAGAGGACCCTTGTATTGATTTGAATTTGGTTATCTAAAGTGTTCTATTGACAAAGTTTTAAACTGTCGCGCGGCTAAGGGTTTAAAATATCACGCGTCTGAATATTGGAATCTAAATTACCGCGCCTTCACGCTCGAGTGCCTAGTGATATCTGAGTACGCTTGCGCACTTGAGGATACCTCCTCGTCTTATACTTCTCGTAACTGTGTGACTAACACGGAAGTGACGTGGGACGTCACATGGGCAAGGCCAAGAGATAAGGGCTGTCGAAAAACAAGACGTCATTGGCAAGGAGTATATAAGCGGATCCAGCGACGGCAGAGAGAGAGAGAGAGAGAGAGAGAGAGAGAGAGAGAGAAATCAGAGATCAGAGACATCGACACAGGACATTAGATACCCATTACGCCTAAGAGCAAAGACCTGGAGGGTCATTCCATGCCGAATCGATCACTTTTTGACGTCGACATCAGGGATTTTGTTCTAACTGAAATATATTGTAGTTTATGTGAAATTAGGGGGGGGGGTTAAGTCATCATTTAGCTTTGATCGAAATTGTTTAAAAAGTACGGACCTTTGAATTTTGCAATTTTTGGCCATTTTGGAGAAAACAGGCTGTGCTTCTGAATTTTTAACTCGGAAACTACTCAACCGATTGGGATCTTCTTTTTTTATTTTAATGTGCAGGCTTCGATATATCGCAGTGCATTTTTTGTTTTTTGTAACAAGCAATTTTTCATTATGAAAATTGTAAACAAAATCTTTTTTTGCAATTTTGTGCATGAAGGCCATCACGCGTTCAAATTTTGAAAAAAATATTTTCAGATTCCTTGTAGTTTTAGCTCCAAAATAAGTATTGGTTCAGAATGGACACTTGAAAATTAACGTCACAATGAGCTGTAAAAGGTCAGGCGCGCCCCCGTTTCGGGTAAGCGAGCCGCGCGCTAGCAGCGGGTTCTGCTATTACGGTCGGCTGCCTGTATCGCTCGTACCCCATAATACCTCCAATAAAATGTAAAAACAATATCGACAAGATTAGTATACGACTAAATGATCCTATTCACAGTTAAAGAAGAATTTCTTTAATCTTGTGGATATGAATGTAGAGGAGGATGATCTGAAATGCTTTTAGAACCATGCAATATTCTGACTGAACGCGGTTGAACCGTACTTCTTGGACCTACATTTTAAGATTGTTATGTAGTCCTTTCACTTTTGCGTCAACTCGGTACAGTGTTAACAATAAATGATAGGTACTGTGGGATTTCCGGGATACGGCTAAATGTATGGTTAAGTGATTCCATTTATACCTGCAGAAGTATAAAGTTCGGTACTGGGATTGAACACCACTCTTGGCCAATAACACCTTTTTCATTACAACTTGACTGATACATAGGTATTACTTTCTATGCTTGTTAACTATCTACAACAAAAAGGTGTCATTGCTCGATGAAAATCACGAGAAGGTGGTGGTTTTCTTCCATCAGGAAAGGATATAAAGACGGATTATGGTCAGTGGTAGAACAGGATCTTTATATGTGGAGGACTTGGAGAAAGAGTAATTAAGATTATTTCATTATGTTGAACACAGAACCACTACTATCGCACGAGAAAGTTTTGCAAATTATTTCTTTAGTTGATAATGGCGTAAAACTGTGGAAACTTCTAGTGCCAATAATTGGCAATGCTGCGGCAAAGCGAGCTTGTAAAGTCGCAGCATGCTCACTATATTCGAGCTCACTTACGTAATTAGATGTAATATTTGAAAAAGATGCTTTTGCGCATTCGAAAAAATCTCCTGGTGTAAGAATTTGATTATGTATAGGCCGTTGTAAGCTTGTGCGTATAGCAAGTCTTTTTACGGTTCCTCCAATACCATCCCATGGCCCTTTACCGTGAGCTGTTGCAAAAAAATTTCATTCAGCAGAAACACCGAAATCGCTATAATGATGTGTTAAATTAATAAAACTCTTTCTGTTTTTGTATTGTGCAGCTGCTCCGTCAGAACCTTAAAGTTTGTTGCGTTATGTGAGAATCTCCGAAAGAGGATATTAGGAGATTTGTGGAATTTATCAGAGCGGCCGGTTGATTACTCACTGAGTCGCTGCTGTAATTGTCTTCAGCACTATTCGATGTTTCTTCGTTTGGTAACTGAGATGGCCCAGGTTCAGCTAATGAAGATTCTCTTTGCTGTCTTCTATTTTCGAAGTATACTTTGAGGCGACAACTATTGCAAATGAATCCCTTCTTGGGAAGAGTTGGAAATAATTGACGCAATCGCAATGTTATACTTCGGGGTCTTTTCGAATCAACGCTATGCCCCTTTCGCTTAAAAGGATTACAACACCTTTGATGCACCATTTTCGGCAATTCACTAACTTTTCTATAGTAAGTAGTGTACGATGCGAAAATGTCGTTGTAACTGAAAGCTTGGAAAAGCGATGCCCGAATATATAGGAAGTTTCGTATCCAGGGGATCCCACAGTACCTATCATTTATTGTTAACATTGTACTGAGTAGACGCAAAAGTAAAAGGGCTACATAACAAACTTCAAAAGTAGGTCAAAGAAATACGGTTCAACCGCGTTCGATCAGAATATTGCATGGTTCTAAAAGCATTAAATATCATCCTCATTTACATCCATATCCACAAGATTATAGAAACTCTTCTTTAATTGTGAATAGGATCATTTAGTCGTATACTAATCTTGTCGATATTGTTTTTACATTTTATTGGAGGTATTATGGGGTACGAGCGATACAGGCAGCCGACCGTAATAGCAGAACCCGCTGCTAGCGCGCGACTCGCTTACCCGAAACGGGGGTGCGCCTGACCTTTTACAGCTCATTGTGACGTTAATTTTCAAGTGTCCATCTTTATTCAGTGCTTATTTTGTAGCTAAGACTTCAAGGAATCCGAAAATATTTTTTTCAAAATTTGAACCCGTGATGGCCTTCATGGAGAAAATTGCAAAAAAAGATTTTGTTTACAATTTTCATAATGAAAAATTGCTTGTCCCAAAAAACAAAAAATGCACTGCGATAGATCGAAGCCTGAAGATTAAAATAGAAAAAAGAAGATCCCAATCGGTTGGGTAGTTTCCGAGTTAAAAATTCAGAAGCACAGCCTGTTTCCCCCAAAATGGCCAAAAACTGCAAAATTCAAAGGTCCGTATTTTTTAAACAATTTCGATGAAAGCTAAATGATGACTTAAACCCCCCCCCCCCCCCTAATTTCACATGAACTGCAATATATTTCAGTTAGAACAAAATCCCTGATGTCGGCGTCAAAAAGTGATCGATTCGGCATGGAATGACCCTCTAGGGTTTATGGTTACACCTGATACTCGGGTAGTAGGTTAACAGGTCAATCTTAAGTGACTGACCCGGGAAGAGGTCCGTGTTCTCCCAGGACTGGCCGACGGTTGTGAAGCGTCGGACAGCCGAGAGTCACGCCAAAGGGAAAGAGTGCGCTTCTCTGGACAGCTGACGTCGTCAGTAGCCGATAGGCGCGGATGGAAGGATTCCGGATCTTCGGACTATTTGGCGGGTGTGATGCGCCACGTAGACGGCTCACCACAATCAAAGAAAGGTGTGTGTTTCCGGACAGCCGACGTACACGCCGGGTAGCCGTATAAACATGGATGGTCAGGTTGGGTTCAGGTAAAGGAACTCGTAACGTGCGTACACCACGAGCGGCTATGATGTACTTTGTGGGTCCCGTTGAAATCGAGGGTTTTCTATGTATTGGAAGAAGGTATAATGGAACAACGACTTGTGAGAAAAACTATGACTGGTATATTCAAGATGAAATGGAAGTTACAAAGATTGAGCGGTATACACTGAATCCACGGGTTTTACGTATAATAATTACACGGGGGCTCACCGAAGATTGAAGTATGAAAACCAAACAGTAACTACGTATTGAAGGAGATATTTTCTCGAAGGGGATTAACCCGATCTTGCAATGTCTGTGTCAACACACGAAACTAACGTAACCAACGCGTGACCAGGGCTAGCCCGATTTGGTTGAATTTCGTGGTCCTTATATACTGAAAAATTGGGCTCGTAATTGTGGAAGGGGTAACTGTAGTTGCTCCATTTTCGCGGGAACGCTGCAAGGGTGGTCTTCTGATTTTCCGGATTCTGTTTATTCCTTGTAGGGCTGGCAGGCCTCGCAGGAATTTGGTCTGTCTCTCCCAGCGTCTGAGTTTCCTTTAGGAGGGGTCTCAAGTGTGCAGGTGCGGGCTTGATCGCGTACCCGTCTTATGATTATAAACATCTGTAGAAAATTCCAACCGGCGTCCCGGATGGCACGTTCCCGAACGAATCAAAAGTATGAAATAATTTCACCATGCGTAATAAGTTCGAGCGAGCACGATGGCTACCTAAAAGGAGAGAGTACGGTACCCTCTTGCTACTCTGATAGCCATCCTTCGCTGCGCGCGCCTGACTCTCCTTGTTTTTCCTTCTGCTCGCGTACATTGCCATCGATTTGATCACGTTGCTGTACGGCTTCGTGACTCCCTCGGACGGTCCACCCAGATTCGGCATGATTATGCCTATCGATGGAGTGGACTTGTCCAATTTCGATGCTAACTTGCCGAAGTGAGCATCGAAGGTACCCCTGGAATCAATTTGTATGCCAAGATAATCGATACTCTCACCTACCTATCTTTATCCTTGTCCCTTCCACCGTCATCCAGGTGTCCGGGTAGATCTTTCCCCAGCTTCTCCCTAGCCATGTCGCTTCCGGTTTCCCCGGGGCGATCTGCAGCCCCAGTCCTTTGATCGTGTTCACGATCATCTCCGTCGCTGTTTCCAGCTTCTCCGTTACCCCCGCTGGTGTTTTGCCTCTCGCCAGTACCAGGGTGTCGTCCGCGTAGCAGATGACCGCGGTGCCCGCAGGGGTGGACACCCTGAGGGTGACGTCGTACACCAAGTCCCAGAGCAGCGGCCCAAGCACCGAGCCCTGTGGTACTCCTCTCGAAACCCTCCTCCTGTCGTCGGTCCCTCCCTCCACCGGGAAGGTTATCCATCTCTCGTCCAAGTAGCTATCTAAAATGCTTACCAGGTAGTCCGGAATCCTGAACTCCGCCAGCGCTGATTTGATTCTGCTCCACGGGATGGAGTTCTTTATATCTAGGCTGATAGCAGCCGCTATCTCCCCTCTTGTTTGTGCGTCTTGGGTAACCACTTTTACCCTCTCCACCGCGTCCACCGTCGATCGACCTCTCCTGAAGCCGAACTGATCGTTGGCCAGATCTGGACCGACACCGCGCATATGCTCGACGATTCTGTTCGCTAGCACTCTCTCCAGTAGTTTGCCCGTTTCGTTCAGCAGGCAGATTGGCCTGTACGCTGACGGGTCCGCTGGATCTTTGTCTTTCTTCCTCAGTAGCACCAGACGTGCTGTTTTCCACGCGTCCGGGAATCTCTTCTCTGTAATGCAAGCGTTAAACAAACTTACCGTTTGTTCTGGGCTGCCCTTCACCGCGGCCGCTAGTATCTTGTTCAGAATGCCGTCTGGCCCAGGCGCCGTGCTTTTCCCTGCCGCTTTTCTTGCGGCCTTTATCACCTCTTCCTCTGTGATCGGCCGGAAGTCGTTCGTCATCGCCGGAGCCTCTGCTCTCGCCGTTCCTCCTGCCTCGTCGTCCCCTGCTCTCGCGAGGGGTTCTTCTTCGTCCTCGTTGCTTGTAGGCTCAGCTTGTGCGTCGGCCTCCTCCTCTCTCTCGGTCTCTCCCGCCCCGCTGTGATCGGCCGGTCTTGTTTCTTCTTCTCGACCGCTCTCTCCGACCTCTGGGCTCCTGCCCTCCTCTTCGGGGTTCGCCTCCGGTGGGAACAAGGTTCCCAGTACCCTTTCCAGAATCCCCTCCTCCATCGTGGTTGTGATTGGCGGTTCCCACGTCCTCAGCTTCTTCGTGACGATCCTGTATGGTCTTCCCCACGGGTCGCTGTCCACCGTGTCGATCAGTTCCCTCCATGCATTTTCCTTCGCTTTCGCAATGGCCTTACGTAGTTTCTTCGATGCCTCCCTGTAGGCTCGTTTGTCCCGTCGCGCTTCCTCTGCGTTCGTCTCCTCCCTCCCTGAATTCCTTCGGGTTCGAAGGTATTTCCTGCGTAGGGTGTGGCATACCTTCCTGAGCTCGGCGATCTCCTCTGACCACCAATAGCATTCCCTCCTTCTCGCCTGTTTCCCCGCCCTCGGCATGGCGACGTCGCTGATCCAGGTCATCGTTCTTCTGTGTTTGGTCGCCTCTGCCTCGGCGCATGTCGGCCTCTCATTGGCTCTGTCCACGCTTCCGCTTTCGTTTGCTCCTCCCCTTCCTTCTCCCGCTCTGCGGGTGATTTCTAACCTGTTCGTATCTGGGAGATCTCTTACCTCCTGTGTTGTTGTTTCTCCCTCTCGAGTCGTCTCCTCTCTTTCTCCCGCGATCTCATTTCTCCCCGTCTGATCTTCGCTCGTTTCTGCCGCGTTTTCAAGCGTGGTTGTCCCTCCTGGCCGACCGCCTGCGTTGCGCTCACCGCCGGGTTCGCGCGTCTGCCTCCTCTTTTTCCCTTGCTCGTTCCACCTGTTGATCTCGATCGCCGCGACCAGCAGATCCTCGTCTACTTTCTTGATTTTCCATCTCGGAGCTTTTGGTCCCAGCTCTTCCCTGTCTCCGTTCGTGTTTCCGTTCCTCCTCTTTCGGCCCTCTCTCGTCTCGAGGGTGATGTATCGGTGGTCGCTGAGCGTTTCCACCTCTGTTTCCACTCTCCAGCTTTTCACTGTGCTTGCTCCTCCCTGTGTGATCCAAGTGAGATCAATTATCGACCTACCTTGTATCCTCACGCATGTGTTCGTCCTTCATCTGTTCAGCAGGCATAGGTTTAATTGCGCTGCCCAGTCCAGAGTCACTTCTCCTCTCGGGTCCGTTGCTCTCGATCCCCATTCCCTCGCTTTTGCGTTGAAGTCTCCTCCGATTATCACTATTCTGTCCTGCCGTTGCGCCTGGACCACTCCGCTCGCCTTTTCCAGCGTTCCTTGGAAGGTCTCCATATTCCAGCTGGGAGGGGCGTATATTCCTATTAGTGTGTACCTACCCCATTCTGCGGCCACCAGGCCGTCTCCTTCGTCGATCTTCCTCATTGGCGGGGAACGATCTGTTTTCCCCCTCTTGATCGCGACTCTCCCGTCCGGGCCGCGGATCCAGTCCTGCTGCTTCGGTATCCAGTACGGGTCCGCTATTATCGCAGCGTCCATACTCCATTCCTCCATGGTTTGGAGGAGCAGATCTTGCGCTCCTCCCGGGTGGTTCAGGTTCGCCTGAATTATTCTCATTCTGCCTTGGTCCCTTTTCTTTGCTTACCTTGCCGGATCCTTGGTCTTCTGATCCTGGTTATTCGCCTTTGTTTGTCTGTCTCTTGACCTCCGCCTCTTTTCTGCCTTTACGCACCCCCTTCCGAGTGCAGTCTCAGCCTCCCTAATTTAAGTCCTTGCAGCTGCAGCGTCTCTTGCTGCCGCCGCGTTTCCTCCTCCGCTTTCTCCCGCTCCACGATGGAGAACCAGTCGTCATCGTCGTCTGCTTCTTCCATCGCCCGGATCTCCTCTCTGGTCGGTGTGATTGCCTGCAGGTGCCCGTCGGTACCGTGGTATCCTACAGTACCGGTCGGTAGCACCTCTTCCTCCCCGTCCGAGTCGCTGATTATTTCAACCTCGATGTCGTCGTCGTCGTCCCGCTCGCAGAACGCCTGCGTTTGGGAGTTACGGTGTTCTGATTTCACCGGGTCCTCCCTGTGTTCTGTTCGGGTCTCCTTGGCCCCTCTCGCAGCCGCGTCCTCGTGCCTTTCCTGCGGGTCGGACACGTCGACCTCCGTCCCGACTTCCGTTGCCTTGGCGTCGGCTCGCTTCGGTATCTGTTGCTCTGCACTCCTTCCTGACCCTTTCTTGTGCGGAGGGTGACAATTCCTCCCCACGAGCCTGTGGTTGCTCGGTTTTCCCGCTGCCTTGCAGAGCGGGCAGCTCACCTGTCCCCGGCACTCTTTGGCGCGGTGACCTGCTTCACCGCATACGTAGCACAGGTCAGACCTGTCTACTTCCGCCTGGCACTGCTCCCTGGTATGGCCGCTTTCCATGCACCTGAAGCACTGGAGCGGCCTGTTTGCCAACGGGTCGACCTTGGCCGTTGACCAGCCCACCATAATCTTTCCGGCTTTCGCCACTTTCCTCCCGGCCGCGACCGGGCACTGCACCCAGACCGTGCCCAGCCCAGCCACGTCTTTGATTGTACCTGTTTTTACCTCGGAGATGTCGCAGCCTCCGAGGTCGGCGATTTTACCCGCCACCTCCTCGTTCGTGACCGACACCTCCAGGCCTCGGATTCTTAGCTCCATCTTCTTGCACGGTCGCGAGACTCTCGCTCCCGTGCCTGCTAGAGCCGCTTCCATCCTTTTGGCGAGCTCGTTGGCCTTCTTCTCGCTCTCGGGGCCGGGGATCTGCAGCAGTAGTCCCCCTGTCGCCGTCCTCTTGGGCTTGATTTCCTCTATCCCGAGGTCGGATAGGTCTATTCCCTCTCGCGCTTTTTTCATCGCCTCCGCGTACGAGAGGCTCGCCGCGGAGGGGATTGTAAGCGCTACCGCCGCGTGTCTAGGTGGGCGGGGTATCCACTTACCTGGACGCTCTTTTTTGGAGCGGTCCGCGGTTCCGTGCTCCCGCTTCCGGGTGGTTTCTTTCCTCCTCGTGCTGTTGCCGATCGCGTGATTGCGGCGGCGTGTGCTATCACCTCCCCCGCGTGTCCCGTCTCGCTTGCCACTGGGCCGTTCTGATTCTCCCCGTGGTCCTTCGCGTGCGGTTCTCGCGCGGAACGCGCGGCGTTCCCACTTACCTCCCTTATCTGTCTCTATGAGATCGCGCCTCGGTCTTGCCTCGGCTTCCTGTCCCTTGTCGCTTCGTCGCTGGTTCCGTCCCTTGCCGTGGTCTCGTCTATCCGAGTCCCGGCGAGGGTTGTCCGCCCTCCTCCCACGCTGTTGTCCGCCCCTGCTGCTTGGGCTAGCACTGCTGCAACCACTGCTGCTGCTTCTTGCCATTATCCCGTGGATGATCGCTCTGCTTTCAGCTCTTCCTCTCGCGTGGTTTTGATCCTTCGCTGTACCTCGTGTCTCAAGAGACTCGGTTGATTCTTGGACAGAATTCACCGTTGTCGGATTCAGTTTGCCGTCACTCGTACACACTGTATCACGATCGCCTGCGTTCAGGGTGCTCGTGGAGCTCGATATGACGCCTTTCGCTATTAACAACGAAATGACCGTCTCCAAGACCTCCTTGCTTTGTGTTGGGCCCTCTCTTCCTTCCGCCATTTTTTCCCCCACCCCTGGTGCAGTCGGTGGAGGGGGTGCTTGTTCCTCTATTCCCGCCGCGACCGCCGCGCCGCGCTCATGCCTCGTTTCCATTTCTCTGAGCCGCTCTATCTCCTTCCTGAGCGTTGCCGTTTCCTCCTGTAGCTTTTGGTTCGCCCTGGCCAGCTCCTCGGCGCTATTACGCGGTTTGCGTTTGATCAGCTCCTCAACGGCCGCCTGGACCGTGACCGCCGCTGTTCTAAGGTCCTTGATGTATCCTCCCTTGAGATTTTTTGACGTGCTCGCCACCTTTTCCACGAGCTTCGTCTTTTCAGCTATTTCGGCCGCAATTTCCTCCGATGACCTCCTCTTCAGCGAGTGCGCAATCTCGCCCCTGAGTGATTCCCGCTTCTTTGCCAGTTTCCTGGCGTTGTGCAGCGCGTGCTTGCCCTTCCCTGCCACTTGCTCTTCGACTTCCTCTGTCCAGAGGCTGCCCCATGCCCTCTCGACCAAACCTTCGCCTGGCGCTCGCGGGCTGCTCGTCCTCTCGTAATCGTCCACCGTCAGGTCGAACACCTCCCTTGGCTGTTGTTGCTGAGCCATTGTGCCTAGAAGTATCTCGAAGTATATCTAGAGTCTGTTCTGCTCACCTTGTCAGGATTGTTCGGTTCGGCTGTTCTTGGCCCGTGTCTTCCTTCGTGCTTTCGTTTTCCAGCTACGCTTAATTTCGCTGGTCTTGCTTTGCCTCGCTCGTTTCTCTGTTAGCGTTCAGCTCGGGTCCTGCAGCTTTCCAACCTAACCTAACCTAACCCAACTTCACTTTTTTTATTAACATGTGAGAAAAATATGCAAACATACGCACCTATATGCTGGGAGGAAATACAGAGCAGTGTGGGGCGTTTAGCCCCCCCCCCCCCAAAGAAAAAAGGGTCCCTTTTCAGCGCAGATATTGCAGTAGTGATGGGAGCTCCGATGGGAACACTTCCATCGCTACTGTGCACCTTGTCCATCACAGGCAACGGATCCCTCGCGTGTAGGATTTCAACCTATTAAGTACATATTTACGTACAGTTACTCGTTTTAATATTCGGACACTATGGCTTTTGCGAAATTAAAGCTTTACGTACTTACTTGAAATGTGGTTATCGAATTTTCTGGTCCGTAATTTGTTGAAGCACATATTCTAGTTTACAAATATGTAAAATTAATTACTTTATTTTTTATTGTTTTCCACATAATAAATCATAAACGAAATTAGACCCAATATTGGTGTCGAAAAAATATTCGGACATTTAACATTACATAACGTTTTTTCCTATTTAGAAATACATAAGAACAAAATTATAATAATTTTAATATTTTGTGGGATGTCCCTGTTGTCTAATAACATGTTGCAACCGTGTCGGCATATTTGAAATTACTTTACTTAAGTAATTTTGAGTAATGCGTCTCCACTCTTCTCTCAGTCGTATTTTTAATTCTTCTTTTGTTTTTATAGGCGTTGTCGTAATATTACGATCCAATAAGTCCCACAAATTCTCAATTGGATTTAAATCCGGTGATTGTGGTGGAGGATGTAGCACTTTCGGACAAGCATACAATAAATATTCCTGAACTATTCTCGATTTGTGTTTCGGATCGTTGTCCTGGTAGAACTTGAAACTGTCGCGTATACCCATATTCGTTGCACTTTTTAATAAATTTTGCTTTAATAAGTCTAAATATTTGTTCTTATCCATAATACCTTCAATGAAAACTAACTCTCCTACTCCAGCAGTTGAAATACAGCCCCATACCATCAAGCCTCCGCCACCGTGTTTCACCGTCGGTATCATATTCTTTATTTTTAATTGTTCATTTGGTTTACGCCACACTAATTTTCGTCTACTACACCCAGAAACATGAAATTGACTTTCGTCCGCAAAAATCACATCATTCCACCATGATTGTGTTTTAGAAATAAATTCTTTAGCGAATGCTATGCGTTTCTTTCGATTGATCTCGTTTATGTATGGTTTTCTACGAGCCACTCTACCATTATAATCAGCATCTTTTAAAACATTGCGAACTGTATCCACGTGCACTTTCTTTCCAGTTTCCGCAGCCAATTCTGCTGTTAAATTAGGGGCACTTAATCCTGGATTGATCTTTATTTTTCGAATAATTACACGCTTATCACGATTGTCAAGAAGACGTGGACGTCCCTTTTGAGGAATAGATTCAATGCGATCTTCATGTTTATATCTTCTTATAATATCCGCGACGGTACTTTTACTTAAATTTAACAACTTCCCAATTTCCCGGTATGATTTCCCTTTTTCGCGGTGAAATATAACAAGTTGTCGAATGTTGAATGAGGTATTTTTACTTTTGCGACCCATTTTCACAAATGCGTGTAGAAACGATGGAATCTATTATGAAACTGACTACCAGAAGCTAACCGAATTGCTGCACACTCTTGGTGTTTACAAACAATCATAAGGAGTTTACAAACAATCATAAGGAGTTTACAAACGGACCTTCTAAAGCGAATAAACGGCGAAATATACTAGATGTCCGAATATTTTTTCGACACCAATATTGAGTCTAATTTCGTTTATGATTTATTATGTGGAAAACAATAAAAAATAAAGTAATTAATTTTACATATTTGTAAACTAGAATATGTGCTTCAACAAATTACGGACCAGAAAATTCGATAACCAAATTTCAAGTAAGTACGTAAAGCTTTAATTTCGCAAAAGCCATAGTGTCCGAATATTAAAACGAGTAACTGTATGTACATTTCTTACATATACACATTTCTTACTTATTTACATATGTACATTTCTTACTTATTTACATATATACATTTCTACTTATGCTACTTCCGATTACAGGGGGGGTCGTCCCTCCAATCGCTATACTCTTCGAAAAGGCTATGCTACACAGAGTAACGAGGTCCAGACCTCGATTTCTATCGCCTTCTAGAAGATAGTCTAGTTCAGAATATTCCACAACAGGATAATGTCCTTAACCATTGCCTGAGTTGCTTCTCCCCCTCTGGGTCCTCGGTTAGTCGCCTCTTACGACAAGCACGAGGCGGTCTGTGATCGTACTCTTAATCCCCGAATCACAGGGAAAAGACGGATGGTGTAGTAGTCCACCCTTCATTTGTTACGTCTCCTACCCCGATGAGGCCGTCCTCAGCCTCATCTGTTTATATTTCTGTTCCTGCGAAGGACGCAGGATTCCTCCCTTTTTCATCTTCCTCTCGCTAATGTATTGTGGATTCGCAAAAATCCGCGACAGCCTTCCATGCTGCAGGGCACACGGACATTTTCCTAATGATCTCTGCAAGCGATAGATCCTCCCCTATCTGTTCCTTCAATCTGGTTCTGTCTTCCTCATGCACAGAGCAGGTCTGGAGAAGGTGTTGTGCTTCGTCCTCTTACGCACCACATTGATGACAAATCGGGGACCTTTCTGTCCCAATTTTATACAAATAACCACCAAAATTACCATGTCCTGTCAACACTTGGGTCATTGAGTAAGTGAGTGGACCGTGCTTCCTTGCTACCCATACATCCCAGTTTGTCAAGACATCTCTGACAGGTCTGTGCCTTTCTGCCTCCTCGCAATCTAACCGATGTCTCCATATCTCGTGGACGTTACGATTAATGATTCTTTTAAGAGCCTCGATCTTCTCTTCTGACACGGTGGCTCCTTTTTGCTGTACGCTCGAGATACATATCTGCGCCACCGCTTCTCCCATTGCAGTTATTTCAAGGGGAGGTGACCTGACCAGGACCAGTGGCGCATGATACGAAACTGTTCCATACCCTCTAATTATGCTGATGGCCATACGCCTATTGAATCCTTTTGATTTCCGACATACTTCTTTTGTCCATTAGGAGGTCCTCCGCCCACACCTTAGATCTGTAGCGACCAGCTGCATGTGGTCAGCCGGTTTGCAGCAGTGAGCGTGGTTGCGACGCATGTGTTTCGGGAAATCGTTGAAAGTTCTGGAATTTCTCTTTACCTTTATTAAGTTCTATTTTTAAAGATTATAGAACTGAACTTCGACGGCTAATGACACACGTCGTAAAACCTAAGTCCGCAGAATATTCTGGGCGCTAGGCCATCAGGTTTCCAGCGGATTGCCCATGGCACCCTTACCTGCCGGAAATTCCCGAAGGCCGTTAAAAGCGCAAACCGGCGTCCACCCTTATTTTAGCGTATCTCCACCGGAAACAGGTAAAAAGTCGGAGAAATAACACGATTGGCGTAAACTAAAATAGAAGGCGCCAATTGGTGGAAGCGACTTTTGAGAAGCGGAAGCTTCGACGGTGATGAGAGAGTTAACTAGAAATACGCGAAGAGTACGTCACGCACAAATAAATTGTGTTAGTGTACGAACTGTTATTTTTATCATTTACCATGCTTTTACACGTCCCGTTAGGATAGATTGATCATCCACAACTATCCCTTCAGATTCATATAGGGTGATGGATTTAATCAACCCGGCGTACAGTCGCCTGACGTTCTCCTCCGGGCCACCGATATTCGGGAGAATACGCCCGAGATTTATTGCTGCATTTTCCACTGTAGGAGCAATATCTCGAAAGTGAGGGGTAAAGGACCATCTAGAATCCAATTTCACCCCCAGGTATTTCAATTCAGATCTTACCTCCACATGCACGCCCTCAACTGCTATCCAAGTTCTCGGCGGTCGAGTACTATTATGGCGTGGAAGTAGCCAAATCGCCTCTTGTTTTATTCGGGGATATATTCAGTCCCAACATGCCAGTTATACTTGTTACAGCCGCAGTGGCAATCTCCGCGCACCGAGCAGCCCTTGTCCAATTCCTGCCTGATATCAGGACAAAGATGTTATCCGCGTAACATACTACACTTGCATATTGAGGCATGGCAGCATTCAACACTGTGTCAAAAGCAAGATCCCATAAAATGGGACCAGGCACTGACCCCTGCGGTACTCCTCGGTTGACTACTCTCACCCGACTGTTTCCCGTTATGTCTACAAATGTTATCTGCCTGTGGCTCAGATAATCTCTTAAGATCAGTCTTATATACAGGGTGTAACGTAAAAGGAGTAGAAGCCGGAAATGGTAGATTCCTGAGGTGAAAATGCACAACTTTTTCCTTTGCCAATGTGTCGTCTGAAGCTTTGTTTTTGAATTGTTAACGAGAAGCACTGAGCAATCAGAGTGCGCGTAGAGCCCGCGCTCAGGAACGGTCCACGGCGCGTCGTGCTAGGTGGCGACGTTCGACCGGCGCCCCGAACTATACGCGCCGGTATAGCACGGAGCAAAAGTTAACATCGAATTATTCATTATTCAGAAATGGAAATTAACTAAAATATAAATGAAATTAACTTGCCGTTATCAATTGAACAAAAAAGTATTATAACGGACTAACTAACGTGTCTATCAAGTACAACGTACGTTAAATTTTAAACACTTCGTCAACAGTTAAAATTAATAGGCGTGCAAGTAGAAACTCGGCTTTTTTTTGTCTTATTAAATTTTATTAAAAAGGTACTTATTAGAAAAATTAATAATCGAAATACTCGCCATTACCATCTATGGTCTTTTGCCATTTATCGGGTAAATTATGAATGCCTTCACGATAGAAACTTGGTGGTTTCGAAGCAAAATAATCATCGAGCCATTTTCGCATATCTGTAGTATACGTGAAGTGCTGGTCTTTCAAATATGACGACATCGATCTGAATAAGTGATAATCAGATGGAGCCAAGTCTGGAGAATACGCCGCATGCTGGACAACTTCCCAGCCTAAGGAGAAGATGAGTTCCTGTGTTGGTTTTGCTGTGTGTGGACGAGCGTTGTCATGCAGTAACATTACTTTCCGCCTTCCTTGGCCCGTAAAAGGTCTTTTTTCCTCCAGGGCATCGCTTAATTTGATTAATTGGGCCTGATAACGTTCAGCTGTAACAGTTTGACTAGGTTCGAGAAGCTCGTAGTAAATGACTCCTTTCCAATCCCACCAAACACATAGTAACACCTTCTTGGCATGAATATTCGGTTTTGCAACAGATGTGGATGGCTGGCCTGGATCAACCCATGCTTTCCTGCGTTTAGGGTTGTCAAACAAAATCCACTTTTCATCACCCGTAACGATTTTGTGCAAAAAATTGTTTCTTTTGTACCGAGAAAGCAAATTCATGCAGACGTCAACTCTTCGGTTTTCGTTTTCTTCTGTCAGTTTATGAGGAACCCATTTTCCCTCCTGTATTTTTTCCAATGCATGCAATCGAAGTGATATTGCTTGGTGAGTAACTCCTAACTGTTCTGCAAGCTCTCCTTGGGTTTGACATGGATTTTCATCCAGTAAAACCTGGAGCACTTCGTCTTCAAATTGTTTTGCTGCACCTGGACGTGGATCGTCCTTAAGACTAAAATTTCCATCACGAAATCTTGCAAACCACTTTTTTACAGTTGAATGGCTCACAGAATGTTCACTCAAAGTCGAATTAATTAATTCCATGGCTTGAGAAGCATTTGTTTTCATTTGAAAGCAAAATAAAATGCAATGACGTAAATGTTCCTTATCGAGATCCATCACTTGTAAATTTGATATGCACGAAATGACAGCCTATAAATGACTGAAACCTATGCCATGAAAACAGCAGTGCCAAAGCTACATACACCCAAAATGGCGTGCGAATTGGATGCGTTTAACTATGCCTTTTAATGCAACCAACTTCAGAGCCGAGTTTCTACTTGCACACCTATTAAATTTACCCGTTTCTCCAAAAATGAACTTGCTTCGACGAAAATAGGTCACTGCGTCATCCTACCGATTCTGACCATAGTAAGTAGGTACCCCGCAGCGTAAGACAGCTGATGTTAGGCCGGGCCAACGAACTTACTTGATTTGACAAAACTTACTACCTCCACGGTCCCGATCACTGGGTTATTTTACAGATCCTGGTAATTCGAAAAAGAAATACATGGTGCACAACAGCCGATGTCTCGCTTGGAACAGTGAAAGAACTTCGTTTCACAAAATTTCCATTATTGCACGTTCACTGTCAGTTTACTCTTCAAGATTTGAATTTACGAAATAAGTTGTTCCCACGTATGAATAATTGGTTGCCCCGAAAGGGGCCGATTGTTTTTAACTTTGAAGGGGCTCAATATGGCCGTTGCTACTGCGAAATACACTTTTCCACGTTCGGCAATTTCGTTGTCTTGTTCCCGAGCGGGTAGTAACTCACGAGCTTTGCGTCTTAGAAGTTAACTCTTCTTTTATTCAAAGTAAAAACAGCAATTACAGTGTCGGAGAGATCTTTACTGCTGGACTGATTCTGTCTTGACAAATTGTGACGCGGTTTGCAGCGGTAGAGAAGGGCTTGTTGGAAAAATGTTATAAGAGAGAGTCGCGGGGGGCGCGCTTTATGCTGAAAAGGCCCTTGAGGCCCACGTACTAACCATAAAAAAACGTTTGAAGTTTTTTCTTCGAAGAAATGTACATAAAACTTAAAAAAAGCCACTTACCCTCAATCAGCGATACCTGGACAATACATCAGTCCTTCATCTTCTTCAGAAACTTCATTTTCTTGCAGTTTGGCGCGTCTAGCTCCGTTCTACGATCTTTAGAAGCTTCGAAGCTGCAACGATTGGTTGTTTCAATGTGCGCTTTGTCTTATCGCCACGCAAATACCGCTGCTGGCTTGCTAATGCTAATACCCATAACTAACGTCATTTTCAATAACAATTGAAAACCTTCACTGAAAGCGCATGCTGCACAGTATGCTGCAATTTCACCGATTTTTCCGCCCCGCAAACGTGTGCTTCAGAGCTCAATGCCAAACGCATGCGTTCAAGCTTTCGTGGTCATTTTTTGAGTGATCACTCCCAAGCACCTTTGCAGCAAGTCGTCAGAGGAAAGGTCATCATAAATAGTTTTTAGAAAAGGTTGGATTTCCTCAATTTTAAGCTGGAGGATGCTTGAAATCTTGCAAGGCTTTCGTTGCTTCTGCTACACGATATTTACACCATGAATCAGCACTTTCAGAGCAACGCGATTGCTGAGGATTATCGTCGGTGGAGATTTTGCGATAGTAAGTCGCCATATAGCTTTTCTCATTTCTTCAATCGAATCCGGATGTCGACGTACAGCTAATTCACAATATGTAGAAAGTTCTTGCATCACTTTATTTGTCAATTGAGCAGTTTCTATTTCTGGTTTTTCTACAGTTTTTTCTTTAAGAGTTTTTGTGTTTCCAAAAGTTTTTTAGACCTTTGTAATTGTGTAAGCCCTTTTTTGCATCTTTTGATCGATTGTACATTCGTTTTTCAACGTGTAAAGCACACTCTATTCTTTCACACTTAAAACATCAACGTAGGGTTCAGCGTCTTTTAGCGATTTGAAAGTTTCCGTGTAACCATCACTAATATAATATTCATAATAAGCCTTAAATAATTCCACTGATCTTTTAAACATTTCTATTATGCCATTTACATCCATCATTTCTGCACTGCCTTCATGATTCGCTTTGCAGTTTGGCTTATGAGTCTCGTACCAAGCCTCATACTTGAGTCCATGCTCCCTGCCAGGCCATTACATATACTCGATTTAACTATAATATCAAGCACTTTGCCTGTGAATTTTCCATTCAAAGAAGCTAAACCGATGAGAAACGAAAATCCTCTTCTAGTTCAAGAGCCGTCGCCAGAAACTGACAGATGATCCTTTACGTTGCCAGCGGCTTCGTTTTTTTCTTGCTCTTCTTTGACTGATTTTTAGAAAACTGATAGGGCAACTTGTCTTGCTGTTTCCAAATATGCTCTACTAAATCATAATAAGACATTTTACTGATCCCTTTGCCAATATCCATGATTCCACAAAAATTAGCGATACCTTGTAGGCCAACACCGATTAGACGCATCGCAAACACAAGCTTCCGATTTATTTCATACAAAGTATAAATTTGTGGACCGCTTCGAATATAAGTTTCTAATTCACACTTGCGCTGTACCACTAATTGAAATCCTAATCCTTCTTCAGCACATTTTGAAAATTTACTATTGCTTTTACACGTTTTACACATTAGAATAGTTTGTAAAGTAAAGAAACAAAGCATAGTTTATAATGGAGTTCTGCACACTTTGACGTTTACCTCAAAATCTGGGTTTTGTTTGGATATTGTTTTAGCGTATGCGCTTGTACAACCTGTATTCTTTTCACTTTTAAATTGATTGCAGCGAAAATGTCTCTTTTTCTGACGGCCTGGCTTTGTTTCGCGATTTTCAGTACTTTTTCTATCCATCATTGACAATTGTTTTGCTCCGTTTTCACAAGCGAATATTGTAGAATATTTGTATACATAGCGTTACAATGCTCCGAACACTGCCTATCCAAACGAAAACAGATGCTCAGCTGCTCTAAAGCTAAAACTCAAATGCATAGGGAATCGGGATTTACGAATGGATAGGCGCAGAAACGAGCGGTAAGCAAGCGGGACGCTTGACACGCTGGGTGCACGCTGAGCGCGCAGTAACGCTTCTACAGGTATATAATCTATGAAACGGGTGTTTTTAGAAAGTCAAAAATTTTCGAAAGTAAATCCATACTGACGCCTTGAGACTAAAAACCATCGCCACGGCGGTGACGATGCCGTTCGTCTCAACCTCGTAGCCCCTCGCACCTGATGAGTTTAATCTACCTCCTCCCAGCGACGCTCGCCGCAAAGCAACACGCACAATGCAATACGCAAATTGCCTACACTATGAATGAAGACAAAACTCAAGCCTTATGTGACGTCACGAGTACGTCACTAGGCTTAACAGTACGGAAGGAAGGGTATTGATACAAAATGGTCGTCAATCTATATTTTACGTACAAATTTATTCGTCGGACATTTTCTTACACCACTCCCAAATGTCTAACGGTATTGTGGGGTTATGAATATTCTGTATAAAAGATTTTATAATTCTATTGGGTACGGTTTCGCTATTGGTGATTTTAATGGATGATCCGGTATCAATTAGCTCGATCGGGGTGGGGGGTCTAAGGGCGTGCTGGGTCACCCCTACGTTCCGCCTTTCCGGGTAGTCCTCTTCCAGGGTTAGGTCTATTAGTTCTGGCACTGGGTTGGGTGGTAGGGCGGCCGGTCCAGTTGTTGCCTCTAATTGCAATTTCTCCGTTAAAAGGGCCAAGATGGCTGCTCTTTCTTTCTTTTGTCGTTGCTGACGGCCTCCTCTCTTGCCTCGCCGAGCCTTCCTTTTCTTGGTTATCGACTAGTTGATCTTACTCCCTCAAAGCGTACTTCCTCTAAGTACCGCACTGACTCTATAACTGTAAACTGTCGTTTTAAGAACTGCTCAAGAACTGCTGTATGCTACCCAAAACTGCTGTGTCACTAAGAACTAAAAAACTGACTTGGACCGTGCATATATATACCGCTTCTCACCCCCAGGAGTAAGAGTGGTAGGGATGAGGAAAATAGTGGGAATAAAGGAAATAGTAAGGGTGGAGGGTTCAAGGTGTCCGGTTTATAGCATCTTATCTGTATACGCCACTTCAGTACTTTAGGAGTTCTTAACTTTAAGGGTCCCTTGAATAATAGTTTCCTAAGAAATTCGTTATTTTTCACTATGTGACCTTTTGAAGTGTTTTAAAATGTCGCGCCTATTCATTCGCGCTCCTTAAGCTGTTTGTTATAAGATCTTATACGCCTGCGCACTTAAGGGTACCTCCCCGCCTTATACTTCTCATGTTAATGTATACACAATGAAGTGACGCTAGACGTCACATTTACAAAGAATTATCATCGAATTTCGCACATGTCTTATAGCTTTATCGGCGGAGTGTATCTTCGCGAAGGAGTGGCCACGTCCGAAATTCGTTTACGATTTTGTACCGTTTATGTCCTTGCCGAAACCGCCGGGCGGCAGAATGCCGGCTATGCTTGGGGCTGTGTTACAAATGAACACGTACGGGCAAGATTCAATGGGCCAGTAACGAAAGTTGTTTTGCAAATATGTCAGAAACTAGAGGAGTACGACATTTTTGAAGGGGAAAAACTTGCTCAGAGTGGTGATTTCTACAGCATATCCAAAAATCATCGAAATCGGAAACTAAATAGCGTTTGGACAAGTTGACCGAATATACGAAGAAAATGTGTATGTATTGCATTTTCATTTTTAAATACGTGTGTTTTTATGCATTTCCCTGCCAATTTTCATTGGCAACACAGGTGTACGGTCAGTTTCGTGAGTAACTATAGGTAGTATTCATTGTGGTAGTAACGACAGTTTTCTGCAAATATGTCGAAAACTAAGGCCAACCGCCGTTTATAAGTATAGGGGGAAAAAAACATTCAGAAATCATCGAAATCGATGATGGCGTTACGGATTGATAACTTCACCATAAAATGTAGAATGAAGAAAGGTGAAATATTACCTGCGGATCTTTCATGTAATTATTTCTGAACGGCTTGTGGGGGTTAAACATTGTAAACGAATTTCGCGAGTACTGCAATGTTACGAAGCGTCTGGAAAGAGAGAGAGAGTGAGAGAGAGATGTTGAGAAAAGAGCGACAGAGTGCCGTGGTTCGAGGAGAAATTGCGTACGTCACGGTTGCAACGGTTAGTAGCTAGGGACGCATTAGTGGAATCCGCGCCCAGACGGAAAGTCTACCACGTGCTTCAAATATAATTGAGTTACAATGCATTAATTAAGCGTCTTCCCATTTTTTACTACATTTAGATGTCTACAAAGACCTCTGACTGACAACAATTTAAAATACCCTGACAATATTGCAAGAAGTGACGCCCTCGCGTCCTTTTTCATATCGCCACCAGAACGTTCTCGACACCTATTGTAAAAACCGAATTCATAACACCCAGACATAACACATTTTTTACTACATTTTAATGTCTACAAGGACCTCTGACTGGCAATAATTTGAAATATGCTGCCCATATTGTAAGTATTATAGTAGAATTATCATACTTTTAGTCGAGGGCCCTTCGTTGCCCATTGCCGAGGCTGAGAACATAAGATGAGAGGGGTTTGCGCGGGAGAATGTGCGTTGCGGCGTTGCGCCGTCGTTAGTCGAGAACGTGACTGCGAAGAGTTCGGATGGAATAATGCGAAGTACACCGGTTTTATTAAGTGGTTTAATTTGTACACTGTGCTCCCTCCACAGAAGATCCATTGTGTGAAGCGTCATTTCTCGAGTTTCCGTGATTTCGAATTCTTTGAAGCATCGACAGTAAAGGTAACGGTTATCTCTTGTACGCATTGTGTATTGCGTTATAATTCTTACAATTCGTATTATAATACATGCATTGTTGTTATAGAAGCAAAATTCATTGACTGCGTTTTCATTAGTTTCTTCAACAGTTCTTTAATATTTAATTATCTAAGAAATGAATAATTCTAATATTACAGTAATTCAAGAAATACAGTTTTACGAAACAGTGAACATACGTAACACGCTTGCGCAGGTGTTGTAATTAATTTTACTTCTACTGTACGCGAGTCGTTGAAATAATTTCAAAAGCCTACGCACGTGAATGAATTTAAAGATTTGAAGTCAAGGCGATTTGATGAAAAGATTTATTGATTGATATGATCTTCGCGATAATTACGAGCTGACTGACCGAACGGAGCGCGCTCCGAACCGGTACGAAGCGAAACCCGTTATCCAAAAAAAAAGGGTAACAAGAGCGGGGATCGCGGGTCGGGCGCGCGAGTCAATATTATAAACACAATCGACCGGTTCCCATGTCAAATTCCTCGGTTTGAATCGTTGCGAACATCGTATTCCTAGAATTATTTGCAATTCCGAAACATACCGCCCGCCTCGAATGTATGAATTCGATAATGAGGGGCCGGTATAAACTATTATAATTACAACAACAAGGATTATAATACAAGAGGTAGCTTACATATCTATGGGGGATATTTAATAAGTAGTTGTATTTTCAGAAGAAATGGATTTATTTAATATATAATATAGCTAGGGTTTGCTTCACAACCTCGCATTGATGCAACTTTTTTTTAATCTGACCGCCTCTCCGCTCATCCTTACATTTTCACTCCTTACACACAAGATTGCAGCCTCTCATCGATACAATACACGCATTCACACAATCTTCTATAATTCAAACACGAAATTCTCGGACTCATTCCTATCTCTCACGTACTCCTAAATGAAACTGCCACGGCACCCAAACACTCTCTTCTTGCACCTCGCTCCTAAACATTCTTCTCGCAAATTGTCATCCAAACAACTCTGGTTCTTTACAAAACTGGTTTATTCAGAATATGTGGTGTACAATTATACAATAGTTCTTGACTGACTAGTTACTGAGTAGTTAATGACTCCGTGCTGACTGACTTTTTACTACTACAGACTGCTCTAAAACTGCTAGAAAACTAGAGAGTATGGAAAGTCCAAAAAAAGGACTGCTAGGCTGTTGTGGAATTTAGAAAATAGACTTTCCACGGGGAGGTCCGGATCAGAAAAAGAAAGGATATTAATAGCGGGGTCAAAAATGGGTACTAGATATACATATGTCCCAAAAAGGAAATGGGTGATCCAGGAGTCCAAGAATATACAACACCTCCCTCCTTATAAAAGACCTTTGTCTAAGCGCGAGACAAACGGTCACGGAACCTACGTTCTAATGATACATTCTGAGGTGTCGTTGAATACGACACGTGCTGCGTCGGTGCGTTGTTGTTGAAACTACAATTGTTAGAACAATTTCCAACAATCGTTCTTATGAGGTTAATTATAGCTCTGAAGAATCCTATTTTTACAAGAAAAACAAATAATAATGCTGCAAGAGCTGCGTATCCTGCATAGGACGAATATTCAAAAAATTTTTCTTTCCATGTTTTTAATCGTTGGTGATGAAATATCTTGTCGGATACTTCTTCCAACTCGTCCAATGTCTTGCCTATAGCTTGCAGTTGCTCAGGATCAATTTGTTTCTCTTGGTTTAGTGGTATGTCGGCCTCAGAGATGTTCAGGGTTGGGATTCTTCCTCTTACGAAAACTATTTGGTCGTTGTTAACGGTTTGATCGTATATGATATTATAAGGTCTCAACGTGGCTGATAGCGAGACTCCAGTACAGTCGCGTGCTAACTTAAGTATTAGGTTGTCCCATAAGTTTCTTCCCTTTTTTTGATGCGAAATGAATACACGATATTTGTTGTTTAAAGTTTATTTATTACGTTATATATGAACCGTTCTGGTCTATGACCTTCTTCCATCTCTCAGGAAGCCTCATTATGCCCTCTTTCCAAAATTGATGAATCTTACTTCCAAAATATTCATCTAGGTGCGTTTTTATTTCGCTTAGAGATTTGAACGATTTACCACGTAGAGAATTTTTTAAGGAGAGAAACAAGTAGTAATCGGATGGAGCAAGATCTGGGGAGTACGGTGGATGCGGTAGAACGTCCCAATCAAACTCTAATAATTTTTGCCTCACGGCCAACGCAATATGCGGTCTTGCGTTGTCGTGATGGAAAACGACGCCACGTCGGTTCGCCAATTCTGGCCGCTTTTCTGCTATGGCGGCTTTCAATTGTTCTAGTTGATGGCAATATTTATTAGCATTAATCGTTTCACCTTGAGGAAGGAGCTCGTAGTACACTACACCTTTCCAGTCCCACCAAATCGACAAAAGAACCTTCTTCGGATGAAGTCCAGGCTTCGCAACAGTTGAAAGTCTATTTTCCTTAGACCAAGTGCGTTTTCGATGCACATTTTCGTACAAAATCCAGGTCTCGTCTCCAGTGACAAGACTCTTTAAGAAAGGATTTCTTTCATGTCGCTGAAGAAGCAAATCGCACGTAGAGATGCGGTTCATAAGGGCGGTCTCCGACAATAGGTGCGGAACCCAAACTTCATATCGATTAGCATATCCCATCTTGATCAAATGCTTATGTACCGTTGTTTTGGGAATGTTAGTGGCATCCTCTATCTCTCGCACACTATATCGCGGATTTTCAGCGAGCACAGTCTTGATAAGGTCCGTGTCCGTCGTTGCTGGGCGGCCGCTGCGGTCTTCATCTTTCAACTCGAAATTTCCAGCCCCAAATTTCTTAAACCAATTGCGGACTGTCCTAATAGTTGTAGTACCACTCCCGTAAACGGTGCAAATCTCGTCTGCAGTGTCTTTTGCACTATTGCCTTTTTTAAAGCAATGAAGCATAACATGCCGCAAATGCTTCTTTTGGCTCTCCATATTGAACGGTGCAGAAAAAATTTTAAAAGAGACTTTGTCACCAATGGAACGTACTTTGAGAGAGCTCTGGGATGACTGAAACCGATGCCATTAGCGGCTAAGAGATAAGCTTGTGTGTTTATATAAACATAGCCAGTTAAAGTCACTCATAGCGTGACGCGGAAGAAACTTATGGGACACCCTAATATAAAGTTATGATGTTTGTCTGCATGCCTTGGTTTTTTGTCTGAACACAGTATGTGCAAAGTTTCGGGTTTAGGTGCTATACCTATCCATTGATTGCCAGTATGCAGTTGGATCCATACAGTGTTCTGGATTTGCATATACCGTGTTTCACAATTATTTGATTCGTGCTTAGTTAATATATTCGACAAACAATTATCCTTAAAAGTCTGGTGTGGAGCGTTTCAAAATAATTTGATTATTAAGTTTCTTTGCTCCAATCAAATCATTCGCGACGGTAGGTACGAAATCTAGACGCATGGGATCCAACAGTACAAGTCGTTGCTGTGTGTTAATTACTGAATGGAATAGCCAACCATGCACTGGTAGAGAGATTACTTTGATTAGGTCGAAGGTCTGTTCTTCTAACAGAGGTATCTTTACTTCTAGCAATGCACGCTTTCCATTCGGCCCGATGCTAATTTCGCAAATGTCAATAAGTGCCATGTAATGCTTCTCTCTGAGAGGTACCGGAAAATTGTCAACATGCTCGCGTTGCTGAAGTATTTTAAATAGTTGCTCTGGCGGTAAAATGTACGGTCTTACAATACCATGTTTAGCGTCAAAAGTTAAATCTTCTACGTTCCTGATTTGTTCGCGAAGTTCCGTTACACTTTGTTCCAAAGCTAGTATGACCTCGTCGATTTGTATGTTCATTTCATTGTCTTTGGAAAGATTTCTTAATCTGTTAAATTGGTAGTTGATGAGGTCGATTTGGCTGTGTGTTTGATTAAACAAAGCGATATTCGTTTTAATTGCGTTCAGGATAATGCTGGTTTGGTTACGTACGTAATGCATGATGGTCTTTTGATCTTCATAAAGCTTACCGAGTTCGTTATGATAATAATGTGCATCCGAAGAGTCGAGAGTGCCAAAAAGCGTTTTGCTTATTTCACCGACAAAGTTAAAAATCCCGCGCCTAGCACGCGAGTAGCTGCTGTCTATTCCAGCAGTATAAAATGCATTATGTAGCTCTCCCCGAACGCGACCGAGATCTTTTATCTGTTTCGTTAATCGGCTAAATGATGAGCGAGTGAATTTGTGTCCCGCTACTTCGCGAATGCATAGTCCAGTTAAGACTTGTTGATACAACTCCTCGATAGCTTTTAGATCAGTTTCTATGTGAGCAAAATCGTAACCAACCACTATCTTGCATTGCTCATGGAAGATTCTAACTTTGCTTAAATTTTCTAAAAATACAGTCTCTTCTTTACTCAGCGGAGTCGGAGAATATTTTTCGTCGCTAGTTCTAATTGTTGTGACCATACTCGAGGTCCAAATGGTCATGGTAAGTTTTAGCATGAATGCTATGATTCCGTTACGTTCCATCGTCTGGAATGGATGGCGTCTTCTGTTTAAGTAGTTTTACATTTGTTCTGTGATGAACACTTGGTTTTCCATATTCATTGATTTTTACAGAATGACCGTTAATTACTTCTAGCGTTTCAAAAGGCCCTCTTCAACGTTCTTCCAACGGTTTCGCGGAATAATTTCGTACCAAGACCAGATTCCCTGAGTAAATTGTTTCGAGATGGTCGTAGGATGTGGAAGGTTGTTGGGATTGTAGGTTATCTAATGTTTCCAAGATCTTATTCTCGTGTTGGAATTTAAGATTTTCTATTTGTTGTCTAAGTGTCATGTATTCGTCTTGTTCGTCGAGTATACTTTTGGGTTCGTCACCTAATTGTAGTTCGAATGGGGTGTAGCCAGTTGAACGATTAACAGTGCAGTTATAACTAAGCATTGCTTGAGGTAGGAGAAGATCCCAAGGCATCTCTGCTGTTTGGTAGCATCGTATATATTCTTTAAGAATTATATGCGATCTTTCATTTTTCCCATTGGATTGTGGATGGTAAACTGACGTAAATGTATGCTTGCATTTAAAGAGATTGCAAAATTCCGTAAATTCTTGGGATGAGAATTCTTTCGCGTTGTCAGTTAGTATTTCTTTGGGCTTGCCAAAGATTCTTAGCCATGAAGCCCAAATGGCTTGTATAATGGCTGCTGTGCTTTCGTCAATTAATGGTTCGCAAATTAGGTATCTGGTTAAGTAAACTTGTATTACTAAGATATATTTGTTGTTGCTGGATATTGTGTCTAGTGGTCCTACTATATCGAGAGAAATTTTGTTAGTAGGCTTTGATGGGATATCAGTTCCTTGTGGTATATATGTTTGTCGTTTGGTAGTTTCTTGCCGTTGACAAATTTCACAATTTTCGACATAGGTTTTTACGTCTTTAGTGATGTTCGGCCATTCGTATTGTTTCCGAATTTTCTGTAATGTTTTGTCGTAAGCGTACTGTCCGCCAAAAAGTGAGTCACGTGCCAAACTTATTATTTCTTCTTTATTAGAAGGACTCGGTCTAGAGATAAAGATTTCTATATCCTTGTTCGTTTTAGAAAGAAGTGTAGCAAGTCTGGAAGTATGATCTCTGTCTTGTACTATATTAAGTCTACGGTTGTTATTTAAAACTCTAAGAATGGTCTCTATTTTCAATTTATCCGTTTCGTGTGGGGATAAGTAAGTCATTCCCTTGTTGGATATTTCTGGGGGAATTTCCGTATAGATTACAGTTGGGAGTCCTTTTAGGAAACCTTGACAGATCTTTATCTGGGATTGTATTGTGGGAGTTCCAATTTTTACAATGAGTTAATGAACTCTTCGTCCTCTGTTGATGGTTGTGGATTGTTTTCATAGAATGTAATATATTCTTGTAATTCGTTTCCTAAGCTGTCTTTTTCTATAATTCTTATTTTGTTCCGCGAAAGTGCATCGGCATTAGTATTGATTTTACTCTGCTTGTATACCATTTCGTAATCGTATTCGAGTAGTTTTAGTCGCCATCGCATTAAACGGGAGTTAGGATCTTTGACGTTCATTAACCAGACTAAAGGTCTGTGATCTGCCACTATCGTGAATTTTCGTCCGTAGAAGTACTGATGGAAGTGCTTGGTTGCCCAAACAATTGCTAGTAATTCTTTTTCCGTAGTCGAATATCGCGTCTCCGCATTATTTAATGTTCGCGAAGCATATGCAATTGGTTTATCTTTTCCTATGCTTCCTTGTGATAATACCGCGCCTAATGCGTAATTACTTGCGTCTGTCGTTAGAACAAAAGGTTGATTCCAATCTGGGTATTGTAGGATGGGTAGTGTGTCACGTAGGGTCTCGAACGCTACTTGTTCGTTAGTCCATTGAAATTCTTTGTCTTTTCTCAACAATAAATTGATTGGTTTTGCCGTTTTTGCAAAATTCGGTATAAATTTTCTGTAATACCTGCATAGTCCTAGAAATTGCTTTATTTCTTTACTATTTTTAGGGACTGGATAATTTTTTACTTTGTCCACTCGTTTCGGATCAGGTTGTACTCCGTCGGCTGAGATGATGTGACCCAAATATTCTAATTCTGGTTTTAAGTATTCACATTTGTCGGGCTGAAGTTTCAAACCGAATTGTCTTAATCGTTCGAACAAGATTTTCAAATTTTCGTTATGTTCTTCTAACGTTCGTCCAAAAACTACTATGTCGTCCCTGTAGTAATCCCTGTAGTCCGCGATTCATAAGTCTTTGGAATGTTGGAGGAGCGTTTTTTAATCCAGAAGGCATCCTAACAAACTCAAAGTGTCCGTCGCTAGTTGAGAAGGCAGATTTATAGGAGTCGGTAGGTTTAAGGGAGCAGACTCCTTTGGGGCCTACTCTGAATCGATCGAAGCACTAGAGCGAAGAGACGGGCATTAGTGAAAACATAAATTTGTACATGAACCATTTGAAAATGCGACATCTAAAAGTATCCTGATGAATTACAAACAACAAGTCCGACGACATAGTTGCCAAATCGCATAATGGGAGAGTTCTGTCACGCTGTTGCCGCATCAAGTACAACTTTATCCATCAGGAGATCTCGACTGAATACGGCTTGAGCCGATATTCTGATTCACACCGAACGTAGGAGGACGGCGCGAGCGAGTTTCGACACTATTCATATTTACTACCACGTTCAAGTGAAAAAGTTTTATTAATAGAATTCACTATGCGTTAATAATTTGATAACGATAATTAAAAATACAAAGCAAACATTTATTAGATACATTTTATTTGAGATATGAAAATGAATATAAATATTGATAATTTTGTAATTTATTCCATTCACTTTTTTTCTCATTGTGATCATCGATTTTCTCATTTCTCGATCATCGTACGAAATAACAAATGAAAACTGGGAAGGCACCTTTACTGAAATCTCTACAGGAAATCTTTACTGAATATGCCTTGAGCCGGTATTTTAATTTAAACTGAAAATAGAAAAGGATGGCGCGAGCGTAAAAGGAGTATTGGGGATGAAATTTTTATAAATTAAAATTGTAAAGCGTATTGCTTAAAACATTGCTTAAACATATCCAGTAATAAAAACAGACGTGTATTGCACATATTAATTTATTTAATCGCAATAATTAAAACTAAGAATTATAAATATTAGTGACAAAAGTTTTTCCACAGCAGCCGAAACGGCCTCCACGGCCACCGAAACGGCCTCCACGGCCGCCACCACGGCTTCCACGGTCGCCTCCACGGCTTCCACGGCCGCGACCACCACCTCCCGCATACAAAATTTTTGTCATCATTTTTTTTAACTGAAACAGTAAAATGAAGCGTTATAATTATACACATACGTATATTAAATCGTGTTCAATTTCTATATTCCATAGTGTTCCAGAAACCCGTTTTTTTGTGGCTAAAAGTTAATTTTTCAAGTTTAACATATTCAAAATTTTTTTTGCTGTAAAGTAATCCTTCAGAGCGCCAAAACCGAAAGTATTATTTATTTTAGATAATTCTGTGGTGAGATAGAGCGTTTTAAACAGAAATTAATAAAATTCAAAGTACAATTAAACGCTTTATACGCCAATTATATAACATCAGGAAACACATTTAGTGCCGGTTTTATACATATTACTAAGTATATTTTTAGCGTTTAATGCAGTTTGAAGCACTTTTTAATCCATATACAAATGGACAATTGTTAAAACTAATATGAAAAATTTAGGTGCTACTTTTTGCTACTTTTAACTCTGTATTGGTTTTAGCAAAGACATTCGACGTATACAATAATTATGCTTTCCCCGCACATAGAGGATACCAATATTAAACCTGCCGTCTTGAATTTTTAATATCTGGTGTCAAATTCATTATCAGCGACCTCAAAAAACTACAATTATGACATTTTTAATGTAAAAAAAATTTTTTTTACCAGAACATGGAGGTCACCTCGATTTTTTAAATGTTAATATATATTTTTGACTTCATTATATTGTAGCTGGTGTCAAGATGAATTCAAGGAGCTGCTATACTATAATTTGTCTAAAAATAATTTTGGCAACAAAAAACGTGTTTCCGGACCACTGTGCATTCTTTGCATATATCTTGAAGACAAAAACAAATCATGGAAATCGTACACGATTGGCAACCGTTTTCGACATACTTTCTGCTATCGTCATGTGTATATGTAATAGAAAAGTTAACGTTTTTACTCACTTCCGAAAGGGGTATGGCTCCCCTTCCTCTCTTTTCCTCTTCTTCCTACGTTCCTCCTCCTCCTCCTTCTTTTCTTCCTCCTCCTTGTCCTTCTTTTTTTCCTCCTGCTTCTTATTTTTTTCCTCCTCCTTTCTTCCTTCCTTGCCTTCTTCCTTCCTTCCTTCGCACTCCTCTCCTACAACCTCTTCTACCATTTCGATTTCCATCTGTAAGTAAGATATTTTATGTACTATTTTATTATAAGTACAAAAATCAAAGATTTAACAGAACCGAAATTTTTAATTATCGCGGGGCCGGCGTGTAATGCGTTAACTTTATACTTCATAATGAAATACTTACTTTTTCCCCGTACGTTTTCCTCCAGTGCACGTTGTAAAATGACTGCTGCCGTGCATTTCCTCACACCCTTCTTACCAGAAGGCACCCCCACCTTCCCCCATTCTGCGGCCTGCTCCTCCAGGAACGAAGTTCCTATCCTTTGTCACTATGCTTGTTTTCGAAACTGAAGCCTTGAAAGCAATCATTCCCAGGGGCCTCGATGGCTTGGTGACTCCAAGACACTAACCATCGTCTGTCACCCAAATGTCTCATGTAAACACTTTCTCCGGCCAAATGCATGCTATGTCAGAAATCGTAGGAAGGCACAATAGCGTCGGTCTAGCCGCCCTTGTAGGCCCTCGAGAAATACGTTGCCGCTAAAATACTCTTCGTACTTCTTGATAACACTTCCCCCCATGCTGTATCACATGTCAGTAACAGAAAACTCGCGTTTTACGTTTCATCGGCGGTTTTCTTCAAGACACGAAACGGATTGGACTATTCAATTCTTTTCCAAGTTTTGGCCATTGTATCCATTTGAAGTTCGAACTTTTCCAGTGAGTCACATTGTCTCTTAAAAAATCAGCACGTCTTTTCCTTTATAATCAGTGTGTCTCGTCTCGAAGTGGCTCTGAAGTTTTGCTGGAGCCAAATAACTGTTTGCGGGTGTTTTATGCAAAACTGTCAAACGTTAAGTCTCTGTCACATGAAATGGCATCTGCAAGAAGATCTTTGTACATCGACATTTTCTCCATACTGTAGGGATTTTTTCTCAAGTATTGCGTAAAGAATAACGATGCCACGTAATTCTATACAAAAATCTTTATTTCGGCACTCACTATGCTCGCTCACTCGATCCTCGCTGTTTCCGTAATTCCCTATTCCTCGGTTTTCTCCGTATATATTTCGGACACACGCACATACTCAATCATACACGCATTCTCGTGGTTATCGCAGTTTGCACTCTCGTCTCTCTCACACCTAGCTTTCACTCTCTCGCACTCACTGTCCTCGGTCATGCACCTATTGTTACGTGTTTACCTCGCCTTGATACCGCTCAGCTGATTTTCGGCACGCGTGTTGCTAGCTGGGCGAGGTAAGCACGTTTTTGTGTGAACTGTCAGTTGGACAGTTAACCGTTCGGCCTCCTACAATACTGACACTGTTTGTACCAAATCAAGATCTGAATAGGACTACGGTTACTGTGGATGCATATTCGTCCCGAACTGCTCGTCATACGAACTGTGTTCGGGTGGATGCGTGTCCGTCCGTACTGAGCCTATTCGGTGCTTATTTGACATCAGAAATCCATTCTCCATTCCAAAAATACTTTATATTGGCGCCCTCGTCATAAGGTCAGTTGCTTGAACAAATGCATTGTCTGTAGAGTCGAGCTTCCACACATTATTAAAAATAGATTTGACACCCTGTATAGATTTGATAGCCGGATAGTGATATAATTTGGAGAAAAATTAGTTGCGTGTCCAAACAAAGTAACAATTATTGCTTAATTATTTTTCAAACATTTTATTTCACTTTTGCCTCAGTTTGGCAGGGACTCGGCTACGGGAAACATTTGCTAAACTGTGAGTGCAAAGTTAGAGTGAAGATATAATTGGATACAACGAAATGTATTGCTCAAACTTCAGTTGAATTCTAAATCGTCTAAAAGGTCCAACCGAATTGCAAATGACACAAAAACACCCTTTTGTGCAAGCTCGTAGGTGTTGCTCATATCAGACTTAATGCAAGAATAAAATCTTGCTGTTCATCCAACATAGACTAATTTTTGTATTTTAGCAACGACATTAGAAACATTAACATCCGACGGGTTCAAGGAGTTGGTTAACAAGTTTTTACTTACTACAGATTAGTCAACGCAGCGCATTATTACTTTATTTCTGTGTCTGGAGTTGTCTATTCGTTTTAAAATCATAGCGGTAGTCCATGTAATAAGATCGTGTTTGGAAATTAGGCTACGTGGATCGTGTTGCAATGAAAGCTGTAGAAATACCAAGCAGACTAACCCTTCGTATATGACGCATTATAAAAAAAAAAAGATATTTTAGTAATTCTCCGATTTTCGCAAGGAAACGTGCTTTTTGAAGTATAGTTCTGCGATCTGTAAATGTTTCGAAGTTATGACGTACACTTTCGAAGGGGAAGGAAAATGCTATACGAAGTAGCAGCAAAGTCATATGAGAAGTCAAAAGTATTCGCAAAAAATGAACGAAGCAGTTTGAAGAAACAAAACCGTGGGATACCTCGAGGATATGGTTAAATGCGGAGATCCGTGGATGAGAAGCGTAATCAGGCCGTGAACATTGTTTTAAAACAGTGACTGCCTTTTGATCATGGTCAAGAAAAGTCGAAGAGTAAAAATATAAATACATCCCGTAAACCCAAGCAAGCAGTCGAAGAGTATTTTATTAAAACGCAAGAGTAATGACAGACAGTCGGTTACTAAAGTGCAACAAGAACGTGCGAAGGTCAAGAGTGCAATATATTATTATGTTGGGTCTGGACTACAGATTGTAAGAATATAACTTCATAGTCCTGGGGGCGGCTTATATCAACTCCGTGGCATACTTCGGTGTCCAAGTTAAAACAGGAAGTTGGAAATTGCAAGATCTTACAAGGAAATCGAAGAATAATTGAAAGCTTCCGGGGAGTTCGAGTCTCCTGATTATCAACGCAGTACAACTACGGGGACCACCTCTGACAATGCTTGCTGAGTAAGCCCAGCAATAGACTGCGTAATGTTTTGTAAAGTGTCGCCCGAAGGAGGCTGTATGGCCCGATCTTGCACCAACCTGTGCCGCCTTCGAGTAGATCTGGAACAGATCTGATGCGCCTCGATTCCCGCAGCCTGTATAACCCCCAAATTTTACCCAAAGTTATGGGGGGCGGGGGACTAATAGGTGCTTACCTTGGAGGTGCGATAACCTTGCGGATGTGTTCAACAAATTTCCCCTAAAGTCAAAGGATTTCCTACAAGATACTCTCCGATGTCATGTCTTCGCCACAGCTGCATCCCAAGCGTGTACATTACACATTTCGTTACAAGGTAACGACATAGGGGATGGCCTTCGCGTGTATGAAACAGACGAATCGGAGCAACAACCACTACAGAGGATCGTATTTTTAGTTGGGCTTTACGGAAACAAACTTTACTGCAAACGTAGAGTTTGATGGGAGGCATCCGCGACGAAGTTGCAACTCGTCAACCCCAAAACATTGGTGTAAAAGGATTCAACCGTGTCAGCATGTTAAAACCCACTCCCCTGGCCAACTGACGGAGTAAAATGCTACATCTACTTTTACGTTAAACATGGAGCATCTCGCTAAATTGTATTAACGTCTGACCAAGCTTTCATCTACGATCAGGTCTCTGTCCGGTTATACTGACGCTGATATCAGCAAATGCGGAAGGAGACTTGGACACTGCATGACTCGGCCGGTCATCTTTTCTGGACACGCATTAATGAAGTTACAGACTTGGAAATTTCATGGAAAGTGCGGATGAAGGTACAGAGCATATGGCAGAAGAATTAGCACAAGCACTAGAAGCTACTGCATCGAGAAAAGGGCACTCTTAGGCACAGGAAAATATTATCTTCTGAAGCTTCCGCTCCGATTCGAGCTACTATTAATCATTCTTGGACTACACCCACCGACAGTATATCCTCCAGTAATGGTCTTGCCTTCCCAGTCGAAGGTGTTTCGTAATAATACAATATGAACTCTAAATGACTAGTTGAAGAAGTTTGATTAATATAGTAATTTTGATCGTAAGACTATCCAGCAAAATGGTCGAATATGATGCTGAAAAAATTGTTATATACAGATAAGACTGCTCGGGTCATAGTACGAAGGCAGGTAGTGTGAGATCGAGTGATTTTATTTCTTCGTATCAAACAATTTTAAGGTTACAGGGAACACACCCTTATTACATAGACTGACTGCGCTAGCCTGAAAGTAAACGGCATTTAGAAGCATGTGGAAAATAGTATGACAGAATCCCTTGAACCGCCAGATGTTAATGGTTTTCGAATATGGAAAAACTATTCAACAATCTCTGATATAGTTACGCTACTAGTTTTGCACACTAAGAGTAGCATTGTCATAATACAGTTATTTATGCAATGCTTGATTACCATCACCCAATTTCAAATTTTTCGTATTAATTTGCTTGGTGTAAACACGGTTAACTTCGATTTTGATGAAGCTACGAATTATTTCAATATCCAGCCAATTTATGTTATACAGGATTATCCGTTTATCTTGCAATGCTATATTAATAGATTAAACAAATAATTCACTTAAGTCAGTGGTTAATTTTTATATAGACTCGACCACAGTATGTCAGTGTAACGTAGAATAACATTTAATTTGGTTAATTAAAAATGTAAACAATTTTTGCAAGCAGTTCCTCTGGACGCTTCACTAGGTACCAGTTGCATTCAATTCTTTTGTGTGTGAGTGTTTTTCTATCTGCTGAAATTTAATTTTTCGGTTGCAATGTAATCCAAATTTACACCAAAACCCAATTCAAATGTGAGTATTCTGTAAACCAAAGTATACTTATACCAGTGTCGTATTCACTTACTTTCGTCAATGAAAAAAGTACGTTCTTAGATACATCTGAAATAATTGTATATTTTTTAATTTATTGTTACGATATTTATAAATGTAGGAACGTCGGATTCTAACGACGCCGAATGAGTTCGAAGGAGTACAATATGTGGACCCATATTTTGTAAAAACAATGTTCTGTAGATAATACTTTATTACGGAGAGATTGTGTTCATCAAATTCAAATCTTTTACGCCTATATTAGAACTCAGTTCGAGAATGTATAAAATTTGTTCGTATTTTTCAATAGTTGATTTAGCAAAAGTAACTAATTGTAATGTACTCCAAAAGGAGACACGTCTTTCTTAAGCCTATTTAATAAATTCTTCAATTGACGATAATTACTGGATCTACAATATGTGCTCCATCGGTTTCGGCTTCAAATATTCCTAATATTTCTATTGCTATTTAATTTAACAGAAAATAGTTGCTCTGAAAATGTTTGGAACGACTAACTACATCTTTTACAAATACAGGGTGTTCTGCTACTGCATGTCAATATTTTAAGGGGTGGCTCTATGGGCCAATATAAATCGAGAATCAAGAATAGCTATTTTGCGTTTAAGGCTATGTTTGCAAGATATCGATGTTTGAAAAAACGCCTGTAGACAGGCAATCTGACGCTCGCTGGAGCGAGCCAGGAGGCTCCGCTCAGTGGCACTCATTTACTACATGCAATGGCTACTTACCGGCGTCGTGACACCGTGACCTACTTTAGCCTAGGACCCGACCATGTGCTCTTGTGAGAAAGGCATGCACCTCATGTTGTATGGCGTTCAACCTGCTTACTTGTCAAAATCCACATGGGCATATCGAAATCCGCCCGATGGGATTCTCAAGTAAAGAGGGTGGACGCCTCTCTATGCACAATTTTTTGACCAAACCCTCACATACACGCACTTCGATTGTCCAGTCTGCGAATGTTCACAGAAATCACACACGCACACACTGCGATTGTCCCGTCCGCGAATGTTCACAGAAATCGCTCACGCACGCATCGCGATTGTCCCGTCCGCGATTGTCCACATAAATTACACACGCACGCACCGCGATTGTCCCTTCCGCGAGTGTCCACAGTTAGCACTTCAGGAGGTGTTCGATGTATCCACCACTTTCCTGAATGCAAAGTTCAATTCTCTGATGAAGATTTCTTCTTACCAGTACGAAGTTTCCCATTATGCTTTGAACCAACGCAGATGAGTGTTGAATTCGCTCCCACAATTAATCCATCGTATTCACCGGTCTTGCATACACCAACTGCTTGAGGTGGCCCCAGAAATAAAAATCCATTGGAGTTACATCCGGGAATCGAGCAGACCAAGGTACGGGTCCTCCTCGTCCGATCCATCTTCGGTGGAAATACGCGTCCAGATGCGCTCCTACGTCACGGGTAGAATATGGTGGTGCGTACCACATATTCCTTCGCACCTCGAGAGGAACGTCTTCTAACAGGGAGGATAGCTCCGATCGCAGAAAATTGAGGTATTCCGAGCCTGTTAGTCGATGCAGTAGACGAACAGGACCGATAATCCGATTGCCCACAATTCCAGCCCAAATATTCAGAGAGAATTCGCGTTGAGCGGTTGCGTGCCACCTCGCGTGTGGATTTTCTTCTGCCCAGACGTGGCTCTTGTAAAAGTTGACAACACCACGTCTGTTAAACGACGCCTCGTCGGTGAACAATATCCTCCCTGTAAAGTCATCGTCTTCGCGTAGTTTCTCCAACATCCATGTGCAGAAAGTAGCACGTCTATCGAAGTCACCGTCTTCTAATTCATGCATCCGCTGATAACGGTACGGGTGCATTTGCTGCTGTTTGAGTGTTTTCCAAACGACGCTGTTGCTGATTCCCTCTTGCGCGGCGATCTTCCTTGTGCTGCTCGTCGGATCCTCTTCGATGTGGCGCAGTATCCTATTCTCCAGGTCTGAATCGCGTATGTCGCGTCCTCCGGATCGGAAAACCGTCAAGCATCCTGTATCGCGCGCTCGCTGGCACACTTGCGTAAAAGTTCTTCTGTCCAGTGCACGTCTCCGCGGAAATCTTTCGCAGTGGATACGACGCGCTTCGCAGGCTTTACTTACCCCTCGCTTCGCCGTAACACAGCAGCATGTCTGTGTACTCAATAAATGTAAATTGTCCGTCGCTCATCGTTCCGCAACACACGCGCGTACAAAATGTAAATAATTTAAATTAAAACTAAGTGAAAAGAATTAAAATAAAATTAAAAATTAAATTAGCACTAACGCTATACTACAAATAACACTAAACTGGAAAATAAAATTAACATGCAAACTAAAAAAGACTAAAGCTATGAATAATAGTAAAAAGAAAAGAATAATTTAAATTTAAAAAAAAGTTGAAATTTAATGCAAAGTAAGCTGCAGAAATATTTCCCGCAACTACGATCCGTTTTCGTTAGCAACTGCCAGCGAACTGAGACTCTTATGGAAACCCTTGCGAGAAAATGCCGAAAATGCCGCAGTTTTCGGCACTTACGTTCCCACCGTTTCCTTCTAGCTCTATTCATTAGCGAACACGTGTTTACGAACACTATAGTGTACCGGATGTCTCAGTTGACTTGAATATCTCGAGTAATGACTTAACAGTTCTACACTTCATGCAAATTTTGAGGCATGGAATTTAAGTAGCATCAAGGGGCACATCTTATACGGTGCGCACTTTTTCGTGGGTGGAGTTGGTCTAATGTTCACCGCTTACGAGAAAAATGCTGGTACAAATTGTCGCAATTTCACTATATTTTATATACGATTATATTGTCGTGCCCCGACAACGTAGAATAGTTGTAGTAGTACCTGGGCCGAATTGGTCTTGATGTACAGGGTTTTCCATTAAGGGCGCTCGAACTTTAAATTTAAATAAAACAAGTTATGTATGAGATATTTTTTATTTGAAAGTGTTCAATTTGAAAGTATTCGATTACATTAGGTATGGAATACAATATCGGTCAAATGGCCGCCGCGGCTTCGCTGGGCGGCACGTATCCGAGAGGTTCAATTTTCGATGACTCGACCGCATAAATCGGGCTCGATGTCATTGATGGCATTGGTTATGTTGACTTTTAAAGCATTAATCGTCTGCGGCTTATTCGCATAGACCCGTGATTTAAGGTAGCCCCACAAGAAGAAGTCTAATGGCGTTAAATCACACGATCTCGGTGGCCAGTTGACGTCGCCGAAACGCGAGATAATCATGCCGTCGAATTTGTCGCGCAGAAGATCCATTGTTGCATGCGCTGTGTGGCACGTAGCTCCGTCTTGTTGCAACCACATGTTGTTGAGATCCATATCTTCCATTTTAGGCCACAAAAAACTTGTTATCACCGACCTATACCTCTCGCCGGTGACACTTATGGCGGTGTTACATCCGGTGCCGTTTCCGGCCTCTTCTTTGGTCCCCCCTGTCGTGATCTCCTTACGCTAGCACATACCGAGGTGCCTGTCGCAAGCGCTGCACCGTCGGCTGTTGCTAACCCGTGTCACGCGGCTTAGGAATTTCGGACATGTGAAGCAAAATGCGAGGTAGCCGACTACGGAACTTTCCGCTACCCCGAACCGGGCTATATGGGCGAAGCGTCCAGCGAGCGAGAGCAGTTCGATTTTGGAAACGACCAGAGTAGGTCTTAGTTTGCGACCGTGGACCCGTTAGAGGCATTCCGCGAGGATAGATTCTATTGGTATTGTGTAGTTAGTTTCCGCAACCGCGCGTGTGAAGACAACCCCGAGTTGACCGCCGAGCTGTGGACCTGGCTTAGCCCCTACACGCCAACAGAACATCCGCAGAGGAATCGGCCGAGATAAAGAATATCATCCTAGCCGTCCGAGATTAGACCACGCGTACGACCGACAACATCTCTGCCGTGAAAGCCTACGAGATTTCTCCCACCTTTGTAATCAGCGAGTTGGTATGTGAAGATTGTAGCAATATATTAATATTAACATCGAACCATATAAACTGCTTGTATCAAGATTGATGCGAGTACTGATCAGTGTAATCCTTCCCTCTTCTCCCGATAACCTCCAGTAGTATACGCAAGGTGCGCTTTAGCGCATTGACTCAAGCCCGAACCTATGACCCGCGTTCGTTGCCTACCGCAAGCCTAAATTCCGCGAAACGGTCGCGAGAGTCAGCAAAGCCGTGCAAGGTAGATCTCCGCCCCGTCGGGTCGTAACAGCGGCGCCAGCTTCATTTCGGAAGAAGCACGGGCCAACGACACCGCCGGACCAAAATCCACACCAAACAGCGACTTTTTCTGGATGCATTTGCAACTGATGTGTCTCATGTGGATTGTTATCTCCCCAAATGCGACAATTTTGCTTGTCGACAAAGCCACTCATCCAAAAATGGGCCTCGTCGCTGAAGATGATTTTCCGTCCGAATTCGGGCTCCACTTCCAACTGCTCCAGAGCCCAGTCAGCGAATGCTCGACGCTGCTTATGGTCCTTTGCCTTCAGTTCCTGGGTCAGTTGAATTTTGTACGGGTGCAGGCCCAAGTCACGAGGCCAAGTTCTTGGGCGTGACGAGGAATTGATTGTCTCGGGTTATCCTGCACACCCTCGTTCACTGCAGCGATGTTTTCTGCAGACCTCACGTTCCGACGACGTACGGGTGTTGTTTGATTGTTTACTGAACCAGTTGATTCAAATTTCTTTACCAAACGACGAATAGTCGACTCAACAGGACGATTGTGTGCACCGTAAAAATCACGTAGCCCACGGAACGTAGCTCGGACTGAGCACTGATATTGATAGTAAAGTTTAATGATTTGCACGCGTTGCTCAAGACTGTAACTTTCCATGATGATTTGCCCAATACTAATTACTATAACCTCCAAATTTGACAGATGTAGCTTCACCCACATAGCCGCTATAGACTGTTCAAAGTTCGTTCAAAGGCACGTCAGTTGCAAAAAAAGTATTATTTTTTCCTGAATTCTGTTGAAATAAGTCGTACTGCAAGTGTCTCGCAGCAGGAGTGATTACTAAATTAAGAAAGCTACAAGAAGCTAAGAAGTCTTATTGGAACATTATTGATGACAGAGGAATTATGTCACTTGCCGAAATTCGTTTTTTGCATTGCAAGATCGACTATCTAAATATACGAGGTGTGGCTATTAAATAACGAGACTGACGCTGTAAAACATGTTATTTTGATTTCATACATATTTACTTATTATCAATATACATCCCTCCTCTATCCCTACAACGCTCCATGCGAATTTTCCATTGTTCGAAACAGTGCTGGAAGTCTTCTTCTGTCAGCTCCTTCAGGACGCGTGCCGCTTTCTCTTTCACAGCTTCAACGGACTCAAATCTTGTTCCTTTTAATGCAGATGTCACCTTAGGAAACAGATAGAAGTCGCACGGCGCAGGATCCGGCGAATAAGGCGAATGGTCTGATACTGGGATGCTGTACTTGGTGGAGAACCCATGACTTGTCCTTCCACAATTCGGGTCGTTTTTTCCTTATTCCTTCACGGAGTTCAGCAAGAACAAGAAGGTAGTAATGTTGATTAATAGTTTGACCTTCAGGAACCCAGCGAAGGTACACAATCCCACGAATATGGAAGAAAACAATCATCATTGCTTTGAATTTTGATTTGCTCATTCGAGCTTTTTTGGCTCTCGGTGAAGTTGGGCTCTTCCAGTGCATGGATTGCCGCTTCGTTTCAGGATCATAAGTAAAAAACCACGATTCGTCACATGTTATTATCCTTTCCAATAAGTTTGGGTCATTTTCAATGGCATTCAAAGTGTCAGTACAAACATTTTTGCGAGCTTCTTGTTGTTCAAACGTGAGAATTTTAGGCACCATTTTGGCACACACTTTTTGCATGCTAAAATTGCTATGTAAAATTTGCCGTACGGATTCTTTGTGAATTCCTACAGTTTCAGCAATCGCACGAATACTTAATCGACGGTCAGATCGAACCAGATTACCGATCTTTTCGATATTGTCATCCGTTTTTGACGTGGAAGGGCGACTCGGGCGTGAATCATCTTCAACGTCCTCTCGGCCATCTTGAAAACGCTTAAACCACTCAAAAACACGTGCACGCGATAAACATTCATTGCCATACACTTCTTTCAATAAATTATAAGTTTCAGTAGCGGTTTTTCCAAGTTTCATGTGAAATTTCACAACAATTCGGTTGCTCTATTGTTACACTTGACATTTTTCCGGCGCAACAAAAAAGCAACTCTAATGCGAACGAAGGCTACGGATATACGGATTTGTTTACAGAAGCGAGAGGCACTACATTCGAAAGAGAAGACTTCACGCTAAACAGCTGTCGGTCGCTGGCGTTTGTCGCATGCGTACTTCTTCTGTAGCAGCGTCAGTCTCGTTATTTAATAGCCACACCTCGTAGTGTGCTGTAGCCAATTTGTTTAAGCAATATTGTTGTGCCCCGATAACGTAGAACAGTTAAGAGTGTTGAATCAACATAGAACTTTCTCGAACAGAGATATAGATCGCGCAGAATCCATACGGTGCACATTCTGCAGAACGTGATGAGTCCACTCTGTCTCACGGCGAAGAAGTTACGAAGTGAACATACATGATACCACGTGACTTCTACCTTTTCGACCACATCCAAAGCTGATAGTAAAACAGACAAGTCTCATGCGAGAAGACTCGCAAACTAACCATTGTAAAATACACGTCGTTAATAAGTCACGTCTGACAAGTTCAAGAAAGCTACAATAAACTAAGTGCTATTGAAGATCACCTGGATTCCTATCCTTTAACCGCTCGCGAATCCGATCAAGCCGAAGATCTCGCTCCTGTTCCGAGACTTACCTCTCGGGGCACAACAACTGGTGACAGCGCACAGTGGTCGGAAATCGAGAAAACGCGAACTAAATTCATAGTGTTCCGTTGTGGAACACGTCGCGACTGATAGCACGGTTTGTTTCCTCGGCAGAATTGTAAATTTTGCCTTAACCAAGAGGTCTACTACTTCGCGACGTTTACCCGCCAAATTAATCTTGGGTAATTGTTTCGGTTATGATAAAATCCCGACTGATGGACTTGAATGTTTCGACTATAACGAAGTCCCGACTGATGAACTTAAATCACGATGTTCGAAACTTTAACTATTCTCTTGTGACGTTCGAGAAGTTAAGACTGGTCGATGTGTATCGTTCGAGGGTTTGAAATATTATAATTTAGTTTTCGGAAGGAAGTCCGGACGACGACTTCCTTAATTTTTGGTGTACGCTGATTGGCCAAACGAGGCGGTAAAATTTGCCAATCAGCGTACTGGTTCTAGGTCCACCACTCTCTCGGTGCGCCCGAAGCGCGGTATTTCCGGAAAAAAGTGGGGCGATACCTGGAACCGCGAGGGTCGTGGAAATTTTTGGCTGCGGCAGGAAATTCCTCCAGGTCCGCGGATTGGCTTCGTGTACCGTTACAATACGATCGAGACCCTTCGGAGTTCCAGGTTTATGACATGTCGTTGACTATTGAGGATGGCGAAAACAATCTAAGTGACAACGTTTTGTCCAGCATGTGAAAAAAATTGCTTGCAGACGGCAAGCAATTCTACGAAGTAATTTTCCTCAAAAATAATCTGTTCCCGAGATGCGTGCCATAAACCTTGCCAAAAATTCCCAACGTATTGTTCCGTGTCGGACGGAACACATAGCACTGTTATTTATATGTTGTTTTTTCTAAACTGAACGTTTTCTAGGGTTTTTTAGATCGTAGAATACGATTCTGATAACCATTTTTATGTAGAATGTCTATTTTTACATTTTAGTTGTTATTAAAAAAATTCTACTAATATTTTATGTGGACTACGAAATTACCCCTCAGATAACATTTCTGTAAGTGTACACGTATTATGGAACAAATAAAAATTCAAAAGACCTGACAGCATAATGGTAAATATTAATGTTACCACTACATCTCAGCATCTGATGATAGATTATTTTGGTAAGGTGATCAGGCTCAACAAATCTTCATCTATAACCCCTGCTTGCGTTTCTTCTGGACGAACGAACTTATGTGTGGGTCCGAACTTAACATTAGTCGGTGGAATAAATCTTCGTTTGTCTTGCTTCTTGATATTTTGCGTGTATGGTGTTCTTTATAATATCTGAGATACTTGTTGTTCGCTTCTTGTGCTTCCTCGGAGAGGTCGCCAATGGATATAATGGCGTTTTCAATAACGCTTGGTCCACGAATGAGTGTACCTTGTGTACTGAGATTGGTATGTAGTACCAATTATATAGGGTGTCCCAGAACTCCCCATAGGGCCGAGGCCGTGAATATGAACAAGTCGCTCAGTGTAATAGGAAGCGCTTAAAAAAAAGTTATATTGAATGAGGAATAAAGAAATTAAGAATAATATTGAATTGTTGCTTGAGGCTTCCGGGTGTAAGCCGTGTCCAAAGGAAATATCATTCCGACGTTTCGCCGACATTGCAGTTGGCTTCATCAGGGGTCTGAGGACGCACTGATACTGGTGTGCGTCGTGGTTCTCACCTGTTAAATACTCCTGCTGACGTTACAGTCCACTGATTCCGACCAATCAGATTAATTGATCGATCAATTAAGCAACAACCATAGCGACCCGGGCCGTGAAAGCCTCAAAACTCTCAATACTGAATTATTCGTTATTCCTGAAGGAGGAATAAATTAATTAGTCGTTATTCGTGCAGTATGCATGGATCGAACTTTTTCAATGCTGGCATTTGTTATTCAAGAGGAATAAGGAATAAAGTACCGAAAATTATTCCTGTCACTAATCACAGAAATACAAAAAACAAGCTCTCTGTCTTTTGATTTTCTTTATTCTATTGAATAAAGAAGGATTGGAACAAAATGGCTAACATTCCTGTCAATTGCAGCTCACGTTAAATTAGAAAAAGATTTAAATTAGACTCACATTCATAAATGATGAACCTGCCTCGATGAAAATGGGCCACTGCCACTGGGTCATCCTACCGATCCTGACCCTTCGAGGTAATAACACGTGATGCACAACAGCTGATGTTACGGTCGAGTCAGCGAACTCACTGCACTTGACGAAGTTTACTACCTGAACGACAACCGTCACTGGGTCATTCGGCCGGTGCCGGCTATTCGAAGGAGTAACACGCGGTGCACGACAGCTGATATTGCACGGTCAGGTCAGTGATTTCACTTCACTTCTTGAATTTTACTTAATTGCACGACCACTGTCACTTTTTACTGAGATATTGTCGAAACGTGTTGTTTCGCTACGTTTAAAGTTGGCCCCGAAAGCGGCCGATTGGTATTAATTTAAATGGGGCTCCACCTGTCCCGCTGGTGCCGCCAACCGCGTTCTGCAGTTTCCTTTTGAGTAGAATTTACTCTTACGTTTTAATTTTTGGTTGCCCCCTAAGGGACCGATTGCGGTTTAGTTGCGGTTAGTATGCTCAAAATGCGCCCCTCTGGCCGCCAGGCATGCCCTCGCACGCTCCTCAACACTGCGTTGGACCCCCCGCAGCGTGTTTCTGCTTATTCTTGCCACGGCGCCGTGAATTTTATCAATCACCTCATCCGGGGTCGTGACGGGCTGACGGTACACCTTTTCCTGAAACGATTAATAAAGGTACACGATGTTATTGAAATGTAACGTAGTAATCAATATTTTTAAATCAATTAAAAGAGAAGCGTAAACACGAACGTACCTTCAAATGCCCCCAGAAGTAAAAATCCAACGGATTCATATCCGGTGACCGCGGGGGCCAGGCAACACAACCGCCGCGGCCAATCCACCTGTCCTGGAAGGCTTGATCTAGGTAGGTCCGAACATTTGCGGCATAATGGGCGGGTGCACCATCATGTTGGAAATACATGTTCTTCCGGATCTCTAACGGAATTTCTTCCAAGAGTTCCGGAAGAACATGCTCCAAAAAGTGTCTGTACGCTGGGCCGTCCAATCTACTGGTAGAATGTGCGGCCCAACAACAAACGCCCCGCATATGCCGGCCCATAGATTAATTGACCAGCGGTGTTGTGCTCCTCTTGTACGAATCGCAAACGGATTCTCATCGTTCCACACATGCGAATTGTGGGCGTTGAAGCACCCTTCCCTTGTGAAAAGTGCTTCATCCGTCCACAAAACGTATGTGCAGAACGATGGATTCCGCGCGATTTGCCCCAACAGCCACCGTAGAATATTGAACCCGTTGGACCTCGTCTCCTGGGTGCAAATTTTGTACTCGTAGGAATTTTTACGGATGCATGCTGTTGTCCTGTAGTATTCGGTGTACCGCCGACCAACTGATACTGAAATTAAATACAGCAATCCATTATTGAAAGAAGAATTACATTTCCATTTTCAAATTTTCATCTGTTGCACTTAAATACTTACATTGAACTACGGCTTACGTCTCGTATACTCAAGGTGCCGTCCCGATGAAATTGTTGCAAAACGTCTTCCTCTTGACTGGCGGAAGATCTTGAAGAACGCCCTGCTTCCCGCCCTGTCACGTCTGAAGGATATGACAAAGTTTCAGGTGAGGGTTCGTCCAAATGAACTGACCGGGTAAGCGAATTCACGCTTCTTCCGGTTTGATTCAAATGGACCTCTTGACAGATATTAACTCAGATATTTTTTTAATATTAAATATAAAACGATTTCTTTTATTCTCCAAACTGCTGACGATACATTTCCTCGCACCAGTTATAAATATCAACGGGTACGTGGGTGCCCAAAGGCGCGGATTTTAAAATATATTCTTTTAATATATCAGTCGGAATTTCGCGATGATTGTTAACTTTTATGGCTTGTGACGTACAAATTTCCTCTAGGATAAGTTCGTTGAATGTTTCAGTCTGAACAGGGGATGGATCGTGGTCGTCCTCAATCGTCAAATCAATGAATATGGGCTGTTCACCGTGATGGTCAGTTAACCTTGTCCTCTTTAGGTCCTCCTCCAATTGTTTAAGGATAGCAGCCCCTTCCTGGCGATTCCTTACTTTTCTTCCTCCTCTCTTGCTTCGCCTTCTATATCTTTTTGACTTCTAATTTGCGAAGAAAGATTTATACTAATGATTTTATGAATGTATTAAGAAAAAAATTTTAAACCTTAATTCACTTATGCAAATACCTTAGCTCCTCCCTCAACCGTGCCAACTGCAGACATGATCTGCGCTAGTGTAGTTTACGAGATTTCAACGCAAGTACTGCGCGTGCTTAGGTATTATTTAGTGAAATGGTTGTCCAATTCTCTTCAAATTAGGTCTATTAGATTACTCTGCCAAATCGGCGAGACCTCAATTAGATCAATTGAGCAGAGTTTTCTATTAATTTAAATAGATCTTTCCTCCTTTCCACGACTCACAACAAAAAGACTTTCGGTAACTAACTAACTGCTTAACTTAACTGAACCTTCTTCTCTTCTTTCTTTAAAAACTGTCCCTCGTATATATACTGATTTTTCATAAATGGGTTATGTGGAAGGGGTTGCCTAGTGGAGGGAACAAGGGCGACCTTCTAAACGCCGATTATCAATGCACCGTTTGTTCCATCCCATGTCCTTTCACACTTAATATTTCTTAGGGGTTCGATGAGAAGACCCTTGAATCTTGTTTACTGTTTATGAATCTAAACTCTATTTTCCTTTCGTTGAAATTTATAGTTATTATTTTATGTAAGATCTATTTTTCAAGTCTATCTATTTCAATATTCCCTTGTTTCAAATGCGGCTAGGGGTCGTTCGTTTATTTCCTGTCGCGCAGGCGTGATTTAACTTGATGCTCCAAAGAATGTGTATCAGTTGTGACGTCACGAGTACGTCACTGGGGCTTAACAGTACGAAAGGAAGGAAGGTAATTGAAATGAATGGTCGTTAGCTAAATTTCAAGTTTCAGATTTATTCGTCTGACATTTCTTTGCGCCATTCCCAAATGTCCGGAGGTATTATAGTATCATGTATATTCCGCATGAAAGATTTAATAATATTATTGGGTACGGATTCGCTATTTGTGATTTTAATGGATATTCCAGTGTCAATTAACTCGATTGGGGTAGGGGGTCTGGGGGCGTGCCGAGTCACCTCTTTATCTCGTCCTTGTGGGTAGTCCTCTTGTATAGTTAAGTCAATCAGCTCTGGCACTGGGTTGGGTGGTGGGGCGGTTGGTTCGATTGTTGGCTCTAACCGAAGGTTTTCCGTTAAAAGAGCCAAGATAGCTGCCCTTTCCCTTTTCTGGCGTAGTTGGCGGCCTCCACGTTTTCCTCGCCGAGCCTTCCTTTTCTTGGTTACCGACTTTGCGGGAATAAATCAACTAATTGAAATAGGTTCAGGATAGATGGGATCAAATATTTGTCCTCAGTTTACCTCCATATGTCGTGGACTATCCATAATCAGTTCGCTAAGGAAGCGCTCTGTTCTGTATCTTCCCGATTGTCGCACGGAGTGCGCGCAATGGCTTCAACCTTGGTATCTATTTGATTAAAGGATTTGGGTAATTAAACTGTTCGCCCGGCTCAGGCGCTCACATTTAATGTAAGAAAGGTGGGTTGTTTTACCTAGTTGTTTTTACTCCCTCAAAGCGTTTTCCTCTAAATACCGCACTGACTCTATAACTGCTAGCTGTTAATTTAAAACTTGCTAGAGAACTGCCGAAACCGTTGCGTCACTAAAAACTCTACTGAGAAATATATATGACTGCTCTGAAGAAGATATACGAATGAACTGAAGAATATGTACGAAAATATACGAATGACGAATGAATATATACGAAAGACCCAACTGCAGAAACGCATCCTGCATTTATACTAGCCTTCCACCCAAAAATCAGGGTAGTAGGGGTAAAAAGGAAAGTGGAGGACCACCCTGGACCCTTGACTTCGTTCGATAGTTTACGATAGTGCCATGTTCTTCTGAACAATGGAAGTGTTTCCGGCGTCTGGAGTTCATCTATGGTTTGGGTAGAGGACCCTTGTATTGATTTAAGTTTGGTTATCTAAAGTATTCTATTGACAAAGTTTAAACTGTCGCGCGGCTAAGGGTTTAAAATATCACGCGTCTGAATGTTCAAATCTAAATTACCGCGCCTTCACGCTCGAGTGCCTAGTGATATCTGAGTACGCTTGCGCACTTGAGGATACCTCCTCGTCTTATACTTCTCGTAACTGTGTGACTAACACGAAAGTGACGTGGGACGTCACACAGTATGTAAGGCAGATTGCGTCGAAACACCTCCTTTACGCCAGACGTTACACACCTCGCGGTACCGCCGGGCAGCCAGTTCTGCGTTGCAATCGCATCGCGCGAAAATTACGAACATCTCGTAATACTCCGCGTTTGTGCGGAGCGCGTTAGACATGTTTCGCCGGTGCTGTATAACTATGAACTGTTTCACAGTTTTTTTTTTTCTCCAAAAACCTCCCTCGCTTTTCCCACTCCGTTGCCAAACCTTTTATGAGAAGTGTCCGTATTGTTTATCGAAGTGCAACGTCGGGCTGCATGCTATCTCTGAAGATTCCCACGTGTTATTCCAAACAGCCAGACCTATGACAACCGACACTTACGTAACTAGGAATGTCTAGCCATCGACGTCTGGGTTGCCCCATGTCACAACCACTTTCTCTAGGCAGTCGCAGGGTAATTTTTTTCTACCACACGTTCTTCCGAGTCAAGGGCTATGTCGTAAACTGGATGAAAGGACTGAATCTGTTGCTAGAAATTCTTTTACAGATTCGGGAGAGCATCAACGAAAGAAAAATAGTGTCAAGCTAATTCCCTTTGATGACCCTTAAAAATACGTCCTACGCGTATTTTCTTTCGTTCGATTTACGACATCGCGCCCAAAGTGCAATACTTTCCTACAACATGCTCTCCCGAATGCCACATGTTCTTATACGGTTCAATGACCGATAATACAGCCTCTTCTAATTTTTTTCCATCAGCAGCATACACACAAAAGTTATACAATATGTAAAAAGAAAACGGCGTTCGAACGCCTGCCGATAGGCAATTTGACGCGTGAGGCTCGAGTCAAACAGCTGCGTTCAGTGATAGTCATTCGCTACGACGCCGCAGGAACCATGACCTACCGCACCGTGAAATCTGACACTCAGAAGGCACACGCGTTACGATGTATAGCATACAACCTGCTTACTTAAGTAAACAGGGTGACGGCAGCTTTGAATTTACAATTTTGTTCTCAAAAACCAAATACACATGCACCACGATTGTCCCGTCCGTGAGTGTTACACTGAAGCCGGCACTACACATCTATGGTCACCAAAATCACATACACATGCACCACGATTATCCCGTCCGCAAGTGCCTATGTGTAACAAGGGACCGGTCCTCCTCGTCCGATCCACTTTCGGCGAAAGTACGCGTCTAAATGTTCGCGTACTGACAGGGTGGAGTGTGGTGGTGCTCCATCTTGCATGTACCACATGCTTCTTCGCACATCCAGTGCAACATCCTCTAACAGCGGTGGCAACTGCATTTGCAAGAATTCAAGGTATCCTTGTCCCGTTAAGCGTGATGCTAAGTGAACGGGACCGATTACCTTGTTTCCAATTATTCCTGCCCAGATGTTAATTGAGAACTCTCGCTGCGAGTTGGACTCCCCCACCGCGCATGTGGATTTTCCTCTGCCCAGACGTGGGCGTTGTGGAAGTTCACCACGCCACGTCTATTGAAGTTTGCTTCGTCGGTGAACAGTATCCTTGAAGCGAAATTTCAATCGGCTGCGATCTTTTGCGCCATCTATGTGCAGAAATTGAGGCGCCTTTCGACGTCAACCTCTTCTATTACTTGCATCCACTGATAATGATACGGGTACAATTTCGTTTCTTTTAATATTCTCCACACGGTTTGGTGGCTGACACTTTCCTTGGCTGTAATATTTCGCGTACTCGTTGAAGGGTTTTCTTCAATTCGAACAGCTATCCGCTCATCGAGGTTCGGATCTCGTTGCTTATAACCTCCGGTTTTTGGCGCCGCGAAACTTCCTCCATCCCGTAACCGCTGGTACGCAGCGGTGAAGGTCTTCCCATCTGGCAGATTTCTCGATGGGTACCTGTTCCGATAAATCTCACGTGCTACGGATGCTCTTCCGTCAGCTTTCCCGTAGGACATCATCATATCTGCATATTGTTCAAAGGTGTACTGCCCTTCGGACATCTTGGCGTCTTGCACTACACTAACACTGCACTAACACCGCACTAACGCTACACTAACACTACACCAACCCTACTCTAGTACTAAAACTAAGATTTCTATGTTAAGTACAACTAAAACGTTCTCGTTATTTAAAGGGATCTGTTGTGTCGTAACCAGCTTAAACATGAGTGAGTGATTTGACGTGATATCTGATTTTGTGACAAAAATGCTTGTTTCTTCTCGTTGAGGGTGGAATCATGGGGGGAAATTGGGTGTGGTAGGGATTCTGTTCGGGTAAATGTGCTAAACACATTAGTGATTTTTGGGAAAGGAGTGGTGGAAAGGTGTTAGTTGTTTGGGGGTTTTACCTAGGAAAGTAATTTCGTGGAAATTTTGCTACTGCTGATCACATGGCGCAAGTACCGACATGGGTTTTTAGGGTTGCCAGGGCACAGTCTAGAGTACAGGATAGACTGCGCAGACAATGCTTTTTCTTGCCACCTGAGACTGGGGTCCTAGAACCCCATTACCACGCTGGTGTCACTCTCGACGTTACCGAGCCAGTAAATAATAGAACTAAGGCATCAGTCGTGATGGGAACTGTAACTAAATATATGAAAAGGCATTTCGTAGACGAGGATAACCTTCATAGTTGTATCATGTCCACAGTTATGAAGTTATTCAGGAAAAAGTTCATGTTTTGCTGGGCGATATCATACCAGCCGATCATATGATATAATATACGTATTATGTATGTACGTATGTATGTACATATGTATCAGTACTGGCGGCTACAAAATATATAATAATGAATGAGGATAAATAAAAATCAACGTTTGTGAAATACTTGCTACCTCATTTACGATTTGCTATTTCAAAAAGAGCCTCTAGATTAATAAATACTTCACGTTTTGTATGCAATTCTTACATGGGCCATGTATTTTAACCGTACATGGTTTAATGTTTTATTTATATTATATTTATTTAATGGAAAATTGAAGTTGCAAAAATTGTTTGATATGAAGGGGGACATAATTTGGCATAAACATATTTTTGTAAGTAGAGTAGTAGGCTTAATGTCACGACTGACAATAAATTAACTAACTCGACAACGACTAAAGACTACAGCGAAAACGTTTGTTTAGTTTCGTCTGTACAGGCAAGATTCAATGTATTGTATTGAAAGTTTTTAATTCATACGCGTTTTGGAAACTAATAAATACAAGGACCTAAAATTTTGTGTTTGGAGTTCTACTTCCTTCGCCCTCCCCGACCTCCCATCAATTCCGTCGAACTTCATGTCAATTGGCGATTCGATGGACATTCGGCCGATGCATGCACACATATGTATGATGCGGCACTAATGCATTAGATGGGTGGTCGATGACCTATAAACAAACGAGGATCACAACACTCCAGGTAATTCTTCGAGGATTGAAATGCAACGCAGCGTGAGCCGATCGACGCGAGATTTGTATTGAGCAAATTGTATCGGGTTGGCAAGAAAGTAATTTCGGTTTTTTAGTGTGAAATAAAGCTCAATTTTTCTGCATAAAAAATAAACTTTAATCGGTCAAATATTTTCCATCCTGTTCGACGACCTTTTTCCATCTTTCTGGTAGCTTCATTATTCCGCGCTCATAGAACTGCTCGTCCTTATCAGAAAAAAACTGAACCAATTGCGATTTGAGGTCATCGTTGTTGTTGAAATTTTTACCGTTTAAAAAGTTTTGTAAACTTCGAAATAAATAATAATCCGATGGTGCAAGGTCGGGGCTATATGGAAGATGTGACATCACTTCCCAACCAAGCTCCAATAATTTCGTACGTGTTGCTAAAGATGTATGGGGCCTCGCATTATCGTGGTGGAACATTATTCCTTTACGATTTGCCAATTCTGGCCTTTTCTGTTCGATTGCTTCCTTCAATTTCATAAGTTGTTGGCAGTAAACATCTGAGTTGATCGTTTGGTTGTTTGGAAGCATCTCAAAATACACAACACCTTTGTAATCCCACCAAATTGACATCATGATCTTTTTTTTGATGCAATCCACCTTTCGATACGGCTTGTGCCGGTTCATCATGCTTGGACCATGATCTTTTTCGATTAATGTTGTCGTAGACGATCCATTTTTCATCGCCAGTGATAATTCGCTTCAAAAAAGGATCGATTGCATTACGTTTGAGATGCGTATCGCAAATATTGATCCGTTGTGTTAAGTGAATTTCTTTCAATTCGTGTGGAACCCAAATATCCAGTTTCTTAACGAGTCCAAGACGTCTTATGTGATTTTCAATTGTTGTGTGTGACACATTTAACCTTTTTGCAATCTCTCGCACAGTTATATGACGATTTGATTCAATTATGGCTTTCATTTTGTCTTCATCAACTTCAGAAGGTCGGCCCGAACGTTGGTCACCTTTAAGTGAAAAATCTCCAGAACGAAATTTTTTAAACCAATTCTGACACGTGCGTTCTGTTACGCAACCAACACCATAAACTTCACATATCTCTTTGTGAGCCTCAGCCGCTTTCTTGCCTTTACGAAAATAAAAAAGTAAAATATGTCGAAAATGATCATTTTTGCATTCCATGTTAAAATTAACGCTAAACCAACAATTCTAAACAAAATTACACGGAGTTTGTTTCTACAGTAACCTAAGAGTGTCAACTACCAAATCCCAAAAGAAAAAAATTATAACATTGACAGAAGAATAACGACACAAACATAACGCTATCAATTGGCACAAACCGAAATTACTTTCTTGCCAGCTCAATACTTACCTGGCGCAGGGGTTACCGTGGTCAAGAAGGCGGTTCTTCCAGGGCGAGGCTTTTCCATTGCACTACGGTTAGGCTGACCCTTACGAATACCCCTAATGTGGGTATCTCGGGCGTATAATTTTTGGTAGTCGGCTCGCGTCAACCAGCGGGTCGAGGGAGTCGACGGCGATCTAGCCGCTCTCCGTCCGGATCTTGTGATCCGCGACGAGGCGGCGAAACGCGTGCACATCGTCGACGTGACCGTGGCGTTTGAAAACGGTCGGGGGGCGATGGGGGGTGCTAGACGATCGAAGATCGTAAAGTACTCCCCGTTGGCCTCCGCCCTTCATGCCCGCGGTTACGCCGTCGAGGTGGACGCGATCGTCGTCGGCGCTCTGGGTACGTGGGACCCCGACAATGAGGCTGAGGCTGTTGAGGCGACTTGGCGTGTCTCGACACTACGCGTCGCTGATGCGCAGACTCATTGTCTCGGAAACTATAAGGTGGTCGCGCGACGTGTACGTGGAGCACGTCTCGGGGGTGAAGCAATACCGGGTCCCCGCCGGCGCCTCCGCTAATGGGCCGGCGGCTGGTGCGCCGGGCAGCAGCGATAACGTACGCGCGTACGACTAGTCCAGGCGCGATTTTATACATTTATTTATTTATTTATTTATTTACATATCCGTTTTTTTATTGATTTGACTAAGGATAGGGCCATTCCATCGCCCGCGACGCGACAGCCTGACAGCGGCACCACTGACATCAGGGTTGCTTTCTTTTTACAGGTCTCGACCGGCTGGACGCGTGCTGACGTACTGGGCTACGCCCAAAGTGTTTATTTTATTTTTCTTTTATTTTTCACCGGACCCGGGCCCGATGGCCGATGGTAGATTGTGTTGTATTGTAGAAGGCAGTTGGAAGTGCAGAAAGTATAAATTAGCCGCTGGTTTATCTCTGGCGTAAGGGAATCATGCAAAGAAAATAGAGAGATAATTAAATGTGTTGCTATAAACCTAAATGCATGTGATGCTGTAAACAATATGACTTTAATACAATTTATACATGCATTGTATCCATATACACCCACCCTTCTTGCCCAACTTCTTGGCTTCTTTGTTCACAGCCGCCATGACTTCAGAAAAATGTTTAAATCGTTTTGTATTTAACGTCGTGCAAATAGCAACTGTCTCGATCGTCTAGAAATAATGATCAACCGATGCATGCCGAATCGCCGCGAGTCGTGTCTATGGAAAATGTTTGACGGCATTTGTTATTCTTTCGGCCGTAGAAAGGAGAGGCAGCAATCAAAGATTAAATTACTTTTTTTCACGCATATGTTTCTCATCTCCTTACCGCTTCCACCTCTCTCGGCCCCTTTCTACGTGTGTAAGAAAGTTAAAATGTGTGCGTATAATGTATGTAAGAACAATTGACGTGCAAAACGATATAATAATATGAGATTTCCCGCGTTGTACGAGTCAGTCTTTCGTGAGCCTTCTAGGCATAATTAATAAGTTGAATTAGTGAGTGTGCTGGACGCTGGGGATTTTCGAAGACTTGTGAGGATTGCGGACTTTCTCGGTGAGGATTAAGCGGGTAATACGGTAAATATTTATATATATATTTTTTCATTACAAGTGTGAGTTAAAGTATATTTGAAAATGCAGCATCAGGATAGGAGGGCCCGCTTTAAAAAGTGCGCTTATCCTAATTGTAGTTTAACCAGCCGCAGTGTGACTGACGGTATTACATTTCATTCCTTTCCCGTAAGGGATAATGATCTATGTATAACGTGGCTGGTTAACTGTGACTTAGATGATTGGATAGAAATGGGGAATAGTGAATTAAAGAAAAAGTACATTTGCAGCCAGCATTTTACCAAAGATTGTTTTCATGCAGCCGGTCCACTCCGAAGAACCGCCGTGGAGCAAATGTACGATATTGTAGATTCGCATGGCATTAGTAGTAATGTAGATTTTGAAGCCATCTCATCACCTAGAGAATACGGTGAATTACGAAAACGGCTGATGGAAACCGAAGAGAAATTGAAGCAAGAAAAGAATACATCGAGTATTCTTCGCTTGCAATTAAGGGCGAAGCGTACAGTAATAAATCGGTTGAAGATGCAGCTTTCTTCAGGCTGTATTAGTGATACATGTTTGAAGAAAGCAATTGCTAGCAGAGTCAAAGGTTACGTCTTAACTTTTGTACTCATGTTGGTCTTTAGATTGGAGCATTGCTACTCATCGGCAGAAAAGCAATTATGTATGAGCATGCACTACACTTCCCCTTACTTGCACAGAAATTTGCGCGAAAAATTCGGTTTCCATCTGCGGGATCGTTCTACGATAGTTCGTTGGTTTGGGAAAATATACTTTTGGCCGGGGATTTGTCAAAATTTGCTTTCCGCGTTAAAATACAAAGCTGCGCACATGGAAGTCGCAGACCGGAACTGCATTCTCTTATTCGATGGGATGGCTATTAAACGATGTCTCGATTTCTACCCAACACGACAAGTCATTGAAGGCTTTGAAGATTTGGGCTCTTTGGGTAGAAGCTCAGCCGTTGGTACTCAAGTGCTTGTTTTTATGCTGCGAGGGCTGTTCGATAATTGGAAACAACCGTTAGCTTTTTTTGTTTCTGGCCGTAGTGTTAAAAGGGATGTATTGTCCGCTCTTTTAGACCAAATTTTAGATGCCGTACACGAGACGGGTCTGAAAGTAAGGGCGGTTGTTTCTGATCAAGGTGGCAGCAATAAGAGCATAGCAGACGACAGAGTTTCGATCTCCGAGCCCTTTTTTGAACGTAACGGTCAAAAAATTTTCTTTTTGTTTGATTTCTTACATTTGTTCAAGTCTATTCGGAATAATTTATTGAAGCACGACTTCTTAATTAGTGGGCGCCGGGTTTCATGGTGCAATATTCGTGCGCTATGGAACTTGGAAAAAGAACACAGTACAAGGGCAGCTTACAAATTATCCGAAAAACATGTTAATCCTAACACGTTTGATAGGATGAAATGTAAGTATGCCCTTCAAGTGTTCAGTAGTAGAGTGTCGGCTGCGTTGTTCACCGCCTCCGTGACAGGCAGCATTGCAACAAGTAGCGTGCAACACACGGCGACTTTCTTCCGGGTCTTGAATGAGCTGTTTGATAATTTAAATAGTCGCACAGCCCGTGACCCCAATCCGAGCAAATGGGCGCTCTCGCGATTTTACACTCTCGTTGAAAGTACTTTAAGACGTACTTTCAACTATATGGAGAATTGGTTTATAATATCCGAGGAGGGGTTAAAAGTGCCGCCTTGCTTTTTGGGGTTACGGCAATCTGTAAATTTCACCATGCAACTGTGGGACGATCTAAGGGACGAGGGTTTTACGTTCTTGTTGACGTCACGCTTGAATAGCGATTGTTTAGGGAATTTCTTTTCTGTGCTTCGGATGCATGGTGGCACGTACAATCAGAATCCTTCTAAAAAATTTAGTAATGTGGTTGAATCGAGCAACAAATTCGGCGAATTGCATGGAAGATTTTGACGTACCGTTAGTATCGGAAGAATTTATGCCACAGAGTGAACCAGCCACGTCAATAGCTGATGCTGCATTTAGTGTGAATGAAGGGCACGTCGATGACAGGTACATCGATGTCGATGAACTGTTGCCATCGGTATGCCCTTTGGAAGCGAACGCGATAGAATATTTTGCAGGATATATTGCTAATAAATGCCTGCAATAATCTCAATGTCGTAGATGTCGGGATATTTTTGTGGAGAAGAATGCAGTTCTTAGCCGTAACGGGCAAATGCTGTTATCTTTCCGGGCATATGTAGTCGACCACAATGTCGACTTTGGAAACTTGTGTGTTCTGACAACACACTTTTCGACAATTCGTAGAATAATTTCTGGTATTTTTGACGCGTCATTATCCGAAAATACGCAGCGAAACCTTTATATTGGACAAACTACTTTCGATTATATTGAGTCCAGTTGCAGAAGAATATCGAAAGTGGTCTGCTGAAGATGAATGTGCTGGGCACCGTAAAGAAATGGTATATAAATTTTTAACTGTCAAAATTCATAAAGATACGGTATGGCTTGGCCAAGAATTGCGTTTTAGTCCAAGAGGACGTTATTCGAAATTGGTACAATTCGAGCATGTTTGAGTACACTGGTTTTTATTAGTAATATATCTCGTAGTAAGGCAAGGTGATCCACCTTGTCAACTACACATAAAGACACCACGACTATACACCCAACGTGTATTGTATATGTGATCAGATAAATAGCCCGCAATCTACCTCTTGTGTTGACCAAGAAGTCGATTGGGGGCCACTTGTCAGATCGCACGTCGGTACCGATAGATGTTTGGCCGCGGTACTTCCGGATGGCACTTCCTTTGAGTGTAGTAGCGAGAGAAACACTGTGTAGATTTTATTGTAGATATGTATATTATATTAAACAATATGATATTGTAAATATAAATGTATGTAATACATGAATATTAAGTATTTTGTTGTAAATACATAGAAACTTTGTAATTAACTTGTACATATGTACATACATATGTATTACATATTACATGACCTGCTATGTATAGAATGTAGAAAAAAAGAACTGTCACGGCTTTCTCTACATCCTGTATTAGCATTTGGAGTATGTTCACTGTTCTTTCACATCCAAGTACGGATGCTGATTTTTCTAAATTATGTATTTTTCATATTCAATTTTTATTTTCTATGGTCTTTCTATTACATACATACATGTCAAGTCGAATAAACATGGAACATACTCTGGGATGGTTAAGACCTTCTTTCGCGTCTTCACGTGGCGCATCCTGTTAAGCACTTTCACGTAAATACATATTTGACTGCGATAATAACAAATATTTTTTTCCGAAGTAAAACTGCAACTAAGATGAAAGAAAGGCAGGCTATCATTATCTTATAAATTATAAAAGATACGTGAATATTTTATGTCTTAGGTTATTAGGAATTTCGTCTTCCAAAGAAAAAATAATCATTAATAAGAGTCAAACTGTTTCAGATACAGATGTCAACATGTATTACGCGCCAGAACTAATATGCTACACAGGGTTCAAGAAAATACCGTAGCGATAAAAAAGTTGACAAATAAATATATTTCTATCAACAGAAATTTGTTATTATTTCATTCTTTTATACTCTTATGTATTTTCGCAGTAATGAACGAAATAAAGATACATTTACGAAAAATCTCGTTGACGATCCTCTCAATAACTTTCAATTTACGTTGTGAGTTTCTTGTCTTCTTCACAATCTTATTTATATTTTTCATATTTGGAAATCGCATTTTGCAGAAGGGTGAATGAACGCATACTAAGTTTCTTTTCTTTTTGCTTCTGACATTCTTAATTGCCTGGCTAATAATCTTATTATCCGATCGAAATTCGAGTTTTAATAATAAACCGAAGAAAAAATTTGGTTTTGGAAATTCATACGTTAAATCTTAATATTTGTAACACTCTCGAAATTGACCCATCATGTTAAAAAGCCCATTTTAAAAAGGAATATTAAACTAATCCAAGTAGTCAAATGCAAATCAATATTTTTTCAAACCGATCAATTTAAAGTGATCAACTAAGTGGCAACAACGCCAAATTACAGTTAAAAAATCAGGTCTTAATTATTCCCAAAATGATTGATAACAAACAAAATTTCTGTGCAACGGGAAAAGTGTATTTTCTTATATTCCTTTTATATATCTTATATTTCTTTAGATTTAAAATGAACGTAATTACAATGTTTGTATATGTATGTAAATAAATTTGAACACTATGTACGCTGTATACATATGTATGCGTGTACATATAACCTCTAAGTATAGCTTACACATTACGGTTGACATAACCATATGTTGCCTCATTTTATGAAATTTTTCAAAACTTTTGCATTAAGTAACTTTAAATCATCCGGGACAGAAAGGAAGAATTCTACATATTTTGTATGCACGATAGATACTTATGCCAAGTTAAAGAAGAATCAATGTTTACGATTGCTGTTTTTATGCTATTTTACGTGGATCACCCCATTCATAGTTGCGCATTTCTCGCCAATTGCGAGTCTCTCGATACGAATATGTTTTCTAATCCCTTGACTATTGACATCGGTCGCATAATGAATGTAATTCTGTTGCGACAGACGCCACTCTATAGCCTAGAGGGCGCTCGAAAACTAGCGAGTATTCTTAGGGTCGGTATTTCAGAACAGGTGACACGCAATCCCGTAAGACGCGCAGTCTATACTATACTCTGGTCTGTGACCGAGGCACGTGGGATCCAACTGTCTCGTCCTCCGTTTATTACCGTGTAATAAACTTTCTCTTACTTGCCGCGGCTGGCAATCCGTACACGTGCGTGCCAACAAAATCCGTATTCAATGCTATGCGAGCAGGAACTGACTCGATCGTCTAAAAATAATGGTGCACTGATACATGCCGAATTGTCACGCATCGTCTCTACGGAAAATGTTCGGCGGCATTTGTTATTCTTTCGGCCGTAGAAAGGGGTCGAGGGAGGTGGAAGCGATAACGACATCACAAACATATCCGTGAAACAAAATAATCTGATCTTCGACTGTTACCTCCCCTTTCTATGGCCGAAAGAATAACAAATGCCGCCGAACATTCTCCGTAGAGACGATGCGTGACGATTCAGCATGTATCGGTTACACCATTATTTCTAGACGATCGAGTCAGTTTCTGCTCGCATAGCATTGAATACGGATCTCGTTAAATAACGAGAACTTTTTAGTTGTACTTAGCATAGAAATATTAGTTTTAGTATTAGCGTAGGATTGGTGTAGTGTTACTTTCGCCGAAAGTGGACGAGGAGGACCGGTCCCTTGGCGTGCCCAATCCCCAGATTTAAATCCGCTTGATTTTTATTTCTGGGCACACTTGAAGCATCTGGTGCATTCGACAACGGTCCATACACAAGCTGAATTGTGGGACCGCATACAAGTTTCATGCGGTGTAATTGAAAATGCACTAACAGATTTCCGGAAAGTCCAAAAGAACTTTCGTCGAAGCATAAATCTGTGTGTTCAGGTGCATGGTGGATACATTGAACACCTTTTACAAGAATAGTGTTGGTGCCAACTTACATTCGCGGACGGGACAAACACAGTGCATGTGTATTTGGTTTTTGGGGAAAGAATTGTAGAAGGCTGCCGTCGCCCTCTTTACTTGATAATCCCATTCGGCGAGTTTAGATCTGCCCATGTGGATTTTTTACAAGTAAGCAGGTTGAATGCTATACATTGTAACGCGTGTGCCTTCTGAGTGTCAGATTTCACGGTGCAATAGGTCATGGTTCCTGCGGCGTCGTAGCGAATGACTACCACTGAACGCAGCTGTTTGACTCGAGTCTCACGCGTCAAATTGCCTATCGGCAGGCGTTCGCAGGCCGTTTTTTTACACATCGGTATCTCGTAAACAAAGCCTCAAACGGAAAATTTTCACTCTTGATTTTTGCTTTATTTTGGCCTGTAGAATTACCCCTTAAAATATTTGCATATTGTTGCGTTATACCCTGTGTAATCCAAGAAGTAAAAAACCTATCTATAGATCCCAATTATACCACAGAAGTCAAAACTGGGTATTGCAAGGACATTGAATAATCAAGCCCTGAGTAAGTTTACCGTAGGATTAAATGAAAAACTACGAACAATAATTCGTGGCAAAACGTTTGATTCCGTGTAATCAGCAACCGCGACGGCAATGGAGGAAGAACGCATACTAGGATTGACCCCGAAGAAATTCGGAGACATCTTTAAACGTAGTTATAACGCATCGATCGCCCCGCGTTGTCAACATTGCAACAAAAACGGACACCTCGCGAGAAATTGTTATGCGCGTTTAAGCATACCGCGAACTAACGTCACTAACACATCTCCGCAAATTAAAAGGGAAACGAGAGGCTCCAGTATTACGTGCAACTACAGTCACAAAATAGGAGACGAGATAGCAAACTGTAGGTTTAGGCAAAGGAGAAATGACATTAAAAATGCTTTTCGACCTAGAAATTCGGAAGCAACCCCGGGCCCATCAGGCTATGGTATTCGTAATAATACCAAACGTAACAACGACATGCGAAATACTAACGCAAAGAAATTAGATTCCTATCATTTAAACCTCGCTACAAATGAAAGAAGACACCTAAATTTAGTAGAGATAGAGTCCAACGAGATAAAAGGGGGGAGAGGCTCAAATGTTAATAGATACAGGGGCAGATTTGACATTATTAAAAATTGGTAAGGTACATGGATATTTAGACGCAATGGATGAGGTAATAGACATCAAGGGGATGGATAAGCCAATTCAATCTGTTTGTCTCATTCAATTAACTATAAAATTAGGAAATCAGTATACAGGGTGTTCGGCAACGTGTGGACAAAAATGAAATGGGTGATTCTATGGGCTAAAATAAGACGAAAGTCAAGAGTGACAAAATTGTGTTTAAGGCTTCGTTAATAAGTAATTGGTCATTAAAAATCGGAGGAAATATCCCTGAATGTAGGCAATCCGATGCGCACCGTAGAACGCTTGGGCGACCACAGTCAGGCGACACCAGTGCCGTAGCGGCAGAAATGTTCGTATGCGCTTACCTTGTAGTCGAAACTGGAAATCTGACAACCCGCCAGGCTCCAACAAAATCATGCTGCACTTTATAAACATTAAGAAAATCGTTGCATGACACCGAACCTGCTTTCTCCAAAAAATCCACAAGGGCATATCGAAACTCGCCCTATGGGATTCTCGAGAAAAGAGGGTGTATGTCTTTCTCAATGCTTAATGTTTAAATGAAGCAACCAACGCGTCCATAACATACACCCCCATACACATGCACTATTCACTTCGTGTGGAACACTACAGTAGATGTTCGAAATGTCCACCATTCTCCTGTAAGCACAGGTGTAGTCTTCTTTGCAAATTGTTCCTCACTTTTCGAAAGTCCCCCGTCACATGTTGAACAACGCCCGAAACAAATAGCACTCGCTGTTTTAATTCGTCCGCTGTTGCAACGGCCGTTGAGTACACCAGACTTTTCAGATGTCCCCAGAAGAAAAAATCGACGGGGTTCAGTTCTGGGGAACGGGCTGGCTAAGGGTTGGGACCTCCTCTTCCGATCCACCTGTTGTCGAAATAGCTGTTTAAATGGTCGCGTACGGCCGCTGTTGAATGTGGTGGTGCGCCGTCCTGCATGTACCACATGCTCTGTCGTACCCTCAGTGTTACATCCTCGAGTAAGCTCGGCAGTTCTGTTTGCAAGAATTGCAGATAGGATTGTCCTGTCGAACGGCTAGGTAAAATGACAGGACCGACAATCTTATCTTCAACAATCCCTGCCCAATCGTTAATTGAAAACTGGTGCTGCGTGTTAGCCACAACACGCGGGCGCGAGTTTTCCACTGCCCACACGTGCTTAGTATGAATGTTAAATACACCGCACCTACCGAATGCGGCTTCATCGCTAAACAAAATGTTTAGCAGAAAATCCGGCTTCATCTCTATTCTCTCCAGCATCCATGAGCAGAAGATTCTTCTTCTTTCGTAATCGCACTCTTCTAACTGCTGCACCCCTTGATAATGACACGGGTGCATGTCGTTGTCTTTACAAATTTTCCACTCTGTACTACAGCTTACCCTCTCTATATCCGCAATATTCCGGATACTATCGGAAGGGTTTTCCTCAATGCGCCGCATGACCCTTTCCTCCAGATTTGCATCCTGCTGGCTGCGTCCTCCAGATTTGCTCTTCCTCATCATACCAATATCCCTTAACCTTTGGTCGATCCGCAGAAATGTCTTCCCGTCTGGCAGTGTTCTGCGCGGAAATTTCGCAGCATAAATACAGCGGGCTCTGCTAGCGATGCACTGCGCTTCGCCGTAGCAAAGGTGAATATCCGCCATTTCTGCATATGTAAAGTGTCCATCCATTTCTTCTTTTTGTGCACTAAACCCTGAAGATGTACAGAAAGAGCAATTTTTATCACGAAACAGAGATACTTTGTGGACGCGAGTCAAAACCAATTTAACGTTCCGCGGCTGTTTTACGATTTTCACAGATTTTCACATATTTTTCCGATACCCCAGAAACTGCATTTTACTAGGTCTTGTTCAAAGGGTGTTGATATACGTAAGGGAGTCCAATGAGAAATTAGGGCGATCTCCTCTAAGTTGACCACCAACAAATAGGCCAAGGTCCTGGCAGAAATAAGAAAAAAGGAACGTCTAGCGTTGGAAGAAGCCATCTCATAAATTTCTAGCACTTGACTTCAGATTTTACGATACGTCAATTGCCTTTGGTTGGGTCTCATGTCTGGTCCTGGTCTCCCTTTGGAAGGGGTCAGTTGATTAACCCCAGACACACGCCAGCCCTTAAACTGCACACAATAGTGAAAGAAACGGATGTTCCTCAAATACGGCAACATGTTACTTCTACCGTAGCGAAAGCCCCTGTTGAGTGGTCTAACAAAAATTCTCCGACTGAACGGATTTGTGTAACATCGACATCGGAGATTTTGTTCTGGCCTGGTCTATTTTTTGAAGGAGTCAGTTGATTAATCCCAGGCACACACCGGCCCTTTCACACGAGTTTCCAATTACTGTAGATTGAATATTAGTACTTGATTTCATAGATGAATCTGACGCTCGTATCATACCCAAAACTTGTGTGAATGTACGTGAGGGGATATCATGGCCACTTATTAACCATTAAAGAAAAAAGCATGAAATTAGAACCGCGTACAGAAACTATAATGCTACTACCCACAAGCAATAAAGGTCAAGGGATTGTTGAGAGACAAATGATAGAACCAGGAGTATACATAGGGGATTGTATTATGAGAGATCGAAACGGACAATGCCCTGTACCCGTGATCAATACTACAAGAAACATCTTGAATATCCGCGTTCCAACGGTAACTTTAGAGAAGCTAGCTGCTGACGTCAACGTAATCGATGATCCGCAACACATGTACGTAGCACAAACCATCGAAATAGAATCTGGTAGAGACCGAATGAAAATCTTAAGGGATAGTCTTAGAACCGATCATTTAAATTCTGAGGAAAAGGATTCCTTAATCGAAATCTGTTGTTACCGGGAGATAAGCTAGGTTCGGCTACAGGAATTAAACATCCAAGAAATTTAAAGCAGGACACTGCACCCATAAATATAAAACCATATACAGGGTGTTCTGCTACTGCATGTCAATATTTTCAAGAACGATTGCTCAGGCAATTTCGAACAACTTTTTCCTTTGCCAAAACGGTGGTTAAGCCTTCGTTTTTGAATGATTAACGAAAAACGCTGACCAATCAGAGCGCATGTAGAGCGCACGCCTAGCCGAAAAGGCGTTCAAAGCTACAGTTCAGCGTATCACGATCTTCTGTCGGCTAAGCGCGCGCTCTATACGCGCGTTGATTGGTCAGCGTTTTTCGTGAATTCTTCAAAAATGAAACTTTAACCACCGTTTTGGCAAAGGAAAAAGTTGTTCAAAATTGCCTCAGCAACAGCTCCTACAAATATTGACATGCAGCAGCAGAACACCCTGTAGATTACCGCACAGACATAAAGCCGAAGTAGAAGAACAGGTAAAGGGGATGTTAAAAGACGATATAATAATACTAAGCACCAGTCAATGGAATGTTCCTTTACTAGTAATACCCAAGAAACTAGATGCCACAGGGGAATGCAAATACAGATTAGCTCTAGACTACAGAAAACTAAACGATGCGACAATAGGAGATTCGTACTCATTGGATCAGTTCGGAAGCGCCAAATATTTTTCCACGTTAGACTTAACTTCGGGATACTATCAGATTCTGATGAAACCAGACCATCAAGAAAAAACCGCGTTTTCAACACCGTTTGGACACTATAAGTTTAAACGCATGCCGTTTGGGCTAAAAAACGCACCCATTAGACTCCAACGTTTAATTAATTCTATTTTATCGGGGATACAAGGAATAAAATGTTTAGTATATTTAGATGGCATAATAATTTACGCGCGGTCCCTACAAGAGCATCAGGAATGGCAGACTGCAGTATTTGAAAGACTCAGTCCTTTTGTCCGATTTACGACATAGCCCTTGACTCGGAAGAACATGTGGCAGAAAAAAAATTACGCTGCGACTGCCTAGAGAAAGTGGTTGTGACAATGGGCAACTCAGACGTCGATGGCTAGACATTCCTAGTCACGTAAGTGTTGGTTGTCATAGGTCTGGCTGTTCGGAATAACACGTGGGAATCTTAAGAGATAGAAAGAGAACAATACGGACACTTCTGATAAAAGGTCTTGCGACGGAGTGGGAAAAGCGAAGGAGGTTTCTGGAAAGAAAACTGTGAAACAGTTCATAGTTATCCAGCAAAGAGAAAACATGTCTAACGCGTTCCGTACGAACGCCGAATATTACAAAATGTTCGTAATTCTCGCCCAATGCGATTGCAATGCGGAACTGGCTGCCCGGCGATTTACACACCTTATTCCTCACACCGGTAAATAAAACTTTCTTCGTGTGATATCCAATCGTCACACCGACTCCAGACATGGAGTCGTACGATCCAGTGCGATAAGACTTCATCCAGCTTCCGTCGGCCACAACAGGGATGTGAGGAATCCCGGATCCGGGAAGAACATCGCCTCTTTCGATAGCCAGGCGTTTTTCTTCCTCAGCCGCTGCTACCATCTCTTTTTCTGCGACCACAATGAGGGAATTTACTATTTTATCATGATGATTTCTAAACTGTTTCTTCGACATGCGGGGTATGTCCATTGCTGTGAGAAACTTCTCCATATGGGCATAACTGCTTCCGTTTAAAAATGTACCAGCAACGGCGCTCTCGTTCATTTCCATTTTATCTGTTTCGTCGGGTTCCCTGTGGATTTCACCTTTGTAATGGCACATTGCGCAAATTATACTGAGGGTGGTCCTCAGACCAGACCGTTTCCAGACCGTTTCCAGCCCGTTATTTTCAGGTATCTAATTCCACACTCTTCCTTATTTATGGCATGGTCGCCAATTTTTTGAAATTCGGCAAAGATGTGCTGCATGTTTACAATACTCAAGCCACTTGGAAGACACGATTGTGCCTCAGGCTCGTCCACAACTGCTTCCTGCGTGACGAATATATCTTTTTCGGAGACTGCAATTTCTAAATCTGTTCCTTCTTCTCTGTTTTCTGTTTCTTGCATTTCCACATACAATTTTCTTGAAATGTCTGTTGAACTCGCCATTTCAATTGCGGATGTTGACGGTTCCTCTACATGCTCACGAGTACGTTTCTCGGGACTTCTACTTACCTCCTTAGCATGTAAAGTTTGTATGACGTTTTCCTTTTTTTGAAGGGCCAAGCGTCGTCTCCTTTCGCGGCATGCTTTCTTTTTTGAATATCTTCTTACAGACATTGACAAATTTGCAACACGATTTCTGTTCACCCTCAACAGATTTTGTTCACTACGATTGTCCGTTTCTTCGTGGATGTCTTCACTGAACACATTTTTTGCAACACTCAGTGTCACAATTTTCTTAACACACTTCAAGGTACACCTCAATTCGCTTCGCTTCAGTTTTCTAGAATAAATTACGTTTTTTCCTTTCAAGACTTGGAAAAGGATTGAATAATCCAATACGTTTCGTGTCCTGAAGAAAACTGCTGATGAAACGTAAAACACGAGTTTTCTGTTATTGAAATGTGGTGCAGCATGGTGGGAAGTGTTATCAAGAACTATGAACAGTATTTCAGCGGCAATGTATTTTTCAAGGGCCTACGAGGGCGACTAGACGGACACTATTGCGCCTTCGTACGATTTATGACATAGCATGCATTTAGCCGGAGAAAGTGTTTACAGGAATGGGACATTTGTGACTTGGAGTTACGGAGCCATCGAGTCTCGTGGCAATGATTGTTTTGAAGGACTCAGTTTCGAAAACAAGGATAGCGATAAAGGGTAGGAACAGGACTACGTTCCTGGAGGAGCAGGCCACGGAATGGAGAATGTGGGGGTGCCTTCTGGCAAGCGGGCTGTGCGGAAATGGACGGAAGCAATCATTTCACAACGTGCCGTGGACGAATAAAGATACGATCGAGTCAAAGTAAGTATTTCATTATGAAGTATAAAGTTAACACATTGCACGCGGTCTACGCGGTAATGCGGGACTTTTTGAAAATAAAAAATCGCATTGTCTGCTTCATTCAAAAATTAAAAACGACGGTTCTGTGGAGTGTTCGATTTCTGTTAAAGTGTACACGACGAATACTCAATCAAAATATACTATTTTGCGAAAATGCATGTTTTTAATATTATCTTTAACTGGTTTCCTTTAGTCGGCGTGCAATATGTTAAATTAAAAAAATTGTATTTTAATAAAATAGTACATAAATCATCTTACTTGCAGATGGAAATTGAAATGATGGAAGGATGTAGAGAAGATAAAAAAAAGCAACGGAGAAGAAAGAGGAAGAAGGGAAAAAACATGAAACGCAGGAGTTATCCCGAACAAAAGTGAGTAAAAACGTTAATATTTCTACGATATACAGGGTGCTACCTATAACGAGACGAACGATTTTACACCCACTTGCAACAACTTGCAGTTTTCGAAATTTGTTTACTGCTGTCTGTTGTACACTCCATACCCTGGAGCTCTTGCTTTAAACTTTTTTTGTCACATGTATACCCTGTATATACATGACGATATAATATATGCATTTAAAAAATTGTATTTATAATAAAATAGTACATAAAACATCTTACTTGCAGATGGAAATTGAAATGATGGAAGGATCTAGAGAAGATAAAAAAAAGCAACATAGAAGAAAAGAGGAAAAAAGAAGGGAAGGATGAGGAAGCAGGGAAAAAACATGAAACGCAGGAGTTATCCCGAACAAAAGTGAATAAAAACGTTAATATTTCTACGATATACAGGGTGCTACCTATAACGAGACGAACGATTTTACACCCACTTGCAACAACTTGCAGTTTTCGAAATTTTTTTACTGCTGTCTGTTGTACACTCCATACCCTGGAACTCTTGCTTTAAACTTTTTTTATCACATGTATACCCTGTATATACATGACGATATAATATATGTACAGAATGTATAAACACACACAACTGAATATATATATATATATGCATATTTAACCCTTCATTTTACTGTTTCAGATTTAAAAAAGGGTGAAAAATATTCTTTACGGTAGTCTTCGGGGTCGCGGTGGCAGCTGCGGTGGGAGTTGGGGCCGTGGTGGCGGCCGTGGGGTCCGTGCTAATATAACTTTTAAAGTATACGCCTAGTATTTGTATATTTTTAAATAAAATAATGTGTTAAGAAATACACTTAGCAATTTTAATTTATAAAAATTTCATTCTCGATACTCTTCCTTCGCTCGCGCCATCCTTTTCTATTTGTAGTATAAATTAAAATATCGGCTCAAGCTTGTAATTTAGGGAACCAATAACTTTGCATTATGGTACAACTAGTTTTATCCGTTCCTAGGTGTCCCACTTCATCATGATAACGATAGATAACGTTTTTCTCCATGCTTTGCGGCACATAAAACGATGATTCGCTTCCATGCTTCCTATGTACGAGACCATTTCGCATTTCGAAGAATCCGTCCTCGCTCGACTCTAATTTCTCCCGTATTTTGGAGATTTCGGGGTTTCGGTTTTGCATTAACGCTAAATCTACCTCAAACGAGTTTCCTTCCGCGACAAGAACATTGGTGGATCACTGAGCGCGTCCGCGTCCGCCATTTGCGTCCCCGGTCGGTGTACTATTTCATAATCGAAACTCTGGAGTTCCAATGCCCATCTCGCGATTCGCGGATTTACCTCTTTTTTATTTGAAGCCATCTGAAGTAAGCTACAGTCGGTTAAACTTTTAAATTTAATACCGTATAAATAAACTCTAAAGCGCCTCAACGCATAGATTATAGCTAACACTTCATGTTCGAAGCTGTGGTATTTGCTTTCGTCTTCAGTGGTACGCTTCGAAAAATAAAATATCGGATGAAATTTTAGATCACTCTTCCGTTGCATAAGAATCGTCCCATAACCTATCGAACTAGCGCCACAATGAAGCTCGGTTTCATCTTTTGGACTGTAGATGGCTAATACCGGAGCTTCTGATAGCTTTCTTTTTAACCCGTTAAATGCTACTAATTCTTCTTCCCCGAATTTAAATTTAGCGTCTTTTCTTAATAAGTTGTATAATGGTCTAGCAACTGAAGCAAATTCATCGATAAATTTATGGAAATACGAACTGAGTCCTAAAAAACTTTGCACGTCACGGGTATTCCGCGGTATTGGGAATTTCTCAACCGCCTCCGCCCCACTTTTCGGTGGACTGATACATTCTTCTGTTACAAAATATCCTAAATATTCTATTTCCTTATACAAAAATTTACATTTATCTAATCTTAGCTCCATCTTATTTTGTACAAGCAATGCGAAAACGCGATTTAGAATTTGAAAATGATGTTCCATGGTTCGTGTCGCTACCAGTATGTCATCAACGTACACGACCTTATCACCTGACTTAATTAGTTCCGAGAAAGCCTCATTAACAAATCTCTGAAACCGAGACGGTGCGGTTTTGAAGCCAAAAGGCATTTTCGTGTACTCAAATTGACCTAACGGTGTGACAAACGCAATGTACTTTACAGGATCTTCTGATACGCGGACACGATGGAACCCATCTTTCAAATCTAATAAACTATGATATTTTTTTCCGCATAAAGCGTCTGTGTGATCCTCAATCAGCGGTAGCGGATAGTTATCACGAACGAGAGCCTTGTTTAAAATTCGGTAATCCACCATTACTCCCTTGCTCAATAGACCGTCCATAATCTGCCTTAATATAATTGCTCCTTCTCCGAATAAGAAATTCGTCGCGGTGAGGTGTGAAAGGGTTTGTGCTTATTTAAAATTAATTTTAGTTCGGCATCGACATGGGAGAAAACATTCTCTTTAATTCTTCGCATTCACGGTGAGGTATTCGAGTATTAATGTGTAGCGACCTCCAATTCCTGGCAGTAGAGGGATTTGGCGCGAGCTACCACTTTCTCTGGAAAGTGCTCGCCCCGACATCAGGTCCTATATAAACATCCTGCGACTATCCCTTACTATCCCGACGTCTAAGGCAAGGGTCTGCTAGGTAGCCTAACTGACGAGTCCTCTAGCAGGCCCAGGACGAAACGCTCTCCTAGTCCCTACTCCATAATTTTCCGCTCAGTCCTTCCACCACACGCTAACCGCGACAAATGTTTAACGAGTCTAACTTGTTATCAACTACCGGATCCACTAAAATATTCAAAATTTCAAAAATCTCATTATTAATATTTTCTGGTTGCGTCAACTTTAATTCAAATAATTTAAAAGCGTCTCTACCCATTACCACAGGAGAGGACATAGTTTGGTTGGGTACAACTAACAAGGGAATATCCTATTGTATTCAACGGTGATTTGTGTATTCCGTCGAACGATTCTGCATACTGTCTGGGACCTCGCCTATGTCACACGGAACAACCGTTTCTTTAATGAAGCTTACCGGGCTTCCAGTATCAAATAACATATACAATCTTACTTCTAAACCGCCTTATTACGTAATTAATATTACGGTGAAACTCGTCTTCTGGAGGTGACAGTGGCTGCACACAGGTGACCTGCGACTTCCCTCTTTTGGGACAGGTAGACAGCAGATGGTCAATTTCCCCGCAATGGAAACAGGAACCCCTTTCCCTCGTAGGCATATGACACTCCTGAGACCGGTGAACCATCCTATTACAATTGTAGCAGCGTACTGGGATTTTCTGCCGCTCCGTTGATCCTTTCGACGCAGGCAACTCTGTTGCTCTTGGTCGACCCACCGACGCAACTGGTGTTACTTGGTCCCTTACACCGGAGTTCAGCTTGATTTTGCTAAAGGCTTCCAACAATGCCGGCGTCCTTGAAAAATTACACATGCGTGCCTGGTTATGCAGGTGACGTACTGGGATACCATAGATTAGCGAATCTATCTCCTCATCCGCAATCGGCACTCGGTTGGCTAGTATGAACTAATCGTGGAAATATTCACTAATGTTTTCCGATACTATCCATCTCCTATTATCGAACTTTCGACGGGCTTCCAGCCTGCTTTCTCGATGACCAAACATGAGCTCCATGCGGTCCAGCAAATCCTCTGTATCAATTTCCAAGTGTTCCGACTTGGATTGGAACCAGCCTAACGCTTTCCCCTTAAACTTTGACCCGATGAGTATCCTGGACATATTGGCATCCAGATTGTATGCCGCAATTATAAGTTTCAGCTGCTTTCTCCAATTCTGAAACATTTGCTCCGCACCACTGAAATCGCCTAACAACGCGCCGACAGACTTGATGCCCCGTGCCAGCTATGCGTAGCAGTCTATCGGAAGGAATTTCCGCAATCGTACCTGCCACACTGGTGCATCCTGGCGAAGGTTGCTCATCTCTGGCGAAGAATCATCCTCCTCCCGGTTCGAATTCCCGTCCTTCTCTGACCGCATGCTACTTTCCCATGCCCGATTAGGGAAATTATCATCAAACCGTTGTATAAGGTCGGTTTTATTACCAGTTTCGGCAAATCATGCTGGCGCAACATCTCCTTTAGCTCGGTTAACAGAAACTCGGACTAATTCTTTCCCGCTGATTGAGTCATTGTAAACTTGCCACTCAACACAGTCACTCTTTAAAGATTTCACTTAGTTTTTCGTTAACAGCACAACATTCTCACAACGAAGATTATTAAACCGTCATACAGAAAATCATCAGGAGAATCACAAAGAAAACGTTAAAGTCGCACAGAATGTCTCTAAGAAATCACACAGAATATTGCAAATAAAGTCACACAGAATACTTCGACAATTCCGCAAATACCACAACTGATTCGGTCCTTGATCCCACTTCTGAGATTATAAGGATGGTCGTATTTTAATTATTAGATTAGTGTTCTCACAGAAAAGATATTTATTTTTATTATCACGAGTTTTCCGTTCGTTTTCTCGTTCGGGCCTCATTGTTGTCAAGTGTAACGCTGTTTAACATTATCGTCATCACGATCACTACAAACTCCGCTCGCTTTCACAATCTATCTCCGCTCACTCTTACTGTATGTAGATAAATCCGACAGATGCACAAAGATACAACTTTACATCAAAATTGACGTTTACATAATTTTTACAATAATATTCAAACTTTCAATGTCAGTAATTCATTTCTTCGTAATTCCTTAATTCCATTTTATCAAAGAATTAAAGAATTAAGGAAGAAAGGAATTACATTGAATATATATATATATATAGAAATATATATGAATATATATATAATTATATACGTATAATATTAATGGAATTAAGTAAGTATTGGCTACCAGCACATTTTCCATCCATGTCTATGGATCTCGCTAGTGTTATGCTCCTGGTGTCTATGGAGTTTGGTTGTAGTCCTGTCACCTGGGCGTTGAAATTAAATTGCATCATCCCTGTTGTATGCAGTTGCTTGCACAGTTCGTATTTCGCAGTGAGCAAGTATTCCCTGCGCCTGTTCTGCACGACGGATACGTGTAAATTCATGCCCCAGTAATATATCGCCCTATCTACTTTTATTTTACACTGCATCACACTTGCGTGGTTAAAGTCTCATAACTGAAGCACTTGAATATATTTCTTGTTTTCGACGGGCTCCAGTTCTGGTAACTCGCACGCACCTATGCTAGTTAACGAAAATGCCGTAATGTTCAACAATTGTCTGGTGCAGTCGAAGACTATCAAGGCGTCGCTTAAGGACACGAGGGAGCACAATAGCACTATCACTGGGCACTTCATGACTGACGTCCGATCTGAGTGTCGTTTGGTTCGAGACTGACTCGAGAAACTGCAGGAGCGGATATACAACAGTTTCTTATCTGTAACGTTGCTTCTGGTGGCGGTACTCTGGAGTTGGTTGCCACTCCGCGCATTTAATCGTCACTTGTTTTATTTACAAATTTTGAGCTTATCCATATGCACTGTTCGTAACTTATTTCTAATACTTATTTTAACGTTATTATTAGCTAACACATCATCTACGACGTAGGGTCCTGTATACCGATTGTCAAATTTACACTTCCTTGGTTCTTTTAATAAGAATACCCGGTCTCCCTTTTTGAAACTTTGCACATTTAGTTTTCGATCGTGGTATTCCTTGGAATGTAATTTCGAACGATTTAAGTTTTCTTTCGCCAGGATCTGTACTTCGTGTATGCGGTGATTCAGTTCGTTTAAGTAATGCGTGTAGCTCTCGTTTTCCGCATGAAGTTGTACGGCGTCCGCAGACGAAAGGCGTGCTAGTTTTCCGTGTACGAGCTCGTGGGATTTGTAGTGTGTATCTTCGTGCACGCTAGTGTTATATGTAAAAGATTCCAATGCCAACCATCTATCACAGCCTTGGTGTTTTTTGACAAAATGCTTTAGACACTTGGTAAGTACGTGATGGGACCGTTCTATTGAGCCGTTGCTCTGTGGATGGAAGGCTGTAGTTTTATTTTATTTAAATTAAATCTTTTTTGCGACAGCGCGCATGAGGCTATTGACGAAGTTTGAGCCCTGATCTGTTAAAATTGCCATTGCTGCGCCAAAACTGCATATGAAAGAGTCCACAAATGCATCCGCTATGTCTATGTATGAGGAGGAAGGAATAGCAAGGCGACTCGTGTCAGCGAGATCACCTTGGCTATTAAATAGAGATTCTAATAAGGAATCACTGTTCACACTTGAGGAAAGGATTTGGGCAGGATTTCTGGACAAAGCGTCTGCATTCATGTTCACCTTTCCTGCCTTGTATACTAGTTTATATTCGTACTCAGCCAGTTTCAAACACCAACGGATCAATCACGGCGTCGGATCTTTTACCGAGTGCATCCACACGAGCGGGCGATGGTCAGTGACTAATTGGAATTCACGTCCGTATACGTATGGTCTAAAATGCATGACGGAGTGGATGACTGCAAGGCATTGTTTTATTATTCTGGAGTAATTGAGATCCGCTTTGTTCAGAAGACGAGAGGTATACGCGGTAGGTAGGTCTCGACCGATCGGACCTTGACTTAGGACCCCTCCAACCGCGTAACCTGATGCATCTGTAGTTATAAACGGTTTCGTGAAGTCGGGATATTGTAAGATAGGCTTTGAACAAAACTTATCACGCAATTCAACGAAAGCAGCTTCTGGTTCCGACTTCCAGACGAATTTCGCGTCTATCTTGAGTAATTTCGTCAAAGGTTTAGCAGTCTCTGAGAATTCAGGTATGAATTGCCGATAATATCCGGGCAGACCAAGAAATTCTTTTACGTTCTTTTCGTTTCGCGGAGTTGGGAACTCTTTTACTGCTTGAATCTTTTGTGGGTCAGGCCTTAACACTATCCGCGCTAATTACATGACCTAGGTAGGCTGCTTCCCGATGGAGGAACTCGCATTTGTCCGGCTGCAAGTGGAGATTCGCGCCGCGTAATCGACTAGCAAGTTTGTTAAATTTTACTTTGTGTTCTGTGAGGGAACTGACACAGATGGCAATATCGTCTAAAGAAACGAACATCTCGTTCCCCTGCAATCCAGATAAAACGGAATCGATTAATCGTTTTGAGGTCGCCGGAGCATTTTTGAGGCCAAATGTCTTGAGCGCGGATTCATAATGCCGGTGAGGGGTTAAAAACGCTGTCTTTGCCGCGTCGCATTCGTCCATCCCTATTTGGTGAATTCCACTGGCCAGTTCGAAAACGCTAAAATATTTTGAGCTGCCCAGTTGATGGAGTATTTCGGTAATATTAGGTAGTGGGGCTATGCGTCTCAGTTCAATTTTTCAATTGTACGGTGAGGTCGATGTTCGAATAATGTCGTTATCTAAGAGTTTGAATATTTGTCTGTTAATTTCATCTTTGTGAATAGGGGGATAGCGAAATTGTTTTACGAAGACAGGCGTATCATGGATAGTCGGGATTTTATGTGTAATACAATTTATTTTTCCCAGATGATCTCCGGGCATATGGAAAAGGTCAAGATTCTCATCAATGAGTTTCAGTACGCTCACCTTTTCATCGGGGTTTACGGCGGATTCAGCGGTGCTTCTTTTGGCAGGTACAATGGTACCTCTTTCGGAGGATACAGTGGATACAGCGGTGCCTCTTTCGGCGGATACAGTGGATACAGCGGTGCCTCTTTCGGCGGATACAGTGGATACAGCGGTGCCTCTTTCGGCGGATACAGTGGATACAGCGGTGCCTCTTTCGGCGGATACAGTGTATACAGCGGTGCCTCTTTCGGCGAATACAGCGTATACAGCGATGCCTCTTTCGGCCAATGCAATGGATACAGCGGTGCCTCTTTCGGCCAATACAATGGATACAGCGGTGCCTCTTTCGGCCAATACAATGGATACAGCGGTGCCTCTTTCGGCAGATACGGCGGATATTTTAAATACCTTAATTATGCCTTTCATAGTAGATGCAATAGGTTCAGCGATATTGGAGGAATCCATGACTTCAAGTGTTTGCGCTGAAATCACATACTATTGGTTGATATCAGCATTGCATGTTTGCACTGGAGTCATGTACTCCTGTTTGGTATCGGAATTAACGGCTTCGCGTGTTTGCGCGGGAGTCACGTACTCCTGTTGCGTATCAAACGAACCCTGTGAATCGAATTCTTCTAAAGTCGTAATCGGGATTGGAATCTCGACATCGCAGTAAGTCTAATAAAATAAATTCGTCGGATAATCCCTTGGACGATGTTAGGGTTTGTTACATGCACGAACATTCCAGCGTTCGTTCGTGCTGGAACGTTAATTTTCGGCACGTGCGAAAACGGTAAAGGGTGTCCGCGCCACATAACGCAACCTCTCGTACATAGAATGCCTGCACCTTTTTTATAAAATTCTGATCCGACGATCCCGTCCGCTCCAATAGGGAATTAATTACCGACTACATGAAACGTTATTATGTGATTAAGCATTTCGATTTGTACCGAACCGTATGAATTTATACATCTTGCAGTGACTCCGAATATTTCTAATAAATCATGTTCGTTTACCATAGTATCCAAATCGAGCGCGGCTATTTTAATTAGATTCGGCTCGGAGCCGGTATCTATCATAAGGGTGGCGGTACCGGAGAATTGAGGTGAAGTAATCTCGACATTCGGTACGAATACGTCGGTTTTTAATTTGACTGTTGCGACTCGGACCGTTCGTCTATTTGAATTGTCTTGACCGATCGCGTTTCCTGTGCTTGGGGAGCCTCTCGTCTCGATTCCTGCCTGGACGATTTCGGAACCCCAATTTTTGCAGTATCTACAGAATTTATTGTGATTACTCTCGCTACGTTGGTTCAGTCGATTATGGTTATTAACGCGGGAAGTGAACTCTCGACGTTCGCCTCCCCTGTTTATCTCTCGGTTCGCGGTATTTGATTTGTTATTGTGCCAACGTTCGTTATCATTTCGACCATGTTGGTCGGAGCGTGAGCGAGACGCTGGGTGCCTACGTATTACGTTACTTTGACTATCGGTGCGGTGATTATCGTACTGGCGACGTGGGAAGCCAAATCTCTCCTGATCAAGTTCGCATGGTTTGAATAATTCTCTAGCGTGCGAGTATGCTTCGTCTAAAGTTCGAAACGCAGTGGCGGGCATTTGATTTCTTATTTCTGGAATGAGGCCGTAATAGAAGCACCGAAGCGCGAGTGCATCGACATTTGATTCGTACGGGGAAATACCGTTGGAACGTTCACAATCTATTATGGCAGTTTGCAGATCTTTAACTCTACTGATGTAGTCGAAAATATGTTCCGTCTGTTTTTCAAATATGTTAGTTAACTCGCCGCGGTTGTAATCGATTGATTTAATTGATCCGAAAATTCCGCCTAACAAGGCGTAAAGCTGTGTAATATTGTCGCATGTTTCATCTTCTACCGCCAAGTAAGCGCGTCCTTTCAGTCGGCTGATTATGAGTTCTGTGAGCGCGCGTTCCGTGTGAGGGGGTAAAACATCACGAGCCCTTTTACAATCGCCAGTGAATTGATATAATGGAACATTTTGTCCGTCGAACATGGGAATAGAAATAACGGCTTCTCGCAGCGAGAAATTAGACATGCGGTAATTCGTGTCGTCGTTCGCGTGTGCTGTTCGATTCGGTGTTAAGTCAGTTTTTCGCGGTACGGAGTTGGGTTTGCTGTGCGTAGCCTGTCTATTTCTTGTCGCATTACGGCTAACTCAGCTAGTAGCTGTTCATTGATGAGCCTTGGTTTCGAAGACTCCTGCTCTAACGCATCCTTTAGAGCCTGCACACGGGCAGCCTCTTCGCGTACCCGACGTTCGCGTTCGCGAAGAGTTTTCTGGAGTTCGACTAATTCTGCTCCTGAAAAAATGTTTTGGTTTTCGGCGATTTTCTTCGGGGGTTTCCATTTTATCGCGAGCTATTAACTCCTGGTTTACAAGAAGGGTTTTTCTTTTCGGAAAAAGTAGTATCCCACCGCTGTCAACAAAAATGCGACCGGCTTTGGTTCGAATTTTAAGAACTATATCGCGTTCTTCTGTCCGAGATCCCGGAACCGTGTAAATCTATTCTTCCCGTTTTTCGTCCACGAGGCCCTGAACGTCCACTTCTGACGGGGAATTTATCTTGCAACTGGGAGTCGATACACGCGAATGAATGTACGCCGAGAAAAAAACGTTGCGACTTACCTCTCTGGATCTAGTAGTAGTTGTGTAGGGCTCATGATTGTTTAGGGAGAGCTAATCACCAACACTAAAACTTGAAGTCTTTAATTCAGTCTTCGTTTTATTTCTTTGGTTTACAATACGCACGTTCCGTTTGGGAGTAGATACAATTCAATTATGAATTCACAAACCGTCTTCCTTTGTCCTTAGAACTAGACTTACAAACTATGTATCTTAAAAGTTACTATAACCTAGTGACCAGTTTTTAACTAGGGAATTAATATAACATGTCCCTACATCACTCCCCCCTGAGTGAATTACTTTAACTCGCGAAATGCACGTTTCATTTTCGGGTGTAAACCCTTGGAGTTTTCAGTTTCGTTGAGATCTCTTTCGTAAAAGGCTGGTTTCAACCTATTTACAGATATATTGGTTGGTTTCGCCTTATAATTAATTTTATATACGTGATCAGTAATGCGTTCGAAAATCTCAAAAGGTCCTTCATATGGTGCTTCCAGAGATGTTCTTACCCCGTCCACTCGCACCAATACATGGGTACATATATGCAAATCTTTGTGTATAAATGTTTTTATACCCCTATGATCTACCGCTGGCCGTGGTTTAATTTGTCTGATATGGTTTCGAAACTTTTCTAAGAATACGTGCGGATCTATTTCGCTATCTTCAGCAATGAAAAATTCTCCTGATATTCTTAACGCTGTACCATAAACCATCTCAGTAGCGGATGCCTTGATGTCTTCCTTAACGCTGATTCGAAGTCCCAGCAACACTGTGGGTAGAATCTCGACCCAGTTATTAGTTTGATGGCAAATTATCGCTGACTTAAGTGACCTATGCCACCTCTCTATCATTCCATTTGATTCAGGATGATATGCTGTTGTCCTGGTTCATTCGCTTCCTACTAGCTTCGCGAGTGCCAAGAACAACTGTGATTCAAACTGAGACCCTTGGTCAGTAGTTATTGTTGCTGGAGCTCCGAATCTGGAAATCCACGTCGAATACAATGCTGTTGTAACTGTATCTGCTGATGTTTCTACCAATGGTATTGCCTCTGGCCATCTACTAAACCTATCTATTATAGTTAGACAAAATTTATATCCTTTCGTTTCTGGAAGGGGTCCTACTATATCTACATGAATATGATCAAATCGACCTTGCGGAATTTCCATTCTCTCCGGTACTGGTTGGTTGTGACGATGAATCTTACTTTTCTGACAGGATATACAAATACGGGACCACTCGGTTATATCTCTATTCATCAAAGGCCAGACAACATTTTTTGCTATTAACTTTTTAGTCGTTCTTCCACTTGAATGTGCTAGCTTGTGTACATTATTAAAAATTTTCTTCCTTAAAGACTTTGGTACATATGGTCTAATACCATTTTTTAAAATGTCTCCGTAAATGAATTTATCAGTACTGTCTAGAAGTATTTTCTGGAATTTCCATTTATTGTTTTCATCTGTTAAAGTTTGTTTTAATTCGTCATCTACAGATTGAGCATTTACTAAGTCATCAGTAGAAATGATGACAGGCATCTCTATAGTTTCTATTCTTGAGAAAGCATCTGCCACCGTATTACTTTTGCCATCTACATATCTTATTTTTGTAGTAATTTGACTTATGAAATCAAGTTGTCTCATCTGTCGCGGACTTGTCAGCTTTTTGTTGGAAAGCATATACTAACGGTTTCTGGTCCGTATGAATGATTAATTCTTTACCTTCTATATAATGCCTGAAAAACTTTAGACTTTTATATACAGGGTGTAACGTAAAAGGTGTAGGAGCCGGAAATGGGGGGTTCCTGAGGCAAAACTGAACAACTTTTTCCTTTGCCAAAATGTCGGCTGAGGCTTTGTTTTTGAATTGTTAACGAAAAACACTGGCCATTCAGAGCGCGCGTAGAGCCCGCGCTCAGGGACGGTCCACGGCGCGTCGTGCTAGGTAGCGACGTTCGACCGGCGCCCCGAATAGTACGCGCCGGTATAGCACGAAGCAAAAGTTAACATCGAATTATTCATTATTAATTAAAATATAAATGAAATTAATTTGCCGTTATCAATTGAAGAAAAAAGTATTAGAACGGACTAACTAACGTGCCTATCCAGTACAACGTACGTTAAATTTTAAACAATTCGCCAACAACTAAAATTAGACTTACCCGTTTCTCCAAAAATGAACCTGCTTCGACGAAAATAGGTCACTGTGTCATCCTACCGATCCTGACCATTGCAAGTAGGTATCCCGTAGTGCAAGACAGCTGATGTTACGGCCAGGTCAGCGAACTCACTTTATTTGACAAAACCTACTACCTGCACGGCAACTATCACTGGGTTATTCTACCGATCCTGGCCACTCGAAGAACAAACACATGGTGCACAAGAGCCGATGTCTCGGTTGGAACAGTGAAAGAACTTCGTTTCACAAAATCTCCATCATTGCACGATCACTGTCACTTTGTTCTTCAAGATTTGAATTTACGGAATAAGTTGTTCCCACGTATGAATAATTGGTTGCCCCCAAAGGGGCCGATTGTTTTTAACTATGAAGGGGCTGGATACAGCCGCTGCTACTACCGAATACACTTTTCCACGTTCGGCAATTTCGTTGTCTTGTTCCCGAGCAAGTAGTAATTGACAAGCTTTGCGTTTTAGAAGTTAACTCTTATTTTATTCAAAGTAAAAACAGCAATTGCAGTACCGGAGAGATCTTTACTGCTGGGCATTCGGACTAATTCTGTCTTGAGAAATTGCGACGCGCTTTGCAACGGTGGACAAGGGGCTGTTCGAAGAATGTTATAAGGGAGAGTTACGGGTCGTCGCGGGGAGCGCGCTTTATGGTGAAAAGGCCCCTGAGGCCCACGTGCTGGCCAGCAGAGTTTTTCGGTTCCCAAGAACCACGGCCGTGGCGAATTTAATGAAGACACTTTCTAGTCACTGGGAAAGCGCTGCGGACAGTTCAAGACACTGTTAGATGTCTTTTACTACATCCTTTGTAATGCTATACCTTTTCCGGCGACTGGAAAATGTCTTCGCTAAGTTCATCACGGCCGAGTTTCCTGGGAACCGAAAAACTCTGCTGGCCAGCACGTGGGCCTCAAGGGCTTTTTCACCATAAAGCGCGCTCCCCGCGACGACCCGTAACTCTCCCTTATAACATTCTTCGAACAGCCCCTTGTCCACCGTTGCAAAGCGCGTCGCAATTTCTCAAGACAGAATTAGTCCGAATGCCCAGCAGTAAAGATCTCTCCGGTACTGCAATTGCTGTTTTTACTTTGAATAAAATAAGAGTTAACTTCTAAAACGCAAAGCTTGTCAATTACTACTTGCTCGGGAACAAGACAACGAAATTGCCGAACGTGGAAAAGTGTATTCGGTAGTAGCAGCGGCTGTATCCAGCCCCTTCATAGTTAAAAACAATCGGCCCCTTTCGGGGCAACCAATTATTCATACGTGGGAACAACTTATTCCGTAAATTCAAATCTTGAAGAACAAAGTGACAGTGATCGTGCAATGATGGAGATTTTGTGAAACGAAGTTCTTTCACTGTTCCAACCGAGACATCGGCTCTTGTGCACCATGTGTTTGTTCTTCGAGTGGCCAGGGTCGGTAGAATAACCCAGTGATAGTTGCCGTGCAGGTAGTAGGTTTTGTCAAATAAAGTGAGTTCGCTGACCTGGCCGTAACATCAGCTGTCTTGCACTACGGGATACCTACTTGCAATGGTCAGGATCGGTAGGATGACACAGTGACCTATTTTCGTCGAAGCAGGTTCATTTTTGGAGAAACGGGTAAGTCTAATTTTAGTTGTTGGCGAATTGTTTAAAATTTAACGTACGTTGTACTGGATAGACACGTTAGTTAGTCCGTTCTAATACTTTTTTCTTCAATTGATAACGGCAAATTAATTTCATTTATATTTTAATTAATAATGAATAATTCGATGTTAACTTTTACTTCGTGCTATACCGGCGCGTACTATTCGGGGCGCCGGTCGAACGTCGCTACCTAGCACGATGCGCCGTGGACCGTCCCTGAGCGCGGGCTCTACGCGCGCTCTGAATGGCCAGTGTTTTTCGTTAACAATTCAAAAACAAAGCCTCAGCCGACATTTTGGCAAAGGAAAAAGTTGTTCAGTTTCGCCTCAGGAATCCCCCATTTCCGGCTCCTACACCTTTTACGTTACACCCTGTATAGCTAATAGCTCCCTATCATAAGCACTATAGTTCATTTGGGACTTTTCCAATTTTCTAGAGAAAAAACCAAGCGGTTTCCACGTACCTCCATTTTCTTGTTCTAAAACTGCACCAATTGCAACATCAGATGCATCCGTACGCAGCGCCAACACTGCGTTCTCCTTTGAATGATGCAATAATGATGCTGTTGCGATTTGTCTTTTCGTCTCTTCAAAAGCTTTTTCAGATTCATGGTCCCAAACAACCAACCTTTCGTCATTCTTCTTTGCCCCTTTAAGATAACTATTTAGTGGAGTTAACCAATTTGCAACACCATGGAGGAAACGCCTATAGAAATTAATTATTCCTAAAAAACGACGGATTTCGCTTATTGTCTTTGGTTTAGAGTATTGCATTATCGCCCGCACTCTATCTTCAGTCGGTCCAATACCTTTAGCACTAACCTTATATCCTAAATACTGTACCTCGCTCTTCGCAAAAGTACACTTTGCAATATTAATGCATAAGCCATTTGCTTTCAATCTATCAAGTACTATACGTAAATGTCTTTCATGGGTTTCCATATCTGGAGATGCTATTATTAAATCATCAACATGACAGTAACAAAATGCTAAGCCTCGCAATATGGTATCCATTAATCTTTGAAAAGTTTGGGCAGCATTGCACGACCCGAATGGCATGACCGTGAACTCGTACAGTCCGAATGGCGTTATGACTGCTGTTTTCTCAATGTCTTCAGGCGCCACTGGAATTTGATGGTATGCTCTCGTCAAATCTATTACTGAAAAGATCTTGCAATTGTCAAAATGATGCGCCACATCATGTATATGTGGTAATGGATATTTATCCGGTACGGTCATGCTATTCAGCCGGCGGTAGTCTCCACGTGGTCTCCATCCACCTGTTTTTTTAGGGACCATATGCAGAGGGCTGGCCCACTGACTCTTTTATCAATTGACGTCTTGCTCGCTCTGCGACTTGGGCACCTTTCGTCCTAATGTGATAAAACACGTTGTGTTTGACCTCCTTCCTGATGACTGGATTCGTAACTTCTATATATTCTTTTAATAAAGACTTAACTGAATTATTATTATCTATTGTTGACACGGAAGGGGTTTTGTCACTGGATACTTGAGCCTTTCTAAACAATTGTGTAATTCCGTCTCGTAACTTTCTGTTACGTAACTCGGGTAACAGATTGTAGTGGTACAAAAAATCCGCACCTATTATAGGTCTTGTCACATCAGCAACTATGAATCGCCACGCGAATTCGCGTCGAAGACCCAAGTTCAGTGTTAACAATTTTTCGCCATATGTGTTAATCTCTGCCCCATTCGCTAAATACAGCTTAAAAACGTCAACCCTCAAAGGCTTACCTCCCATTGCCTTAGGGATTACCGAGACATCCGCGCCAGTATCTATTAAATAGTCTATCCGTGTCCGGATATCTTGAATGATGAGGCGTCGTTTCATGGCTCCGTCCTCAACCGCCTCGACTTGGGACGTGGCTCCTAGTTTTCCTGACGTTTATCCTGACCTTGCCAGGAGCAGGGTGGTTTACATCTCGTGGATTCCTTTCCAAATTTCTGGTGGTAAAAACAGTATCTGTTTTTCGATTTGGAGCATCCCCTATGTTGATATCGTCGTCGGCTGTTTTAGCGTCCCCTTTGTGTCAATTGTGTCTCTATCCTCGCAAGACGATTCACAATGGCCGCTAGTTCGCCATCTTGGATTCTGGTTGCTCCTGATCCCCTCGTGGCGTCAGCTACCGCGTCCTTTGTGTCGCCATGCATATACTGTGAGACGGGAGCCATTTCCGGTGCACCCGCCCTTTCCATGGCTTTATCCGAAATCTTCGCTTGCCTTTCAAGCGTATCATCCTCGACGATAGCGAGGAACTCCTGTACCCTTGCAGGCAGTCTCTGTATCCAGAGAGTGCGCAGGACGTTTTCACTAACATTTTTGCCAGCTAGCATTTTTCGCAATAGCTCCGAAGGTTTTTTGTCTCCAAGCACCACCCCTGTAAGAAGGTGCCGGAGATCCGCTTCGTCCAAAGCCGCAAGTCTTTCGATTAGAGCACCCTTTATCTTTTCGTAGTTAGAGTCCTCTGCTTCTATTACGTCCATGATTATCCTTATGGTCGCTGGGGTTAAACTTCTGAGAATGGCGGAGCACTTAACAGCGTCTGCTTTTACTCCGTACGTAGAAAATTCTTTTTCTAGCATTACAAACCACATCCTTGGTTCATCCTTCCAGAAATCAGGAAGCTTAACTCCTCAAAACTCACTGGCCTGGACTTCCTGCCGTATGGCGTCTTTTGACGGAGTTTCCGCGTGCGCGTCTTGTCTCTCCATTTTTTTCTTCTTTTTTTTTCTTTCCGTGACTCGAGTTTCAGCACGGGTTTCGGCACCAATGTAGGGCTGATGATTGTTTAGGGAGAGCTAATCACCAACACTAAAACTTGAAGTCTTTAATTCAGTCTTTGTTTTATTTCTTTGGTTTACAACACGCACGTTCCGTTTGGGGGTAGATACAATTCAATTCTGAATTCAAAAACGGTCTTCCTTTGTCCTTAGAACTAGACTTACAAACTATGTATCTTAAAAGTTACTACAACCTAGTGACCAGTTTTTAACCAAGGAATTAATATAATATGTCCCTACAGTTGAAAAGGAGGTTGCACCATCTAGCGATATACGGGAAGTGCCGAGGGTCTTCCACTGGGATCTGCTGGATGTCCGGAAGGTCCGGCAATGCCTCCACGGGAAATAGGACCCAGCGTTCTCCAGGCGTTGTAGTTGTCTCCTGACGTTGGCAATAGAACGAGTCCCTGGAGTGTCGTTCGTTGATGTCTACTCCAAAAGGAAGTTTGTTTGATCCCGCGGGAGAATATAGTTCGCGGAGTAACCGGCGTATTTGATTCTTTCGACCAGCGCGTCGGGTTTTAGACATGGAGTTGGCTTTTCGTTATTGACTCTAATATCTTACGCGATGCTGAATTATGGTAATAAGGTGCAGCCTCAATTCACCCTGGCGCGACTCGTCCTCTCTCAGGGGGCTAATATGATTGTGCGCCTAGAAGACCATGAGCGGCTCGTCTTCTCGAAATGGTCTGTGACCACAATTCAGTTTCAATCGATCGGCTTGGCAAGATTCGTCTACGCTCCTGAGCGGGCCGTCCTCTCGAAAAGAGTTTCGAAGATTTGAGCGTTATACGAAAGCTAAATTATTATTGTGCGCCAACTCTTTACCTGTCGAGGATTTGGAGTTGAAGGGTAGAACTTGGACACGTGAATTGAACTTAACGATTAAATATATCCTTCAAAACACTTAATATGAGTATACTTTATTACGTTACAAAATTAGAATTAGGAATTGATACGATTACACTTAGTTGCGGAGTGAGAAATAGAAATCGGAATAGAACTTGGCGAGTCGAACGAAGAAACGGACACTAGTGAAAACATAAGTTTGTACATGACCATCAGAAATTATGACATCTATCGGCATTCTGTTGAATTGCAAACGACAAGTCCGACGGCATAGTTGCCAAATCGTATCGTAGGAGAGTTCTGTCACGCTGTTGCCGCATCAATTACAATTTTATCCATCATGAGATCTCGACTGAATATGGCTTGAGCCGGTATTTCGATTCATACAGAATTTATGTAGGAGAAGACTGCGCGAGCGAGAGAGTGTCGAGACAATTCATATTTACTACCACGTTCAACTGAAAAACTTTTACTAATAGAATTCGCTATGCGTCAATAATTTGATAACGATAATTAAAAATATAAGAAAACATTTATTAGATCGATTTTATTCGAGTTATGAAAAAATATATAAATACTGATAACTTTGTAATTTATTCCATTCGCTTTTTTCTCATTACCTCGCTCATCGTACGGAATGACAAATGAAAACTGGGAATACATCTTTGCAGGATATGTTTACTGAATAAGTCTGGGGTCGGTATTTTAATTTATACTGAAAATAGAAAAGGATGGCGCGAACGAAAAAGGAGTATCGAGGACGAAATTTTTATAAATTAAAACTGCAAACTGTATTGCTTAAAAAGCATTGCTTAAACATATTCAGTAATAAAAATAGACATGTATTGTGCGCATTAATTTATTTCAAAAGATTATAGAGATTATAAGGATTATAGTAATGCTAATTGTAAATATAATTAATCATCGTCTTGCCACGGTCTCCACGGCCGCCACCACGGCCCCAACTCCGACCGCGGCTGCCACTACGACCCCGAAGACTACCGTAGAGAATGTTTTTCACCATTTTTTTTTATCTGAAACAGTAAAATGAAGGGCTAAATATGCATACATATATTCAATTGTGTGTGTGTGTGTGTGTGTGTGTGTGTGTGTGTGTGTGTGTGTGTGTGTGTGTGTGTGTGTGTTTATACATTCTGTATATGTATACTATATTATATCGTTATGTGTATACAGGGTATTACCTCCAACGCGACGCACGATTTTGCACCCACTTGCAGCCATATGACAAAAAAAAGTTTAAAGCAATTGTTCCAGGGTACGGAGTGTACAATAGATAACAGTAAAAAAATGTCGAAAACTGCGAGTTGTTGCAAGTGGGTGTAAAATCGTGCGTCGCGTTATAGGTAGCACCCTATATATCATAGAAATATTAACGTTTTTACTCACTTTTGTTCACGCCAACGGAGCATCGGCACAGGAATCGCCCGAGATAACGAATACCATCCTAGCCGTCTGAGATTAGACCACATGCACAACCGACAACATCTCGGCCATGAGAGCCAACAAAATTTCCCCCCTCCTTTGTAACCAACGAGTCGGTATGTGAAGATTGTAACTGTTTACTAATATTCATATCGAAACATATAAACTGTTTACACCTGAATTGATGCGAGTACTGATAAGTGTAATCCTTCCCTCTTCTCCTGATAACCAACAGTAGTATATGCAAGGTGCGCTTTGGAAAGAAGCCACATTGTATTAACAGAATATCTGAAACACTATCTGGAAAGACACGAAAATTGAGACATACTGCTACCTTTGGCCACATACTCTTATAATACCTCCATACACGAGGCAACAAATTTCACACCCTATGAAGTGGTATTTGGACAATTGGCCCGTGATCTATTCACACCACTAAACGAAAACGAACTACTGACGTACCCTCAATACGTACAAGACATGATACAGCGACTAGACATAAATAAAAGTAAAATACGCTCAAAATCATATTATGACAATAAATGTAAAGAAGTAAAATTCTCACCAAACGATTTGGTCTATGTTTGAAAGGAACCACGTACCGGGAAATTGAAGCCTCATTATGAAGGTCCGTACAAAATTTGCGATGTTACAGATCAACATAACGCAATAATAATTAACGACAAAGGGCAGCATATTACAAAGCATTTCGACAGGCTGAAACATGCTCATACCAGGAAACCTCCTTTGAAACCTAGCATTTAATACACCACAGCACTCTATTTCCTTCTCAAGCAAATTCCTCTAACAAAACGAGAATGGGGACACATTTACGTATATAAAATATATACACATGAAATTAAGATATTGCTCTGTATATATAATAGTTTTACATCAACATTACAGTACTCTTACATATAATTATATAATTCAGCTCAAAACAAATCACAATTTTCAGCAATCATGTCTTCCCTGTTTCTAATCAACCTTTGGCTCACGTGGACCAGCACTGCCGCAACGACGTTTTTAAAGGGCAATTATGAAGTGTTTATGTTAGATCACCAACCTGGACTCTACCACGAGAACCTCTTCCCATTGAGAACATCGCACACAACATGGAAATTAGTTACAGTCCTCGATGTTCAACGATCTTTGGCAGACAAACCGGGCATCCATTTGCAGACAAAGCTGATGAGAGACACCTGCAAGGCGACAAATTGGACACTTTGTCCCGCAGACATTGTCCAATTTGATCTCACAAAAAGACTAGCGAACAGCCGTAGGTTTGAGGAAATCCTAAGAAACACCATAGGAATTCCCTCACGTAGAAAACGCAGGGGGGGCCCACTCAGCTTCATTGGCACTATTAGTAGAACACTTTTGGGAATATTATAGGAGGAAGATGCCATGTACTATAATCAGGAAATGAACAAAATTATGCAGAACAAAAACAAATATCAACCTTAATACACAATCAAACCCACATAATAAAATTCGAATTTTAAAATGTGCATACAGATTTAGCGAACATGAGGAGATCAATAATAGAAATTAATAATAAGATCAATACACTTACATCAGGAATTAAAACAATTGAAAACAATGAAAGAAAACTAGAACTAGAATTAGCCTCACAAGCTTGGATAAGCCAAATATTAAGACAAATAGATGACTATACACTAGCTTTGACCACTCTTACCGACGCAATCAATTTCGGAAGTCTCGGTATTTTGCACCCTGCTATTTTATCGCCAAGCCAATTAGAAACAGCATGTAGAGAAATATTAAAATAAACAACTCTAGAGTTCCCCTTCACAGCCCAGGAAATACGCAACGAACAAATTAAAGACATTACTGACTTCCATATAGCCTTTGCCCATGGTAAAATAATTATATCCTTAGAATTCCCGCTATTAGATGCAAAAATTTTCAAATTATATCATATACACCCCTATCCGCTATTCCAAACCCCACCAATTAACCTACCTAACCCAGTAATTATTCACCCGCATACCTCTTACATAGCAATTAATTTCGAAGAAAATTCATACTTCCTACCAAAAGAAGAACACATAAATCAGTGTAAAACTCACCACAGCACGTACATATGCCAACTATCGATACCCATTGAAAATATCAAAAAATCAAAAATTTGCGAAGTAAATATAATCACACAATCCTTAGAAATTAAATGGGAAAAGTGCAACATACACGCGATACCCTCAACTAATTTCTTTATAACACCACTTACAACTAAAACCACATGGCTCTTTTCAATAAATGGAACAATAGATCTAAAGATCAGGTGTAACGATCAAATAGCAGGATATGAACCCTTGAAGGGGGTAGGCATTTTACAATTAAGACAGAAATGTAAGGCTAATTTAGAAAACATAGAACTTCAGACCATACAGACGATCACTAAAACAGAAAATTTCACTTTCCAACCGCAAATAAACATAAACATCTCAAATATAATAAGCGGAATCACAAAGAACCATATTAAAGTATTTTCGAACATTCAGGAAAAACAATTAAGTATGAACGCACTACCAAGTCTAAAATCCGGAAAATTTTCAGTTCCACTATCCGAGATAGAAAATCAAGCAAAACTATTAGCCGCTCACGATCAGACAAAAGTATTGCAAAACATTACAAATTATGGATTCTCCACCTTTGGCGTTATAGTAGGCATGGTCATAATAATAATCCTTATTTTATATTATCTTAAAAGAAAAAAGAATTCACTACCCGCCCAAGTAGCACAAGAAAGAGCCCAGAACGTCACAATACAGATGATACCGACTAACACAACACAACAACAGGCACTAAATATAACAAACCCGACACCGCAAACGAGTATTCCAACAACCTCACGAGTACCCGATATTCATAATCCCCCCATTTTCGAAATATATTGAATCCCATATGCACAGATAACAATAGTAATAAAATGAATAAACTGCAAATTAACTTTGGAAATCATACTTTTTTCTTTTTTTTACATAGATATGATTGTGCACCCGCATTCTCCGCCCACCGCGCGGGCCATTCATCTGGAACACAAATCAGACAAAACCAATTAGAAAAACCCAATAGGATGGAACAATTACTCACATCATTATACATACCGAAAACCGGCGCCAAGTAAAGCCAATCATCTTCATTCCACTCGCGGTACTCTTCCATCCACAGCCGGAACAGCCGTCTATATGCGCGAACCGCGCGCCGATATCGAAGGTTAACATATCCTGGCCTAGCCGCAAATTGCGGCTGATCTCGCTAGAAGAGAAGGAAAACGATAACGAAATGTGTTCCTTTCTAAACACCACACGCTAGACACAACAATGTAATGAAAAAAAATTAACGATGGAAACGCGAACTTACCCACGCCCGAAACAAGCACTTCTTACATTCACTTAAGTCCATTATGAACAATTAAAAGAGAAACCAACTTGCGCACCTCCTTTTATAGCAACGAACTTAGATAATCCCCCACTGTTGCATCTCTTCTTCACCGTATCTCCCTCTAAGAATCTCACATGTAATCTTTCACTCACATGATATGCAATAGCAACCACCGCAGCAGAAATAACTTGCTTTATATACAGCCGTGTTTAATTAAGAAAATTATATTATAAACTGCAGCGAGCATGATCACAACCAATAGATTGTACAAGCGATGTACTAATTATTTTTTTTTTATTATTACGAAAATATTGTAACCCGGATAATAGTTACTTTAGTGCGGAGATCACCACCGGGTGACAGTACTCAAAATACCCTCCACAGGTTATTTTGCGTCTAGGGCGGGGGGTGTTACATCCGGTGCCGTTTCCGGCCTCTTCTTTGGTCCCCCCCTGTCGTGATCTCCTTACGCTAGCACATACCGAGGTGCCTGTCGCAAGCGCTGCACCGTCGGCTGTTGCTAACCCGTGTCACGCGGCTTAGGAATTTCGGACATGTGAAGCAAAATGCAAGGTAGCCGACAACGGAACTTTCCGCTACCCCGAACCGGGCTATATGGGCGAAGCGTCCAGCGAGCGAGAGCAGTTCGATTTTGGAAACGACCAGAGTAGGTCTTAGTTTGCGACCGTGGACTCGTTAGAGGCATTCCGCGAGGATAGATTCTATTGGTATTGTGTAGTTAGTTTCCGCAACCGCGCGTGTGAAGACAACCCCGAGTTGACCGCCGAGCTGTGGACCTGGCTTAGCCCCTACACGCCAACAGAACATCCGCAGAGGAATCGGCCGAGATAAAGAATATCATCCTAGCCGTCCGAGATTAGACCACGCGTACGACCGACAACATCTCTGCCGTGAAAGCCTACGAGATTTCTCCCTCCTTTGTAATCAGCGAGTCGGTATGTGAAGATTGTAACTGTTCATTAATATTCACATTGAAACACATAAATTGGTTACGCCAGAATTGATACGAGTACTGATCAGTGTGATCCTTCCCTCCTCTCCTGATAAATATCAGTAGTATACGCAAGGTGCGCTTCAGCGCTTTGACTCAAGCCCGAACGTAACCTAACCTAAATTTCGCTAAACGTTTGCGAGAATCAGTATAGCCGTGTAGGATAGATTTCCGCCCCGTCGGGTCGTAACAATACAAAAGAAGCGTTATCGCGATTGAATACAGCAATGAACAAAAATTCGCCGGTAGTTTTGCGCCACCTTGAAAACAGGAGGGAGGAAGAAACCCAAAAGAAGGCTGAGAAGCTGAAAGAAAAAAGAATTTCTAAACATGCGCGAGAACAATTCCCCACAGCAAAGGTTATGGACCGAACGCTGAGAAACTAGATATGGACAAAAGCATGCCTTCTGTGTAAAAAGTATCCGTAATTTATCATTTGAAAAATGCGCATAAAAGATATCGCCACAATTCTTTTTCTGTTAGTCGATAGCACTGTACTGACTTACTCCGCAGAATTTGAACGCGATCCGTAACGCAGTGTGTTGACATCAGACGTTTTTATAATCAGACTTTTGAGTGCTCTGCTATTGTTACAATGGAAAAATTTGTTGAGCAAAGAGCTTGTCTTAAATTTTGTGTTTCGAACGAAATTGCGTGTTCCGAAGAGCTGAAAATGTTACAGAAGACCTACGGGGAATCGTGCATGTCAAAAACACAGGCATATGAACGGTGTAAAGCATTCAAAGAAGGCCGAGAAAATCGTCGCATTAGTCTTAGAGAATTGGCTCAAGATGTGAATATATCTTTTAAATCTATTCATAACATTATGACTAATATTTTGGGCATGAAACGCGTTGCCGCACTACTGGTTCCGAAAGAGCTCAATTTTGTCCAAAAAGAGCATCGAAAGCAGGTCGCTGCAGACATGATTTCCCGAACTTCAACCGACCCCACCTTCATGAAACGCATAATAACTGGCGACGAGACATGGGCTTACGAGTACGACATGGAAACAAGTCAAACAAGTCAGAGTATCCGCCGAAAACGGTCAAATATGTGGAAGGACAATTCATGGATCTTGCACCACGATAATGCACCATCGCACAAAGCCATCGTTGTGCAAGAGTTTTTGGCGAAAAACTCAACAAATGTTATCGACCAAGCACCGTCTGACTTTTTTCTGTTTCCGAAGTTAAAATTACCACTTCGGGGAAGGCGTTTTGAGTCGATTCAGGCCATAAAAGAAAATTCGCTGAAGGAGCTTAAGTCCATACCTCAATCAGCCTATGAAAAATGTATGGAGGATTGGGTCAAGCGCTGGCATAAATGTATTGCACTCGATGCGGTCTACTTTGAAGGCGACAAAACAAATTTTGATGAATAAATGATTTATTTTGTGTTTTATTTAACAATTCCGGATACTTTTTACACAGAATGTATATGAAATGGAGCAGGAGAAACATGTGGAAACGCTCCACAATTGGCAAAATAGAAGAAACGAGGCTCAGGAAGAAACTACCGGTCAAGGAAAAAATCCACGATGGTTGAATTATAAATCAAAGCTTTCGACGGCATCAAATTTTTGACGAGTATGCCGTCGTCGAAGTGGCACACTCTGCGGAAATGTAGTAAAGTCATTTCTATATCCGAGGTTAATTAGTGCTCCTGCGGTGGAATACGGGCAGGAATGTGAGCACATTACGCGTGAAGAATTAAGCCGAGATACTGGTCTCGAAATTCAGGAATGCGGACTTTTCATCGATGCTTCAATATCCTTTTTGGGAGTTTCACTGGGTGGAGTCGTCGATCAAGAGGGCATTGTAGAAATCAAATGTCCAAAAATAGCTGAAAATTTATCACCGGGTGAGACAATCAAAACTGTTGCAACGGCCCGACGAATATTTCAGGATGATATAGGAACAGCAATGAACAAAACCCATCAATATTATTACCAGGTGCAGGAAACACTACATATTACAGGTAGAAAGTATTGCCTATTTTGTGTATGGACCCGAAACGGATTAAGATATCTTCGAATTGACAAAGATAACTTCTGGAAGAATAATATGGAACCAAAGTGAATCCAATTTTATGGAGTGGCGTGCATGTTACTGGAATTAATAGATAGCCGGTATAATAGAGGTATGCCCATTCGGGAGCCTCAATTTAGACTGAAGGCGAGAGCATGCTTAGAGCAGCGAAAAAGGTCTCACTCGGAAAGTAGTAGAAATATTACTACTGGCCAGCGTCGCCTTGTGCTGTAAAGTGCAGTACCAACCTAACTGTGTTAGTGGTTGACAATTGCCTATAATAGCAGTTGTATTCACGGATTAAAAGATCACGCGAGTTTCTTGACGCTACGAACCCGCTGAACTAGTCAGGGGTTGAAAACGATAGAAAAATAATTAAATACGTCCGGCATCGCACTGCGCTATACAGCCTAGTACCACTGACTTTGTTAGTGGTTGACAGTTGCATATAATAGCAGTTGTACTCAGGGATCAAAAGCTCACGCGAGTTGCTGGACACCGGTATGCACATAATAAATAAAAATAAGGACAACAAATAACGAAAGGAAGCTCTCAATTGAATAATGTAAGTGTTACGACCCGACGGGGCGGAGATCTACCTTGCACGGCTTTGCTGACTCTCGCGACCGTTTCGCGAAATTTAGGCTTGCGGTAGGCAACGAACGCGGGTCATAGGTTCGGGCTTGAGTCAAAGCGCTAAAGCGCACCTTGCGTATACTACTGGAGGTTATCGGGAGAAGAGGGAAGGATTACACTGATCAGTACTCGCATCAATCTTGATACAAACAGTTTATATGGTTCGATGTTAATATTAATATATTGCTACAATCTTCACATACCAACTCGCTGATTACAAAGGAGGGAGAAATCTCGTAGGCTTTCACGGCAGAGATGTTGTCGGTCGTACGCGTGGTCTAATCTCGGACGGCTAGGATGATATTCTTTATCTCGGCCGATTCCTCTGCGGATGTTCTGTTGGCGTGTAGGGGCTAAGCCAGGTCCACAGCTCGGCGGTCAACTCGGGGTTGTCTTCACACGCGCGGTTGCGGAAACTAACTACACAATACCAATAGAATCTATCCTCGCGGAATGCCTCTAACGGGTCCACGGTCGCAAACTAAGACCTACTCTGGTCGTTTCCAAAATCGAACTGCCCTCGCTCGCTGGACGCTTCGCCCATATAGCCCGGTTCGGGGTAGCGGAAAGTTCCGTAGTCGGCTACCTCGCATTTTGCTTCACATGTCCGAAATTTCTAAGCCGCGTGACACGGGTTAGCAACAGCCGACGGTGCAGCGCTTGCGACAGGCACCTCGGTATGTGCTAGCGTAAGGAGATCACGACAGGGGGGACCAAAGAAGAGGCCGGAAACGGCACTGGATGTAACACCCCCCGCCCTAGACGCAAAATAACCTGTGGAGGGTATTTTGAGTACTGTCACCCCGGTGGTGATCTCCGCACTAAAGTAACTATTATCCGGGTTACAATATTTTCGTAATAATAAAAAAAAAAATAATTAGTACATCGCTTGTACAATCTATTGGTTGTGATCACGCTCGCTGCAGTTTATAATATAATTTTCTTAATTAAACACGGCTGTATATAAAGCAAGTTATTTCTGCTGCGGTGGTTGCTATTGCATATCATGTGAGTGAAAGATTACATAGAGGGATTATACATTCTTAGAGGGAGATACGGTGAAGAAGAGATGCAACAGTGGGGGATTATCTAAGTTCGTTGCTATAAAAGGAGGTGCGCAAGTTGGTTTCGCTTTTAATTGTTCGTAATGGACTTAAGTGAATGTAAGAAGTGCTTGTTTCGGGCGTGGGTAAGTTCGCGTTTCCATCGTTAAATTTTTTTTTCATTACATTGTTGTGTCTAGCGTGTGGTGTTTAGAAAGGAACACATTTCGTTATCGTTTTCCTTCTCTTCTAGCGAGATCAGCCGCAATTCGCGGCTAGGCCAGGGTATATTAACCTTCAATATCGGCGCGCGGTTCGCGCATATAGGCGGCTGTTCCGGCTGTGGATGGAAGAGTATCGCGAATGGAATGAGGATGATTGGTTGTACTTGGCGCCGGTTGTCGGTATGTATAATGATGTGAGTAATTGCTCCATCCTATTGGGTTCTTCTAATTGGTTTTGCCTGATTTGTGTTCCAGATGAATGGCCCGCGCGGTGGGCGGAGAATGCGGGTGCATAACTATGTAAAAAAAAGAAAAAAGTATGATTTCCAAAGTTAATTTGCAGTTTATTCATTTTATTATTACTATTGTTATCTGTGCATATGGGATTCAATATATTTCGAAAATGGGGGGATTATGGATATCGGGTACTCGTGAGGTTGTTGGAATACTCGTTTGCGGTGTCGGGTTTGTTATATTTAGTGCCTGTTGTTGTGTTGTGTTAGTCGGTATCATCTGTATTGTGACGTTCTCAATGGGAAGAGGTTCTCGTAGTAAAGTCCAGGTTGATGCTCTAACATAAATACTTCATAATTGCCCTTTAAAAACGTCGTTGCGGCAGTGCTGGTCCACGTGAGCCAAAGGTTGATGAGAAACAGGAGAGTCATGACTGCTGAAAATTGTGATTTTCTTTGAGCCGAAATACATAATTTGTTGTAAGAGTACTGTAATGTTGGTTTAAAACTATTATTTATATATATTGTATAGCTATATCTTAATTTCATATGTATATATCTCGTATAGATAAATGTGTTCTCACTCTCGTTTTGTTAGAGGAATTTGCTTGACAAAGGAATAGAGTGTTGTGTACAATGGTGTATTAAATGTTAGGTTTCGAAGGGGGTTTCCTGATATGAGCATGTTTCAGCTTGTCGAAATGTTTCGTAATACGTTGCCCTTTGTCGTTAATTATTATCGCGTTGTGTTGGTCTGTAACATCGCAAATTCTGTACGGACCTTCATAATGAGGCTCTAGTTTCCCGGTACGTGGTTCTTTTAAAACATAGACCAAATCGTTTGGTGAGAATTTTACTTCTTTACATTTATTGTCATAATATGATTTTGAGCGTATTTTACTTTTATTTATGTTCTCCCGCGTAATTTGTCTGATTTTGTCTAGTCGCTGTATCAAGTCTTGTACGTATTGGGGGTAGGTCTGTAGTTCGTCTTCGTTTAGTGGAGTAAATAGGTCACGGGCCAATTGTCCAAATACCACCTCGTAGGGTGTGAAATTCGTTGCTTCGTGTACCGAGGTGTTGTAAGAGTATGTGGCAAAAGGTAGCAGTATGTCCCAATCTTCGTGTTTTTCTAGATAATGTTTCAGATATTCTGTTAATACAATGTGGCTTCTTTCCAAAGCGCCGTTTGTTTGTGGTCTATAGCCTGAGGTAGTGATGTGGTTAATCCGGAATTGTTGGGCAACGCCCTGTAATAGGTTATTGATGAATGTTTTTCCTTTGTCCGTTAAGATGACTCGAGGGGCTCCAAAAATTGCTATAAAGTAACGCGAGAAGGCATCAGCAACAGTGATAGCCTGAATGTTAGGCAAGGGAATGGCCATGCAGAATTTTGATAACTGACACTGTATCGTCAGGATATGTCGATTACCACTTGGGGTAATAGGCAGTGGTCCCACGGTGTCCAGCGCAACCTTATCGAATGGTCTAGCCGGTGTGTCCGTGATTAACATTGGTTCCCGAGTTTTTATACGAACCAGTTTTTGCTCCTGACAACTCGGGCATTTCCTAATATATTCTTCTATATCCTGCCTCATTTTTGGCCAATTGAAATGATTTCGAATGCGTTTGTAAGTTTTGGTGACGCCTTTGTGTCCTCCTACTAGGCTATCATGATTCTCACTTATAATTCTTTCGCGTTCTTCTACTGCGGGGTGCCTTACTGAGCCGGTGCAGATAGTGATTTTGATAGCAATGTCCCGGAATGTATAGAGTAGATATGTACGGAGGGTTTCTGTATTGAAATTATGCAAATTTTCTCCATGGATAGCTATACGGAAGCTGTTAATTTTGCTATTTTCCAAAGCGTTTTTAAGCGATCGCAGGGATATTTCTAGATCCTCGAGTGTCATTTTGTGATAAAAGTTGGTAGTGCCAACAACACTGAAGGTTGTATATTCGCCATTCTTTGTTATGATAACGCGCCCTTTTGTTATGGGTTCAGTGAACATTGCGGTTTCTTGAAAGAGTTCGAGTGCCTCTAAGGTTTTACATATCTCACTAGTACATATGCGGTCCGCGGATATAAAATGAACGTAATTGTCTGGGATGCTTGTTAATGTTTCGCTTGTTATTGAAATTCTGCATTTAGTTGCATAATTTGGTTGTGTCTCGACCCGTTTGGTAGAAGGTTGAGATACGGATCTTTGTAATAATGTGTCATGGCCATAAATATTTGAGGATATATTCGTTTGCGTAAATCCTTGTTCTTCCTGTTTTTCGTGAGGAATGTCTTCCTTTTGATGTGATTCCACTTCATGTTCTTCCTCTATCATCGTAGATTGTGGAACGTCCAATTTCTCTAATACTTCCGGTACCCTGAACGAGACCCGTTTTGTTGACCTTTTCGGTGTTAGTTGTATCTTGCCGGATTGTTGTTCTTCGAATACTTCAGGCTCCGAGTCTAGTTCTTGCAAGTATCGTATTTGCGCTTCCGTGAAGTTAGGGTAAGAACAGTTTGACGTATCGAAGAGAGGGAGGTCGCTATCATCATTGCTACCATTGTCGGTGTTCGGTTCGGGTGAAGTTGCGAACGGTTGAGACTCAAGCTGTATATTTTCCGTGTCGGTTATTTGTTCGTTCTGCTCTTCTGGTGTATGAAGAGTTTCATCAATATTTTCTTCCATAATTAATGATGGGGGTTCTTCGTAATTAGGTCTTGGTTGTGCTGCCCTTCGAGCCCTTACTCGCTCACCTATCGTTGGTGAGCTCGAACTTGGTTTTTCCTCCCGCGGTAAAATGGGGTATGCTTGTAATATAGGATTACGCGATAAGGCGTCCGCGTTGGCGTTCACCCGTCCGGGTTTGTATACGATTTCATAGTCGTGATCCGCGAGAAGAATTCTCCAGCGCGCAAGGCGCGAGATTGGGTTTTTAATTGAAAATAGCCATTGTAAGGGTCGATGATCGGTGACCAGTGTAAATTTTCGGCCGTATATGTAAGTTCGAAAATTATTGAGCGCGAAAATTATTGCAAGGCATTCCTTTTCGGTAGTTGAGTAATTTTTTTCAGCTTCCGTAAGTACCCTAGATGCGTATGCGATGGGCGGGTCTTGTCCTATTTTACCTTGGCTTAAAATAGCACCGACCGCTATATCTGATGCATCCGTGGTGATAATAAAGGGCTTCTCAAAATCAGGGTACCTCAGGACTGGTTCTCCGCAGAGAGCTTGTCTGAGGTCTTCGAAGCTTTGTTGGTGTCTGTCCGACCAGCTGAAAGCCTTTTTTGTGCTTGTCAGCTCAGTTAAAGGTTTGGCACGTTTTGATAGCTCTGGTATAAAACGCCTATAGTAATTTACCAAACCTAGGAATTGCTTTACCGTTCTCTTATTTGTTGGGGTTGGAAATTCAGCTACCGCCTTGACCTTTTCCGGATTTGGTTTTACGCCGTCCGGTGTAATAATATGACCTAAATAGGTAACCTTTTGTTTGAAAAACTCCGCTTTATCCGTTTGCAATGTAAGACTATGTTTCCGGAGTCGATGAAAAAAATTTCTGAGTCTTCTACCATGTTCTTCGATAGTGTCTGAGTAGATTACTACGTCGTCTAGGTAAACATATAATTCAGTGCCTATTAATCCTTTTAATACTTCGTTCATTAACCTTTGGAAAGTTGCCGGGGCATTTTTTAATCCAAAAGGCATTCGAACGTACTCATAGTGACCCTCCGGAGTGGAAAAAGCCGTTTTTCCGCGATCCTCAGGGGCCATGGGGATTTGATGAAAGCCATTGGCCAGATCGAAGACGGAGAAATATTTTGCGCCTCCGAGTCTATCAAGAATGTCTGAGATTCGGGGTAATGGGAACCGGTCGTCGATTGTTTTTGCGTTTAATTTTCTAAAGTCGACCACCATTCGCCAGCGTTTATTTCCTTCCGAATCTGCTTTTTTAGGTACAATCCAAAGGGGCGAATTGTATGGAGATTTTGATGGTTGAATTACCCCTAATTCTTCTAGGTTTAAGACTTGCTTCCGAATTTCTTGTTCTTGATCCCGTGAGAATGGGTATTGTCGAGTGAATACAGGAGTATTGTCTGTTAACGGAATATGGTGCATTGCCGCGTCAGTCTTTCCCAGTGGGTCCCCGGGTATAAAAAATCTATCCGCATGTTCTATCACGATATTTTCGATTAAACTGCGAGATGTGCTATCCACGTGTTTTAGTCGTAGGCATTGCATTATAGCGCTTAGTTTTCTTTTAGGAGGCAGTTCTATGACTTTATAATCGCCGAGATCTCCACTTACGTCCTCAAGAAGTTGCTCGTCGGAGAGCGGGGTCGGTGGCCTGCCGGTCTCGCATTCCGACTCTGCTTGGTCAGCGGTGTCGTAGTCCGCGTTACTACCTAATGCAAGCAGCCCCATCAAATAATCTGGTGTAGCTCTTTTATAATCATTTTGAATTGCTAGTGCCCTTTCTATTTCTTCTATGTTTGAAAAAATTATGGGACTAGCTTGATTTTCTGGTCTAAGGATTGCCATATGATAGTATGAAATTAGGGCTCTTTCTTGCAGGAGGTACGGATTTCCTAGGAGGCCCGCGACCTTTTCCGGCAAATTCGGATGATGCACTACGTACAGTATGGTCGGGCTACCGTTTATATAAACACGGACAGCTTCGCGCGTGAGGAGCTCGCCTTTTATACCTTCTACGGTTAATTGTTCCCTGGTTAATCTGGGTATTCCCGGGTCAATAACGCTTGATTTAATCAAATTTAAAGCCGAACCGGAATCAATAATGAATTCTCCTTGTCCATTGATTAGTTCCCTTGCCTTAACATGAACTCGCGGACAAGGGGCACGGTCTATATCCGCGCATAATTCTCGGGTTTCATCTCTTTTTACTATTGAAGAGAGGGCGCGCTCGTTTCGACCCGAGCTTACGATCGAGCGCGGTTGAAGTTTAAATTATCGCGTTCCGGTGACCGCATTCTCGACCTATCAGGTGTACGGTTTCTCTCGCGTAGCAACTCTATTATCTGTGCAAGTTGCTCATCGCGCGCGCCTCCCGGGCGATTTCGCTCCATCTCTCGATCCGTTAAATTGTCTCCCGAATTAAAATTCGTACGCGGTCTGAGACGGGAGCGTCCATTGGGGTGCCTTAAATTCCGGTTGTCGTAGCACATCGCGTCACGTTCCCTCGGCGGCGAATTATAATTATATTCATGTCTACGGTTACGATTCTCAAAGGGAGAGTAATCGCGCTGCCTTATTGGCGTTTGCGTTCTGAATCTGTCCGGTACGCGGTTTCTTCTACTCGGGAGTTCCATTAGAGGTGTAGGTTGGTCATTATCCCTTTGAAATCGCGAATGGCTACGGTTTTCTCGTTGAGGAAATCTTTGCGGTCCGTATCGCGCGTACGCAGTATACGCTACTGGACATTCCTCATATTCCCTTTCGCGGCTAGGATCTCGCCATTCACTCCATCGCCTGTCTTCGTCAAATGGGGCGGGCGTCCGTGCGCGGGGAAGGTTCGGTCTCACGTCATAATGCTCCATGTCTAATTGTCTTTCAGCCTCTAATGCGGCTGCGAAAGCATCGTCTAATGTGCGCGGGGGGTCGGCCATTATTAGTCTATAAATTGGTGGACTTAGTCCGCTTACGAAGGCTTTTCGGACCTTATTCTCGATTGTCTGTCGCGTTCTTTCAGAGCAACTCTCGTAATTATCACGAATACTAGCTTGAAGTTGCGTGTGTAACCGAGTTAGTCTATGTATAAAAGATACTACCGCTTCGCGGGGTTCCATTCTCGACCGCTGTATTTCCGATATTAAGCTTTCCGGAGTACGACAAGGGGCATAATAAAATTTTAAGGTCCTAAGGAGTTCCTCTACATTTCTACAATCCTTTCTAGTTACCAGATTACGGGGGTCTTCTGCCAGTCGAAGTTTGAGATGTTTAAAAAAAATTTCGTCGTTGCCTTGAGGCTTGTACAACAAGGCATACTCTACGGCGGAAGCAAATTCCTCCAGCGAAACGAATTTAGGATCGAAACGCGGGACTCGTTCCAACGCGCGATACATTTCCCTAGCTTGCTCACCCATAGATAAGCCACTAAGCGTAGCACTTAAATCAGTGTTTCCTCTTACTGAGGGAGGGTTAGAAGGAGGAAGAGGAGGTCGGTAATCCGGGGTGTGAGCACCAACTCGGGGGGCGAATGTTGCATGGTGACTGAGTAGTAGTATACACAAGTTAAGCCAAATTCTGCAAAAATAATTTTGTGATCCCACTTCTGACACCAAATTTGTTACGACCCGACGGGGCGGAGATCTACCTTGCACGGCTTTGCTGACTCTCGCGACCGTTTCGCGGAATTTAGGCTTGCGGTAGCCAACGAACGCGGGTCATAGGTTCGGGCTTGAGTCAAAGCGCTAAAGCGCACCTTGCGTATACTACTGGAGGTTATCGGGAGAAGAGGGGAGGATTACACTGATCAGTACTCGCATCAATCTTGATACAAACAGTTTATATGGTTCGATGTTAATATTAATATATTGCTACAATCTTCACATACCAACTCGCTGATTACAAAGGAGGGAGAAATCTCGTAGGCTTTCACGGCAGAGATGTTGTCGGTCGTACGCGTGGTCTAATCTCGGACGGCTAGGATGATATTCTTTATCTCGGCCGATTCCTCTGCGGATGTTCTGTTGGCGTGTAGGGGCTAAGCCAGGTCCACAGCTCGGCGGTCAACTCGGGGTTGTCTTCACACGCGCGGTTGCGGAAACTAACTACACAATACCAATAGAATCTATCCTCGCGGAATGCCTCTAACGGGTCCACGGTCGCAAACTAAGACCTACTCTGGTCGTTTCCAAAATCGAACTGCCCTCGCTCGCTGGACGCTTCGCCCATATAGCCCGGTTCGGGGTAGCGGAAAGTTCCGTAGTCGGCTACCTCGCATTTTGCTTCACATGTCCGAAATTCCTAAGCCGCGTGACAGGGGTTAGCAACAGCCGACGGTGCAGCGCTTGCGACAGGCACCTCGGTATGTGCTAGCGTAAGGAGATCATGACAGGGGGGACCAAAGAAGAGGCCGGAAACGGCACCGGATGTAACATAAGCATGCAGCAAATTGTAAGATATATTAATACTTATTCATGTTGCTGTTTTTGTTTTAACTAAAAAATTTGTTACAGATTTTACAAGGATAGATTCCCGAGGAGAGGTTTTTAGTGAGTTCTTGAGCAGCGGTAACTATGTATGTGGCGTACATATCGGTCATGGCGGACGACTACGTCCAGAAGAAAAAAACAATAATGGAGTGTGAACATACCAGCTCCTTACTGGTGCATATTCAAATGAGAAAGCAAAGAAGAATAAAATTCAGGTAATGCTACATAGTTTTCGACTATGATGTAAAATACAGTTTTTCTTACAAATATAAATTCAACATAAAACGTAATATATAGTCAGTATAATACGAAATCATTTATATCGACTTGTACAAGAACAATTATATATCGTATAATAATTATATATATATTTATATTATTCAATCTGTTACAGATTCAATAAAAAGTACATAAATGGTGTATGTTAGAACAGCACACTAGTTACTAGGTTAGGTACTAAAACCTAATATAAATACGAGGTGTTCTCTTCGAGAAATAGTCAGTACTAGTTGTTAGATACAGTAGTAGTCAGAGTTTTTGGTGAGCCAGAGTCATAGTTGTCAGAGTCGAGAGTTCAAGGTAGTATTTTCATCTTGAATAAGAGTACCGGTAAGAAAAAGGCCCGTCGCGAAAATCGAGGCGGGAAGAAATTGCGACTAAAGAGGGAGCGCGAGGCCATTCTCTCTCAATTAGCTAGGGAATAAACATTAAACGCCACTGAACCGCGGAAAACCCCAGAACTAGCGGATCTGACACTGGACGAAGAGGAACCACCTTCGAACACCCGAATGCCTAGACCGTCTACTCTGCTCGAGATATTGGACACATTCTCGTCCATTAAAATTACAGAAAGTGAAAGGATACCAACCGAAATATTATTAGCATACATAAAACCGATAATAGTATACCTGTGAGTGTATGGGACTGGTGCCGGGCTATGTCCGACGAACATTAATAAACATAGTAACTTGAAACTGTTACATCCGGTGCCGTTTCCGGCCACTCTTCTTTGGCCCCCCCTGTCGTGATCTCCTTACGCTAGCACATACCGAGGTGCCTGTCGCAAGCGCTGCACCGTCGGCTGTTGCTAACCCGTGTCACGCGGCTTAGGGATTTCGGACACGTGAAACAAAATGCAAGGTAGCCGACAACGGAACTTTCCGCTACCCCGAACCGCTTAGATGGGCGAAGCGTTTAGCGAGCTGGGGCAATTCGATTTTGGGAACGACCAGACTAGGTCTTAGATTTGCGACCGTAGCCGTAGCTACGAGTGGACCCGTTAGAGGCATTCCGAGAAGATAGATTCGATAGGTATTGTGTAGTTAGTTTCCGCACCCGCGCGTGTGAAGACAACCCTGAGTTGACCGCCAAGCTGTGGACCTGGCTTAGCACGCCAACGGAGCATCAGCACAGGAATCGCCCGAGATAACGAATACCATCCTAGCTGTCCGAGATTAGACCACACGTACGACCGACAACATCTCGGCCGTGAGAGCCTACGAGACTTCCCCCCTCCTCTGTAACCAGCGAGTCGGTATGTGAAGACTGTAACTGTATGCTAATATTCATATGGAAACATATAAACTGTTTACACCTGAATTGATGCGAGTACTGATCAGTGTAATCCATCCCTCTTCTCCTGATAACCACCAGTAGTATACGCAAGGTGCGCTTTGACTCAAGCCCGAACCCATCACCTGCGTTCGTTACCCTCCGCGAGTCTAAATTTCGCTAAACGGTTGCGAGAATCAGTATAGGCCGTGTAAGATAGATTTCCGCCCCGTCGGGTCGTAACAAATTTGGTCACTTACAAATTTGGGCGCTTACTTGGCGGTAGAAGATGAAACATGCGACAATATTACACAGCTTTGCGCCTTGTTAGGCAGAATTGTCGGATAAATTAAATCAATCGACTACTACCGCGGCGAGTTAACTAACATATTTCAAAAACAGACGAAACATATTCTCGACTACATCAGTAGAGTTAAAGATCTGCAAACTGCCATAATAGATTGTGAACGTTCCAACGTTATAGACTGCATTTCCCCGTACGAATCAAATGTCGATGCACTCGCGCTTCGGTGCTTCTATGACGGCCTCATTCCGGAAATAAGAAATCAAATGCCCGCCACTGCGTTTCGAACTTTAGACGAAGCATACTCGCACGCTAAAGAATTATTCAAACCATGCGAACTTGATCGGGAGAGATTTGGCTTCCCACGTCGCCAGTACGATAATCACCGCACCGATAGTCAAAGTAACGTAATACGTAGGCACCCAGCGTCTCGCTCAAGCTCCGACCAACACGGTCGAAACGATAACGAACGTTGGCACAATAACAAATCAAATACCGCGAACCGAGAGATAAACAGGGGAGGCGAACGTCGAGAGTTCACTTCACCGTGTTAATAACCATAATCGACTGAACCAACCTAGCGAGAGTAATAACACTAAATTCTGTAGATACTGCAAAAACTGCGGTTCCGAAATAGAAGAATGCAGAAAACGTCAGTATAATAACCAATCGCGCGAAAGAAGCGCGAACCCGCAAACTACACGCCGCGATCAGCCGGAAAACTCCCAAGGCCTCTCGTCCAGGCAGGAATCGAGACGAGAGGCCCCCCAAGCACAGCAAACGCGATCGGTCAAGACAATTCAAATAGACGAACGGTCCGCGTCGCAACAGTCAAATTAAAAACCGACGTGTTCGTACCGAATGTCGAGATTACTTCACCTCAGTTCTCCGGTACCGCGACCCTTATGATAGATACCGGCTCCGAGCCGAATCTAATTAAAATATCCGCGCTCGATTTGGATACTATGGTAATCGAACATGATTTATTAGAAATATTCGGAGTCACTGCAGGATGTATAAATTCATACGGTTCGGTACAAATCGAAATGCTTAATCACATAATAACGTTTCATGTAGTCGGTAATTAATTCCCTATTGGAGCGGAAGGGATCGTCGGATCAGAATTTTATAAAAAAGGTGCAGGCATTCTATGTACAAGAGGTTGCGTTATGTGGCGCGGACACCCTTTACCGTTTTCGCACGTGCCGAAAATTAACGTTCCAGCACGAACGAACGCTGGAATGTTCGTGCATGTAACAAACCCTAACATCGTCCAAGGGATTATCCGACGAATTTATTTTATTAGACTTACTGCGATGTCGAGATTCCAATCCCGATTACGACTTTAGAAGAATTCGATTCACAGGGTTCGTTTGATACGCAACAGGAGTACGTGACTCCCGCGCAAACACGCGAAGCCGTTAATTCCGATACCAAACAGGAGTACATGACTCCAGTGCAAACATGCAATGCTGATATCAACCAATAGTATGTGATTTCAGCGCAAACACTTGAAGTCATGGATTCCTCCAATATCGCTGAACCTATTGCATCTACTATGAAAGGCATAATTAAGGTATTTAAAATATCCGCCGTATCTGCCGAAAGAGGCACCGCTGTATCCATTGTATTGGCCGAAAGAGGCACCGCTGTATTCATTGTATTGGCCGAAAGAGGCACCGCTGTATCCATTGCATTGGCCGAAAGAGGCATCGCTGTATACGCTGTATTCGCAGAAAGAGGCACCGCTGTATACACTGTATCCGCCGAAAGAGGCATCACTGTATTCACTGTATCCGCCGAAAGAGGCACCGCTGTATCCACTGTATCCGCCGAAAGAGGCACCGCTGTATCCACTGTATCCGCCGAAAGAGGCACCGCTGTATCCACTGTATCCTCCGAAAGAGGTACCACTGTACCTGCCAAAAGAGGCACCGCTGAATCCGCCGTAAACCCCGATGAAAAGGTGAGCGTACTGAAACTCATTGATGAGAATCTTGACCTTTTCCACATGCCCGGAGATCATCTGGGAAAAATAAATCGTATTACACATAAAATCCCGACTATCGATGAAACGCCTGTCTTCGTAAAACAATTTCGCTATCCCCCTATTCACAAAGATGAAATTAACAGACAAATATTCAAACTCTTAGATAACGACATTATTCGAACATCGACCTCACCGTACAATTGAAAAATTGAAGTGAGACGCATAGCCCCACTACCTAATATTACCGAAATACTCCATCAACTGGGCAGCTCAAAATATTTTAGCGTTTTCGACCTGGCCAGTGGATTTCACCAAATAGGGATGGACGAATGCGACGCGGCAAAGACAGCGTTTTTAACCCCTCACCGGCATTATGAATCCGCGCTCAAGACATTTGGCCTCAAAAATGCTCCGGCGACCTTCCAACGATTAATCGATTCCGTTTTATCTGGATTGCAGGGGAACGAGATGTTCGTTTCTTTAGACGATATTGTCATCTGTGTCAGTTCCCTCACAGAACACGAAGTAAAATTTAACAAACTTGCTAGTCGATTACGCGGCGCGAATCTCCACTTGCAGGCGGACAAATGCAAGTTCCTCCGTCGGGAAGCAGCCTATCTAGGTCATGTAATTAGCGCGGATGGTGTTAAGCCTGACCCACAAAAGATTCAAGCAGTAAAAGAGTTCCCAACCGCGCCAAACGAAAAGAACGTAAAACAATTTCTTGGTCTGGCCTGATATTATCGCCGATTCATACGTAAGTTCTCAGAGACTGCTAATCCTTTGACGAAATTACTCAAGATACAGGGTATGGCCTGAAAGTAATGTCAGTCACTGACCGGTTAAAACTGGTAGTGGGGGATGTTAGCTAAACAGCGCCCCGCCGCACAATGGGCCGGGGGAAATTGAAGAAGTATGGGACATTTTGCGAAAAAACCAATTTTCGTATATCTATATCTATTGAATTTATATTGTTTCATAAATGTCTGTGGACCTCGAAAATGAATAAAATAATGAAATTTATTAAAAATTGTAGACAAATCTAGCACTTGAATCTGGACTTTTAAAAAATAGCACCTTTTACTAGAAAAATGTGTTCATCTTCTACGGCATGTCCTGAGGAACCTATTCCATATTTGTTCTCCATTTTTGTTCTGCAATAAAGAACATCCTTTCAAGGTGAGAAATATTCGTGTCATTAATAATTATTGTCCATAAAATATTAAAGAAGTATTATTGAACCAGATAAAGAAAATATTTTAAATTTTTTGGAATTGAGAAGACATATCTCTCAAGTCAGAAAAAGTCGCGGACTGAAACAAATTGGAATGTTTTCAGTACATGTCCCTCTATACAACCACGCAGAAATCAGTTCCCACTTCGTCCCAGTTTTCAAGTTATTATTATTTAAAGCCGTCGATATTACCTCACTTTACGTGTGCGTTCGCATTCGTCCTCGAACGCGAGGACTCGCCCGAAGAAAGCCAGGGTGAGCAAATCTCAGGTGAAAATCATGCTTATCGCGTTTTTTGACATCCGCAGACTGGTTCATCACGAGTTTGTAGAACCTGGTACAACTGTGAACTCCAAATTTTATCTGGAAGTCCTCGAACGACTGAAATACAGGGTTCAATGCGTCCGGCCAGACATCGCAGACAACTGGAGGTTGCACCACGACAATGCTCCGGCCCACACCGCATTTATCGTCTCCGACTACCTGGTTAAAGTAGGGGTGCCAACGATTCCCCAGCCCCCGTACAGCCTGGACGTAGCACCCACCGATTTCTTTCTGTTTCCACGCCTCAAAACACCCATGAAAGGCAAGCATTTCGGGACAGTAGACGGAATTAAAAGAGCTTGTACCGCAGCATTGAAGGACATTCCGAAGGAAGCCTACCGCAATGCATTCGAGAGTTGGAAGACTCGCTGGAGCCGATGTATTGACGCAGAAGGAGACTATTTTGAAGATTTTTAATCACTTGTAACGAACAGTTCAATAAATGATTTTTAATCGACTTACTGACATCACTTTCAGGACATACCCTGTAGATGCGAAATTCGTCTGGAAGTCGGAAGAAGAAGCTGCTTTCGTTGAATTGCGTGATAAGTTGTGTTCAAAGCTTATCTTACACTATCCCGACTTCACGAAACCGTTTATAACTACAGATGCATCAGGTTACGCGATTGGAGGAGTCCTAAGTCAAGGTCCGATCGGTCGAGACCTACCTACCGCGAATACCTCTCGTCTTCTGAACAAAGCGGAGCTCAATTACTCCAGGATAGAAGAAGAATGCCTTGCAGTCATCCACTCCGTCATGCATTTTACTCCATACGTATACGGACGTGAATTCCAATTAGCCACTGACCATCGTCCGCTCGTGTGGATGCACTCGGTGAAAGATCTGACGTCGCGATTGATCCGTTGGCGTTTGAAGCTGGCCGAGTACGAATATAAAGTAGTTATACAAGACAGGCAAGGTGAACATGAATGCAGACGTTTTGTCCAGAAATCCGGCCTAAATCCTTCCCTTTAGTGTGCACAGCGATTCCTCATCAGAATCATTATTTAATATCCAAGGTGATCTCGCTGACACGAGTCGCCCACTATTCTTTTCTCCTCATTTTCGAATGTTTCATCTAATCCAATTTCAAGTAACGAACCAACCCTCGAAGATATAACTGATTTACCACCTTTAAATTTCCTGTATGATACCGATGACCACCAAACCATTGACGATGGGCAACTTACGGACGACCGACAATCTACTTACACCTTCGATACCGACATAGAGCAAGATGACCGACAACATGGCGACATTACCGAAGATGGATCAACTTCAGACACAGACTCATCCAATATTTTTTATAGTGGCAACATACAATATCTACCGAGAACACAATTTATGGTAGAAACTAGAGACACACTGATCACGCGAAATGATAATTTGGTATATTTTATAACCATAGCAGGCGATCCACTTGACAGAGGAGCTCGTCAAGCAGAATTTATGCCACAAATTTTCCGATACAACTCTCGCTTGAACTGAAGTCCACGAAACAACCAGATCAAAACTTCAAATAGCCCTCCCACTAGAAACTAATAAGCGATGAATTCCTCCTAGAAGCACTCCGATCACTTTTCGACGTAGTAACTGAATTGAACATGAAGGCTTTCAGCATATCAAAACCCTCAATAGAGGATATCCCATGGTCTTGTATTCGAAATCACCTCATATCCCTATTTCATGATGTTAATGTAAAAATTATAATATGCCAAGGATTAGGCCAAATTCCGAGTAAAGACAGAATACCCGAAATTATAAACGAACACCATACATCAGCTTTCGGAGGTCATAAGGGAGTAACGAAAGCACATTATAGAATTCGCGAAAGATACTTTTGAGTCAACATGAAAAAGGACATCCAGGAATTTGTTCAAAATTGCGATAGTTGCCAACTACGAAAATTGACCCGAGTAAAGACTAGACAACCCATGACATTAACCGACAAACCAGGCACAGCTTTTGACGAGATATCCATGGACATCGTAGGACCTCTTCCAACCACTCCCACCGATAATTCGTACATCCTAACTATCCAGGACCTACTCACCAAGTAATCCCTTGCCATTTCGTTACAACAGATCTCCGCCGTCGACATAGCGGATGCATTTGTGAACTCTTTTATATGCCGTTTTGGCGCAACTAAGGAAATTTTAACAGAACAGGGATCGTTCTACGTCAGTAGCTTCATGCGTGCAATCGCGAAAAAGATTCGAATTTCACAATGTAAAACTACAGTCTTCCATCCACAGAGCAACGGCTCAATAGAAAGCTCCCATCACATACGTACCGAGTATCTAAAGCATTTTGTCAGAAAACACCAAGACTGGGATAGATGGTTGGCATTGGCATCTTTTTTATGTAACACTAGCGTGCACGAAGATACACACTACAGATCCCACGAGCTCGTACACGGAAAACTAGCACGCCTTCCGTCTGTGGACGCCGTACAACTAGATGCGGAAAACGAGAGCTACACGCATTACTTAAACGAACTGAATAACCGCATGCACGAAGTACAAATCCTAGCGAAAGAAAACTTAAATCGTTCGAAATTACGTTCCAAGTAATACCACGATCGAAAACTAAATGTGCAAAGTTTCAAAAAGGGAGACCGGGTATTCTTATTAAAAGAACCAAGGAAGGGTAAATTTGACAATCAGTATACAGGACCCTACGTCGTAAATGAGGTGTTAGCTAATAATAACGTTAGAATAAGTGTTAGAAATAAGTTACGAACAGTGCATATGGATAAGCTCAAAATTTGTAAGTCAAAAAAGTGACGACTAAATGCGCGGACTCCAACTCCAGAATACCCCCACCAGGAGCAACGTTACAGATAAGAAATTTATACATATATTCGCTCCTGCAGTTTCTCAAGTCGGTCCCGAACCAAGCGACACTCAGATCGGACGTCAGTCATGAAGTGCCCAGTGATAGTGCTATTGTGCTCCCCCGTGTCCTTAAGCAACGCCTTGATAGGCTTCGACTGCACCGGACAATCGTTGAACATTACGACGTTTTCGTTAACTAGTATAGGTGCGTGCGAGTTACCAGAACTGGAGCCCGTCGAAAACAAGAAATATATTCAAGTGCTTCAGTTATCAGACTTTAACCACGCAAGTGTCATGCAGTGTAAAATAGAAGTAGATAGGGCGATATATTATTGCGGTCCCGGCTTTGGTTCGGAAATTCAGAACTATATCGCGTTCTTTTGTTCGAGATCCCGGAACCGTGTAAATCTATTCTTCCTGTTTTTTTTTGTCCACGAGGCCCTGAACGTCCACGTCTGACGAGGAATTTATCTGGCAACTGGGAGTCGGTAGACACGAATGAATGTACAACGGGAAGAAAACGTTGCGACTTACATCTCTGGATCTAGTAGTAGTTGAAAAGGAGGTTGCGCCATCTAGCGATATACGGGAAGTGCCGAGGGTCTTCACTGGAACCTGCTCGATGTCCGGAAGGTTCGGCAATGCCTCTACGGGAAATAGGACCCAGCATTCTCCAGGCGTTGTAGTTGTCCGCTGACGTTGGCAATGGGACGAGTCCCTGGAGTGTCGTGCGTTGATGTCTACTCCAAGAGAGTACTTGGTGAGTAGTCGAAGGTGGGGTACGTCAATTTGAAGTATAGGCACGCGGTCCGCTCCTACAGGCGGCTCTTCCGAATATGGATGGAAGAGTACCGGGAGTGGAACGAGGACGACTGGATCCATTTGGCGCCGGTTTTTGGTAAGTATAGTTACGTGAGTAATTATTCCATCCTATTGGGTTTCTCTAATTGGTTTTTGTTTGATTTGTGTTCCAGATGAATGGCCCGCGCAGTGGGCGAAGGCTGTGATCAACCAAATAGTCGCTAGTTACTATATAAAAAAATGCAAATGTGGTGTCACACCAGCCTTAGATGTTAGTAACTATAAAAAGAATAAAAATAATATAAATTTCAATATTATTATGCCCAATATTCTAGGATAGCTGACAGTAGTGCATCAGCATAGAAGGTTCTGGAACCGAGATATAGAATTCGCAAAATTCCAAGAGTTGTAGAATCAGCACAACGTGACTAACTGATCACGTTATAGTTGTTACCGAGCGGGCTTTTATGATACTGCGTGACTACTCCTATCAATTTTGTCACACCCCACAGCTGATCAAAAATAAAAATCTGACAATAAAACCAATGGGTCTCGCTCAAAAGGGAGACTCGCGATCAAACCATCAGCGAATACACAACGTTCTGTCACCCCGTTAAGTTATCTCCGCACTGAAGCAACTATTATTCAGGTTACAATATTTTCGTAAAAAGTTAATATATCGCTTATACAGTCTATTGGTTGTGGTCACGCTCGTCGCAAAATATGCATATCTATAATGCAAGTTTCTTAATTGAACACGGTTGTATATTAAAGGAAGTTATTAACAGTTGTTATGCTGCGATAGCTACTATTGCATAGCATATGAGCGAAAGGTTACATGTGAGATTCTTAGAAGAAGCTACACTGAAGAAGAGATGCAACATGGGGGATTATCTAAGTTCGTTGCTATAAAAGGGGGTGCGCAAGTTGGTTTATCTTTTAATTGTTCATAATGGACCTAAGCGAGTGTAAAAAGTGTTTGTTTCGTGCGTGGGTAAGTTCGTGTTTTTATCGTTAATTTCTGATTACATTGTTGTATATAGTGTGTGGTGTTTAGGAAGGAACACATTTTTTTTATCGTTTTCCTTTCTCTAGCGTGATTAGCCGCAATTTGCAGCGAGATCAGGATATCTTAATCTTAAATATCGACGCGCGGTTCGCGCGTATAGACGGCTCTTCCGACTATGGATGGAGGAGTATCGGGAGTGGAATGAAGACGATTGGATTTACTTGGCGCCGGTTTTCGATAAGTATAGTTATGTGAGTAATTATTCCACCCTATTGGGTTTCTCTAATTGGTTTTGTTTGATTTGTGTTCCAGATGAATGGCCCGCACAGTGGGCGAAGGCCACGGTTCACTAACCCTAGTTGCTAGTATAAAAGAAAGAAAATAAATAGTGTGACTTTCAGTATTAATTCGTAGTTACTTATTTCATTATTATTATCACTGCCTGTGCATATGGAGTTTAATATATCTCGAAAATGGGGTGGTTTTGAATATCGGATACTCGTGAGGTTGTTGAAATATTCGTTTGCTGTGTCGGATTTGTTATACTTAGTGCTTGTTGCTGTGTTGTGTTAGTTGGTATCATCTGTATCGTGACGTTCTGGGCTCTTTCTTGTGATACCTGGGCGGGTAGTGAATTCTTTTTCCTTCTAAGATAATATAGAATAAAGATTATTATTATGACCATGCCTACTGTAACGCCAAAGGTGGAGAATCCGTAATTTGTAATGTTTTGCAATGTTTTTGTTTGATCGTGAGCGGCTAGTAGTTTTGCTTGATTTTCTATCTCGGATAGTGGTAGTGAAAATTTTCCGGATTTTAGACTTGGTAATGTGTTCATACTTAATTGTTTTTACTGAATGTTTGAAAATACTTTAATATGGCTTTTTGTGATTCCACTTATTATATTTGAGATGTTTATGTTTGTTTGCGGTTGGAAAGCAAAATTTTCTGTTTTAGTGATTGTTTGTATGGTCCGAAGTTCTATATTTTCTAAATTAGCCTTACATTTTTGTTTTAATTGTAAAATGCCTCCCCTCTTCAAGGGTTCATATCCTACTATTTGATCGTTACACCTGATCTTTAGATCTATTGTTCCATTTATTGAAAAGAGCCATGTGTTTTTAGTTGTAAGTGGTGTTATAAAGAAATTAGTTGAGGGTATCGCGTGTATGTTGCACCTTTCCCATTTAATTTCTAAGGATTGTGTGATAATATTTACTTCGCAAATTTTTGATTTTTTGATATTTTCAATGGGTATCGATAGTTGGCATATGTATGTGCTGTGGTGAGTTTTACACTGATTTATGTGTTCTTCGTTTGGAAGGAAGTATGAATTTTCTTCGAAATTAATGGCTATGTAAGAGGTTTGTGGGTGAATAATTACCGGATTAGGTAGGTTGATTGGTGGGGTTTGGAGTAGCGGATAGGGGTGTATGTGATATAATTTGAATATTTTTGCGTCTAATAGCGGGAATTCTAACGATATAATTATTTTACCATGGGCAAAGGCTATATGGAGGTCAGCAATGTCTTTAATTTGTTCGTTACGTATTTCTTGGTCTGCGAAGGGGAACTCCAAAGTTGTTGATTTTAGTATTTCTCTACATGCTGTTTTTAATTGGCTTGGCGATAAAATAGCAGGGTGCAAAATACCGAGACTTCCGAAATTGATTGCGTCGGTAAGAGTGGTCAAAGCTTGTGTATAGTCATCTATTTGTCT